>CM052955.1:11688258-12902471 GCA_028554685.1 Agrotis ipsilon
TATTGTGATAATTTAAGGTAACGTTTCTTTTGTAACTTTGGTTAATTAAATTAGTTTAAAATCATTTTGGTTTTTTTTGGGTCCTCCGACAGCGACGTACATATTTTACTTAATTACAAAAAAAGGATGTTTGTTTTCGCAATATTAATTTTGGTTACCCACGTAATTAAATTTTAATTATAATACCTATATCTACTTGTAATTTTTTAACGTATCTGCCTATATGAAGGAACCACTGTGTGGGGCTATTGTTTGCTCTGCTCTAACTATGATTTATATTGCTTAACGTAATAAATAATTCATACAATAGACCTAAATACATAATAGCGTCAAATGCTATAATTTAGCACGTCCTCCCACGCGCGGGTATCCGCTGAAACTGACTTACGACACTAAAGTACTAGTATTATGATCATTTTTGCAATGCGAGATGAAAAAGAATAAAGCATTGTCTCAGTACCTTGCTCTGGCTTCAACCTGTGTCTTCTTCTTGCATATCATTCCTAGGATTCCAGACATTATAATGTATACGAATACTAGCTGTTGCCAGCGGCTTTGCCCGCTACAACCCGAAAATATAACACGAGAACATTAAATCGGGATAAAAAGTATCCCATGAGTTAACCCAGGTTACAAAGTATGAGTGTACCAAATTTTATCCAAATCCGATCAGTAGTTTTTGCAGGAAAGAGTAACAAACGTACATCCATCCAATCAAACTTTCACTTAATAATTTTACAATAGGATAGGATGTTTGTTTCATGGAACGCGCATATCTCAAGAACTGCTGATTCGAATTGCATTTTTTTGTGTAGAACAGTCAATTTATCGAAGACTGCTATATGCCATATAACATCACGCTACTTCCAATGGGAAACCTAGAAAATGGCTACTGTAATAGTCTGTAGTGTTTTATAAGTTCTCCAATATTATGTGCTGGAGAAGGCAATAGAAGAGAATAGGTAGTCGGTGATGGTTCTTTAATCCCTTATAAAATTTTCAGTGGCATGTGTACACTGTGTACAGTCGATTGATTTATAAAACATTGGTGGCAAAAAGCGATATAATTAATCATGAAACAAATTAAGTACGAAAAAGTAATTCCAAGAAAATATTGAATTACTTATAATATATTATTAATGCACCCCAAAGCGAGTAAAAATAAAAATGTCTACACCAAGATTAAATAATGTGTCAGCCAATTTAATTAATCACACTACTAATTTAAATTAATAAGGTACGTTTGTATTATTATTTTTGTTTCCAAACATTGAGTTATTTAGGTCTTAATTTTAAAATAAGCACGTATTTCTGTTATTCAAATAATAAAAATTACTTACTTAATTAGTTTAAATTAACTTGACAATTTTCACGTAAATGTAATCTCAACTCGATAATTCATTTTTACGACTTAAGTTTGAATGTTTGGAACAGTTTCTCAGAATTATTTCTAAGAATTTTCAGTTTATTAATGAGTGCTAGTGTGCTAATCTTAATCTAACTCAGATTATGTGTTTTCTGTAGACCCACCCTGTTGATAAAAATAAATGCTTGACATCTATTTTTAGAGTATTCCTATTTATGGTGGCTGGTCATGGGACTCACGAATTACCGTGACCCGGAATGTGAAGGGCTATGAAGGACACCGTGGATTTTAGTCAGTACAAGTCTGACAGTCCCTCCCGCCCTCACGCCTTGCCCGGGGTGGGGGGACTCATTTGATGATTTTACCACGATAAAAAAAATGTGTTTTTTCTAGACTCGGTTTATAAAAATACGTAAATTCTTGAGTTAATTTTAAGAAAAAATCTTTCCTCAAAAATCATCTTTAATTTTAAGAGTATTCGTATGTATGGAGGATCAGATTTGGCAAAAGAATCCAGGGCAGGTAAAACCTGCGTTAGGTTGACGATATCGTCAAAATTGCGGGAAACAGTTGCTTGAACTTCACGGAAAACTCATATGTATGGCAAGAAAAGGAGAAGCATATACCGCGGAGTGGGACGTCCCGTATACACAGGCTATAACTACCTACATTGTGTGGGGGTTGCAATTTTTCTTACCCACGTCATAGAGTTATGTGATGGGAAGGGCCTCCCATGGACGGAAAGCTGTTGATTTCGTCTGAATAGTCATAGTCGAAAGCTGTACCTATTTTGAGCTGCTTTTCTTGGCAGAGCCCGGTAGTACATTAGTAGTTTTAAGACCTCACGACAACGTCTCCAAGCTTCCTGCTCAGAGGCCATAATCTCCTAACAAACGGTGTTTCTCATAAACAACAAATTATTGGGAATAAGACAAAATAAAATATCGCCCAAATCCAATAACACCCGGAATCTTCTTAATGCAATAATATAAGTCAGGAAGCAATGCAAAACAAAAAAATTAAACAAAGTACATTTACTTATACACGTTTATATAAGTTTCGGCGAAACAACAATCTTATCGAGCTTTTGAAGGCTTTCTTCAGAACCAGTTTAAAGTTTGTCGGCAACTCGATTGACCTTTTTTTAAACGACTGTCGTATCACTGCCTTTTTAAAGGTACCCTACTCCTTTTTATAACCTTGGCTGCGTTTTCCTGTTAGCACAGTGAATGTTATCAGGAAATGTGAACGGCCCTTCACTCAAACACCCTCTACTTACAATAGAAAATTAAAACGTTTCACTTACAATTCCGGGAAATGTTATTTTGTTGTTAGTAAAGTGAGTAAGGCTTAACAAAGTAAAAGATATAGGCTTATAAATATACCGTTTTAATTGATTTATTTGTGTATTCTGAATTTCTGTGTCTTCCTGTACATATTACAAAAAATCTTCATGCACTTCGTATTTACACAACACCTAGCGCCACCTATCGTATTCACAATAAACTATCCACTTATACATCCAAAGCATGTCAAATACAAAACAGCTCATCGCTGCGCAACGCCTCCTGATTCACTACAGTAAAAAAATTGTAGCAATTCTATGAAACCACCGTGAAATACCACCAATGACTCGTCTTACACACTTTTATTCCATATATACCTGTAGCTACTACAATAAAAATACTTTCAAATAGGCATTGAAATAGCTCCTAACCGCAGAGCACACGTGCCAGATTCTCCGCCACGGCAACTGAAACAGGCATAATAAATCGTAATTGCTATTAGTGCCGCTATATCAATTAATGTTGGATTTAATTATCTGCAGACTGTCTAGTCAGTAGATAGCAATGCTGGATCGTAAATCACGAAGCCAGTGTGCACCTAGGACATACGACTGTGCAATCGATTGTGACCAATCGTGATCAAACCGTTTTTAATCTACTTCGTCGGAACAAAAGGCTCAAACTAACATGCCTTTGCACTTTGATTTTAACTATTATTGGTGCATGGTAAATATGGTATTAGGCTATGGTCGTGTTTCTGCTGTTTACCTTTCTAGATTGGACATTGTATCTACATAAAGACACTTTTGAGGAACGAAAAATTCAACAGCGACCAGGGTTCATACCTGCGTCTTCTGGATAGGTACTCCAGACTCTTCTACTTTCTCTTCTGGATAGGACTCCACTCGCAGCTGAATTTTTCGTTCCTCAAAAATGTCTTTGCGAAGACTCGACCCAGGCGTTATTGCGTATAAAAATTATAACATTGTGTCCACATATTTAATGACTACAAACAAATCTTATAACAATCTCAAAGACATGTGCAGTTAACTTTTTGGTTGATGAAGTCTGAATAGCTGTACAATTCGCAAACTTCTTATGCACAGACTTACATACATATCTAGCGTAACTATAAATAGTACACAATACATATAAATATAAGAAATAGGCTTCTAGAATCGACAGGTACTCTCACAGACGAACCGTAAAGTATACCTTCGCTAATTATTACGTAGCCGAGAGGAATACAGTGTCCTGCGAACTGTGGAGTGGATCATGCCCCTGTACCCCTGTTTAACTTGATACAATTCCTAGGACACTCTCACCGTCCGATAAGGACTAATCTCAAGGCTGACGAGGTTCTTTAAGAGTCAAAGTGTAGTCCAGTTTCAAACTATAACTGCGGCCCTAGAACACAAAAGGTGGGTTTTAGTCAGTATGAGTTTGACTCTCTACCGCTCTACCTAGAGCAGTTAGCTTAGGAGACATTGAGGATTTCCCAACCTTTCTATCGTGCAATATTATTTATGTTAGGTAAACTAACCAGTTTTAGAAATTAATTGTGGAAGTTACGGTCAATTAGTTACCTTTCCTAACGGGGCACGGGAAACCAGTTTGAATCGGAGCGATAGAAAACATTTTTATGGCGGAAACTGATCAGTAAACTGACTTTTATAGTTCGTCGATATTAATATGAATAACATATTCTCTCTTTTAAACCATCTATTCCCGTTTGTCCCAACGGGATTTTGTCACCACTAGTGGCAAATGGGGAAACAAATGCCAATTGTCCCCACTGGCGATAAACAGGAAAGTATTCCCATTTGTCACCAGTGAGGCAATAAGAAGCCAACAAAAAGTACTAGGGTATCACGAGTTTGCTAAAGGTTTTCTTTTTTAACACTTGCACGTTTTCAAACAATTACCATATGAAAATAACTCTAACGAGATAATAAAGTTAGTAAATAATCTACTATTACAAATTAAATTACACAAAGTATTTTATTGCTAAATGTTCATCAAGGGTCAGTTGACAGGTGAAGGTTATTGTCTCAATCATTAATAGTTGAACTGCATAGTATTCTGTTCCATGGTACGGACGCCAGCATATCAACCTACCCGCATCTGTAAAATTTTACCAATCGAATACTAACCTTCCACTATTGGTTGTAAGGTGGAAAATCTATTAGAGACATTTGATAGATCGATATAGGTTGATGTGCTGGCGTTTGTACCTACGCCTCTGCTTACCCTTGTAACATTGAACTTTTTTCAGTGCAAATACGTAATGCCTTCGGAATTTAATTATCGCGTGAGCACGCTGAAAACATTTCATACCTTATATCGTGAAACATTTTACGGCCACTGTGGGGATCGATGCTGCCCACATTTTTAATCACGTTAAATTAATTAATTTTGTTTTATAGTTGATGGATTAATGATAAATGAAATACCTTTATTTTAATTGTAAGTATGATTAAATTCTGGGGTATAAGTAAGTACCTTAACGATCTTATTGTTTCTGGAATAAAAATTGGCATAGGTAATACACAATGAGACAATAGGTGCTTTTTCAATCTAACTGTTTATTTACATTTACTCATACATAACCCGTATCCAAATACTTGTTTGTGAATCTTCTATTATTAATGTTATATAATCTTAATTTAATTCATATAAAATGAATTTTACAGCAATTTATATTGTGCCCCCTGTGCACTGCTAAAAAAATCTTGTCCGACTTTAATGCATAAAACATACTCGTGGCGCCCTCTGTTTTCAAACGACTGATTCATTTGATTCAAAGCCAGGCCATAGTGCTTTCACTAGCCACACAGAGAACCGTTGGCCTAACGCGTTTCGATACTAAACCATAGATGGCGTTGCAACCGGCATCATCAAGCTAACCTATGTATGGGGAGTAGGCAAAACTAGTAGTGACTATTTGTGTGAAGTTGAGTCCCAGAATGGGGCACATGCGTTGAGGTTACCCCTTTTTTTGAGTGATAAAGTCATCAAATGAGTCCTCCCGCCCAGTGTGGAGCGATATACTGTCAGACCCGTGTTGACTAAAAATCCATTCCTTCAATAAACGTTTGCGAAAATTCTAAGACATATTTTTTTACATATCTTTAAACCCAGACTGAGGCGTGGTTACAGGCTATTTCTTCCTATAGAGAGGAGACCGGTGTCCAACAGCGGGAACTTTTAGGCCTATATTTATGCTTTTGCTCTTCAACGTTGCAAGTTTGGTGATTCGCTGTTGTATACTAGAACGAAAGGCAATGCAAATTCATCCAGGCAAATGCTATTCATTGCCATGATAAACTGGAATTTCCGGAGAGAGGCGAATTGATTGGTGTCAGACTGAGTGTCAGTAGGGGACCAAACTTAATCTATTGCTGTATTTTATGAGTGTACTAGCCTCTGTCCGCGGTTTCACTTGCGTTATGTTAGGCGTTTGGCCCTAGGGTGCCTTTAATTGGGGCGTTGTCTTTAGCCAGACGGTGAGCTACCCATTACTTGCCGTCCGCAAGACCTGAGAGTGCCTACGGTGCTGGATTTTCCCCGTTATTTGCGACGCTTTGGGCACCTTCGGCAGTGTTTGGAGCGTGAGGTAGGGGTTGTTCTTTTCCTCAAGCGTTTCGACTCCCCATTCTCCTCGCCAGCCGCTGAAAACCTGAGGTACCTCCCGAATCAACCATGTCCGCTGGACCGCTGAGGACTAGCATCAGGTGGTGTGGAAGCTGAATTCAGGCAGAGTGGTGTATTTCATCACTACTGCTTTTAAAACGGTGAAAGAAAAGATCGTGAGAAAATATTTCCTAGAACCTTAATTTCAAAGTCATGTGACATCCACCAACCGTCACATGGTGCCGCGTGGTAGATTACAGTTCACTCCCGCCCACTGAGTGGAGGCGGGTGTTCGCACTGCTGGAACATTACAGGCTGATGATGATGTCAATGTTGATGCACAAGGAAATGCATATTTGTATTGACGTCTGCCAGCACCTAAAACTAAACTTTAAAATTTTCCCAATAGAACATGAACCACATTCATTGGTGATAAAGTTAAAAATATGTTTAAGAACTTAGAGAGACTGGCGTAATTTGAACTCCTGATGACTGTGTGTCCTGTATATTGATAATATGCACAAAATTGTGAACTCGGCCTAACTTTCAAGCCCGAAACATGGTATGACCGTACGATACGACACCTCTGCGGTTGTGCGCACCACGGCTTACAAACCACTGCTGATAAGTGTGTGATTTTGATAGACATCCATGTTGACGACACTTTCCATACAATTGCTTTTAAACTGTCTACTTTAAATGTATAACAAGAAAAATCACAGTTCTATATCGTTCCCATTTAATTTAGACATCACTTACGACGGTGAAGGAAAACCTCTTGAGGAAATGCGAGCTTATAACAATAATATGAAGCCATGTCAGAGACCTGTCGGGTTACCAAATGACACCAGAAGGGACCACAACCTCACACAAAAAAAGAAGAAGATTATCCATTCACACAAACTGTCACATTTATACCTAATAATTAGTATTAATTTTATCATTCATTTTAGATTAAGCTGCGTGTAAAACAGCCTCCAAGCTCCATTGCAAAACAATGTCAACACGAATACACAAGAGATTGGACAGATACAGATATTTTTTTCACGGTTTTAGATACCATCGATAATATGGGTATATTACGTTACATGATACATATATTTATTTTTAGAATATACCGTCAAAACATACTAACAGAATGGAACAGGTACACGAAAACCAGTTAGTCTTGGCTTCGCTTTACCGGATCTTTTCACAAATAGATGATCAGCTTATACTGGTTGTATAGCATGATGTGTCGCCATGTCTACCTCACGTTTGGTCTTATGTGGAAGAAATAAGGTCCCAGTAGCAGAAGTAACATTGTCAGTGGGTGCCCTTCGTGGATTACCTCCTTCTTTCTCTTCTACTCGTCATCTTGGAAGCCATCTCTTTTCTAACCTTTTTAGTCATTATCCAGGTCGTTCAATCTGGTACTTGCCAAGCCGTCAGAAAGATCCATATTTATAGGTACTTACCAATACTAGGACCAGGTCTACCCTTTTTTTATACGCCTATTATCTGTGCTAGTAGCTGGATTCTAAGCTCTAAGAAATTGAAAACAGCATTTTAGAAATAGAAAACATAGGCCTAAATCCTAATCCGTTAATTAAATCAAAACTAAATATATATTTCAATGCTACGTACTCTAGCGCTACTTTCTCATACTTTATCAAACACTCGGTCATTGTCGCAGCATCTATTTTTAACAACACGTGTTATTACAATGAGATTACTGCGTCAATTTTATAATTAGCTGACATAGGTGGAAAATTAGTGCGAAGAAAATTGTTTATAGAGGAGATATAGGTAGAGTAAAGACATGTTCAGACGGTAAAGGTAATCATCATCATCATCATCATCACCTGCCTAGCCTTTTCCAAACTATATTGGGCTCGGCTTCCAATCAAACCAGATTCAGCTGGATATCAGTATTTTACATGGAGCGACTGCCTGTCGGACCTCCACAACCCAGTAACTGGGCAATACTATACCCCATAATAAGACTGGTTGTCAGACCAACCTCGGCAAGCGCGGCTTAACCCGGTAGATCGGCCTATGCGGCTGTAATTATTTAGCCACGAGCTCCTCCATCATCATCATCCGTCTATAATCCCCGGAATGTTAGCCAGATGTTTATGTTAGGTATAGGCACAAATCAATACTCTGTCGAAACGTAAGTGAGTGAATTTCAACAGGTCCTATAAAATCTTCATTTCCGTGGTTTTTTTAATCTTAAGCTTTTTTTAAAAAAAGAAACGCTCTTATTAAAGTTTTTGATAATTTATATATTCTTGCTTAATGTCTAGCAGATAACTTAAAAAACTAACGAGATATAAGGATTTAAAAATTTCGTGCCACGGCAATGAAACATGCGTGCACGGCAATGAAACAAGCGCCCACGGCAATGAAATAACTGTGGCATGGCAATGAAAGAATCAATCAACGATGAGTACAATATATGTTAAAATTAGAACTACAATTATATTCAAACTGATTGGCAGATTTTGACAAAATAATATTATGCATCAAACCGACATTTGAAATTAAAAAAAAAATCGTCTTGTACATGTTTATTTTCAAGCCCATAGCCCACCCATTGTGAAACTCAGTCGAGGCCATCAAGCATCATGCTGAGTTCCTCCATCGACTTGCCATGACTATGATGTCGTCGGCAAATCGAAGGTGAGTGATGTATTCGCCGTTGATGTTGATGCTAAGTCCTTGTCAATCCAGGAGCTTGAAGGCGTCTTCCATTGTGGCAGTAAACAGTTTCAGAGAGATAACATCCTTCTTACACCTCTTCTCAATGGAATCGCCTTCGTGCTCTGCTCCTGTACTCGAACCGACATGGTAGCGTTATCATACAAACACTTCAACACTTTGATGTACCGATAGTCAATACGGCATCGTTGGAGTGACTCAAGTACCACCCATGTTTCCACCGATACGATGGCTTTCTCATAGTCCACAAACGCTAAGCATAATGGCAAGTTATACTCTTCGGTCTTCTGTATAACTTGCCGCAGCGTATGGTGTGGTGTATGGTACTATAGCCTCTTCGGAAACCGGCTTGTTCGGGAGGCTAGAAGTCATCAAGTCTGACTCATGACTCAGAAGCATGATGGGTATGTAGTTCTTCAATAGGCTGTTATCAACTTTTTTTAAGAAAAGCACCACTTCACCTTTGCTCCATGCTTCAGGCGTTTTGCCCTAGAACAGGACGGTATTAGTGAGCTTCTGGAGGACTTTAAGTACCGGTATTCCACCCGCTTTCAGAAGCTCTGAAGTGACTTAGATATACGTCTATTTAGCTGCTTATATGACTTCCAGTCATTGGAAGACTGCAACTGTAGCAAACCTCGTTCAGACATGAGGTTTAAGGTTTGCTCGGTCAATAAGTTCTCAGGGAAAGCAAAGCGATTAGAAAGCTCTTGTTGATTTCGGGGTTCTGAATATGGGACCGAGTAGGTGGGAGCGTAGACTTCATCAGGCTGGACCTTTCAAATCAAATCTAAAGAGAGACCAGAGAGAAACAATCTAGAGTTAACTTGACGAGTTTTGTACTGTCAGTAATCGGTATTACCTGAATCGCAGGTGACAAAAGATGTTTTCTTTGCCTAATCATACCATGGCGATGAAAACACAAGTCACGGAAATGAAATACCTGGCCACGGCAATGAAACAAAATTGTTTTATAAGGCATGGCAATGAAATTTTTTTAATTGCCATGTCTTTTTTTTCATTTCCATAGCAAATTTCGGCCACGGAAACCACGGCAATGAAAACACGTCGATGAAAATCAAGGCTAAAAATATAAATAACAAAAAATCTATTAATTATTCGAAGAAATAAGCACCTCACAAATGAACATATGAGGAATGGTGTTCTATCGAATGCTTACTCATGAAGACAAACTTATTCAAATATCAGTTATATCTATCCACGGCGATTAAAGAAAATTTTTCCAGTAACATAAAAATTGATTATTTAAATTTATGGTGCGAAAACGCAGGCACTTGTGTACTTCCTTCCACGTTGAGCACTTAGGCAGCACTAATATGCAACGTTTAGCATACCGGTAAGGGGGAAGAAAGTAGTAGGTAAAACAATATCCTTGAACATGATTAGGACACGGCGATGAAGGGTAGTTCTGGGACAAGTGATTTTTTATTAACCATTCGTTGTTTTGTTTAAATATTTGAATAAATGTATTCTGTAGCAATACTTTAACTATTCATGTATCAAATAAAACGAGGTTTAAGTATAAATAACCAATAGATTTTTATCAATGTGGAATAATACACAACAAGGTGAAGTGTGGACAAACACGGCAATGAAAGATTTCGAGGTTTAATAATTTTTTTTGGAATATCTATTAATCCAATTAAATAAACATTTAGTGCTACACATAGATTACTATTTCACCTACCCGGATAAAAATTGAGAACGTTATAACTATGTTTTTTAGTACCGATTTCATTGATGCCACGCAATTTTCGGTCCCGGGAAATTCACTCAAGTGAATTTGGCAAACGTCTAAAAATTGCTAATAGGTAGTATCATAAAATAACAATTTGTCGATTTCATTACAAGGCAACGACAATTATAAAAAATACTGGAATGTATAATGTCGTTAAGTGTGTTTTAGTTTGACATTAGGGTCAGTATACGCAAAGGTAGTGAGGCATGAACCGCTGGAAAGGAAACATAATACCCACGGAAGCCACTGCCATGTCAAATCTACATGTACGTAGGACACACACATATATGTAAGTAACTAAACAGATGTAGGTGGACACGTTGTGAGACCAATTTAACGTCTCCTCAATCAACCCACGATTATTCTGTCGGAAACCATTTTTTGTCTTAATTCATACGGATCCTCCTTTCTCTGATTTAAAGTAACTTAGAAATATTTAGAGCTGTCTCTGTGTGAAAGATTATGTCATAAGGAAGATAAAAATTGTATAACACATACTTAAGTAGACATGTGTTTTGAATTTTTTCTTTTATTGTTTTATGGAGATGGGTAAAATAAAGTATTGTTTATATAAATATTATCCATAACTGGGAATACTCACATTTATAGTAAAACATAAGTATTTCTAGATACACTCGAGTGGATATTTATTTTTGTTTACAGAAATAAACGTTGAACTACTCCTATTATATTAGTCGATAACCATTTGATCGATTGATTAATTAATACATTTTTTATTTATTTAAATTCAATGCTTAGACTTCTTTGGGTTAACATTGCCAAAGAGAGGGCAAAAATTTATACAAAGAATAATGAAACGTCTAATAATGGTTTTATATAAAATATTTACAACGTTTAGGTTTTGCTTAATTGCAGCCATCATAAGGAAATTTAAAAAAGTCAAAACTATTTTTTAATGATCCATGTTTGATGCAATGCCAATTTCGCAAATTAATAAGCAATTAACTTCAACATAAATGCCTCATTTGCTGGTTTTAAAAAGCATATCGTTTGCTAATGTTTGGAAGTTTTTTACGGTTCACAGAAAACAATCGGTAATTTGGATCCCTTGACAAAAGAATATTGAGGAGCGAACAAGAACAGTTGTCTTGTATTTCTCCTCGGTATAGGGGCTAATTTAATGTCACACAAGTGGAGTGCTCCATTCATAGCACACGCGCTCGCGACCGCGCACAACTCGATACAAATACTTCTCAATATATTAGAATTAAACTAAGCAATAAAACAGTGTAATGTTAGCACAGATGTGAAAGTGTTTTATTTTATTGTACTTGTGAGGAAGGTGCTCCACAGTGGGTGACAAGCGAATGTTACAATTTATACAAGTTTTCTTTGAAACTTGCACTCCTACACGAACAGTTCATAAACGTTCAAAAGTTTAAAAAATGAGTGTAAAATATGGAGCGACAGATGTGGACAGAAAAATCGAAGATACCGACAAAGAAGTAACTAAAGAAGTTGAAATAGACTTGAGGTAATTTAACTGTTAGCATTCCTTTTCAGAACCGTTTATCTAATCTCGTGCAAATTCAGTTCAGTGTAACTTATCCAATTAGTGGCATACGAAAATTAAGGAAATGTGACCGGTGCTTATGGCGCCACGAAGTAAAATCGACCGTTTCTCAGAAGCACTTGTGAGAATACCTCTAACTACACATTTCCCCCACAGGAAGAATATCCTCTTTTGATCCTTTCTTAACCAATTTGTGTAATTTAGCGTCCTGGCAGCTTCGATCAATTTGTCTAATTTAGCATACTGGCAGCTTCGATCAATTCGGATTACTATAGCAGTGAAGTCTAATGCTCAACTGCAAATCGAACTTCTTTAGAAGCTCGACAATACATGGTGGCTCATAAATTGTATGCAGTTGCCATGCAATTGGGATCATATACATCACCGTATGCTCTATACGGCTTTAAATTGACACTGCTTTATGAATGCTACATTATATTAGATTTGCAGATGTAGTCTTTCTGCGGTCAAACATTAAGGAAACAAAGCTTTGTCAGATTTCTACGTGGTGGAGTCACCGCTTGACCATTGTCACTTACTGGTCCTGATTCTATAGCTAAATCAGTCACATCTGCTTTTTGCACAAAAAAATGTGTATCATTCTGATACACGAGAATTATCATATTACATACGGTTCGTATACTTGTTTATTTGTTTTATGCCTCACTCTCTATTCATTAGTATGTAGTGTAAATACTTGTTACTATAGGTACAAATAAAACTGAAAAGCCAGCAGTCTTCAAGAACCTTTAGGACGTTTCTCTTTTTCGTTAGCTCTGTCCCACTCCTGAGCAAAGGCCTCTCCCAACCCTTACACTTTTTTGATCGTGGACTTCTTTAAGCCACTCCACGTTGATCGAATTTTGGGGGAAAATTAATTTTTTGTTTTCATATTTCTTTGAAGCTGTGAGCACTCGAATCCCTCCGCCCTAAAGTTTCATCGCCAAACAGCTCAAAAATATAGTTTCCAGTGAGGTTACTATTTCGCCGCATAGCATGTTGAACTTGGAAGACGGGATGCAGCAAAAGTATCGATACAGTTTGCGTCCTAGACTAGAGGTCTACCCATTTTCCAAGAGAACAAAGACATGCCGTCACGTCTTTTGCCATCGTCGCGTGCCAATCCGTTGGGTTCTAAAACAGCTGGAACGCCGATGGTAACAAGAGCTCGTCGAATGATGTCAAAATATTATGTAAATATTATGGGAAATGAGTATCTGTTTTCAATTTTATAATCGAAGTATTTATTTAAAGTTAACGTCACACACGTGTGCTAACTTCTGTTCACTTTCGTATGTTTTATTGAACGCTGAATTTGTTTAATAATATAAGCATCACTGAATTGTTGACACAACACTCAAGTTAGAAGTAGAGTGTGAGAAAATAGTGTTGTTTGGTCTTCAGAACGGCTGTCTGCCTAAACATTGGCTGAAGAAGATTCCTACGTTTTATTATTGATCTAGCTGGCAGCAGCAGTGTATTCTATTACCCCACCACTCCCACGTTAAAGGGAAGCCATATTATATCTTACATCTTTGTAATTTAACTAGTAATGTATTTTAGATCATGAGCGTAGCGAGGTACGGACAAGAAAAGGCAGCTGTCCCCCTAGAAGAGTGGTCGTTCACAGCTGAAGTGTAATTCTGACGAGCTTCTTAACTTGCGAATTCTGTTTTTTTTACCTGTACATTCCTGCTCTTGTGCAACTCATATGTTAAAAACAACGATCACCCTTAGCACGAGTTTTCAGTAGGTAAATGAGACGTAAAGTAAACTGGAACTTTGACACTTTCAAATTGACAATTTTCAAGCAAAAAATTAGTTCCTTCTTCGCACACCAGAGGCGCTGTTCCATTTTTTCATACAAGAAACGCTGTAAATACTGGAAAGTAAAAGAGTAAAAACTCGTGCTAAGGGTACTGAACAATATAATTCAGTGTTTTTTTGTATGCCCCTGTTTGTTACTATCCGTAACGCCCTTGTTATAGATGCGAAAGTTTGGATATACTTAGTAGGATATGCAAAAAACGTCTGGAACGATTTAGGTGATATTTGTTGGTCAGATAGTTCATAATCTGTCATAACACATATTACACATAGGATCATATTTATCCGTGTGGTAGGACCCCGTGGGATAATAACCGAACTCGACGCGGTCGAAGCCACGTTAGCAATATTCCCACAACATCGAATGATTTTGTTAATTTAAACTCTTTCTTATTTTAATATATATTTGAGTTAATGTTCTTGTTTTGTTTCTTTTCAGTGGCTCATTCAAAAGAAAATGGTGGCGAGTCAGCCAGCACATGCTCTTCGGGCTGGGGCACATATACAACGACCTCTGTGCGGCCATGTGGTTCTCATACATGATGCTGTTCTTCCAAGCAGTCCTCAACATGAGAGCAGCGGTGGCTGGGGCTATGCTTCTCTTAGGTAATGTACCTGATAATTATTTATCAACTTGATCGAAAAAACGTCTCTTCTGCTTCACACGGAGGATGCATCCATAAGGACTCATTTGAAGATTTTTACCCAAAAGAGGCCTGTTTTCAAGCAGTTCAAATTGACGTTACTTACATTGCTTGGGCGCGAATCGTGAATCATTTTCGGAATATTTTCAAAAAAAAAAGAATTCTATTTGATTTAGTCTCTACTATTTACATACACGTACTTTCTTGTGATAAATGATATTTATTTTTGTAACTTCGCTGTAAAAGACGAATGAGAGGCCGGTGTGCTCTGAGAAGAAACAGCCGACACAAATTCAGAGGTCACAGTCTCTTTTAAAGTCCAGACATTGTTTTGCGTTTGACCATACAAGGGCAATGCGGGTGTCTGAGATGATCTTTTGAGGAAAGAACCAGACACATTTGGGTGGAACCCTACAAACCTATCTTCACCTTGCAATGTAGGTACGCTCTATAACGTGTATCTGACCTGCGGGTCTAAAACGGTCACTTAGCAATATTCCTATTGATCCTATTGATTCAGTTCGTAAATTAATAATAGAAGAATAGTCAAGTGATATTACGAAGTGAATCATTAGTAAGATTGTTTCAAGTGACAGTTTTAGACCCTCTGCTTGTCATTTTCATAATAACTTCTAAGTTTTTACAAAATATCATGTCATCAGCTGAGCTGCGTTCATTGGCTTTTTCTTTTGTTTTTCTTTCTTTCTTACTTAAGAACAATGATAGTGGAATGAACCGAACACTATTATTAAAATGAAAACGTGTAGGTATGTTCAATTATGTTTTTCTCCCATGTATTGTTAAATAAATTCAATAAATGTAGCATATTCTATACTATACACATAAAGTTATTGAAAAACTTTCGTACCAACTGTTAGTTATTTTCTTGTTTTTCAATAAAACCCTATAACTATCTAAATATTGTATGCAATTTTGAAAAACAAGAAAATTACTAAGTATTAGGTATGTGTTTTTTAAAAAAAGCAAATAACGTTTAAATGAAATAATCCAAGTGACCTAATATGGTGGATTTTCGACCACTGGGCGGCCAATAGATACTAGTATTAATTTACCCGTTTTACTATACCTATGTAGAAAAAATAGAGAGTATTACTGAAATTGCATAAGTTCTATGTCTAACCTTTTACGCTACAATTCAAGAGCCATAATAGAAGGAGCGTTAATTAGATACTCGTTAAACAAATTCTCTTAGAGGAGATTTTGTAACAACCTATAGCAGGTAATTTTCTTTCATTCTTTTTAGTAGTTTTCTTTCTTTCTAGTCGTTTTCTTTCTTTAACGAATAATTTGTAAATTCCAGGTCAAGTCATAGACGCATTGGCTACTCCAGTTGTGGGTGTGTTAGCTGACAAATTTGGAAGCTTGAAATCCTGGCATTTAACTGGTAAGTATAAATAATTAATTTATGAATACGTAGGTATTCAGGATACTGCCCGAAGGTAAGAAAAGCTTTGATATTTTAATCAGTCGGAGTGGTGATTTCGCAAGTGGACAGCAGAGGACACCGATTGGTTTTAGTCAGTCGAGTCTGACATGCCCCTGCGTTTTCCCCAGACGGAGGAAGTCCATGAGAATTGCTACACGGTAAAAATACGTTCAATCTCAGTAGATCCATTGGATAGATCCATGTATGAGTCTGACAGTCAATTCCGCTCCACACAGGGCAGGGGATTCATTTTCTGATTTTACCACCCGAAAAAGAGAATTATTTTCTAAATGAGTCATGTCATCAGCCTCCATTCGATAGTCCTAAGTGCGTCCATTATCAGATAATTTAGGAAATACTTAAATACCTAGGTCTGTACATAAATTCATATATTTTATTTTTTACCAAATTTTTCTTTGAACCTATTATTCTACATTAGCTAACAACCTCAGAAACGCCGTTCCCATCGTGCTTTGGGTAATATCTCCTGTTAGTTTATATAGCCATTCAAAACACCTTTTGTGTTCGGTGTCAGCTGTGTATCGCCGTAGCTCTATGTAGTCGTCGTTTAAGTGTGTTTGTTAAACATGAAACATAAAATTTTGGTAATCGATGCGAAGAGCGAGGTGTATGAGGTATCACAATATCTAGGTATAGAATGATAGGTTTTAAATGGCATACTTACCCATTTGCAAACAATACGCTTCGTGTCTTTTAAATTTATCAGTGGGTAATCAAAGTTAACATGCTAGACTTGGGCTACTCCAACAATGACTAGAATAATAAGAATCATATTTGCATAAAATATGTAGCAGGCTACTTGACCAAAATGTATCATCATCATTTTAGCTTATTGCAGTCTACTGCTATAGGACTCTCCCAGGGAGCGTCACAGCGCACGATCTCTCGCTTTTTTCATCCTGCCACTGCCACATCTTGCCGGCAACGTCCCACCCTTCGTTTACCTACACGTGGTCTCAATTCGTGAACCTTCCTACTACACCTTTCAACAAAAATATCAGCTTAATATTTTAATATGGCTTCGTATTTTCGTAATAACAAAGTTCTTGTGTAGCTATGACACCATTCTGATACACGAGCTGTTTTAGTTTTACAGCCCTGGTGCTCAATAGAGACTGGAGAGGAGCGCCGTTACACGCTCGTATTAAAAAAATTGCGTTTGAATTTGCGTGTATCGACGATTCTTACTATTGTTACTATGCACAAGATAAACTCATTGAATTTTATTGCAACCCTCAAAACAGATTAGGTGTTCAGATTTAGTAGAATTTTGCAGTTATTATCACCTGGCGCGCCGACCAGGGGCCTAAGTCTACTAATTTATATACGTCACAATGGTCTCTCAATGGTAAGTTTTTGACAGATTTGCCATACAAAAACTGTCAAAAACACACCATTGAGAGACCATTGTAACGTTTATAAATTAGTAGACTTAGGCCCCTGCTCATGCGCTGAGGCAGGCTACTAAATTTTTGAACTGTTAAGTTCCACGTCGGTATAAAACTCGTACGTACTCTATTACAAGTGTGTCTCACTTATGTACTTTTCACGTTACGTATTTCAGGATGCGCCCTAGTGACGTGTACATTTCCTCTACTCTTCGTAAGATGTTGGGGCTGTTGGCTAACAAACGATCCCGACTACCTAGAGTGGTGGATGCCGTTCTACTACGGCGTACTCATCGTGGTCTTCCAGATCGGATGGGCAGTGGTGCAGATATCGCATCTAGCGATGATCCCTGCCATCTCCGATAACCTGCAAGTGCGAGCTGATCTGACTTCAATAAGGTAATTAATTTGGAAGATATCAAAGAAAAGTGTATAAAAACACTTTTTAGTTTATTAAAATAAATTAATCTGTAATAGACATAAAAAATATCCCTAAAAGTTGGGAACCTATATAATATATAATAATATTCCACACACAACTATCACACAACGCCATCTAGTCCCAAGCTAAGCAGAGCTTGTGTTATGGGTACTAGACAACTGATAAACATACTTATATATTTCTAAATACATACATATTATAAATAAATTACACCCAGACACAGAACAAATGATCGTGCTCATCACACAAACAGTTATCCTGGGTGGGAATCGAACCCACGACCCCCGGCATAGCAGTCAGGGTCACTAACCACTAGACCAACGGGCCAGACAAACCTATGCATACCTGACACCCATTTCAAGTGTCCTAATTTTTTTCTACCCCCACGGAGGAGTTCTAGCATGAAACACGTAAGCTTGAAACTTTGAATAAAAGGCCCGAAATAATTGAAACGTTGGTAGTTCAGGTCGTTGATTGAAACAAAATCAGAATCATCATAGAAAAAAAACAATTAGGTACATAATTATGTAGAATTAATAGCTGATTTTATCATATTATTGACTGTTCCAGATACATGGCGTCAGTGACGTCAAGTTTGGCTGTGTACCTCATAACATGGGTGGTGTTGAGGGCCAGCAACTATAGCACATTTATTGGGCCAATGGATGACTACAAATTCAGGGTACGGCTTCAATGCAGTCTACAACATTTTTTAAATTTAATTTGTATGTTTACTTACTTGCTACTGGTGTCCTACCATGACGTCTTAAAGCCAGAAAAGTACCAGTAGAACGAAGGGAACGAGGTGGCGCTAGATACTTGTATAGCTTTGTCTCTTTCCCACACTGGAACTATTCTTGCTTTAAGCACATCATAGTCCTGGCCTTGTCCTAATTTTTTGGGGACTGCACAGAACGACTACTTATTCCTAGCTTCTCTAAATATTGGTCGTTTGTTATCTCCTTTCTTATCCCTTTTTGTTATCCCTTTTAGCTATCTCTCTTCTTTAAATCTCTTTCCACATTCATACATTTTGAAAACTACCAGCTCATTTTCTACATTCGTCCTCATTTATGAGTGGGCCATAATTTATCACTCGGGCAGTGCGGGTTGTCACATGTCTTAGAATTTTTGGATCTAGGACATGGCGGTTACCTCACGATGTTTTCCTTCACCGTTGTGAGAGCTGCAGTGGTGATTAAATCAAATAAATTTGGTGCTGAAATAAATTACAAAAAGTAATGCGACTGGCTTCGTATACCACTGGGCCACCACTGCTCACTCAAAAAATAACCCTAATCTTTCTTTTCCAGGATGTTTCACTAATAATATCAGGAATCGGAATATTTTCAGCTCTATTATTCCAAATATTCTTCAAATTAAAATCAAGGAAAGAGGTAAAGGCTAGCAATGGACACGCTGTCAATAATGGGATACTTCCAATACAAAACGAAGAAAATGGAACTCTTGAAGTCGCCAAGTCGAAAATTATGTATTTTATTCGGATGCCGCTACTATATCAAACTAGTTTATTGTAAGTAGAAACCCTAGTTTTATTTACGTCTGTTAGATTAATTAACTATAGGCCTGTAACATTAATATCATATTTTACACATATTAGTCATCTTTAGTAGAGCATCCCTCATGGTTATCTCCTGTTCAGACGGCATAGTTGGTCCAGTAGCTAAACGTTTGACTGTTGCGCTGTCCGGGTTCCATTCCCGCACGGAATAAATATTTGAATGATGTGAGTTTCTATGTTTGTAAACGCACCCACGATGTAGGAAAAAATCCTTGTCTTATTAAAAAAAATAGTAATGGAAATATCCTCAACAGGAAATAGCTTTACTGCTATGACAAAGATACTGGTTATGCAGTAGAATATGAATAACGTCATATTGTAATCCTAGCCAATTTTGTTAGAGTGGAAATTTTTGTTAAACTGTCACCCCTAAACCACAGATCCATTTGCGATGTTCTTTTTAGTAAAATATTATGGAATCCTAGAGACAAACTATGCAGGTTCGAGTCCTCGCAGTCCCATTTTTTCTAGCTGCAAAAAAAAATTATATATACAGGGTGTTTCTTTTAAATGGGCCAAAAGGGAGAAATCCTTATCCATAAGAGATACGGGAAAACTTTCTTAGGAACCTTTAGCTCTTTTTTGATGTTGACAATTTTGGCGTTTTTACTTTTTTGGTCAAGTGTGAGTTGTCCACAAAAATGAGTGAAAATGGCCAAAAATTTTTTTTGTGCCTATAGACTCTGTTTCATGTAAGGATCATTTCATTGTATCGGAAGAAATAAATCGGGACGGCGGAAGTTGGTCAAATTTAACAAAATACTTTTTCATACAAATTGTATGAACAAAAAAATCACCAATTTTTTATGATGTATTTTGATTTACTGTCTTATAAGGATCATTTCATTCTATGAAAAGGAAAATGTCTGGACAATGGAAGTTGGTCAAAAGTACAGTAATGTTTCTTCTTGCACCATAAAAACGCAGCAGTAGTACTCAGTATTTCATTAGATTTGACCCACTTCTGTTGCCCTGACGTTTTACTTCCGATACAATGAAATGCTCCTTACATGACAGTAAATCAATAAACATCATAAAAAAAATTGGTAATTTTTTCGTTCATACAATTTGTATGAAAAAATATTTTGTTAAATTTGACCAACTTCCGCCGTCCCGATTTTTTTCTTCTGATACAATGAAATGATCCTTACATGAAACAGAGTCGATAGGCACTAAAAAAAGTTTTGGCCAATTTCACTCATTCTTGTGGACAACTCACACTTGACCAAAAAAATAAAAACGCCAAAATTGTCAACATCAAAAAAGAGCTAAAGGTTCCTAAGAAAGTTTTCCCGTATCTCTTGTGGATAAGGATTTCTCCCTTTTGGCCCATTTAAAAGAAACACCCTGTATATAATAGGCTTTTCTTTTTGCATAAATAAATGGCTGGGATGAATGTTCTTATTGCTTTTTCCCGACTACATAATCATCTGATAGTTTAGAATTTAGACATTTTCTTTTTCCTGACATAGGTAGGTAATTATGTTCTACGTGAAGTAGTTTGGTCCTTCGAAAAAGGTTCTAGTTACGAATTAAAATACGGCCATCCTTTCTTGTCAAAGATGAGTAGAAGTTTGTAGTTGAGCAGTTGGGAATGTATACGGCACAACTCAGTTGGGCAGGTAGTTGAGCAGTTTCGAGCAGTTAGGCAATTTAGTTTAGCAGTTAGGATGGACTTCATTAATATTCTTCCATGTTTCAGATACGTATTTTCCCGGTTATACTGGGCTCTAAGTCTAGTCTACGTGCCGTTATTCCTCGAAGAGCGTCTGGTGAGCAACCCTAGCGCTGGGTCGGAGCTGGTCGCGAGTGTTCCTCTAGTCTTATACGTATCATCATTCTTCTTCTCCTTACTTCTCAAGAGTAAGAGTAATCGATTTGGGAATGAGGTAATGCTTGTGGTCAACTTAGAAATTCGTTTATCGCTAATTACGGTTTTAAGGACGCTAGTGAGGCGGGAGACGACACGGTTAGCGCAGTGGAAGAGTCTGTCTGGGTTCGATTCCCGCACGAAACAAATATTTGTAAAAGTAGTTGTTCTAGGTCTGGGCGTTTGTATAAGTGAGTTTATGTTTGTAAACGCACCCACGACAAAGGAGAAATTCGTAGTGTGGGGCAATGTTTTCTTTTTTTTTATTGAAACTGCTGACACTAATGTCGAAAATTATGTTTCACTTCGCCATTTTTATGATTTTGCTATGACGGGGCCCCCCTCTAGAGGGCCGAAGCCTGCCGGAGTTGCGGGACCTATCTAATTACCGTGACCCTGGAACATAAAGAGTTAGTGAAGGACACCATGGATTTTAGTCAGTACCAGTCCGACAGTCCCTTCCGCCCCGCCCTGGATGGGAGGACTCATTTGATGATTTTATCACGATTAAAAGAAAAGCTCGAAATTGCTGCAGCTAATAACATAACAATAAATTCAAAAATATTTTTTTGTTGTACAGTTGGCGTATCTCATAGGAAGTGTACTAAGTCTGATAAGCTGTCTATGGATAGCTATAGCTATAGATCCACATGCCAATATAGTACAAATATATTTGGTCGCTACGTTAATCGGTAAGTCTTTCAATCAACATATTTTTACACTAAATACAGTTAGAAACTCAAACTTATAAACAACTACCGGAACGGCAACACCTCACGTTAATTTTACGCAGGTTTCTAAGTACACACTATAAGATACGAATTCAAAGCAATGCATCATGAACAGCTCAAGATGATTCCTAAATGGTTTTAATGGTTTTTAATAGTATTTTTTTTCTTTGAGATTTAGTGCCAAAGCAGCGTTTAAGCTACCGTTTGTCTGGATTTTCAACTTTATACTTTAGGCATAAAGTTGAAAATTTATTGAAGGCAAACCGTAGCTTAGGCTTAAAGTGTCGTATTTAAAGAATTGCAGGTATAGCTGTAGGTACGTTGAACTTAAAGCTTTAGTATTCGTCTAAAAAGATGTCAAGGTATAAAACCTTTTAGGTTCATTTGAAAACCAGCGTCGGGCACCTATATTTGTCCGACATTATGCTGAAATGGGCCTATTTGGCGCAGCCGTGAGTCACACAGTTTAAAATATGCTACCTACATGTTTTTTTTATTTGGTTTTAAGTTTGTTTAGTTTTAAGTTCTACTTATTGTTTCTTGTCATAATACTGTGTGTACTTGTGGCATGTGCCAATAAACGTTTTTTCTTTCTTTCTTTCTTTCAAACCGTTTTTCCAAAAAAAAAACTTTGATTGCCCAATGCAACGATTCTTACAAGATTTTTTTTTATTACTTTAGGCCGCCATTTTTATTACTTTCTCCGGCTCAATCGTTCACTCAAACTGCGGTGAAGCTTGTGTACCATCTTATGCGCGACCATAGAACGTATCAAGTAGATATACCGTTCAAAGAACTTCCCCCTTCTCAGTCTAGGAATTCATGGGCCTTTAACGTTTTTTTTTCCAGGTGCGGGTAGTTCAATGACCCTCGTGTCCAGTCTGTGTGTGACTGCCGACTTGATCGGTCCCCATTCTCATCAAGGTGCCGCTATCTACTCGATTGTCACGTTTGCCGATAAACTTGTGACGGGAATTGCAGTTGTCGCCATTGAAAATTAGTAAGTATAGGTACCATTTTGTATTTGGAAGTGGATGAAGTAGACTTCTTGTTCTCTAGTATCACCCCATGCTGATCGAGAAATTTTCATAAATTACTCTCCTGTCGCCAATCAGCTCTGTTTCCTAGAAGCATGGTACCGCTGCCAAATCTGCTACCTCTCCCGCGCCCACAGATGCAAGGTTCTCCCATTTTTTCGCTTACACAGCTAACATCACCAGAATCTCCTATGTATGACTTCTTATTTTCCTTTTGCATTCCTCCTTCTTCGTTGGAGAGGGTTATCACGTTACTCCACTTTAGGATACCTAAAGTGTTGGCCACTATCCTTACAAATCTACCTCTTTGTAAAAATGTTTATGAATTAAACACAGTGGATTGAATCCTTGATAAGTGCCTCATGTAAAATCTGAATTAATCGAAGTCATAGTGGTTTGAGCGCAGTGGTGGCCCAATGGCATCGACCTCGACTTACGAGTTGTAGTTCGTGGGTACGAACCCAGCCAGGCGCATAACTTTGTGTAATTCATTTCATCACCACAGCTCTCAAAACGGTGAAGGAAAACATCGTGAGGAAACCGGCATGTCCTAGAACCAAAAATTCGAAAACATGTGATATCTACCAACCCGCACTGGGGCCGCGTGGTGGATTATGGCCCACTCCCTCTCACAGAGAGGAGGCCTGTGTCCCAACAGTGGAAACATTTATAGGCTGAGGATGATGATAATGGTTCAAAGTTCAATCAACAAGTTGAAACATTTTTGGGAAAGAAGAAAGAGAAAAAAACAAAAAAATCATTCCAGTATACACTTTTATTTGATTAATATCAGACATTTAAATGCATAAGTACGCTATGAACACCGAATATTATTATGACGATTACATGAGATTATGTATTGTTACAGCAAATGTGAAAATGAAACAGAATGTCCACAGTACTACAGAGGAGTTCTAACATATGCCTGCGGAGGAAGTGCAGTGCTCGGAATACTCTCTTTATCTTTAGCAAAAGTTATTCCTAAGCATAAAAATTGAACACCACATTTAACTACATTATTACTATAAATGTTCAGGGTTTAAACTGTGTCTATGTTATGGACCAAGTGATAAAAAAAATACTGTAATGAATTGAATTAAGTCTCATTTAGACGCAAGAACTTGCATGCAAGTTTTTATAGATGTCGAATTGGGCAGTGATTAGTCGTTAAAACTTCATTATTGCCCTCATACCTGGTCATCAGTAATAGTGATACGCCATTTTCGGGCAATTAGGTGTGGCATATTAATATTATTCTGTTTTAAAACAATATTTCAACATGCACTATGGTTCACTAATAAGTGCGTCACCCTGTATCTCTCTGCCAGTGTAGAGATACAGGGTGAAAGAAATTAGTTTGGAACTTTGACCAACGCTAGTTGATACACCCTAGTCACAGTTAGTACCGGTTAAACTAGGGTCAGTCTATGACTAGGGTGTATCAACTAGTGTTGGTCAAAGTTCCAAACTAATTTCTTTTGAGTGTCCTAATGCTGACCGCTGACCACAATCATTACATAACATAGTATTAGTCTAATTATTGAATTTGTGACTTATGTAATTATTTACCGATTGCATGTCAAACAATAAAATCATTATAAATTATTAAACACGTATTTTTATTATCCATACATATACTTTATTTTAATAGGTGACGGACAGCATAAAATTGCCCTCTTATTTGGGTATTTATAAATGTTCGAGCATTATGTATAATGTTTATTATATATTTATATTAATCACTTGGTCCATAATATATTATTTAGTTCCGGTCAGAGTAACAAATGCGCAGTAATACGTCAGTATTAACAGAATAACCGATGCAATTGGTAAATGTAATAAATAGGTGTGGTTAAGTAGAATTATTACGTTAACCGGTTATTATTAATTTATCTGAAGTTTGGTGAAAAACAAATGGTTATTTGCAGCTCAACAATAAAATAAATATACTTAGATCTATCCATATAAATAAATCGATATGACATATCTTAGGGGTAAGAAAGTTGTATAATATATTAGAAAGATATCAGATATAACAGAGTACCTCGAATAACTGTAGGTACGTATTAGTAGACTTTGTCTTACATTATACTTTTTTATTGATATTATATCACGCATGTAATACCAATACGCAAAGGTTTAGGGAAGATACCCTAATAGCGCATGCGCACCCACATTCCGCCAGTATTTTTACAAAATATTTCTAATTCTCAGTCAAATCACAAATGTCAATTTACATTAAAACTTTTACGACATAATGAGCAATAAAGAAAATATCTCCAAAACTCAATAAATCTAGTCTTTTGGAATTAAACCGTTTTACTAACCCACTTCTTTTAAAACATTCTTTCAATATCTATTTAAAAATAGGAGCGACACAATTTTTGGGGCTTTAAAAGCCATTATCCTAATACAATTACCTTATTGTTATGTTTTTTTTTTCATAATTTCACATTACATAAAGGACAGGACTGCAAGAATCGCCTATGGAGGTCTCAGTTTTAGTTATTTGGCTATGGAGCCTTAAAACTGGCGGATAGCAACCTAAAAATAACCGGTCGGTTAAATTTATATAGGTAATTACATAATATGAAGGTAATTATTTACCCTTTTATCACACTGACCAAATACGATAGGTATAAATTACTTATGTCTAATACAATAAAGTTGTTATATACAGGGTGAATTTTTCAACTGGGCGTGGATGGCTATTTTCGAAACTATGAGGAATATCGAAAAACGTTGAAAGGAGTCTCGAGGCCGATTTTGACGAAACGTGAAAAATCTGCATCATTGGATTTTAGAAAAATCTAAAATCCTGGCCAGGAATCGAACCCGCTGATTTTGGAAAAAAATCACACCCTGTATTATTACACCGTTCGATAGTGTTGCTAATAAGGATCAAATTCTGGGAAGTAATCATATACGGCAAACTTAAGGAAATGGCAGATTTTTATGAAATTGCTATTTTTCCATGTTACTTTTACATCTACTGAGCCATAATTTATTCGAAATTATAAAATTTCATTGTTTTCAATGTCTCACTGGATTTGACGTTTCAATAATCCCACTGTACTTAGCAATACGACATTATTGAGTTGAACTAAAAATAGCATTATTTTAAAGAAGAAACGGTAACTTATGTTTCAAATACAGTCTTTGCCTTGAAGATTAATCAGTTTTTTTTGTAATTATACGTTTTCCTTAAGTTTGCCGTGTATGATTACTTCCCAGAATTTGATTCTTATTAGCAACACTATCGAACGGTATAATAATACAGGGTGTGATTTTTCCAAAATCAGCGGGTTCGATTCCTGGCCAGGTTTTTTGATTTTTCGAAAATCCAATGATGCAGTTTTACTTTTCGTCAAAATCGGTCTCGAGACTCCTTTCGACGTTTTTCGATATTCCTCATAGTTTCGAAAGTAGCCATCCACGCCCAGTTGAAAAATTCACCCTGTATATATTAAATTATGAGTAGGTACCATCGGTTTTGGGGGTTCTGTCGACTCATTACCCCGTCGATGGAATCGTCGAATTTCCTACTGACTTTCGATATTATGAACTAGACCCAATAAATCTACAGACGCCAGCACATCAAGCTACCACAATCTGTCAGATAGATTTTCAACCTTATTAAAGTACTGGAAGGTTAATTAAAACTGGCAGACAGATTCGGGTAGGTTGACCTGCTGGTGTCTGTACCATATTCCATAACTACTATTCCAAATTACAAACTACCTAATGTGTTGTTCAAAAGATGATAATGCAACTGTGACGAATTTGACGACCATGACAATTATCACAAAATAAACAGCATCATTCAACGCCGTGTGGATATGGGCTTATTGAACAGAGGTGTTCATCAAACCAGAAATTTAGTTCAAATTGGTTTTATTGCATTTAACCTAAATACTTCTACATATGGATCATAGCGATATAAACAACCAATATTGGAACACGTAGTTATTTCAACCCTAAGATGTGGTTTGATATTACGTATTTTAGCTTTGTTAAACAAAAGCAACTGTTTTCCTATAGATCTTTCAGCAAATGATGCTTCTATATAAACACTGTATAAATTGGCACATGATTCTACTAATGGCATAGGGTCGGCAATTTCACTGTGATCCCATTGCTTTGTATCCAATAAATGAATATTTTCTAAAGTCTTACACTTACTTAATGCATTAAAAAACTGTTTTAAATCCATTCCCTTATCAACTAAACGCAAATTTTTCATGGATCGACTTGCTTGTATACCATGAATGATGTCATAAGAATATCTGGATGCTGTAATAGCCATAAATTCCACTGATAGTGTAGCTAGATTTTGACACCATACAAATATATTTGAGAAAAAATCTGCACTATATTTTACAGCTCCAGACAAACTTAAAAATGTGAGTTTACTATAATACTGGCCATAACTTGGCAGGCTGGCACACACAATCACATCTGGTATAAAAATTATACTTAGCTCTGCCTTTTTTTTGTCTCTTAATAAATGATCATAATCTAGCAATACACTTGGCATTAGCGTTTTTCTCTTTTTTTCTTGTAATTCATCATCAGAATCAACATTCATGGTCTCAGCAGGTCTTGGGTTTGTATAAATCCAATCAATATTTTGTGGACAGGGAGCAGCTGAGAATGCTTCATGAAAAAATGGAAAATATGCTTTAACACGGCAGTACAAGTCTTGAAAAAAAAATCCATCAAAGCGTGTAGTTTGTCTGTTCCATACCAATAAAGCAACATTTCCTTTAGGGTCTGACGAGTACTCTGAATCAGTTCTTGTGGTGATATCAAAATAATCCTTAAAAAACTTAGCCAACAATGGTGAAGCACATACAGAGACAATATGTCTGTGTCTACTCATTGTGTAAATTATACAAAATTCATGGTTTTTAAGATCAATCAATGATATGATAGGGAAATTGCTAATATGATCATATCTTCCTACTGATTTCCAGTTTACCAATAAAAAGGTAGCAAAGTGGTTGAAGTGAGGCATTTCACAGACAACAGCTTCATCTGTGATTATTGTTGTCCGCAGATCATCTGCTTCTACAACACTCAACTTAAATCTATTCAATTTGGATTTCTTTAAAACATTAAGTGTTGATATAGAAATTAGCAAATTGCTTATGGCACCTAAGAAGTGAACATTTTCAAAGTTTTCAAAAATTGATTGCAGTTTTTGTACTATGTCTTCTGATAAAGTTTCTGGTGCAATTTTAAAGTCCATAGTAATATCTTTCAGTGTTGGACATACACTGTATATTGCAATGAAGTCTATAAGATTTATGTCTGTGAATGAAATATCTAGCACTTTCAGACGTTTTAACTTCTTAAAGGCAGGTAAGACTCTAGCTTTGGTTATATCAGCAACTCCACACATATTGAGCACTAACAAATGATTTGATACTGCCTTAAAAACATCCTTGAGGGTGATGTGTGCAGTGGATGCTAAATTTCGAGACATGTTGCATTCTTGAACAACCCCAGGCATTTTAATTAGATCACTGAAAAACTTGCTAGACATAAACAAATTGCACACCGAGGGGAAATCCAGTCTTCTTATAATCATCACAATGATTTCTTCGGGAAGATCTGTGATCCGAGTCATTGTGGCTGAAATCCAAAAAAAAAGTTTGAGTTAATAATAAAAATTGTTAATTATTTAGTAGTTACTTGCATTTTCAATTCGCCAAGAGAAGGGAGTAAATTTGAAAGGCCACAGGATAAGTATGTCATAGATGGTAAACATAGTTAGCATAATCTGTCTAAAGCATAATAAGATGTTATCCACTACACAATGTCCTGTGCAAATGAATTCCATAAAGTAATTCGCTAGAATGTGTTCAAAACCGACAACAGCAGAATAAATTATACTTAAATATTTTTTTCAAGACTAGCATGTTAGAACTTTCTAAGGAATCTCATCAATAAGTAAATATTATTATACCCAATATAATTGGGTTCTAACATTGGCTGTATCAAGACCAGCTTTTAGCAATAAGATGACCCACTGACCAATTTTTTGTCAAATAATTAAGACCTGCAATAAAATCTGTTAAGGTTTTCAGAGGTGGTGCATCTTCTGACTTCTGAGGATAATATTTAAACTCCCTCTCCCACCCGGCTCCATAGATAACAATGCCCTTTTTAGACTGGGCTTTAGAGCTTTGTGACTTTGTAACACACCAAAATTAATACAATACTTACAATATTGTTGAAGGATAATAAACTTAAAATGACAACCTTATCGATATTATTTTAAAATTTATTGCATGCTTACCTTCTAATATTTTCAATCAAATAAACACAAATTATCAAATTGGTAATTATTGCACTATATCATATATAATTCAAAATGTTTTGATTCACAACATTTCTTCAGTGCTTTTTTTTAAGGTCGTATGAAACTAATTAATTATATTCCAAATCAATTGCTGATCGCAAAGCGATATCACTACAAGATGGCTTTGTTTTGGAAAATATAACAGAAAAGTCGATAATCCAATATCCACAAAAACACCACACAATTTCACACAAACAAGGAAGCCGGTACGACAGGAGAGACACGTCAATTAAAATCATAGACACGATCAAATCATAGACTTTTTTTTTTTTGTTTCTCTTCGTCCTCTTTAGGACAGGCAAAGGGAGCTGAGCCCATACAGCCAAGTCTGATTTAGTTTTCTTTTTCTTCCAATTCTTCTTTTCTTTCTTGTCTTTCTATGTTAAAATCAAGGCCGAAACCATGTCTTCTTTATTCAATGTCTTCGATATCCAATAGTCAGGCCGAAGCCAAGTCTTATTTTGATATATTCAAGTTCAGTGCCATTTGTTAGGCCGGAGCCAAGTCTTCTTTCATGTTTTATTTATAAGTATCTCAACATTATCATTTTATCTCAATTTATCTCAATCTCATATAATTTTATGTCAAAAGTGTCAAATCATAGACTAGTGTTTATTTAAAATCAATAAATCACTCCCTTCCTCAGTTCCTCTGTTCCTCATGAGTTCCTCGCATCACTCCACAGAAAACATATTGTAATGATTGTAGCTTAGATAAAAGTTCCGATTGTAGCGTTGAAATAGGTAATGGTGGCCCGCGAAATTGAAGTTTTCTTGATTATTATTTATAAGCCCGTGTCATCCCACTGCAGGGTAAAGGCCTCTCTTCCCTCCTGCCACATTTTCGATTGTGGGCCAATCCCTCAAAGATGAGTTCAGCTCATCCCCCCATCTCCTTCTGGGCCTGCCGCGTTGTCATTTACCGCCATTTGGGATCCATTGAGTAGTTATTTTCGCGCAATGCTCATCCGACATACAGCAGATACAACCACCTACTTCCACTTCAGCCTTGCAGCTGTTATGGGATTTATTAACGGACGGGAGGCTAAGCCAACATCGGTTACATCGGTTTTGGAGCGAAGTATGGAGTTTTTAATTCTTTGTGAGAGACAATGTTTGCGCACCATACGTGATATTTTTGCAATTTTCAGATCGATGTCAGATAAAAACTTTATGAAATTATGTATAATTTTATTTGAAGTCTTCTAATGATCGAAGTTAGAAGTATATGAATGATAAAAGCCTAGTACCTAACCCTCGTACGCACGAGTGCATTTTTTCGAGTGTCAAAAGGAGCGCTGAGTTGGAACAAAAAAGGAAAATGAACATAAACTTTTCTGCCCAGAGCTTAAATCAAATACATTTATATAAAAGAGCTTTTTAACATTTTTTCCTGTACACCGAAAGGCCCCGAAATAGAAAATGTACCATGTCTGTCATGTTCACACGTCAACATTTAAAAAGCCGCTACAATAGTGCACTATGCTCCCTCATCATATATTTTATTTACCTACAGAACCTGTTTCCAGATACTACGTACGTAGTACGTACAGGGGTTCCTAAACGAATTAGAAAACTTTTTCTACACATTGGGCCAGCTTACTGGGCTAGCTTGTACAGACCTACTTGGCGGTATGTACCTATACTCTCTACTATGTCTGTGGCGGAATGTTCGTTGGTAGTTAGCGGGAATACTGCCCGGCCAACCAAAATTTGTCGGTTTTTCGTGTACAAATCAAAGGATCTTGGCGTGCTTCACTTGTGCTTCGCATACAGTGTTCACACCTTGGCCCATTATGTTCAGCGGTCTTTACTGCATTGAGGTGGCCAAAGAGGAGGTGGCGTCGAAACACGGGACAAGAGTGATCAAAGCTTAAGGGGGCTCAATGTTGAAAAAGAATCATGAGCGTTTTCGTCACAGATTAAATATCAAAAAACGCTATGTTTTCCTCATTTATTTTCAAAATATTTACATTAAAAAAATGTATTATGTATTTTTACGCTTACATCTGATACGATAACTACAATTTGTGGTATATTTTTAATGTTTTCCAATAATAGCCTGTACTGTGAGAAAATGTCAGCAAACCATCGAGCAGATCAATCGAATTTTATTTTTTAAATTAATCCGGAAGTGATGTTTATGTGTTGGTAGAATTGCCCAAATGGTCATAGTGATGTTCATCAGTTATCACCATTTCCTAAAAGAACGTATAACGTGTTACAAAGTAGTCAAAAATAAATTATTACGTGATTTTGATATGTTTTCATAAAAACAGAATTTTCTTTAATATATATATATATATATTATACATATATATCTATAGAATCAGGAGCATAGGTTTGATTGCATGGCATGTTTCTTCGCTTTTCTTTCACGTGTGCTTGGGCATGTTTCTTTCCTGCATGTGCATTTGCATGAGGGCAGGTGGGTGTTATTCCACATACAAGCCTTTGGATTTTTATGGCAGAATTAGATAAATTTTTCATAACATTTAAAGTATTTTCTCTTTACGTGGAAATTATATAAAGAGGAAATTAATTGTAACAATTAATCAAAAAAAGCTTTAGAAGTTAGTTTAGGGTTATATAATTATTTGAAAAGAACTTCACGTCATAATTGTAACGAATTTGTGATAAAATTGACCACTACGCCTTTCATCGGCCATAAAAACAAAAATAAAACATTTAAAACTAAGTATTTTTGAATACCAAGAAATAGAACTGCAGTCCATAACCTCTTGAATAATATTAACCAGAACAGCACCGCAAACAAGCAGGGTGATCCGCTCTTTCCGAAATTGTTTGTTGTAAATTGTCGCTGTTTCCGAATTCTTTGTATGAAGTTTTAAGCAACCTCGCACACTCACCCACATCGCAGTAGCCGCAGAAGCGGTAAGAAAACGATGACTGCGGGGACTGTGGAGACTGCGCTGTGGCCAAGTCTGCGTTCACCTTAACACTCTTGAGAAATATGATATAATATGTATAAGTTAAAAGGTGCTTGAGGATAATTATACAGAACTAAAGGTATTCAATTCGGCAATAAGATTTTAATTATTATTCGGGTTTAGGCCTTTTGAAATCGGGCAAGAAAAAGAAATCGATTACTGGATCGGAAATGCTTGGAAAAGTTACGAGTCTTATTCTGTTTTTTTAGTTTGCTCTAAATAAAAAATGTAAGCTACTATTGTACGCCGTAATTGGCAAAACATGTAGATCAACTTAAGACCTTGCACAAATTGTTTGATGCATACTCATATTTTACAATTAAAATTATTCTATTTCTATTTAATATATTAAAAAGAACTTTTTAACCGTTATAACGCAAACATTCGGTAGTTAGAACATTTTGCTATAACTGTTGACACATCCCTAGCATTAATTTCGACAGGCAGCTGGCAGATGGCAATATGGCTGTAGCTTTCGAGTTTCGCTGGCAGTGCGCGGTGCTCGCATCATTTCCAGTACAGAAGTAGTATTTCTGACGGCTCTAAAGTTTCGTTTTTCATTTTTTTAGTGGTTATACTCACTGTTTACCTTAAATTAACTGAAGTTTTGTGGCAAAATTACTGTTCTTTCATTTCCGTCGTCACCAGAATTTATTCGACGACAAAATGGCGTCGCTTGACAAGATTTTACTGCAAAATATTTTTTCGCATTTTATTCGCTTAACATAAAAATATGCCGAAAAATTTATTGTTGTGTGTTTTCTTAACGTTTTTGTTCATGAATTATCCAGTTTTTCTTTGTTTCGGTGGTTAATTATATAAGAAATCGGGTATTCCTTGAATTTACTTCAAAATGCACTTGGTAAGTGATTTTAAAGGCTTTTCCTGCATTGTTTTTGTGTATTTGTTTATTTTATTATATTTTAGAGGTTTAAAATATTAATGGAACATTCTAGAAGTCTTGGGTGTGGCCCCGAAACAGGGTGAAATTTTGAGACGTAATAGTGAATTTGAGGGTTTTTGTGATTGTTTACAATACATTTTGCTGTTTTTATGTATGAAAACATTCTTGTCCCACGCAAGAAAGTGTTTGCGATGATTCTTTGTTACGTAATCTTCCCATAGCATGCAGTGAAAATGATTTTCTAAAGGGACCCATTTTTGCAATTTAGCTTTGAAAATAGGTCTTGCTGTGTATTGCAACTGAAGAGACTATCATTTGAGGTTATGTTACGCGTTTATTGCAAATTTCCTTCCATTTCAACTGAGCAAACTGGTGTAAATTCTAATAATTCGCACTATTCTTAAATTAATTTCATTTTGTTACATTTTCCAATGTTTTTGTAGTTTTCTGCCCATAAGTGCAATTCTTTGAGGTTATTCAATATTTTTTCTTTCTTTTTCGTTCTTTACTAGGTTCTAAACCAGTCACCAGCAGTGTTACTCAAGACAGATCCATGTCCAGAACTGCAAATATTACTTTGCAAAAAAAAAACATATTTTTTTGGGTCCGTTAACCTTTTGGACCTAAACATTAGTTTCTCTTTATCAATACAATATCATCTGTTTCAAAAAATATATCAAATACAGGCTGGTTATTGTATGCTGCATTTGACTTTTAATTAACTGTCTAATAATGGTTTTACATCTTGAATATTTTAAAATTTTATTATTCATTTTTCGTCTTTTATGAGTATTTTTTTTTACCATTTTGTCAAATATGAAGATAATCATTGATCGCATAGTATATGTGGCATCATTTTGGTAGCCACTATTAATGTGGAAATTTGTTTCAGAAGGGATTCATGAACGAATCTGGAAGTGATTCGAATAGCGATAAAGGTGAGAAGAGTGATTCCAGTGGGTCAGGATCAGGAAGTGAAAGGTGGGATGTGATTTGACATACTGATTACTATTGTATTTATAATCATCGTTGTTGTTTTATAATAAAAGCTTTATTTAACAGCGAAAGTGGGTCTAGTTCATCGGGTTCGGGATCAGAAAGGTCTGGTTCTGAGAAATCTTTGGGCAGATCACATCATAGTGATGACACAAAATCATCACCAAAGTACAGTAATGCCAACTCTTCAAAATCAGACCACCATACTGACAAAAACTCTTCAGATGATGACTCTCCTTCTAAATCTAAATCACGAAATAGTAAGTTAAAGGCTGACTTATGGGAAGATAATCCAGATATATATGGAATCAGGAGATCAGCCCGATCAAGAAAAGAGCCTGATAGACTAAAATTAGCAGATAGTGACTCAAGTGAAAGAGGCAGGACACACAGTAGAAAAAGTAGAAAAAAAAGGTAGTAAAAAAACTAAAACACTAATACATAGCATTATAAAAGACTGTCCAGACTTCTAACAAAAATTATATGTTGTAGTGATTCATGGAATTCAGATTCTTCAGAAAGTGATAGTGACTTAAAAGGTTCACCACCTCCACCCTCCAAGCGACCAGGCCAAAGAAGTGTACCTCTCAGAAAACGGAAACCAACACGTAGAAGATTTACAAGTGATGATGATGAAAGTTCTGAGGGCACTGATGATGAAAATAAAAGGTAGGAAACTCTTTTATTCGTAAATGTACATTTTTTGCAGGTTGCAGCGGTGGTATTAATTTGAGATAGATTTGCAACAGGTGATTTTATATTTAATGCAGACTCATTTTTATTATAGAAATGCATAGTTTGTATAATAAATAATTAGTATTGCTTTTTTTAAGATATCGTGATATTTTGCAAAATACAAAAAATAACCTTATTATGGGAACATTAGTATTAAAGTAATTACCTATATCATTTAATTGCAGATACCTTATAAAAGTAATATCATTAGTGGAAATGTAGCCAGCCCCCCCTGTAATGATTACATCTGAATTCTTAGTTGAAACATCTTGTGGTACATTACTAGTATTACCAGCTTATTGATATATTTTTCTTGTTTGTCTTATCATCTTTCTTCCACCCCATCATTTTTCAATAAATTAGCAGAATCATAAAATGTATTGCGACAGTATTATTTTATATCCATAATTTCGTTTCTATTGCTTATGTAAAATAAAAGAATATTTTATTTTGCCAAATTTTATCACAATGAAAATAATTTTTGGGAAAGTGTCCATAGACCTGCTTCTAAAGTTCTCTTTTGAGATATCCAGTTCTTTCTTCCGTATGATGGCATTTTAAAATTATATGGCCAATATTACAAAAAATAATATTATAGGTTAAATAATTTGGATGACTACAAGAAGTTTTTTATTAGTTACAGATATATTACATCATTTCACTTTTTTTTATCCTATTTGGATTATAAAGTACATGTTATTGTTGTGAAAATATGACCGCATTCATGTCATAACACAAATCTAATTATTATATAAAACTCTCAAGTATTTTTATCTATAAAACATGCAGATTATCCAGGAAATGCAAGTGTGATTAAACATAATATTGTGATTTGTTAAAACATATTTAAAACACAATAAATGGGTTACTTTTCAATGTTTGGCCTCGTAAACTTTTTGTTTGAATACCAGAAAAAAAATGTATTTTGATCAAATAAAGTATTAGTATTGCAACATATATTCGGCATTCGGCCAGTGCTGCTGCCGAATATATGGAGAAACTATTCGATCATTTACCTGGTCGCAGGGTTGGGCAAAATACATGCTCTGCTTTAATTGAAATACAAATTACAAAATACAGTATCGCAAGTAATTAAAATATAAAATACAAAATACCTTTAAGTAAAGTATTTAAAATATAAAATACAAAATACTGTATTTTAACTTTTTTTAATTGAAATACAAAATACTAATTACAAATTACATTTTACTAAATATGTAATCTAGACCAGCATGGGCTGAATGGCCTGGAATGTTCTTAATTCGACGTTCATTTTTTTTGCGTTTTTCTCGCCATTTTATTTATTTATTTATTTTAATTTTTTATTGTTTTTATTTATTTACAGTCATAGCGTACAGTGTAAAGACGCCAGCAGGTCCTCCTGCCCGAATCTGTCATTTTTTACCAATCAAAAAATAACCTTCCGATTTTGTAATAAGGTTCAAATCTATTAATGAAATTTGATAGATTGTGGTAGGTAGCTTGATGTGCTGACGTCGGTACATAACAGGTGCAGTATTGCCAACTCTTATTAGCTGCTTTTCCAACATTGCAGAGAGTGCAATGACAGTATAAATTAAGTTTAAATGTATTTTGTTAAAATGTATTTTGGAGCCTCATGTATTTGAAATACTAATTACAAAATACTTCGTCGTCAGGTATTTGAAATACGAATTACAAATTACATTTTAAGGAAGTAATTGAAATACAAATACAAAATATGTATTTGTATTTTAATTACGTATTTTAAATACAAGTAATTCAAATACTGCCCAACCCTGCCTGGTCGAATATCCTGCCGAATGGGTCGGATATTTGTGTGGCCGAATATCCCGCCGAATGGGTCGTATATTTGTGTGGCCGAATATTCGGCCTAAGTTATGCACTTCCAACAGTTGACTTGCATTCTGTAATACATACTCTAAAAATTTAAATTTCACTAAGAAAAAAAAACTCATAATAAAAAAAAATATGTCAGTAATTACAAATGTAAAAAAGTACTTAACCACAACTAAATTCCTCAATTTTTGATTTCATTAAATAGCTATTGGATGCCATTCATAAATTAGGCAATTGGAAAACTCGCAATTTATTAAATAATGGAATACTTATTAAATAAAAGTTATTTATGTAGTTTTTTTACTATGCTTAAAAGAATATAGGCCAGAATGCCACCGACTTTGAGACCTACATATTTGGCAAATATTCGCCAAATTAATACATTTTGCGAACCACAAGTACATACGCGATTGAGTCAAATCACGAATTATTTGCTTATTCTTTCATTATTAAACTTACCAGTAAATGTTACTGTGTGTTTAAAGAAAACTTTTAAAATGTCAGCATTTTATAAAAGATAACTTATTTGGGATCTTTTTCTTTATGATTTTTTTCACTAATTTGTTACATTTTTATTTTTTTTACAAAAAAGAAATACAAAATCATTTAAAGATATAAAAAATAGTAGACCACCATCATCGTGAACAGTTAATGGTGACCTCTGATAAAACGCGCCGTGGCCAGGAGTACTATCTTCTGAATCAAGTACTTGAACCAGCTGCCCAGCGAGAGCCTCCTCAGGTGTTCGTTGAGGCTCTTGGCAATTAAGACATTGGCAGACACGACTATCGGTATAATAACTACTGTGTGAATACAGCAGTTATGTACCACATGTCAACAACCCCGCGAGCCAGATTAAGATATTTGAATTGTTTATCTTTTTCTGTCTTTACAGATTTTTTTTCTGGTTCTCGTTATGCGGGACAGTTATTACGCGACGCTCTGATTGATCTATCACCATAATGAGAAGTCCTTAGTACTAAGGATAGTTATCTTATTTGGGTTTACTGCATCATGTTCTTTTAGTTAACTCTTTTATTCGTTACTCATCAGAAAATTATGCAATATTATTAGGCTGAATGCCGAATATTCACAAAACGCTAAGTAGGTAGGCCGAATGCCGAATATTCACAAAATGTTAAGTAGGTAAGCCGAATGGCCGAATATTCGTGGCATCTCTACTTTGGGCAATAACCAAAAGTAAATTTAGTAGTGTTTTCAGTTAACGATTCGGCCAAACAATTTTAATGGTAGTATTATTTAAGTACCTAAAAATAAAAGAAAATCATTTCTATAAAACATGTTAGCAATTTCGTGCTCATGAGCGAACACAAAATGGCGGCGCATTTAGTGACTCAAACGCGCGTACTTGACCGAGATGCTTACGTCAGACAGTGACGTCAAACCATTTTATTTACGTTAGTACATAAGAGATGTCGCTTGAGTATTGCATTTGTTTGAGTGGTTTGTTGTTGTTGTAGGACAGCAACGCGACGTGCAGGCGCTGCAGTTAGTTACAAAGAAGCGAGTGATGAACAAACTGATTCTTCTGATCTCTTGGAAGTGGAAGGGGTGGATGGCGAAGCTGAAGCGGAACCGGAGCCTGAAGACCATAGTGAGACTATTGAAAGGGTCTTAGGCATCCGGCGAGGAAAAAAAGGAGGTAGTGTCTGAATTTCAGTGATTCTTATTTACATTTTTACCTAACATTTAAACGATTGCATGAAACTGAAAAATGTCTTGTGTTTGATGTTCTGTTATTTTTGCATTTTGGTGCAAATACACTGTTAAATTTTAGCTAATGTCTTCTTATCATTATGCAGTCACTGGAAATGTGACTACACTTTACTATATAGAGGAGCATGGAGATCCTAATGAAGGCTGTAATCCCGATGATCCTGATTCAACTGAGCCTCAGTACCTGATCAAATGGAAAGGGTGGTCCCATATACATAACACATGGGAGTCTGAGAGATCACTCAATGAACAAAAGGTTAAAGGACTTAAAAAGTTAGAAAATTATATAAAGAAAGAAGCTGAGCTTTCATGGTGGAGGCAACAGGCAGGTCCTGAAGATATTGACTACTTTGAATGTCAGAATGAGCTGCAGCAGGAGCTGGTGAAGACTTACAACAATGTAGAGAGGATAATAGGTGAATATGTTAATTATTTATCTTATTGTTTTTTTTTTTTTTTAATTTATTACTTGAAGTAAGTAACTCTCCCTGATATGTAGTCTCACTTATCAATGCTATTACTGTTTGCTTTACTAGCGGAGCAAACACGGGAATTAGAAGGCGGCGGGACAGCCCATGAATATTTTTGCAAGTGGGAATCACTTCCATATGCTGATGCTACTTGGGAAGATGCTGTTTTAATAGAAAGGAGATGGCCGCAACAAGTAGAACATTTTAAACATAGGGAAGCTGCCAAAACAACTCCTTCAAGACACTGTCCTGTGTTGAGGAGAAGGCCAAAGTTCCACCATGTGAAAGAACAGCCAGAATACATGGGAAAAGATTCGGTATGTTAAGGTTTTAATTAATTTTTTGTCCGACTTCTTATATGCTTGTGATATTTTAATGCCTGCAGAAAAGAGGTTAGTTTTCACATGACTGCCAAAAATAGTATTGTTATTTGCTAAATGAATCGGGGCTAAATTGTTTGTGATTATTCAAAGTTAGGATTCCTCTCTCCAATTTAGAAATTAATCTTCCTTTTTTAGCTTGTGGTTTTGTCCGTAATTTGTTGCAAAACCAACCTTGGTTACAACGCCATCTGTTTGTGTAGGCTTGAATTAGCATGTTCCATAGTTTTTTGTCGAGTTGTTCGAAATGTCAGAAAGGTGGCGCCCTTTTATACGGCTTGGTAGCCATGACCCGGATTCTGTTATCTTATTCAACCATTTTCCGACTTTTTGTATTTTTATAATTGTTTATTTATACCAATGGTTATTCCAGGGTCGACTTTAGCCTATGATACTTGATTTTAGTAGAATTCTTCATCAATGAAAGACTTTAAATACTGTTGAATAGTTTCGAAAGAGTTTACCTTCTAGTTTTATAAATTATATTTCTTCATAGCAGTAGTAGCAAAAGCAATTAATAAGCAAGAAATAGAACATTATTATTTATTTATCTTAAAAGAAATCAAGATAGGCCAGTTTATCTGATCAACTTGTTAGTTTTGCTCATGGAAATTACTGATTCATTTGCTGTTTTTAATTTTCTTTCAGAGTTTTATTTTGCGAGATTATCAGATGGATGGATTGAATTGGTTGATACATTCCTGGTGTAAAGACAACTCGGTTATTCTTGCCGATGAAATGGGTTTAGGTAAAACCATACAGGTATGTTATGAAAATATTTTGAAACTTTTAAATTAAATTGAACCCTGTTGTAGTTTGGAAATTACCCCATGAAAATAATATTGCAGGATAGAAAGTATTCAATATTTCTACAAAGGTCTAGGTTAACCTGCAAGCCATTATTAAAATATCTGTGTAACCAAGAAAAAAAAAACTAATTATCATCTGAAAACGAATTATCTATAGTAACAGTTACTTTCATATAAAAATTAAATATAGGTATGGGTAGCTTTGAAGTGATTGTTATCATGGCTTAGTGGTTAATGTAATGTCTTGTTTAGTGGGTTCAAATCCAGACAGTTACCAGTGTGACATTTTGAATTGGTTGAAGCTTATTTTTGACTTTAACGCATGGAAGAAAACACTGTGAAACATCTAGAAATTCTTTCTCCACTTTTCATAAGGTAAAATTTTAGCTTATTATATTCTAATGTGTGTTTACTTTATTTTCAGACTATTTGTTTCCTATACTACCTCTTCAAATCACAGCAACTCTACGGACCATTCCTTTGTGTTGTGCCTTTAAGTACAATGACGGCGTGGCAAAGAGAGTTTGAGCAGTGGGCGCCCGATATTAATGTTGTTACTTACATAGGTGATCTCAGTAGTCGAGATATTGTAAGTAATCATGAAAATAAGCGCCAATAAAATAGTAACTCAGTTTCTAGTTGATTTTCTTATTAATGGATTGCTTTTCTTTCAGCTTAGACAATTTGAATGGAGTTTTGCAAGCTCTAAAAGACTGAAATTCAATGCCATCTTAACTACATATGAAATATTACTCAAAGATAGACAATTTCTGAGGTCGTTCAGTTGGGCGGTCTTATTGGTTGATGAGGCCCACAGGTTAAAAAACGACGACTCACTTTTGTATAAAGCACTGAAGGAATTTGATACAAATCATAGATTATTGGTCACTGGTACTCCATTACAGAATTCTCTGAAAGAGTTATGGGCCTTGTTGCATTTTATCATGCCTTACAAGTAAGTATTTTGTCTGTTATTGTTGTTAATTGAAAGTGAAATATTTTTGCAATTTATCATATTTTTTCTACCTATTTCAGGTTTGAATCTTGGGAAGAATTTGAGAAAGATCATGAAGATGCTGCTACTAAAGGCTATGAAAAATTACACAAACAGTTAGAACCCTTTATTTTGAGGAGGCAGAAAAAGGATGTTGAAAAGTCATTGCCTGCTAAAGTAGAACAAATATTGAGGGTGGAAATGACTTCTATTCAAAAGCAATACTATAAATGGATCCTGACCAAAAATTATAGTGCCCTAAGGAAGGGTGTTAAAGGATCAATTAATACATTTATTAATATAGTTATTGAGTTAAAGAAATGTTGCAATCACGCCTTATTGACAAAGCCCGAAGATTTTGAATCTCGAGCATCACTTGCCACGACTGATGCTGTAGAGGTACTTATCAACTGAATTAACTATCTGGTCACCCCCTGTCTTTTTTATATTTGTAAAATATTATACTGTGTGTTTTTTCAGAAACTTCTAAGGGGCTCTGGAAAATTACTCCTATTAGATAAGCTGTTATGTAGGTTAAAAGAAACAGGCCATAGAGTGCTTATATTTTCTCAAATGGTCAGAATGTTGGACATTCTGGCTGAATATTTACAAAGAAGACATTTTCCTTTTCAACGTCTCGACGGTAGTATAAAAGGTGAAATAAGAAAGCAAGCTTTAGATCACTTCAATGCTGAAGGCTCTACGGACTTCTGTTTCCTACTGTCGACGCGCGCTGGCGGTCTGGGGATCAACTTGGCTACAGCCGACACTGTAATTATATTCGATTCTGATTGGAACCCTCAGAATGATTTACAAGCCCAAGCGCGAGCGCATCGTATTGGACAAAAGAACCAGGTAATTAATATTTTGCATTGCTATATTGATGAGTGTAAAAGTTATTACGTAAAAAATATATAATAATATATTATAATTAAAATTTCTGAATCATTTCACAGGTCAACATTTATAGGTTAGTTACTGCTAGATCTGTCGAAGAAGATATTGTTGAGAGAGCTAAAAGAAAAATGGTGCTTGATCATCTCGTTATCCAAAGAATGGACACCACTGGTCGTACTGTCCTACAAAAACGAGATGCGTCGGCCACGAGCGCCAATAATCCATTCAACAAAGAAGACTTAAATGCAATATTAAAATTTGGTGCTGAAGAGTTGTTTAAGGATGATGACGAGAATGATGAGGACCCTGTCGTAAGTAATTGAATGAAATGTTTTATATCACTAATGAGCATTTTGTCTGGGCATGGATGTTGAAAATTATGACATCGAAAATAACAGTTACGAATCACAAACATAGATCGCACTAAGCACAATTTAAAAGCTATTTTCTATTAATATTTGGAGTTAAGAGAGGCGTTTTTAATTAGTATTACTTGCATAAAGGCTTGTATGTATGTAGGACTAATTAATAGACGGGATTTGAATGTAATTTTTCAATTTTTACAGTGTGATATTGACGAAATCTTACAACGTGCTGAAACTCGGGATGAAGGTCCCACTATGGCGGGTGACGAGTTGCTCTCAGCTTTCAAGGTCGCTAGTTTTGCCTTCGATGAAGACAAGGCGGTAATGGAAGTTAAAAAAGAAAACGCAGAAGACGACGTTAAAGATTGGGTAGGTTTTGAGTTAATTTCTAATTTTGTAAATTGTCGAAATCACAATGATTTTAATTAATATTAGTGTATACCATTTCCTAGGATGATATCATACCTGAGAATGTTCGGAAGACCATAGCTGAGCAAGAGAAAAATAAAGAAATGGAGGACTTGTACCTTCCACCAAGGAGAAAGAATCTTCAAGCAAATAATGCAGATGGCAGTGAGTACCATTTACCTTTTCTTAAGTATATCAGTAGAGTATCAGATTAGTAGTGATCAGGGGTCGCAAAGTGGTCTCTCTCCTCTACTTACAAGTTAGATAGAAAGTCGATTTGAACCCAGACAGCACATTCAATGACAACTACCAACCTGGTTCTGACACTGGTCTTTCATTGTGGACTCCCATTCCCCATTTCCTCTCCTAAAAAGGATCCCTGGGATCCCAGTAGGAAAAATGATAGCCTGATTATGATCAGCTATGTTGCTATTCTGTGTCAGGACTCAGGATATCGACAACATTAATATCTATTATCTATGTAGCTGAAGGTCGTAAGCGTCGTGGCCGAGGATCAGCCGAGGGTGGTGATGGCGGGGACTTGGATGGAGACGCTGAAAGTGATGGCACGGACGGCGGTTCAGACGACGACCGTCCGCGCAAGCGAGGCCGGCCTCCCGCCTCGCACAGGGAGAAGATCAAGGGCTTTACTGACCAAGAGGTATGAATCCATACTGTCTGAAATTTTTTTCCTCTCCTGGATTTACCATGATTTTTATCCCTCATTTCCGTAGCCTGGAGTAGGAAGGTTGATTTGGGGTCAATAACCTGAAACGTATACATCTGGGTAAAGTTACAGTTCTTATTCTCGAAAATTTTCAGGATAAAATGTAATTTATGTGATTAGTCCCATAAAAGGCTTATCCATGTTATGATTTCTATTAGTTTGTGATACAAGTACATTAAATCGAAAAAACGACTCAGGGCTTTGCTCATTACACACTATTTTCCTTTACATAATTATTTCCGTGTTTTATAATCCTAAGATTATGTTCTAGATGTTTATTATTTGAAACATAAGTGGTGTTTTTCCTTAAATTCCAGATTCGAAGATTCGTCAAAAGTTTTAAGAAATTCTCTGCGCCACTAAAACATCTTGATAGTATTGCTTGTGATGCGGAATTACAAGAAAAGCCCTTAGCGGAATTGAAGAAATTAGGAGAGATTCTGCAAGAGCGATGTAAAGCAGTGCTAAATGATACAACAGAAGTTACCAGTAAGTTGTTATATTTTAAAGGGTCTATTATTCTTCATGCCAGCTTTACGTGACTTGTTTTTGAATATAAGACAAAACTTTCTCCAATTTTCATTGATATGGTGAGAATAGTCCACAAGTAAAATGACTATTCCAGGCCGAGACAGACAGAGAGATGGATAGCCTTTTTGAAATATCTTGGCGTTCGAAACTGTGAAATAACTACAGTAAATGAAACTATACCAAAGATTAATCTCAGTTTTTATCTCTTTAGTTAATTCTATTTAGTGGTCACAACTTTAAAATACATTTAACATTGCAGATGAACAGAACGAAGGTCGTAAAAACGCTAGAAAGACATTCAAGCTTGGTGGTGTTCCTGTGAATGCCAAGACAATGGCGGCGTGTCAGGATGAACTTGCTGCGCTGGATGTCTTCTTGCCAGATACTAAAGAGGAAAGACTTAAATGGCAGTTGGATTTCAGGTTTGTAATCTATACTTTTTAGCTGTTTGCTTCCAGAAATATACTAAAGTATCTTATTTTTATATAAGTGGCTGTTGTAACTGGTACAGACAGCAAGGGAAATTCAAGTCTAGTAGGAGATACTGGAACTACTACTTCTGATTGGGATGCAGCTGCATACTAGTTTAAAAAAAATATTATCACTTGTTGCAATCTGCACTCCTGTTTATCATGGCGGGTCCAAAACTATTCTTTCTTTCAAGTTAAACCTACCATACATTTTCTTTTTAAATCAGTTCTGTGGTTTCGTAGATAAGTGTACGTGAAAGTTATACATTAAAATTGTTCCAATTTTTGTAGGACAAGGCCTGCGAACTTCGATGTAGAGTGGGGTGTAGCAGATGACTCTAAATTACTGGCGGGAATATATCAATACGGAATGGGTTCTTGGGAAGCTATCAAAATGGACTCGTCATTCGAGATTGGAGATAAAATACTCACAAATGAAGATAAGAAACCTCAAGCGAAGCATTTACAGTCGCGTGCCGAGTATCTGTTGAAGTTAATAAAAAAATTGCTTGATCAGAAGAATGGCAAACAAAAACAGAGGAAACCACGAACTAAACGAGGTCAAAAAGAGCCTGTCACTAAAGATATTGTAGAAGATGACGGTAGTTCTGCAGATGAAAATAAGAAATCAAATAAGACTGGTAAAAACGAGAAATCGGATAAGGTATGTTGTATTTTTTAAATTTCCCCAACGCCTTGCTCTGCTTCACATGATTTTTACGAATTGACAAAACATCGAAATTTCGTAATATGAAAAAAATATAAAATATAGTAATATGAAACTGAAAATCGCTTAACAATCCCTCAGGCAATTTAGATGAACAACAAATCGGTTACAGAGGTTCACAAAAGTGTCCTCCAATTCGTGTGGTAATTTAAATATTTTTTATTTTCAGAATAAAACTAAATTAGAGGATGTATCCACCCACGATGAAACATCAAATGATAAAAAAGAGCGAGATAAAAAACGTGCAAAGCGGGATAGTAACAGGAAATCGGATAAACTAAAGCCGCGCAATAAGAAGAATGCGGGGCCCATGCATTTTACTGCTAACAATGAACCAAGGGCGCTGGAGGTTCTTGGTGACCTCGATCCATCAGTGTTTGAAGAGGTTAGTTATGAAATATTTAGTATACTCGCTTTCCAGCTTTACTCGTGTAGTTATTACATTTTGAACAGTCAACCATGGCTGAATTTCATTAAGATCTGTCTAGCCTTTTCGCCGTTAAGAGTGTGGTACCAATCATACACACTGACGCGTAACATCACACGCTCATAGAAGTAGCTAAGAAGCAGCTATACTTTTTTAAATTACTTCACATAGATTTTTTTGTTTTTACAGTGCAAAGAAAAAATGAGGCCAGTCAAGAAAGCCCTACGAGCACTTGACAATCCTGATCAGACATTATCTGAGACTGACCAAGTCGCCAGGACGCGGGCTTGCCTTACGCAGATAGGAAACCAAATAGATATCTGTGTTGATGCATATCCTGATCCTGAAAAGAAAGTCGAGTGGAGAAGTAATCTCTGGTACTTTGTTTCTAAGTTTACTAACTTTGATGCAAAGCAGCTTTATAGGTTATACAAATATGGACTGAAGAAAACTGAATCATCTAGTAAGAAAGATAGTAAACACAAAGAAAATCTTAAGGTAACTTGTCTTGTTTTTTAATGTTATAACAATATATTTTTTGAGCTTTTATTAAAAAGTGACTTGATTTTGCAGAACAATAAAAATAATCACAATAGTAATCATGTCAAATCTTATAAAAAAGATGGCAAGGCCGATAATGCTAATGATAAAAAAGAGAAGAGGCCAAAAACTGATCGAGACAAATTGGATAAAACCAACGACAAAAATCCACACACTTCTGGAATAAAGAGAAAATTAGAAGAAGGAGAGTGCGACCCAGAGCCGAGCGAAAATAAACGTCATGAAAGGTAAATATATGAAAACAACTGGGATTGTGTTAACATTCTTTTGGTAACTAACAGTTTTCATGGGCTCTCATTCCAACCGCTCGCCTGCTTCCTCATTTTTCAAATTCATAATAATGTTCTTTACTTATCGAAAAGCTTACCTCTCCTGTGTCGCTCACCGCCATTATCGCTTTGTCCATCCCTGCAGACATAAACACAAGCACAAGGATCGCAAGGATAGGGATAGGACCCTGAAGGAAGACGATTTGATGTACAGAGAGCGGAGTCGGTCGGAGCGGGAGCGAGACCGGGACCGCGACAGGGAGCGGGACCGGGATCGGGAGCGGGACCGGGACAGGGAGCGGGACCGGGACCGCGAGCGCTCGCGCACGCGCCGGGACAGCGGCGGCGTCAGCGCGGCGCGCGCGCGGCCTCCCTACAGCGTGCCGCACCACCCCGAGCACCCGGCGCACGCGCACCCCGCCTGGACGCCGCCCGCCTACCCCGGGCCGCGCCAGTACCGCACGGAGCGCGCCGACCGCGCCGAGCGCACCGCCCGCCCGCACGACAAGCGCAGGTGAGATCATCTACATCGTAAACGTTGTCCTGAAAATTATAAATACAATAATAATAATAAGCTCTATTGGTTTAACCGTTCTCGACTTTTGCACTTTAAGATATTTAAGGTGGAGCATCAGTAGTAGCCCGCGAAATTTAAATTTTCATGGATTTTTTGCAATTTGCTTAACAGTGTCAAGTTATAACTTGATCAAAATATAATTCGCGACAATAAAAAGCATAACTTTACATATCAGAATGATCAAAACATTCACTCCAGTTCCGCTCACAAACATTAGGTCAAAATTGGTAAAAAATCCAAAATCTAACTTATTTTGATCAAATATTTGTGAGAGTGAATGAAGCGACTGTTTTGATTATTTTTGTATATAAAACTAAACTTGTTATTGTCGCGAATCATATTTTGATCAAGTTATAACTTGACACTGATAAGCAAATTGCAAAAAATACCTGAAAAATTAAATTTCGCGGGCTACTACTGACGCTCCACCTTAAGTAAGAAAATTATCAGGTTACTTATTAAATTGGTTATACTTTGAAAATGCCAGCGTGATTGCTTGCGATGCGGCCGGTTGGCTAATTCAGAAATATATGAGTGTTATCTTTACCAATTTTTTTTAAATCTCTTCCAGCAGGTACAGTGCATTCGGTGGCATGCCGGGTCCGTACGGCGGCGGCTACTACGATGCCAGCATGGCGGGCAGTATGGGCTTCCCGCCCGTGCGGCCGTACCCCGAGGAGTGGCGCGGCTACGCTCAGTCCGAGTACGCGTACGACGAGCGGGACTATGAGCGGGAGGTGTACCGGAGGGACTATGATCGCCGCGCACCTCCCACATAATGCCCGTTGCTCCGTTGCCTTGTAAATAACATTGTATTTTATATTTTGTAAATAGATAGCCTGTAGAGATAACTTCCGAGGACGCTGGTTTAACCGTGAAGTGTAAAGTTTAAGTGACAAAAAGTGCTGTGGTTTTTATCAATGTGATAAGCGAAATCGCAAGTGTATGAAGTTAGACGTTAATAAGTGACATTTTGTAAGTAAGACTGTATAGTAAATTTATTTATTGCTGAATCTGTCGATTGATTGTTAATGTACAGAATTTAAGGAAAAAAATACCATTAATTTTATATTGTTTCAATTTAGTAACAGTCTTGATGCCTTTTTTATGTCTTATCCAATTTTTTCTATTTATTTGATGCCACTTTATCATGATTTACGTATTTAACTTGACAGAAACAAGTGATATAAATAGGTCGTAGAAAATGTACAAAATTTAGAAATTGTTAGTAGGTTTGCATGTAATTTAAAATCATGTGCAATTTCAGGGAAGTGTGTATAGCTTAGCAGAGAGGGCACATTATTGTCATTGCATTTTAGCAGTGGACAGGAAGGAGTTTTAATTTGTAAATTCATTTCTCATTTTGCGTGCATTTCAGAGTCCTGTCATGGCTCGTACAATCCTATTTTTATACATTATGTAAATTCTTATTCTCTGTTACATGCAACTGTGAATGTAATAAGAGTGAAAACGTCTTAAATGGTATATACCATAATAAATAAACATATTCAAGTTGAAAACTGTGTTTCATTGTTTTAAGAATGGCAGATGACGGCCTGAATTCCTGACGTCGGTCGCGTAGGTACGTCACGTACGTCAGCGAGAGGTACATTGCAACATGGATGCACAATCAATCAATATAGGTGTCAGAGAGGTTAGATTAGGATTCCCCAAGCAAGCTGTCCCTGTAAAGCCAAGCTAAGATACTCGTCATGCTGAGAGGACTAGGTGGGATCGCGGGATTGTTTCATCAGGTAGCCCTGACCCTGGAACTTAAAGGGCTATTGAAGGATCATCGTTTATTTTAGTCACTACGGTCACCCTAGGTCCACACTAATGGGAAATGCCGTTGATTTATCTCGTAGTGGACGTTATCGCGAAAATCAAAGAGAAATTCTTTACTGTGGCCCGGCTATAAAAATTGATAATAGCCATGTGCCGAAACCACGCTGCGATACAAAACAAATGTGCAGACGAGGCTTAGGAAGCCAAAAAGTATAAGCTACTTATAACAGAAACGGCTCATATTTGGCATGTACTAGGTGCTAGCGGGTACTATTAGAAAGGTATCAGTATTATTTCATTGCTTTTTCGAGATAATTAAATTTTGTTGTGTTAACCTTCGTGGTCTCGGGAAAATCAGGTAGACTGGCTCCGGAACGTAAAGAACTATTGAAGGACACCGTAGATTTTACTAAGTACAAGTACAGTCACTCCTGTTCTGCCCTGGGTGGGAGGATTTTACCACGTTAAAAAATATTTTGTTCAACCTGTTCGACGTGGTGAAAATAAATTAATAATGACGAAAAAAGTTGACACAAAAAACATGTTCATGATGGGTTCACTTATTTATCTAGATAATTATATTTCTACCCTTTATTATCAAGATTTTAGAGGTCAAAGTTATTGACTGGGTAGACCCTATCTACCTATAGCACGTCCCATTGTGTGTTTCCCGATGGTCATATCGTTTTAAGACGTAGGCACCGTAGTGCGCATGACCGAAAGGACTTCATTCAGAGACAAGTGATTCAGTTCAGCTTCAGTAGCCCTCCGTCGACTAAGGGGGCGACGCGCTAACGATGACATTTTGTGCACTCAAACAAAAAAGCTGTTATTTTTACCTGTAGATAAATAAACGTTGGTTTTTCATATACTTCTCGTAGTTCCTAATGCAAGGAGCGAAAACTGGGTGAGTTAGTGCAACATTTCACTGTTCTTTTTCAGTTATAAGTGGATCAAAATACGTAATTAAATTTACTTGTAAATATAAGCAAAACCCAATGTTGTTATTGATCGCAATGCGATTTTAATTGTAAATAAATTATGAATGCACTCATATCTAGTTCAGAAGATTGTAATGGTAAAAAGCTTTATTTATTTACTTATTTCAATAGAAAAAAGTGCAATGCGAATATATGATGTGTGATGGTGGAAGCGAGAAGGGCAAAGTGTGGCGATTCAGTCGGACCATGGTGAGCGCGACGCTGCCAGCGCTCTTGGTGCTGGTGGTGGCTGCTGATTGCTGTTACCTGTTCCCTAGTGGTAAGCACACGACTTACTAATATACCTATCTAGATTAACTCCTCAAGTGAAGGGAATTATTTTTAAACTGCATCACGTCCTTGATATAAGTATGTTGACTTATTTGAGTGTACAATTTATAAGTATAAAGAAGTAATAATGTCGCAAAATTAAATCAAAATGCTGTAACAGGGTAGGTATTTGTACTTTTCATTGGACAATCGTTTAAAATAAGAACACACCTTCAAGTCGCGTGTTTGTGGGTAGTACAGAGTTTTTTAATGGACTATCATGTTATCAAATGGTAGTAAAACAAATTGGACTGACAAAGACAACATGGATTTAATAACACCAACCTATCCCTAATTTTTGTGGCAATGCAAGATACCCACCCACACCACATTATGTTGGTGTTTTATAGTCCAATGATCTTAAGTGAGTGTTGAGCATTCCGTCTCGCTCCATCATCAGACGTACCGGATCCGTGTCGTGGTGTGACGTGCGGGCCGGGTGCGCTGTGCCGGCCCACCTCCGATGGCCGCGCGTACGGCTGCGAGTGCCCTACATCCTGCCCCAGCTACGGCGACCACGAGGGATCCCGCCCCCTCTGCGCAAGCGACGCCCGCGACTACCCCGGCGACTGTGAGATGCGCAGGGCTGCCTGCGAATCTAATACTAACATAACTTTCAAGTATTACGGTAAATGCGGTAAGTGTTCTGGCGACTTTTTTAATGACAGTGAATTATAAACAAAACATACACAAAACAAAACCTTTATTCCTGGAAGAGAGGTTTTTAATTTCAACCATGGGAAAGAGTGCTAGCGACGTTCCATAAGGCCATCAATCGGGCTTAAACAGACCCGTAAAATTGCCCATCCTGGAAATAGAACCCAGTAGCAGTTGCCATTGCGGTTGTTACAGTAACGACGGGTAAAATCCTGAGTCCATGGAAATCATACCACCTTCAAATTAGGTTGTTGAATATATATGATAGGCAACAAATCGACTTTGATTGCTTCTTAGTTGGCATAAACAAATTCCCTTACAGATCCCTGCTCCGGAGTCACTTGCCCCGATCCTGAAGTGTGCCAACTAGACGATCGTCGCTCGCCCTCCTGCCGTTGTGCCGAGCCGTGTCCCCTCGAGTTCTCCCCAGTGTGCGCCTCCGACGGCAAGACCTACTCCAACGAGTGTCAGATGCATCGGGAATCCTGCAGAGCCCGAAAACAGTTGAAGATTATTTTCAAAGGACAGTGTAGTTCTGGTAAGTTTAAAGGTCTCAGAGAAGCTAAGAGTAATTTCGTTTTGTAATTGTAGGTACTGTTCATATTCGAAGACCCAAATAATTTAGGTTTATTTGTAGGTACCTATATTATTTTTGCGACTTTATTGGTATTGTGTTCAATTCCAGCTAAAGGCCGAAGAACTCTACACGGTGCGGTTGCTATAAACCATTATTGTATTGGGTCTGCCTGCCTGTGAAGAAAGTGTGTATTTTTAAACAAATAAAAAAAAGACTGCTACGAACAAAGGCCTTATACTTTTGTGTAAAGATTTTCGATATGAAATGAGAAGTGACCTGCTGGATGGACTTCGACAAGCGATCGCTCTAGCTCGAAGATCAGCCCGTGACTACTGCTTTTTAGTATTTAAAAAATAACTGTCATATGGTTTCCTCACCCTCAATTTACATGTTCATTCTATCTTTTCATTACCTTACATCCTTGATTCAGGTGTGAACCCTTGCGCGGAGGTTGAGTGTCGGCACGGGGCGGAGTGTCGCGTGGAGGGCGGGGGTGCTGTGTGTGCCTGTCCTCCGCCGTGTGAGCCTGTATTACGGCCCGTTTGCGGTTCCGACTCTCGTACTCACGACAGCGAGTGCGAACTGAGGCGCGCTGCCTGCTTACTTGGGAGGGAGCTGAGGGTACTGCACGCAGGAGCCTGTGGTAAGTTAAGATTGACGTTGCTTTACCATCTTACTGAAATTCTTCTAAGCTATTTAAGAGCAACAAAATCACATATTGGACAAGATCGGAATTGACGGTGTTGAAGTTGATGCAAAGACTAATAAGTAGTTAGCTCAAAGTTGAAGTAGAACTCATCCTCACTCATCAATGAAGTGACTAACATAGAGTGACTCCCTATTGGAGTGGGCTACAACACACATTTTAGTCTTCACAAAGGCCTTTTACGACTAGTTAGAATTTCGACCCAATGACTACGTGCAACAACTGGCAATAGTCTACAAATGGCAACCCTGCTTATCACGTTTCCCGAAGCAAGGAAAAAGCTCGGTTATTATTATTATTTGTTATATCCTTTAAGATCTCGGGATCATAGGATCCCGGACTTTTAAAGGGCATGCCAGGAGCCGAAGCCATCTTGCAGAGGCCCATTACGCAATTTAAATGAGATGAGGCCCAAACCGGCGGTTATCCCTGTATGCACTATGCCAGTATACCCAAGGACAACCCCCGGTTAGAGTTAGACTATTGCGGAATGTGGAAACAAAAGACTGGGTTATGGCGTTTGGTGGGTTTGGTGGACTGTTTGTATATATAACTATGGAAAAACTATATGGCCCCTGCCTAATCAATGTTTAATATACATAGATATGCTGGCAGGGGGTGACTTGCACACTCAACAAATGGGCCCCCAAACATATCGCTAGCACTAGGTGACGTAGCGACAAGGGGCAAACATATCCTGAGGTGCTTGAGGAGTGGAGAGGTATTTCACGGTTCTCAGAATCGACCAGGAACCCGGAAGTATGGTCGATCCCTACAAACACTTACTGAAATACTTCCTTCCTCCGAGCACGTTTGCTCTTGCGAATCTCCACTCTAGCCAGCCGATTAAGGCAAGAAAGAGGTGGGAGGTCTGTTCCTCATCAGTGTTCACTCTGACCGGCCAATAAAAGCAAGCCAGAGATGAGGAACGAGATATCTCCCGGGAGATTAGGTCCGTGTGGGTCGCAACTGCCCAACAGCTCGCCACAAGCTGTCCTGCGGGTTTATTATTATTATTCCATTTATTTCGGGCATCAGTGGCCCATATAAAATAAATACAAAAATAAAAATAAACAATATACTAATAAATGTAAAAACAAAACAATAACTTAGAACTATTGCACACGAAGTGACGGTGTCGTGTTACACTGTGCGGTGTCGCGTAGCCTGCCGCGAAAACGTCGGTAGACTACACCCTTCGGCCAAAACTCTTCCTTGAGGTACGTGTCGAGATGATGTGTTGGGATTCGCACCACAAATGAGTTGAAGCTGGTAATATTACGCGGCTCCAACTTCACGACCCTCAAGGTCCAGTTGGTCTTCACTTTCACATACTCCACGATCTCCTCAACCTTCGTGGAGTGATGTAGTCGGGACACATACAGCAACGTCGTGGGTATCGCTGGACGTAGCAGCATATTTGGTCCTGACAGTGCAGTACCGCATTGATTGCGACAAGTAGGCTTCTTCTTCTTCTTCTGAACTTTGATGGAGCCATCCTCATCACACTCTTGCTTCGCTGCACAGGGCTGTGTCGTATTCCTCGGAAGGATTTCACAGCGACGTTCTGCTTTCCCCCTTTGGCTGGCTGTTTTGAGGCAGCAATTGCGGCGTAAGCTAGTTTGTTAGGCAGGGGGCGGCGGGGCTCGGTCCATCGCCCTCAACAATTGCAATTGCCGACGAATCCAATTTCGCCGATGCAAAACTGCTGACAGATGCATTTTGTACTGTGTTTGCACCGTGACTCGTGTGTACGTTGGCTGCGTCATTTGACCTACTTTCCGAAACAGTACTGCGTAGCAACACCATCTCGGCACGTAGTTCTTGGATGGTAACTTCAGATTTCTCCAACTTACACTGCACATCGGCCAGGTTTGACTTGAGAGATGTAATATCCTTCAGCAGCCTGGTGACATCTACGTGGTCGAATGTGACGGGCGGTAACTTATGCAGCTCCGTAGCGGTAACTTAGGTTAGCCATCCATAGGACGACCTAGGCTTAAATTTGTTGATCAACTCATGCGGAACCAGTTCTTCTTTGTATGAGATCGCGCTTGGCACCCCAAAGGTCTTTAACGTGGCTTACGTGTTAGTTTCACCTATATTTTATTGCGACTGAACTGTTGTACAATGTACATTTACCCACAACACCTATATTTATTTTTCCAGGTTCCAACGGCGTATGCGCAGACCGCGTGTGTCCTCACGGCGGCGAGTGTGTGGCGACGGGCGGGCGAGGTGTGTGCCGCTGTCCGCGCTGTTCCAACGAGTTCGCTCCCGTGTGCGGCTCTGACGGTATCTCGTACGGCAACCGCTGCAAGTTACAGCTGGAGGCGTGCCGGCATCGGCGCGACGTGCAGGTGCTCTACGACGGACCCTGCAGTAAGTAGTACTTTCTATATTCCTTTACGTGTGAGGGTGTGGTTAACCTTTAGTCCGCCGCTTTTTGGAAACCCATAGGCTTCTGACATGTCCTGGTATTGTAAACAGAAGTGAATGTCTCAGTAATGATATCAATTAAGGGAAACTTTAACTGCAGAAGGAAAATGTAAGTTATTGAAAGGCAAAAAAGTTCACCAGCTCATGAGTTCTTTTATTTGAAGACCGTCAACATAGATGGGTACGTCTGAAAGTAATTCAAAACTTAGAAATAATTCTTACCTATTTTCGGATTTATGAGTCATCAAACATTTGGATGTGGGACTATTGCCCAATTTTGTCATCAATTTTATTTTGAGTCCCTAAATAATCTAAAGCTAGCATAACAGACATATCAGTTATGCTGGCTTCTCACGACGCGTGATACCATGCGAGCGTGAAGCGAGCAAAAGTGGAGCGGAGTTGGAAAACTTGTAACTTTGGCCGAAACTACTTAGAGAGTAATATGAATGTTAAAAAATATTATTACAGACGGGTGTGAAAACAAGAAGTGTGAGTTCTACGCCGTTTGCGAGAGCGACGGCGTCTCAGAAGCCAGCTGCGTTTGTCCCAAGCACTGTGAAGAAGGCACTGTGAGTATTTTATTAGTGCATTCAACAAAATTGATATAGTATCTATTCGTGTCGCCTGCAATACTCCTGGAGGGATAAGCAGAGATCTTAATAGTAAACCCACATTCTGCCAGTTAAAACTAGGCTATCAAACGATGATATCGTGCATCAACTGGCTAAAAATCCAGAAGCTGCCAATGAAAAATGGAAGTTTACTCCAGTAACCTGTGTTCGATCTGAGAATTAAACAGGACACAGGCTCAGCAGTATAGTTCCAACCATTTTATACCAACGAGCTATTATTTAAAATTTTGATTTTATACTGCAGGAAACTGAAGAAGTTTGTGGTACGGACAATAAAACGTACAGCAGCGTGTGCGCACTACGTGATACGGCTTGCAAGGAGAAGAGGCGGCTACATATCAAACATATGGGGTCGTGTGGTAAGTGATATTTATTGTATTCTTGCTCCTACGAGACTCGCAGCTGTAGATGAAAACAAAGCGTTTAATCTTAGGTCGAAAACTGGTGCCTTGAAACAGTGAGGAGGGATAACAGAAAGCCACGAAGTACGTAGTGGGATGAATTGAATAGATTCATTCAGAATTGGAACGTGGACTCGCGGATTCGCGAGAAGAGACCTAAAAGACTATTCTATTCTAAGTCTGGAGGAGGCCTTTGTTTGGGTGTGGGACAGAGTAGTGGTCGTATTTATATGAGTGTAAAGACTTGGCTTGCCCTTATAACTTCATGATTAAGATTTCTGAACAGTTTGCTTGCCTTATGGGTGGTTCTATCTTGCTGTAATGTTGACCTCTAAACATGCCCTTCATTGTGCAAACGGGGTATAAGAAACAGCAGTAGGTACGTTATTGAAGTGTTCTTGTACAAACAGTGTTACTGGGCAATGTCCGATGGAAAACCATATCCAATCTTACGCGACTTGGGAATTAACTCAGGACCTCTATCAGCAGTTACGCTTACTACCTAGTGATCATCAATTTCCCTGTAGTATGGATTTTTGATTTGTGCCCGGTCTATGACGATAGAATAAAAAAAACGTCTTTTGTCTTCAGAATCGTGCGCAGAGATAGCTTGTCCAGCAGGCACGTGGTGTGCACGTGGCACCTGCGGCTGCCAAGCTGCGTGTGCCGAAGCTGCGCGGGAGCCGGTGTGTGCGGACAACAGACGAACGTACCCGCACCACTGTGCGCTCAGACGGAGCGCGTGCGAGGCGAAGGCGAGGGGAGACCCGCCGCCTAGAGTGGCGTACTACGGCGAGTGTACGGAACAGGATGAGAATGGAACTACAGGTGAGGTTTTAACGACATGTTTGGCACAGTAGTTCGATCCCTACACGGAACTAATAATTCTATGACCTATAAGTATTTGTTTCGGGTTTGGGTGTTTCTGTTTCTATGTTTGTAAACGCACCCACAGGAGAAATACATATTGTGCGGCCCTTTCGTTTTTCTTTTAGGGGTGCTAAAATTATCAAAAGAGTTCTCCCGCCCTGGGTGATTATCGAACACTTTCTGAAAAAAATGAAAATACAACCTGTTCCTTCAACAACCCTGTATCCTGGGACTCTTCTTGAATTTAACAAAAGCCTTTGACACTGCCTGTTTCTTCGCTTATAATAGAGGCATCTATCCTGTAATACATAGTTCTCTGAAAACTTGCGATTCAGGATCTCATTATTCCACTCACAAATGGTAAAAAAAACCATTAATTTACAGACGGGAACAGATCATCAAAGTACACAGATCTTACAAACGAGATCCGCGCGGGAGATGAAAACGAGAACGCGAGCGAGGCGGTGTCGGGCACGGCCGTGTGTGCGCGCGTGCAGTGCGCGTACGAGGCCACGTGCGCTGTAGACTCCAATGGACAACCTAGGTAATGAAAATGAGTGTCTATTCGCGATGATGGTATATGCGCGATGACAGTGCCTCCTAGTCGCCATAATTATTACTTCGGGACTTATTTTCCTTTTACTAGTTAGGGACTTTTATCCAGTTAGGGAAGTGCAAATGAAGAGGCCTTTTTTTTTTACGTGGTAAGATCATCAAATGAGTCCTCCCGCCCCGGGCAGGACGGGAGGGACTGTCAGACTTGACTGACTAGTTGCCCTTTACTCGCCGCCCGCATGCCCGCGACTACGGTTGCCGGAGATCGTCCCACGACATCCGTCGCCTTGGGCGTCTACTACTGCGTCTGGGACTGAGGGAGGACGGTGTCCTGGCTCTCACGCGTTCCGCCTAAATGAAGAGGCTTAGCATTTTTAGTATGTAATGCTTAAAGGCTATGATGATACGACCGTCAATTCACTCAAAGCACACATTTTTTAATACTCTAAACAAGGCTCCAGGACGTTTCAACAATAGTGTAGTTTACTGCTTAAATAAATTGAAGATTTGTTATGTCGGTCAGTTAGAGTATTAAAAAATAATACTATGATTTTTTTAAAATTACTCAATATTCACTAAGATATGTTTTTAAAAAAACCTTCTTTAACTCTTCGAAATTCGGGAGTTTGTGACGTCATAACGCCTATTGAACTGTCGACCTTTTTATGATTTTTAGAAGCATTGTCATCTTCGTCAATTTTGGGTTACGTAGCAAAATAAAAAATACGTTTCAAATTCATTTTGATATCAATTATAATCTATTTTTCGGATCAATATGTTTTTTGTGTAATAATAGCTCCTTTTGTATATTAATCTAACTTCTATTACCCAGATGTGCCTGTCTGTTCGACTGCGCCGCCGCAGCCGCTGCAGCTACATCATCAGCGCCCGTGTGTGCGTCCGACCTGAGACTGTACCCCACACTGTGTCACATGAAGCTGGAGGCATGTCGTAGACAGGAGGACTTGAGACTTCGACCTCTACCGCTGTGTCGAGGGTTAGAGGTAGGTACTGACGGTCATACTGCTAATGCATGAAAAAAAAATGCGCAATCCCTTCATGAAGAATTGCGGTGGAGCACCCAAGCACAATATGTGCTTCGGTGATACACCATAATTCCGTTTCTGTAGAAACATCAATGAAGACCTCTGATAGCTTCTACGATATAATGATGCAATTCAAATAATTTACGTTGTCGTGGAAAGCGTGTTTTTTTTCTTTTTCATCTATCCGTAGAATACCGCACGTTTTTATCTCATAATATTATGTCCTTATTGTAAAAATCGGTTGCATTGTGTCGCATCGCGTCATCGGCAAGCTAGACCTCTAGACCTAGACCTCTTCCTGATATGAATCTAGCATTTTTCTAAATTCGAATTACGGCAACACACAGTATCGTCAGCACGAGTTTTCAGTATTTGAGACGTAAAGTAAACTGGAACTTTGACGACTTCAAATTGACAATTTTCAAGGAAAAAATTGGTTCCTTCTTCGCAAACCAGAGGCGCTGTTCCATATTTTCATACAAGAAACGCTGTAAATACTGGAAAAACTCTGTAAAGTAAAATAGTGAAAACTCGTGCTAGGGGTACAGTTTCAAATTAGAACATAAAGTGGCAATTCAACATTTTCGCGTGATTCGTCGTGTAGTGTTAAATAGTGACAAAAATTAAGTTATTAAACCATTTAGTTACCTTAATATTTTACTTACAGACTGTAATTTTAAAACAAAATTATGGGTTACTCTGAAGCGTTTTTTCTTAACAGTTCAGACCATGTGGCGACGATGAGCCGCTGACCGACCCTGAGGGGAGACCCATTGACTGCGGAGGTGGTCCTCACAGGAAGGACTGTCCAGTCGGCAGCTACTGCCATCATACTGCTAAAGCTGCTCGGTGCTGCAGGAAAGGTACGTCTTATTTTTTGACCAGAAGATACATTGATTCCGTACTATTCCCTAGTTCATGATATAGAAAGATCTGTCCAGTTGGCAGCAGTCGCAGACTCGTAGACTGGACGATTTTTTCTGCAGTAGTCTACTGCCGCAAGTGCTGTGTACTGTGCTGCAAGAAAGGCTGGTCCCTCCTCCCTTCCTTGTCTTTTTCGATGTGTAGTGAATCTTCTATCTATATTTTATTTGATAATGAAATTTGTGCGGAGACTTATCGTAAAGTGCTTAGTTACTTTCTTTTAATGAGTGTGAAGAAATGAGTAGGTAGGTAAATAGCACTTAGCATGAATAACTATTATAATTATGTATGTACTTAAAGATAGGGCGTTTAAAAAGGTACACAAGAAATAAACTCATGCAGATTTATCTTAATTAAATCATAGACCGTTTGTCACGGTTCGAATCGTGGGTGAAAATCGACCATTATACTTAGGGTCATTTCACACTACGGTGTGAAACCGAGGCTCGACGCGACGCAATGCGACGATATTGGAAATATGTATATTTTCATGTAGTAAACGAAGTTACATTTTGAGTCGCGCCTTCGGTGAAATGTGTATCTTAAATGGGCTGCGTGTATTATAAAACCAATAAGTGCAAACATACCGCATATAACGTGCTTAAATAGTAAACAGGAAAATAGATTACAGACTAGCTGTGCCCGCGACTTCGTTCGCGTGGATGTCGGAATTGAACAATGTATTTTTTTAGTTCGAAGCGCTTAATTGTGGCCACGTTTTTCATATAAACCCTGTATTTAGAATTTTCTAAGATTTATCAAGAATATTTGACACTTCTATTCCAGGTTTATGTAGAACTATTTCTCCTAATGCCCGCTCTATGCACTCCACTTCACTCCACTCCACTCCCTTCCGTTCCATTCACCTACGCCCCACTCCCCTCCACCCCACTCCCCTCCCCTCCACTCCTCTCCGCTCCGCTCCACTCCACTCCGCTCCATTCCAGTCCATTCCAGTCCATTCCAGTCCATTCATATTATGTGAACCGATTACGATGAAACAAAATACATAATGTTATTTCAACATAAACACGTCTATTCCAGGTTTTCTTTTAACGCCATCAGCCGTGCGTTGAAGTATGTATTTATTTGAATAACTAGCTGTGCCCGCAACTTCGTTCGCGTGGATGTCGGAATTGAACAATGTATTTTTTAGTTCTAAGCGCTTAATTCATTCCAGTCCATTCCAGTCCATTCCAGTCCATTCCAGTCCATTCCAGTCCATTCCAGTCCATTCCAGTCCATTCCAGTCCATTCCAGTCCATTCCAGTCCATTCCAGTCCATTCCAGTCCATTCCAGTCCATTCCAGTCCATTCCAGTCCATTCCAGTCCATTCCAGTCCATTCCAGTCCATTCCAGTCCATTCCAGTCCATTCCAGTCCATTCCAGTTATTTGAATAATCTAGTTTTTCTATTCGAAATTAGATCGCGCGACTGACGTACGAAATCAATGTGTGAGACCAAAGAAACTTCTGAAACACTTTAAATTCAAATATCTTTTGATAGACTGAACCGATTCCAATGAAACAAAAACTAAATTCCTCTCCAAGTTATGCTTAATCGTTGTGTATAAAAGTTATCTACATTAATTTCGTATATTTTACGTGATACCTGGACAAATACACAGACAAACAGACAAACAGATACACAGACAAACAGACAAAAATTCTAAAAATGCTAGAAATGGGTTCTATTGGTTGTCCTTTAATACCCTGGCTATATTTTTTGAGTTTTTATTTAATGTACAAAAATAATTTTTCTACAGTTTTATTATATGTATAGAAGATGTAGTTTTTCTATTCGAAGTTAGATCGCGCGACTGACGTACGAAATCAATGTGTGAGACCAAAGTGCACCCGTAATTTTACTTCTGAAACACTTTAAATTTAAATATCTTTTGATAGACTGAACCGATTCCAATGAAACAAAAACTAAATTCCTCTCCAAGTTACGCTTAATCGTTGTGTATAAAAGTTATCTACATTAATTTCGTACATTCTGTGTGATACCTGGACAAATACACAGACAAACAGACAAAAATTCTAAAAATGCTAGAAATGGGTTCTATTGGTTGTCCTTTAATACCCTGGCTATATTTTTTGAGTTTTTTTTTAATGTACAAAAATAACTTTTCTACAGTTTTATTATATGTATAGATGTATAGATAATATCGGCTAGTTTCGGCTGCCTAGAGTTTAGGGTCAGTTAACACCGAAAAGCTACGCGATGTGATACGACGATACTGTAAAAGTGTATATCTTTGAGTGCAGTAAATACAGTAAGATATTGAGTCGCTCTATTGAAAACTGCGCGCAATCGTATCTCAGTGAATTGACTTACGTAGCGATCAGAAAGTACACAAAGTACACAACCTACCAACTACTAATATACTTGTTTGCATAATTTATTTAGAAAGTTGCATTGCTCACAAGACAAATACGAGCTATTTACATATTTGCCTGATCTATTTATGGTGTCGAAGTGAAAGACATTACGGATCATGACGGGCCGGATGTGTACAAATCACACATCTGTTTTATAATGAACGTTACGTTGTGATTTCATTAGCGAAGCTGTCGTACATTGTGTTGTCGTGGAATTATGTAGGTACAGTCAGCAATAGAGTAAATGTATGCAGACAGCAAGTTTTAAATGGTGTTCCAATGTTGTGTTATAAAATTCAATGTTTGTGCATACCAAACTCATTATCATCTTCATCAGCCTATAATGTTCCCAGTGCTAGGATACAGGCCTCCCCTGTGAGAGGGAGGGAGGGGATGTAAGGGTTGTAGATGTCACATATCTTTTTCGCCGGTTTCTACACAATGTTTTCCTTCACCATTTGGAGAGCAGTGTAGATGAAATAATTTACACAAAGTAATGCGCCTGGCTTGGTACGAACCCAAAACATACAACTCGTAAGTTGGGGCTGATACCACTAGGCCGCCACTGCTACCTAAGTAAGTCTCATGTAGCATACAGCCAATAAGCACATACAAACAATCATGTAATAGAAATAGGAAAATTGATTAGGTACAGATAACTGGCTAATATTTTCAGCTTGTCGCCCAATGTCCTAACGAACCAAAGAAAAACGTCACACAGGTACTGCGTGACTGAGATACCGCTCTATGAAGCCGAAACTAGCCTATTCTCTCTTTCCGGAGCTCTACATATTCATCAATTGGTGATGAATATGTAGACCTCCGGAAAGAGAAAGCCTATATTTTATTACCGGTTTATCAAAAACAATTCTCTCATCGTAGACAAGGCAGTAGTCGAGAAGAAAGGCTGTCAAGAGTCCTGGCACGGTTGTTGCGCGGATGGAGTGACAGCAGCGCGAGGTCCAGGCGGCGCCGGGTGTCCCGCAGTGTGCGGCTGTCACCGACTGGGCTCCGTCAACGAGCAGTGTGACGAGGAAGGACAGTGTGTCTGTCGGCCGGGGGTCGGAGGCCTCAAGTGTGACAGATGCGAGCCTGGATATTGGGGCCTTCCACGAATCGGGACCGGACATACTGGCTGTATTCGTGAGTGCTTAGAAACATTGAAATGTCATCTGAACAGAGTAATTTTTTTAACGGCGTGGATGGCAGTTTCTTTTTCAAAATCAGTGGGTTTGATTCTTGGTCAGGATTATAGATTTTTAGTTGTAGTTTTAGTTTTCGTCAAATTCGACCTCGAGAATCTTTTAAGTATACATATTTCGATATTCTACCTACTTTCGGAAATACCCCATCCACGCCCAGATGAAAAATTTCACCTCGTAAAGGTAGTATTTTTTATGTCGTCGTCTATTAATGAAATTCCTTCGATTGTCGTGACTCGCGTCGAGGTATATCGTTTTATTTTTAACAAAAAAAAAAAAACGTGTGAACAAATAAGTACTTGATTCTAATACGATATAATGGTGAGTACTCTTTAAATTTCTTCTAGCTTGCGGCTGCTCGGCGTTCGGTTCAGTCCGGGAGGATTGTGAGCAGATGACCGGTCGCTGTGTCTGCAAGCCGGGTATACAAGGACAGAAGTGCACCATTTGTTCCAACCATGAACACACGCTGGGTCCTAATGGATGCTTCGACCGTGAGTACAATACTGTATTATTCTCTTCGAACAAAGAAAATACAAAAATGCTTTGGTGGCCTTTCATATATCCATTTATTTTTTCAACAGCGGAATCTACTCAACTACCAGCAACGAACTGCGATCACATGACGTGCTACTTCGGCGCACACTGCGTGGTCCGCAGCGGGCTGGCCACCTGCGAATGTGGTACAACCGAGTGTCCTCCCTCAGACGGTCCGTCTGTCTGTGGTAGTGACGGCCGCACGTACCTGTCCGCTTGCCACCTGCGCACGCACGCTTGCAGGACGCAGTCGGACGTCGTGGTGCAGGCCTTCGGTCCCTGCAGCGAGGAGGCGCCGCACGTGCGTCGAGGTAGTCGCTCCAGTAGATCCAACCGCTCGTCCCTCTCACGACAAAATAGCGACCCGCACAGCAATACGCCCCTGGAACCCGACAGGATATCGCTCAAAGAATTCGAGCTACTCAAACAAAGTCCCAACACTTTACAGTTCACTGACGCTTCCGTAGACACCAGCGATAGCGGCAAACCCGACAGTCCCGAACCCGAGCTGACTTGCATCGATATACTCCCGCCAATTGGATATCGCTAGACTTGTAAGCTAGATTTCTAGTAGAATTCATTTTCGTAGGAAAATATTTAATTTAATCAATATTATTCAAATTTTATATCCACCAACTGATAATTTCGCAGAAAAAACGTACACTCACTCTAGTAGTGTCGTAGAACATAACGTCGAAGGGAATTGTGCTAAATATAGCAGGAATAAAAGCCAAAGTTTTATCGACGAGGTAGAAGAAGACTTCGACTCTAACGAAGTTGAAGATTATTCAATGTATGAGGAATATTTGGAAGAGAACAGCCGTGATATGTACGAAGTGCCCTTGTTTGATGGTAAAGCGAGAATGACAGCTCGCGCGAGGTTTCCTGCCAAACGATTCGACATTTGGGCTGAGGTCTCCGCCGTTTGCGGTAAAGGTGCATTAGTGAGTGCTTCCGGTATGAGGGACCATTTGTGGCTTGGATTTGTGGACGACCGAGCCGTATTACGGTGGGACGCCGGCAGTGGGCCATATGAATTACACACCGGAAAGGTTAAAATTGAGGGGAAATCTAAGGTATCTGCAAGGAGATACAAGAAGGATGGAGTATTGAAGCTTGGTTTATCAGTGGCGAGAGGATCTTCTCAGGGACGTATGAGTTCCTTGGACGTCGATCCGTACATCTACATTGGTCATCCTCCGGACAACGTTACAAAGTTAGCACCATTTTCTTTTTCTTTTTTATGATTTTTTGTGAAAGGCTGCAGTCGTTTCATTTCATAACTTGATGCAGATTGTCAGGTGCGTCAGGTATCCACGGCTTCGTGGGTTGTGTGCACAGGCTGCGCGTCAGTGGCCGTGATCTGATCCCTCCGTCGCGAGGACTGACCATCACTTCAGTGGGACTTCGATCTTGCACCCCACACAATTTAGCGCGGCTTGTATGTCCTTAACACCATGAAGGAAAAACGAATAGTAAATCTTTTGTCAAAAAATTATCAATGTTGTTTCAAATAATTTGTTCCATTTTTTTTCGTTAAATCTTGAAATATAAATATCTCTGTTGGTAGTTAATTATTCAATAAATGTTAAACAGATTTTAAAGTAGAAATTGCAGTTATAATTGTTATAAAAATATATAATATTTCAACTATTTGAACTGTACTGAAACTATTTCCTACTACGTACTATGCTATACCTTGCAATGTGATATTCGTGTAACTGTAACTTCATACGGTTTCTAATACTGTAACATATTGTTATCTTTAACATATCTAATTCTACGCATTTTATAATAAATTATCTCCTTTTATATAATACAGTTATTTGAAATATTTATGCCTTTCATTGCTTATGCGAACAATGTTCCTACAGGATATCAGCTTACCTTATCGATACAGACATCTTGCCTTCAACTTAGACCACCCCTTATTACAGTAACATTATCTTTTCTCGTCCTCGACAAGTTTTCTTGACAAAGTGTAAATGGAAGAAATTGCTGATTACTTCGATAAATGAAAAATCTAGCATAATATTCTCAAACACCCTTGGTAACAATATTCGTAATGGTTAATCAAGAGATTCAAGCTAAAGCATGTTAAGGCTTACATGACCACAACTTACGACGCTACAGCTCACGTAAGGGAAGGTGGGTCCTAAGTCGCATAGATTGAGGTCGTGAATGGAGCGTTACAGATTATTGAATAATTAAGCAAATTTCTTCAAGTCGTACATATCTACTCATTAGAGGCGTAGCATAGAACGCGGCTAACGAGTAGATATGAGTTGGGTATGGATCCTAAGTCAGACAAAATCGCATTTTATTGAATCTGAAACGGGTCTTTGCAGGATTCAAAAGTTACTGGCGTTAAAGCTAAGTTATGCCACTCTGGATTTGAATCTAGAATTTGGATAACAAGCGAAATTATAATCTCACAATAACCATTATTTTGTGTAACACTCTTATCGGAAACTTTATTTGAAGTTACTGGTAGGTATAGTCCGCGTCACGATATGGTTACCCCCTTTGGAAGCACTTGCGTTCGTTACTGGGATATTTTGATAAAGTCTATCGTACATAGGATTAGTTTTCAAGATGATCAAGGGGCTACTTTTAATTCCAGTCAGGCAGTTGTCGAAGTAATCATGAAAACCCCATTATATAAAATAAAAAACAATTACGAAAATAAAAGTTTACAACCTATTTCTTTAGTCAATAACACGGCAATTAAAGACCGGAACGACACTATACAACTCAAGTTATAATACTCTACTCTCAGTTTCATTGCTGGCCCATTATTTCCTTATCAACGTTTCACCCCCACTTCCCTTTCGTAATCCCCCCCTTATCGCCGTCTACTACATAAAAGCTGGGGGCTTTAAAATTTAAAACCGTTATTCTGTTGCAGGATGTCGTAAATTAATTTTATAAGTTTTTAACGATTGTATCTATAGTTTAAATGGATGTTTGATTTTATCTGTGGGTCCTTACGTCAATGTTCATGTTGGACGATATTTTATTGATTTGCTTTTCTTTTTTTTTCAATTCGAGACGTGGGTCCTTCCTTAAAAGGGCTATTTTGATAATGATAGCGATGAATGAATGATATTTTTATTTGTAAAGTTTCATTTAACACACCAGCCGCGTAAATATTTAGATTTTTATACATCTTGATTACCTATACTAAATTTTAGAGCATGCAGTACATATTTAGGTACATAATTTGTAATAACGTAAAAAAAATAATTACATTGATTAAGTTTCGATTACAATAAAAAAAAATTAAAATTAAATACAAGTCTCAATAAAGTTAATAATTAATATAAAAAATAGGTAAATAAAACGACGTTATGTTAAGAATAATAAAAAATGGAAATATTTCAATATTATTAAAGTTTCTACCTAATGTCCAATGTATTTATTATTATATTCGTACAGATTCGTACCAGTTAAGTTTTATATAATTTTTGTACTCGAAATATTCATTGATGGAATAAAAACATCTCTTATATTCAGTTATACATATAGCTTCTACATTTTTTTAAGTGTTTTCGAACGCAAAAAAAAAATGGACAAAAAGGTGGGTAGACCGATTTGTCTGCTCATAAACATCCACCCGCAAAAACTTCAGTTTATCCGCGATCGTGGCGCTTGCAACAGTGTCGAAATATCGGAAACTCAAAAGAAAAAATAAATATGGTAAATATACCGTTTTAAATTTTAATAATTCCGTCATAATACTCACCCCCAAAGGTTCATTGAAAGACCAGGGTCAGACAGCTTCACTCTGTCTGGCATGAATGCTGAAATGGACCTTCTTGGTGCAGCCGCGATGCACACAGTAAATCACTATGTATTTTCGCTTCCTTTTTTATTATTTCTGCATTATTCTCTGTATTTTTAAATATTATGTGTGCTACATGAATGATTTCAAATAAAACCTAGTATTTCATTCTTTGATAGTAAATAAATAGCTCATTTCTTCTAAATTCCAAATCGGTAGCACATCTAAATGTAACATAACATTACGCCTGTAACCTCCGAAGGGTTCGGCAGGGGTTTATCTAATGGAACGCCATAATTTCGCAAAATATCTCTTTAGTTTTAACCGATGTCTTAAAAAGGGGAGGTTCTCAATTCGACTGTATAAAAATATAGTCGAATTGAAAACCGTAACTTCCGAATGCGTGAACCGATTTTGATGATTCTTTTCTTGTTCGTTGTGGGTAGTATATTATGTCATTTTGATGACATAATTTATATTAGTTTGGTTCAAGTTTTACTATATGAGCATTTCTTATTGTGAACTTGGACGATGTTATGATGTAGGTATGACAAGCATTTGGACAAAAAAGGGTGAAAATAACTCTTTAAAAAAAAAACCAACAACAACAAAAAAGTGTAAAATAACTTATATTTCGGAAGTCGGTGGCTTTGTTTTTTAAATTCATTTTTACGTTGACTTTGTTATTTTTGAAACAGTAGGTACACTAGGAATTGCTCCCGTGGGTGCGATTACATACAGCTACCCACATTTGACCTAAGATACACAACAACCAGACTCAGAACAACTAATTGGAGGGTATACAAATATTAGTGTCGGGCTGACACGCAGTTGACCTGTGAGGATGTTAAATCCACTAACTCCTCGAGGGGAAAGAACATTTATTTATATGTATAATTATTTAATGCATAAAATAATGCTTTGTAATACAAAGCGTTAATAGAAGGACGGCCTTGTTGATTTTGTAGTCGTTGGCATCCATGATCGGTTCGATTCTCCGACCTGCTAAAATATTACTTAAGTTTTTCCATTTTAATTTTTTCAGTGGCCGGCACGTAGTTTGGTTATGTACCCGGTTGATCGTCGCCCCCTATAATATGGAACTTGAAAATAATAACTAGCGAAATGTGAGCGTTCTATAAGGTACACTTTTGCCTTATCTTTCGGTGATTGCGGGTATGATAAATTAATATAGACCTAACAACACTCGCGATAAAACCTCTCCCTCTGAAAAAATAAATGAACTGAGCGAGTAACGAGTAAATATACAACACGAAAATAAATACTAAAACAAGTGTAAAAATAAATGAGACGTTCATAACGTAAAAATATTTCAGCACTACCACACACCCGCCATTTATTACAAGAGAAAAGTCGTTGTAGTCATCTCGACGTTCTGTTGAGAAATTTTTAGCTCGCGAGTGTCGCCCTAGCTATAAAGATTGAGGTGAACCATATGAGCACTCACTTAGGCGGCAGACATTAATTTCGTCATAACAGTCATTTGGCCAACCGCCTGCCACGTACTAATATAGCTAAAAGCCTCTATTCATTATTCCCCCCCTCCCCTCCATCGCTTAAGCGCTATCGTATTGATGTGACTTTCTGCGAGAAATGGGATGATGGAAATTAAGGTGGCTTGAGCTACAGATTTTGACATTATCTCCCGTTAAGCCGACGTAGTTACTAGCCGGAATGTAATACGCAACGTAGGTATTCCTTTGGGAATATATTAATAAGATTTTCTTTTGTTGTCAGCTTCTGTGCGTTATGAGACGCGAATAGGGGGGTGGAAGTAGTGTGGGTGCTAAGTCACTTTTCTGATAGAAGCCGAATGAACAAGGGTGTAACTGTAGAGCTATATGTCACATACGTTCATTACAGTGAATAATGAATGCGGCCCCGTCAAGTGAGGTAAAAGCGTTCGCCGGGGCGGCCACCTACGTCTGTGGAGCGTACATCGTTACCGGGTAAGTGCTTATGAAGTATTTGTTAAGAATGACAACAGAATAGATGCCTATTTAGCACCGATGGTTTAAAGAAAGGGTCGGGGTCGAGGGTCGACCGGTTAAAACGGCGTAACAAAAGGGAATTACAAGTGGTGTTAGTGAAATCTACCTCCCTCTAGTGATTATATGCTTATCTGTGCCTACTCTTTTATTATTATTTAGGATCGGCAGATTTTCTGAACGGCCTTTCCTTTTATTTAAATTATGCTTGTTTTAATTATATCTCCGTGGAAATTTCACACATGAGAGGGGTTCGTAGATCACATTACATTTGAATGTTGTATGTGGCTTCTGTGTTTTTGTTTCCATCGTAATTATGTATTACGATGTAAACAGAAAACATTATTGAAATGCTGAAATTCATGTGAAAAAGGCCTATCAGTCTCCGCTCTTAGTTAATAACGATAGGTAACAACATGATTTTCCATGAAGCTAAATAAATATTTCAACACTAAATTTAAACTACCTTCAGGAATTTAGTATTTAGGCTTAAATTCTAAACGCTTATTTATCCGTTGTGGTAGCTACATAACGTGTTGTTTATTACATAACGTTTTCATAGGAAGCGCCTAGTACACGACATTGTTAGAATTTTCCAGCGGGTTAATATCAGGAGCGGGTGAGGAATGTTTAATTACCGCTGTGACATCCTGGGAGGCAGCTGGCGCTAACATAGCGCACGCTGTAGGCTTTCCAACGCACGTCTTATGATTGTGTCTTATATTTAGGTACATACGTGTATTGCTATTGAAGATGAACACGTGTTTACTATTTTCTTTGACCTAAATATTATATTGCAAACATTAAGCCCAATAGCAGGGGCGAAGCTACCGCCGTATCAATTATACGGGCCCCCTAAGGGTCAAAGGCCCCCGAAGATTGATTTTTGAATAAAAACATAGAATGTTGCTCTCAAATGGAAACTTATCGCGACCATTAAGTTCCAATTTTCAAAGTCGTAACGTAGCTTAATTTTCAATAGGGCTATAGATGTCATAAATGAGTTTCGATCAGTCAATCAGCATTCTCAATTTTCTATGTCTATACAAAATTTTTAGTAATAGCATTAGTTATACAAGACAGATGCTATTTTATTTATTCTGCTACACAATAAACTTATGTTAGAAGGGCCTCAAGAAGTTTTGATATAGGACACCCTCCGACCTAGCTACGCCACTGCCCTCTAGACTCCATGAAGTTTACCAGCATTTGCCCCCTGTGATTTCTGCCCCCATAGCCGAAAGGATGGGTCGAGAGTCTGTAGGGTCTCGACTAGCCACTTCTGTACTACTCATAATGAGTGTCGAATGTTGTGGTAATAGATTTCATTGCTATGTCTTCGTACAAGGCCTCAACTTCGTCGTTGGGTGTGTGACTGTGCGTAATGTAGGTGGGTGCTTTTTCTACAAGTTTTCATTTTTGTTGGCGGTATGTTGCGTCCTGCATCCAACCCTGGCTCTATTCGAAGAAATAAAAGTTATTATTTTGCATAAAATAATATCACATGACGGATTTGCATAAAGTAACTTCTGATTTCGTTTCAACGGTTTCATGTTTTTCATTCGCGTGTAAAGTAATACAAATTCTAAATACGTACAATAGCAACAGGTTATGAAGTCCCGAGCAATTTTTCATAAGAGCGCAACGCGAGCGTTCTCATAGATTTCACTCTTGGCGAGGAATTAGCGCGAAAGCCACGACAATTATTTACGACGTTTCCAGTGCGGAATTACAGCCTGCCGCGCCGCCGCGGCCTTTTATGTTTATTCACGGGTTATAATTCCGCGGGGGATTATTTGAAACGTAAACGTTGGTGCCCATATATCACGACAACCGGCGGGTGCCACTTGTGAAAGTAATCACTACAACATACATTACATAGGGCTTGTAATCCCCAAAGGGCTAGGCAGAGGTGTACCAAGTTACACCCAGATTACCGTGGTCTGGAAAGGACAGACACAGGAACAGAAAGGACTTTTATTCAGTAAGAGTCTGACAGTACCTTCTGCACCACCCAGGGCAAAAACTCTTATTTGAAAAAAATACCGACCATTTAATATTACGGGGTGTACTTTAATTTAGTACTGTCTACTCTTCTGATTTACCCAGGGCGGGAGAACTGTATTGATGATTTTACCACCTTAAAAAAAACCTTAGTAGATCATCCACATTTCATCAGATGTGTTAATCCCATGTAACACTAAGCCTGTTGCTATCAACTGGACACAAATCCAGACTTTATGGCTTCTAACTATTAAGGAATCCCAAATAGAAAAAAAACCAATACCACTAACCAACATTTGTTGTGGTTATCCCAGTAATCTATACAAACGTGCCGAAAATGATCTATCTGTACTGCATGGTTACGCGAGGGAGGTTAGCGCGCCCTCATTTGTAATGCACTGAGAGAATGCATAATGGAATGCGGATTTGTTTCAGCCCAGTTGGTAAGTTCGTTAGCTGACTGCTTTGGTTTGTAATTTTCTGTATATTGATAAACGGAACGGTAACTTTTTTTTTCTTTTCACAAAGATCTTTGCTAAATTGGAGAGTACCACAGAAATTAAAGTGGAAGTTGCACTTATATCCAACTCTTTAGCTGGACTACAGCTGGCTAGAGATCTTCAGTTGGTCACATTTTCTTCAAAAACTTTCAATCAAGCTTCTTAAACCAAATTTCGATTGAGTTTATCAATCCGTTAGGGACTCATCCAGACAGGCAGACACACATGCCTAATTACATCTTCTCCCTTTATCGTCAGTAATAATAAATTATTTCTAGTTATTAGGAACCTCTCAACAATCAACTCCAACGATGTTGCCATAATCATAAATAAAGTTTGCCACGAGTTGCCCATCGACAATAATAAACGGTGGCCATAACTACCTACCCAATGAGTATTTACAGGAAATGCAAATGATCAAGGTGTCAAATAGCGACCATTAAATTTGGATAACGCAGCTTACGTTTATATTTCGCACGTAATCCGGCCGACGTGTAAAATACGGCGCGTCAGTAAATATTAAACTCTGCAATAATTCCGCTTGTGTCAGTGTCATAAATATTGTCCAGAGATTTTCATATTAATTGCAGCTCCACTAGAGCACCTCTGTACGCATGAATTTTAATTTTATGACCCTTGTTTACACTGACCTTTGTAAAAATATCGTTTTCATTTGTTAATTCAGTGTCCTTACTAAATGTTGGATTTTGCATTGGCTAATTGAATCTAATAACTTAGTTAGTCTTAGTTTTAAATATAGAATTTAGATAGTAAAATAGTAGATAAGAAACAACTTATAATGAGTTTAAAGTTCTGTAATTAAATAGGTTCTAGAATCACAAATTGGGCATTAAACTCAATTCGGCCTAGGTCTTCATAGAATCTCTCCAAGTCCCTGTTAAGTACACACTTAAGAATTCTACATACATTGACATTCTGCACATATCTATCTACATCGGTTTTATTACCTTTATTGACCCTATTCCTATATGGCTCATAATATTATCTTTACATTCCTATAATAATGTAACACTTAAACAAATTACCCGTAACTGACTTTACAAATTATACTGCGGCAAAGATATGTTATGCAGTAAAAAAGAAGAGAGACCACGGCAGACAAGAAAACAAATTGATTTTTGATGTAGCCGGCTCGCGCATAATGATTTTCTGTGCCATTCCTACCTTGACAGACAAAAACTTAATTTATCGATTAACTTTAATAAACGCACAGTGTGAAAGGATCTTTTACTGAACACTCATTAACTGTGATTGATTGAATTAAGTTCGTTGTTAGTTTAATTATTAATCACTTTGATCGCGCCTCTGTCGTACGCACAGTTACCTCCCGTGTAATTATGAGGTCCAGTTTAATGAGGGAGTCGGCTCATTGGCTGTGAGCTCGCTGTGTGCCTACTGTAGGTATTCACGAGGCTCGACTATGACTGGATCTGCGTATTTTGTTTAATACTCCATGCGTATGATTGTATAGTATAGAACCTAGATTAAAGTTCATGTCGTCTCTGCCTTCGTATTTGAAGCATTAGTGGAAGTTTTACCCTTTGCCAATGCGACGCGGGTCTATAATCCATTGAAATATCTTTATTAATGACATATTTATAGATTTCGTATCGCACTCTGGGTTTATTTTATATTACGGTAATCACATATCACGATGCATGTTCTGTACCTACAGCACTACATTAAATTTTATTGAGACGTTTGGGTAACAAATGGGTTTTCTATAAAGACGTGCGTAGGAAAACATTAGTTCGTTCTGTGGCTCGACAAATCAAGATAGTGTCGCGATAAACGTCGCATCCAATCACCTGGTGTCCTATTACCAGGTGCGTGGTGTTATTTACGCGGGCCCAATCAGTATGTAAATATGTAGGGTAGGTGAACGTTCTGGAGTGAGTGGGTAGTGGCCCTGCCGTACAGCCTCCGGCGCGCCCTGCGCACGAGCGCACGCTTATGGCACCGCTTCCAACGTTGCAAATCCTCCGGTGACGAGCTCGCTTTATCTGATAAACGCAAACCGGAGCTCGGGAAATAAATGTGTTGACTTGTCAGGACGTTCAATCCCATTAATTGTTTATTTAACATTCGCGATGGCTGTTGGCTCGTTTATATTGTTGATGTTTGCTCTGGACATGGCCGCCACAGACGCGCTGCTGTCGCGGCCCGCGGTCTCCGCCTGCGACACGAGTGTCACCCACAACAAAGTGCTACTGAAACACGTCACCCTGCTGTCAAAGTACGTGTTCACCGGCAAAGTGTTTGGTGTAAAATCCGGTTATAATGGAACTAGAATATACAAAGTGAACATACGTCGGGTATTGAAAGGTGATTTAAATGATATAGGTGTGCTGGTGAAGTTCGGAACTGCAAAGTCTTTACGCTTCAGTGACGCAACGATTTTCGTGCAAAGCTCTAGTATTTCGTGTCCACCTCTACGTGTTCGTACATACGGTATATTTTTAACTGAAAAGAGACGAGATGGAGGCACTTTGTGGCTTAGTTTAGTGATAGAACCTTTGGTGTTGACGTTAAGAAGTATTGGAATTATCGAGGCGGTTGTCAAAGGTAAGATTTATTTTATGATTTTTATGGTTAAGCGTTGAAATTTAAACGCTCCATTTTGATGTGTTCGTATCTAAAATAGGCCTTGGAAGTTATTTATGACTCGGCATTGTCACTGGCAGAAAACGTAAAATACTATTTATTCCCTGGTACTTGCGAGTACTTGGACCAGACCACGTAAATCAGTAACCAGTTTATGTGTTCGCGTTGTTTTAATAGTGGTGCGTAAATAAACAAGTAGGCGGCAATTAGTCGAGGGGCGTGGCGACGTCAGCGCGCCCGCGACGCCGGCCCGCAACTTATTGCTACCTGTTACTGGTCGAGACTCGAGATTACGGACTCGATATCGATATTGCCGGCAATTTTTAAGTCAATCAAGTTACGAGCTACATTTCCTTCATGGACATTTCCCGTTGTAAATGTTTAACGCGATAAATAATGCCAATTGTTTAGGTCTTACAGAAAGTACTTAATGTTTCCTTCTATACGTTTTTTTATTAAATTCTCTGAAGTTTTTGGGACACGGCGGAAAAGTGGATACAGGGCGAGGGCTCTTTATGAGCGCTGTGAGCACTTGCACTTTAAATAAATGATCGATGATTGATAAATAAATGATGATGAATTCTCATCTAAGCGATCGCAAGACTGTCTAAACAGGAAATCCTCGACCTTAACTAGTGCTATTGAACGAACTCCGTGGATTTTAGTAAGTCTCGAGTCTGACAGTAATTTCCGTTTCACCCAGGGAAAAAAAAGGTTTCATCTTTGCCCAAGAGTAATCCAAATTTAAGAATGTAAAACTTCATATTCATAAGAAACTATAGCTGACCCCGCGAACTTAGAACGTAGCGCCACAGAATCAATACTAGACTACCACACTGCTGCTTTTTTTTTTTTTTTTTATCGTGGTAAAATCATCAAATGAGTCCTCCCACCCCGGGCAGGGCGGGAGGGACTGTCAGACTTGTACTGACTAAAATCCACGGTGTCCTTCAATAGCCCTTTATGTTCCGGGGTCACGGTGATGGTATAAGACCCGCGACCACACTGCTGCTACTACATCATTTATTACAAAAATGTGATAAATGAAGAACCGCTCGACCGATTTTGCGTAAACATCACATAAACCATCTACTAGACAGTCCGAACAAAGCCTAAACATTTGGTTTGGATAGGTGAGCCCGTTCTTGAGTTATAAAAATACAAAGAAAACTGTCATTGATTTTTATAGATATTGATTAGCTATGGGAAAACCAAATAACACATTGCCCGTCAGGGAAATTGAACCTACATATGTACAGTCAGCGCCAAAAGTCGATGAACAGAATCAACATTACAAAACACCTGTTCACAATAAAATGCCATAAGTTATAGTCGCAACTAGGAAACAAAATAGCCTGTACACCAGAAATTTACAAAAGTCGTTGAACACGAGTATTTCAAAAGTACACATGCACTAGTATTCCTAAAGTCGCTGTACACCATCAATCCAAATGTCACTGAACATCATTGTATCAATAGTCACTAAACAGCAGTAAAAATACAAAATTAGGTTAACAAAGTATATTTTTAATGTTGCCGTGTGTTAATATACTTTTGACCCTTATGTTGTTCAGCTACTTTTGGGACAGTGCTTGTTGATCATTCGATAGTGTTGCTAATATGGATCAAATTCTGGGAAGTAATCATATACGGCAAACTTAAGGAAATGGCTGATTTTTATGAAATTGCTATTTTTCCATGTTACTTTACATCTAATGAGCCATATTTTTTTCGAAATTATAAAATTTCATTGTTTTCAATCAGACTTACTCACTCTCACTGGATTTGACGTTTCAACAATCCCACTGTACTTAGCAATACGACATTATTGAGTTGAACAAAAAATAGCATTAATTTAAAGAAGAAAAGGTGACTTATGATTCAAATACAGTCTTTGCTTTGAAGATAAATCAGTTTTTTTGTAATTATACGTTTTCTTTATGTTTGCCGTATATGATTACTTCCCAGAATTTGATCCATATTAGCAACACTATCGAATGGTGTAATAATACAGGGTGTGATTTTTTTTCCAAAATCAGCGGGTTCGATTCCTGGCCAGGATTAATGATTTTTACAAAATCCAATGATGCAGTTTTAGTTTTCGTCAAAATCGGCCTCGAGACTCCTTTCAACGTTTTTCGATATTCCTCATAGTTTTGAAAGTAGCCATCCACGCCCAGTTGAAAAATTCACCCTGTATAGATAGCACTATCAAAAATTCAAATGAAAATATTTTAGATATTATAATATAAATCTTAACATATTTTTGATTAAAAATTGGATGCTGAAAGTTGACAAATAATCTTGAGTATTATCTCAAATTTCGAATCTCCCGGTCGACTCAGCTGATGTGTCATGTGTCAAAATTTTGTCGTGCAGAGTGGTTAAGGTCAACAAGCACTGTCCCAAAAGTAGCTGAACAACATAAGGGTCAAAAGTATATTAACACACGGCAACATTAAAAATATACGTTGTTAACCTAATTTTGTATTTTTACTGCTGTTTAGTGACTTTTGATACAATGATGTTCAGCGACATTTGGATTGATGGTGTACAGCGACTTTAGGAATACTAGTGCACATGTACTTTTGAAATACTCGTGTTCAACGACTTTTGTAAATTTCTGGTGTACAGGCTATTTTGTTTCCTAGTTGCGACTATAACTTATGGCATTTTATTGTGAACAGGTGTTTTGTAATGTTGATTCTGTTCATCGACTTTTGGCGCTGACTGTACACTCAGCAGTCGCCATTAGATCAAGGCGGTCGTTCTGCTAATAGATTTCCAGGTTTCCGTTGCCTGAATTATCTGGAACCTAATTTTATGTTAAAGATTAATCTGTGGTTAAAATAACTGCGCAAGAGCATTTAAATTCGCAATAAATACCTACATGAGGTTAATAGCTAAGTTATATTACAGGTTAGTAGTTAAGTTATATTCTTAGTTGTTTCGGAACTATTGAAGGTGTTGTAAAATGAATTATAAATGGAAACTTCTTTTGAAAGGCCGACTCCACGAAAAAAAAATTACTTGTAAAACCGATTTCCAATCCGAGGATAATTGTACGGTTTTCTCGTATAGGAACACGTTACGTTCATGCATCACAATGGACTGTATACATAATATCATAGAATTAACTTATAATTATTATCTTTGCACAAAACTATAACAACCTTAATAGTTATATCGTCTAGGGTGGTTTTAACCAAAGACTTGGGTCTCGGGGACCCACGATAGCTGCATTCACAATTATAAAAGACAATGGGCAAAAATGTATGAAACTTGGGACCATCCTCCAATAGCAATAAGATGTATATCGTTGGATAGGGCTTTTCATTTAGAACATTAGTTGTTAAGAATGCTTTGCTGTTACAATTGTCCGTTTGGAGTTATAAGACTTTTAAGTCACAATTAAACCAATTGTTTAAGGCTGTCTACAGATCTACGTGTTTTAACCATAGGGGTATTATTAGGGGATCGAGAACCGGTTCTTCTTGGATAAAAGGGAAATTCGGGACAGACCTCCAAGGAACCGCGAAATCCCGGAATTTTCGGGACTTTCTGGACAACAACGTTTTTTTTTCATAGCATCAGAAAACAATTAAAGAACTAACTTGTAGACTAGCGTCCGTATCCTTTTTTTTTTTTTTTTTTAGGTGGTAAAATCATCAAATTAGTCCCCCCGCCCTGGGTGGGGTGGAAGGGACTGTCAGACTCTTACTGACTAAAATCCACCCGTGTTCCTTCGGATGCCCTTTACGTTCCAGGGCCGCGGTATCCTTAAGAAAAAACCCGCGACCCCAGCAGGCATTTGGCGCGAAACACGACGCGCCACCGACCCGGGCTTGGTCCTCGGTCGGACGGCGAGCTACCCATTACTCACCATCCGCAAGCCCGCTCCACCGCTGTGCCCTCTGCTGATCAGAATGACACGCGTTGGAGCGTCCACACGACAGGCTATTCGATAGAGTTTTTGCCCGCATCCCAGGGTGCACCGGCCCGAAAAACTGGTCTTCCCCCCGGACGTATCCGAGAAGGAACTCCAGTCCACGGGCGCACGTGGAGGTTTCCTGTCTTAGCACCCCAGCGTCCGTATCCTGGCGCTGCGTTTTGGTGACCTGTTTGGAAAACCGAACCGTGTATGTAGTCTGTGCAATAATGGACGAATTTATTAATATATGAATTTGTTGGGTAAGTATACCACCTTCCGGGAGAATCGATCCGACGCATTATTTCTGGGTGTTCTCGTCTGGCTAATGGCGAATATTTGCATGTATTTCATTTCTTTTTTTTGTAAAAATGTCTAAAAATGCAAATGCTAAGATGAATAGAGGAAAGAACTAGATAACTAAAAAAGCATAGTATTTATTCTGATAAATATCAATCAGCCAACTTTTTTATTTAACTTGGGTTTGCTACTGTCTCTTTTCGGTATCAAAGGTGGCTTAGGTAAAGTCTACTAGTTTACCCGGAAAAAGTCTATTCACTCTTATTTTGAAGAAATTCGAGTTGTATTGTATGCCTCCGTGAGGAGACGGCGATGCTCTGCCCAAGCAGGGCAGTCCTGCACAGTATGCTCCACCGCTACGGGCGATATTCGCAGTGGTGATACCCAAGCCTTTCTTGCTTCCCAATCAATCATAGGAACCTCCCGAAACTTCCGTGTCCGGTGAGGACTTGTATCAAGCGGAAGGTGTGGACACCGTGACGCGTCTCCAGCCACTACTCGAAGAGTTGTCTTACCGCCGCGATTGTGGCGTGCCCTCTCAGTGGGAAGCTTGAGGTCAAATCTGTTCGCTCCATCATGGCCTCTCTGTACATTCATTTACTTCCTCCCCACCAGTTTCTGGAGTGGGCAAGTATTTCTATAGTACTGTCATCTTCTTGTCCAAAAATGCCAGGCTTAAGTGTCTTAGAAATGTGCAGCAGAATAAGATTTTGAGAGAAAATAGACTCTTGTTGAACTCCGGAATCAATAAACATAAGCTCAGAGAATCAGCCATCGCCATCAATAACTACACTACTCGGATTGATCATTCACTAAGAGTCTAAGACACACACTAAGTCTGATTATTCGAGAATAACATGTACATTAGCAAGTTTTCTTCTCAGTCATCTACACGTGTATCCGGACATGTTATCCCGTTTACTAACAACTCGTGCCGTGATCTTTAGTCCGTACTAGTCTGACAGTCCTTACCGCTTCACCTAGTGTGTGAGCACTCATTGGATAAAGTTATAAAAAAAAAGCCCGTGCTCATGCCATGTCTCCTCCAGACGCGTTCCGAAGATACAGTGTGTGCGAGACTAAAGCATTAGTATAAAAAAGGTTTTTAAATATATTTTTTTCTCTGAGCTAATAAGTCTCATAACTCCGAACGGACAGCCCTACCAAAAAAAATGTCTGAACAATAGTTGTTCCAAATGAAAAGACCTATCCAACGATATACATCTTATTGCTATTGGAAGGTGGTCCCAATCTGCCCATTGTCTTTTAACTTAGATCTGTATCGTTATTATTCTGGTTGAATTATTGTTTCTTTTTGTTAGTAAAATGAAAAACTTAAAAAAGGAAACAGACAAATCCAGACCATCAAAATTAATTTTAAAAATTACAAATTGGGAGCGGCTTATGTGCTCTCGCCTGTATATGTACAGATTCAATCTGACCGCCTAATGCGGATTCTTTAGAAAAATAAATTATTTCTAGATAAGATAAGGAGAGAAAAATTTGACATTTCTCTGAAATTCTGTTATTTGAAAAAGAAAACACTTTGTGGAGACCCCACAAAGTATTTTCTTTTTAGAGTTCGTTGAATCAAAGTACCTTTGCCAAGTTAGGCGTAGGATGATGAGAAAGCTTAGAGTATTGTGGTATCCTAAAGGTTAAATATCACAGTCTCATAACTAGTGGGAGGTTCCTTGCTTATCGCCCACGGACATCAGAATTGCCAGTTTCTATAAATTGGGCCCATTATTGTTTATCTAAAACGTTCAGATAAAGGTGGTTATAATCTACAAATAGATGGGACTGGGAGGACTTGTTACTCAATTGTGCAATTTAGGCCTGTATTAGTCTTTACAAAGGTAAGGATACATACGGGGTGGCCCGTTGATTGTTGACCAAAAGAAAATTTTGAACCACTCATGTATTTATTTACTGCATTTTTTTTAAGATTTCGTTTTATTCCTATTTTTGTGAATTATTGAGTTCAAAACTATACAGTTCATGAGAGTTCATGCGTTGTACTTTTATGTTTAAAATCGTGGAAAATATATAGATTTGGAAACCTATACAAACACGAAGCACCAAAATTTTCCTATGGACGTCAATCAACCAGTCGCCCTGTACAATTAGGTCAAATAAATGAACAGAAAACCACTTACATGTCGAAACACCATAAAGTCAACAAAAAACGCGTGGTCACAATATTTAATAATAAATAAAAATAAATTTCCGTGGTTCACGTAACGCGGGTTACTACGGTAATATTAAATTTTCTACATGTCTCCGCAAAGTTCGTCATGTTTTGAAGTTTGGTTTACCTGCACGCTGTACCAGATATTAATATTATGAAAACCTGAACTACACGGTAACTTTTGTCGGTAAATAGATGAATTTGACTACCTTGAGTCAACTTTGAGGTTGCGATGCGAGGTGCACTTTATTTACTTAGTTTTCGACGTCTTAAAGCGGTTTTAGAATTAATTTTAGTAATGGAGACGGTATTTTTGTAGAGAATTGTTTTATATTGTTTTTTATTTATTTATTATTAAAATGAAAACCAAAATACAGAATTAAACACTGTTTTAGGCTATCACGGTTTATTTCACAATTTAAAATGTCACTTACGGGATATCTTCCGTGATTATTAATTGTGAGTTCCCGATATTTCGACGCTGTTGCAAGCGCCATGATCGCGGGATCACGGAAGATATCCCGTAAGTGACATTTTAAATTGCAAAATACAGAATTGTTCATTAGTAATAGCCACCAAAAACCACTGAGGATTAAACTTGTGCTATCAAGAGTCTTTCTCAAAAGTTAAAATACTACCAACAATAATCATAATTTAAATACGGTGTGTACGTGTAGTATATTAAAAGTAGCATTTGCTTTTCATATATTGGTTGACATTGTTTTGTATTTTATTTAGATTTTTTATCAGCTAAGTCGTAGGACTATCTAAGCAGGTTACCGCGGCCCTGAAACGAAAGGGCATTTGAAGGAACAGGGTGGATGGATAGTTAGTCAGTAAGAGTATGTCAGTCTCTTCCACTTCACTAACCGCGGGAGGACTTTCTTTTATGATTGTACCCCAAAAAAAATAGTTTGTAGATAATAAAAATAGTGGTTACACAGTTTGTTTGGTTTTCGATTACCGATACTTTAAGGGGATATTATAAACTCATTTTAATCGACAAATCTGCTTTAAAAAATTCCTAACCCAACATCTCGTGAATGTCGGCTATTTTTAACACACACTGCATATATTTTTATGTCTATTTCAAGCTTCGTCTCCACTAAGACGCAAATCGCGATGTAAGTACCGCGATTTGCATGGAGGGTATCATCTGAACCTGATTTTTCTCTTTCGTCTTTGTTTTTTCAATTTACAACGTGTGCGGTGTGCCGACTTTGTGCTCAGTTTATTATATTCTGTATTCATCATCTGCCATTTGTGTCCCCGTTGAAGGGCAAAGACCTTATTGCACGTATTCCTTAATCATGCGCAGAAACTAAAGGAAAGTTGATTGATCAGTAGTTCATCATTAAAATCTCGTATTTTTTGGGAAATGGTTAAAAAATCACTTTTTAACAAACGGTCAAAAATATTTACTTAACCATTTGTTAAAAATCATTTTTTAACAAATGGTTAAAAATTGTATAGGATGATAACAAAAAATAAAATAGGTAATAAAGTTTTAAATATTTATTTAGTTTTAAACTATTCCGGTAGATGGTATAACGTTACCAAGAAAGTTTTAAACAATCGAATGAAAGATTCGGTCTCGACGAGTGGAGTTGCAATATTCTAATTGTTAAAGCGGGAGTACTTATCCAGAAGTGGTAGGTTCGAGTTCCACTCTCAGCTTAATTTTTATTTGTTCAAAAAAGTTGTAATAAACAGTTTCCTTAACTGTCGATGAAACATCTCAACCCAAGTAGTGATAAAAATTTATATAACTTAATATGGTCGAACAACCTTAAAATCTTTCAGTTTTGTCTTCATTACCAGGAATAAACAGGAGTTCTCACAATGACTTACTCTCTAAGTTATAAAAACTTGGGTCGTGAGGATTTTATGTTCATTTCAGTATATAATATTTCACACGTTGTCGTTGTTAAGATTATAAGAAAACATAAAGTTTGACGGGCGATGTTTTATGTCGGCGCGGGCGCTGTCTGATTGCAGCCATTGCGCCGAGCCGACCAGATAGCGAGTAGGAGTACCGCTGTATTTCACAATTATTATCCAAGTGAACACATTAAAAATTTAAATGCCCGCATCTTTCCTACAAAAGGGGTATTGTTTAATAAAATGGTTTTCAGTTACCTGAAATTTTTCCAACAAACTAAAAGTTTTAAATATACAAAAGCTTACAAGAATGGATGGGTGGATGGACGGATGTTTGGTACTGTTCCACACAAAAACTATTTAAGAGATTTGGATGACATTTTGCACAGATAGTTTATTACTTACCTGAATTATTTTTATCCCGGTTTAACGTTTCCATTGCGTAATTTTCGAGTTAGACGTGGGCAGTAACGCTGGCAAGAGCTAAGTAGGGGTTTTATGATGACACTAATTTCTTGTTAAAAATACCGTTAATTTCAAGATGTTAACTGTCATTTTTAGTTCTCCAAAAATAGACAAAAATATTTCTATAGCAAATCTAAAATTAATTCTAAAACAGGCGTTCCCAATTGATTGACAATGAATCAGACAATTCCAATTGGATAATGTTTCTATTGCTATTTCCTAACTGTAATGAGCATTCACAGTTTATAGATTTCATCTAAAAGCCATTCAAAGGATGGGATTATGACACCAATAGATAACGCCTCCGTAGTACAGATAGCAACGTAAATTGTCGAGCTAATTAAATGTAGAAAATATAACGAAAAAAACTGATGAAAAAACGTTTCAATTAAATATTTAAAAAAATACGTGGTGTGCATTTAAATGATAATCTTTTTTGTTCATTTCCATAACTACATTATTTTATCGCAACCATTTCGCCTCAAATACGTTATCAAAAAATAATTTCGTCTCACATACAACAAACACGTAGTTAAGAATAGTTCGAACTTGGAAGTCATGGAGGCCATCAGGCCTTTGCCCAGCAGTGGGATGACACAGGCTTACCCTAACAATAATAGTAACCGTCTCCCTAATCAATATAGTAAGCTTCACTAAGTAATATGATGTTTTCTCAGTAACTTGCACACCGTACTTGAACGCACGTAAGGAACTGCGATGGCTGACTCGTTCGTAATCTATCCACTCCTACGACACTAACGACTTTCCCAGAACTGTGTAATTACTCGCCTGTTGTTGCCTGTGTGTGCGTAATGATTTAACTTAACATTACAGTTTACATACATAACTTAGGGTAAAACTGGGTAATACGCCCTAGTTGACAAAACGCCCCAGCGTTCTAGCACTCGAACTTACTGCTCCACGAGCGATTGTAGCCACTGTTGTCCTATAACATGGCCGAAGTCGAAAAACATGTTGTACGCCAATAACGGCCAGTAACAACTGTTTCCGAACAGTATGTTTGAATGCTAGAATGATGTGGCGTTTTGTCAACTGGGGCGTATTACCTAGTTTTCCCCTTTAGAATAGCATAGAATAAACATAATGGAAATAATGAACCCACTTTGATGGCCATAGATTTTGTATATTATGTTCAAGAAGACGATTGCCTATAGGATTGTAAATATAAAATATATGTTTTAAATTGGATCAAATACTTCTGTGTATTAGTAGGTATAGATGTACTATATTTGCAATTACACTGTACGTATAGACAGTTCTTAAAATAGCAGTTGTTCAAGTTTATCATAACAGGTAAAGTGGTAATCAAAATATTAGTAACAACGTAAAAGTAGAAAGCTTAATGTCTGAAGTTCGCAGGTCGTTAAAGTTGATGATCGAGTTCGCTTGAACTCTGCCTAACTTGGTATCCTTTGGGATAACAACGCTAACTATAAACTCAGGCGAAATCGCGAGCGACCGTGTGCCGGGGGCCATTTTTTTTATTATTTTTAATGAAACACCTTCAGGCTGCATTTAAATTAAATCGTCTATATGATCTTCGTTAAGTAATTAACTCGTACTGGATATCATTAAAAAGAACTGACGGGTTGACTGTTCGATTCGAAGAATTTATCGGATATAAATCGGTCTTCCATAATTGTTTATGTGGGTTTATTGTTCCGCGTAGGTCGGTTTGCCGACGGCGGCGGCGGCGGCGGGCGGTTCCCGTACATCACTAAACTGACGCGCGATTCAATTATACCACGAACTGACATACGCTGGTCAAAAGCATAACAGTTTTCATCAGGGCCATCTTTCGCGTTGGGCGAACTAGGTATGGGCCCTGGGGCAAACATTGAGGACATTGAATTACTACGTTTATTTACATTCTTTGTTATCCTAAAACCCTATGATTTTCTTGATCTTATGCAGAAATCAGTAGTTGCGTAGGTATGTTTTTCTATGAAAGATCATAGGACAACTTAAATAACTCGAGGCAGTGTGCTAGTGAATTCAATTTACTTAGCTCTCGTTTGCATCCTTATAGGCCCTAAAGCCCAGTCTGGCCTCCAATGAAGGCGGCCCTGTTTTCCATGCTGTAAGTCTTACACATGATTCTTCGTATACCTACTTAGTCGTACGTACGATTTGCATGCTCGTCACTCATCGTTCGTAAACGTTTTTTAATATTGTTGGCATATCGTTCAACTCTCAACGAGGTTCAAGGACTGTTGTTGTTTCTTTCAATTTATTTGGTCAATTATTAAACAGTTTGGAGAATGAGGAAAGATTGTGACACGGATACTTTACTGTTATCGCGAAACTGTCACAAATTGGTAACTGAAGGCACAGGGTAGTTTTAATCGGTAAACGTCTGACAGTCTCACCCCCTGCACCCAGGGTAGGTGGTTACAGGACTAATTTAATGATTTTATACCAAAATGAAACTTATGGTACGGTTTCTATGTATTAAATAATCAACTTAATTACAGCAGACACAAAATTAAGTAGATTTTCAAATTATAAGACAAAACTGCTATCTTTGTCTGATAGGAAAAAAAGACCTTGTTCGCTTGTTCTGACGTAATCCAATCTATATACATTGTTGCATTCAATAAAATCAATATACATTAAACATGTAACATCCACTAGATTATGAAGTAATACTAGTTTCAATTAAGTGCCGAACCGTACGATAGCAAGTTACCAAGTGTAACGCTACCGTCTCATCCGGGCGGCAGAGGGCGCTGTTAAATCTGGCGCAGATAATAAAGTGGACCGTATTTACGACAAGCCCGTAGCCAAGTTATAGGTCGATTCGATTAGTCCGATACACAGTTTACGGAACGTGTTTACGGCAGCTGAGCAACTTGTGTATTTAGCTGCCACACGTTTATACACAACTATTTGTGTCGTGTTTTACCTATTAGTTGTTCGTTTGACACGATAGCGCGGGTTATTAAAAGTTAACCGTTTGAAATTGGAACCGTTTTACAATCGATTTTCATTTTAAGTTGCACCTACGTTTTTCGTGTGGTCTAGGGGATCAGAACGGAATGATAAATGACAGGGGATTAAAAAGGAATTAAAAAGTAACAATATTTGACAGGGCATCGGTTTGGGGGATCAGATTGGAAAAACTCTATTTTTCTGCCTAGCCTTATCTCTGTCATAATTGTGTTGGTGTTTTCTTTTTCTCTCAATATTTGCAACTTGATTCTGGAGAACACGATACATAGAGATGGGGGATGGTCTGTACATCTACCATTGAAGGCATTACAAACAATAAGTATCAACTGCAAATCACAATCTGTTACGTCATTACTTATCTACTACTTGAAGTTATAATTGCAAACGAACTACTATGGAAGTAACAAAATGTTTTACCCATGAACAATCAATAAACATAGTAGCTACTATACCTTCCTGACACAATTTTCCTTAACAGGTTTGCCTACAAGTGGAAATAGTTACAGTTGCCATCACTATTCCGTACACATCCAAAAAGGAAAGTACAATGAACTGACCCACACCTAATTCCTTAACCAAACCTTATCCTAGAATCAGTATTGTTTTACTTAGTAATTTATTGCTAACATCTTTTGCAAAATTAACTTCTGTTTCATGTTTACCGTGTAATTCGACTGGCCTGTTGGTCTAGTGTGTGTTCGATTCCCACCCAGGACAAATGTTTGTGTGATGAGCACGATCATTTGTTCTGTGTCTGGGTGTAATTTATCGATAATATGTATGTATTTAGAAATATTTAAGTATGTTTATCAGTTCTCTAGTACCTACCCTTAACACAAGCTCTGCTTAGCTTGGGACTAGATGGCGTTGTGTGATAGTTGTGGAATATTATATTAATTTCCTGATTCTCATTGCGAACTGGGAGTCGGTCCACTGACCTTTACAAACAGCATAAGTAGGGTTTGGTTATTTGCAATTAATATGTTGTCTGACAACCTTGTTGTTGACATTGTCCTGAAACAACATTTTGAATATTTGGTCTGTGCAGTCGGGAATACAGACCAAATATTCAGACGGTGGTATCGTTAGTTTACACCTACACCCTTATTATGCAAATGGTTCGACATTTGCAGTATTTGCCACTGAGAAAATGTACGTGTACGGAGTGTAAAAAGACTATTCTAATAACTGTACCTATTTAAGGCCGCCCGTATTGTCTATTATGTTTGTCTCTTTTTGCTTTTATTTTGTATTGGATGTGGTTCAACTTGAAAGGGTTAAGAATACTCGATTATTACCTATTACTAGTGTCCGACCGAAACTGGATTTCAGCCGAAAGTGGTATAGAATCTTCTTAATCGTCACTTTTACGATATGAAATCTCCAATTTAGAAGTTATTCACTGGTTATATTATTATCTTCATTACAATAGCTTTATTATTCATGTATTTGAATTGTATTCAAGGATAGCTTAATTGCATATCCAAAACGTAATCGGCGTGCGAAGCGTTGAAGAAGCGTTGAAGCGTTAAAATGGCGTAACTTAAAAAGGTCAAAAGACACAACTATTTAGTATTCTTTTAGAGTATTATATTGTTATTGTTATACACAAAATTTTCTTACTTGAAACATTTAGACTATTCTGGGTAGATCCGTTACAGCTGTAAAAAGAAGAAAATAAAATTGGGTCTTTGCACGCAGGTAGTGAATATTCAGCTTGTGATTATAACATTTGAATTCTTTTACCATGTGGTTGTTTTTGTGCTTGTGACATCTGAAAAGTTTATCATTTATTTCACCAGTAAATAACAGGTGTCGTAAATATATGTACACATACAAGAATGGTCAGTTATGTGTTACTTTTCAGCCACAAGATAAATTGTTTAAAAAGGTTCTAGTAGATCTAATGTGAGACTTTTTTATTTACTTAATTTTATGACAAAATCTTAAAAATTGAAACAAGAATCAAACAAAATAGGAATCGGATTGGAAAAGACAAACAAATAGAATAAAGGTTATGTGTATTTAAAGTGTATGAAACTTTTGTTTGTGGTTTCAGTAGTTCGTTTACAAAGCTCAGTGGAATTGTATCTAGTAAACATGGCATGTTTGAGTAGGAATGTAAGTCGTTCAGAATTCATGTTACCTTGCTTACGGAATTAATCACTTGACTCGACTTTATATTTACATTCCTAGGTCGTTTAGGTGAATAATTACATGCCTATGTAAGTATTTGTTTGATGTAACGAGTTTTAAATCTAGTGTGTTTGAAAACTGAAAAGAAATAATAAGATAACTTAAAAAAAGAGAGCAATTTTTTTATTATTTACAGAATATTCATTATAATACATTGAGCTATTACTACTACGTATAGAGACGACAGTACGCATCACCACTGTGTCCCATCCAGGATGAGTGAGCGCGCACAAGTTCATTCAATTGTTTGACAGCTCTGTGGCGTGTTCTAGGCCCGCGCTTAATATTAAAATATAGCCTTGAAATGAAATCTGTGGATCAAACTGAAACGCTGCGGGACCTCATTAGTTTCATAACAAGTTAGTTTCGACGCAGACGTCTTTACGTTCACGTCGCACGCATTAATTGAAATCAGCTCTTGTTATGGCTGCCATTAAAACCTTTTATGATCCGGTGGCAGTTCCCATTTCGCCTGTTCCAGCCGCACATGTTAAATTATTATAATTTTAATGATACGAACGTACTCCACCTATTATTATGCAATGTTTGTGGGTTCACCAAGCACTTTCAGTTGAATGAATTTTTATTTTATCATTTTAAAATAACGTCGACATAATCGTGTGCACCTCATTATTGTGATGAATAATACATTATGTGGCTTCGTTTTATATTTTTGGATACTGCCAAAACATGGAATGAGGTTTTGTTGTTTTCTTAAAATAAAGGATGATGGCCAAATTATAAAAAAAGACACTTAAATCAACTTACAAACTTTCTCATTGGTATTCCTAAAGCGTTGAGCAAATGTATAGGCTTCGATGACTTTATACTAAATAATAAGAGCTTTAATTATCTTAAACGGGACAATTAAGATTACAGCGTCGAAAGTGGTCGTAATGTCACTGCCGGCAGCCCATTTACAACGCAAGGGCAAGTAGCCCCGGGCAACGGGCATATCAGTTTTATTGGTTTTTACATGTGTGCAGTGGTACTAATAATGTCTCATTCAAGAGGATGAATCACGCCGATGTTCAGTGAAAGGCGTGTTATTGCGTAATTTTTACTAATTAACTGCATACCAATGGGTAAGTTGGAGTCTGGAATGCAGCGCTGTATTTCGTAAACATGTAGAAGTGTTACTGGAATGATGTTGTTCCACACTTAAAGAGATGAGTGATTTCTAGAGAAGATTTAGCAAGGACGTCCATCAATCAGCTGCAAAGCTAAAGTTCAGAATCAATTCACAAATATAAACTCAAAATAAATTGAATTGGGATAATTATTAATGGATTGAATTAGAAAAAGGATAAAATCACTATTAATTCAATAAATATTGAAGTTAAATTAAAACAATCAATTAAAAACAAACAATGATTTCGCGGCCATGTTTCTTTCGAGGATGTGTGCTTAAGGACAGTAGCCAAATGTACCGAGGTCCTTTATTTAGACATCATTTATTATTTAGAGTATCCAGCTATTTACTTATTGTCCGCCTAACGAGAGGTTCGCGTGTGGGCCATGGACAACGGATCTACGACCAGTCCCGTCTTCATTGTCTCTTGGGAATGCAAGGACAACGGAATTTGCTGAGCATTCGAATTTGGTATTATGATTTTCTTGAGAAAAGACAAAAGACAAGCAGGAAATGTTCTGCAAAAGATTTTGAGTTATTTGATTTAATTCTTGAGTGACGATCCAACCTGCAAGTGAATTTAGACCTGTTTTTAATATTTCTGTGATTAAGACAATAAATGTCCCTCGAAAGATTTATTTTAATTTTATTTACGTTTAGAGTGACGACCCAACCTGGCTGGCTGGAATTTTGACAATAATATTTAGGCTAAATTACTCAGGTTTTTAAATGTATGTAGCCTACTGGTGAAATATTTTCAGTAATATCTGGTTCAGTAGTTCCAGAGATTACTCTCTAATAGCAAACTTAATAAACTAATGTAGATAAAGGAAGATCCAACAACTTCTGCGTAAAAAGTAGCTAACACTTTTCAATCATTCGATTTTTTTACATGCATTATATGACATGATTTTTGCACGTACATGCGGTATAAAATACGCTTATTGTATATAAATAAATGAAATCTTTTAATGTTTGATGAAGTCATCTCAAGTGCTAATGAAGTTTTGCCTCAGATCGTACTTAAAGTGTTTTCTTTTAAAAGTTGATTTATTAAATGTCAAGAATGCACTAGCTTATATACTATTAAAACCTATCTGCATTACCATTAAATAATGGGATGTATATCCTAGAAATATAAATGTATGTAATAATTATAAATGTTTTGTTTGTTTCGTTTTTACGTCAAAACGACTGAACCGATATTGACGAATTTTAGTATTTACAGAGTTACAAGTAGAGATTGTTAAAGGGCCATATAGGAGAGGCGGGTTGCGAGAAAAGCCGAGGAGTACAGCTAGTTAAAGATAAGCCGATTTAAGTAAAGTAGAGTAACTAGTGAGTACTTTAAAAGCTTTCTTGTAATATTTTATATCTATTAAGTTTATGTTGAAGCCATAATTATAATCTTTCTATTCCACGGTTTATGGAAAACAGGTAATAAAAAATTAGGACAGTTTATTACATTTTTATGATTCACTGATTGGATCTGGCTCAATTTAAACAGTATCAGTGAATGTTTTATTAGTAACGTTTAGGCAGGGATTTATTGATATATATTATTTGATTTCAGCTTATTTAGTTTCGTAAATCTACACTAGACACTAGAGGAAAGATTTTGTATGTTTTTTTATATCGTGGTAAAATCATCACATGAGTCCTCCCACCCCGGGCAGGGCGGGAGGGACTGTCAGACTTGTACTGACTAAAATCCACGGTGTCCTTCAATAGCCCTTTATGTTCCGGGGTCACAGTAGTGAAGTAAGTCCCGCGACCATGTTTGTGTGTGTAATGAATAATTTGAAAGCTGGGGGGAAATAATTTAAAAGGTGCTGGCAAAAGCTAGTTATGCAGCGCTAATAAAATTGTTGACAAATAACAATTGTAGTACAAATAGAATTGGTCGTACAGGTTTATCCTAGTACAGGCATGTAACTTTGTGTGACCTACATCAAGGGTTGCCAACTTTTTTTTCAAGAAATAAAGTATATTCAGGTCTATGAAGAATATTAAACAGTATTTTAGAAAAATCAACAGTATTTTATTTATTTGTATTGTTTTAAATACATATTTTTAGAGGTTCTCGTACAACTTATTAATTTACAATCTTTTTTAATAAAGTTGCTAAAAACAGTATAATACTGTTCAAAACAGTATAGTCGGCAACCCTACCATCGTTAAATTAAGATTTATTATTACTGAAATTTTCAAAGATGTGTGTTTTCTGTTGTCGCTATAACAACAAATACTAAAAAATAGAATACAATTTTGGGAGGGCTCCCATACAACTATATTTTTTTCAACACATTTGCTCGTAAAATGCATTTACAAAGCCTGTATACAGTGTTCGAAAGTTAAAAATTACGGACCATACAACGCAGCGTACGGTAAAATAGGTACTCTCACCTAAGTACCTATTTTACCGCACGCCCCCTTGTAGAGCAGCGTGCGTTTTCTTTACGGTTTTTTTTTAATTTCCAAAAAAAAAAAAAAAGAATTCCACCAAAGAGTTTCACATTATGAAAATAAACAACCTGACTGATCGAACCTCCTTGGAAGAGCTTTTGCTCAATACGTTGTCTCACTTTAATACTAAAGAGTAAATGAGATGAAAGATGTAGTTTTAATTTTCACCACGTGCATGTGGCGCCATTTTCAAAGTCGCGCCATTTTCATATTCGGAACTTCAAAAATTGTTGCGACTAATCTGAGTTCAAGGGAGGAATCTGATATTAATATGGATAAATGTGTTGAAAAACATTGTATGACACACGTGCAGAAATTGGTATTTACAAACTCGTGACTACGGTACGCCCTCGGGCGCCTTCGGCGCCTCGGGCGTACGTTGTCTACTCGTTTGTAAAAACCAACTTTCCGCACTAGTATCATAAATAACTATTACCGTTTTGTAGTTAATGATACTGTCGGCGAGTCCAACTCGCATTTAGCTGGTTTTAACCGACTTCAAAAAAGGAGGAGGTCATTGTTTTCCAGTTTCTTTTTAAATCAATTGTCCTGGTTCACAAACTGAAAAATTATCAGTCTCCATGACGTTAAGAGGCTTGGTCACTTTTCCTGTAATCTTTCAGTCGCCCTTTTATGATTCTCAGGGGATTGTCTTACCGTGGGGGAAGAGAACCTCATAGTTATTGATAAAATACGATCGTAAAATGTTCGAGGGGATGGTGAAACGGGGCCAGTGTCTATTGTGTGAGGCCGGCGGCACTGCATGCTTTTTAAAAACTAGTTATATTCTGGCTTCAGCATCCTACAGGATTATTGCTAACAGCCTCTCTGTGACTGCGTTTTGCTTTATTTTTCTATGATGAAAATAGTTTTTTGAACTTTGCTTGCCAAATACTGCCTTTGTTTCGACAGATATTTATTTTTCACAAGCGGCACTTCCCGGCTTCGCACGGGTGGAAGTCCTCTTAAACCCGGTCCTGATGGTTACAAACACAATAAAAAATTGAAAAATCTGAATCGGTCCAACCATTTTCGAGTTATGAGCACATTTTGCTATCCATTTTTATATTATAGAAGATAGATAGATAGTCTAGCTGACGGGGCAAACTTCGTACCGCTTCAGAAACACCTTTTAAACCTTCCCTGGACTTCCCAAAATAAGCCAAATTGGTCCAGCCGTTCTCGAGTTTTGGCGAGACTAACGAACGGCAATTGATTTTTATATATAAGAAGATAGAAGAAGAAGAGAAGAGATAGAGAAGATAGCTAGATAGAAGATTATACTATATGTCACACTCTCTCTGGGCAAATACCTACTTCCTCCATTCCTTCTATTTATTGATAGTGTGCATTATCTTGCCAATTCAACCATCGGCAAGATGATACCAAAATTTTTGTGTTAATTAAAACTAAGAGTAAGGTCACCCGGGGCGAAAGCAACTATGGGGCTAAAGCAACTAATTCAATTTTCTCTCTATCTAGTCGTTTTTGTAGATAGATCTATCTATTGGTGTAAAGCGGAATCATAGTTTTTTCAAATAAAGTACAGATGGCATCACCAGTTCAACGCCTGTAGTACTGACAGACCATTTTCTGTCAGCCGTCATTTTGCAGCAACGTGTTGCTGCGACCTGTGTTATGTTTTAAGTCATTGAAAATATTTCAAATCGTCGCAAGGTTTGAAATATTTTTAGTGCATCCTAAAAACAATTTGAGACAAATTGTAAGTGCATCCTAAAAACAAGATAAAACGTCAGTGTTTTTGGTATATTTGGTTAAACTCTAGGTGTTGTAATTAATATTTTATTGATATAGTTACATTAACCCCAACTTTTCATGCACGTGGGTTATTGCGACTATTTTGGCAGTTACAATTGCCCCATGCTTTTTGTATGGAAACTGCAAATTACTAGTGACGTTCCGTGTCGATATTTCGATAAATGTTTATCTGCAATTATATAATAAAACAGAAAGCTTAAATTAAAAATGTACCAAGTTAATACAAAATCCAAATTTGGTAGGCATCAGAAATTATAAAAGAAAAAACGAAAACACTTATTGCTGTGAAACACTTCTGGAAGCTGTACGACTAGTAAAGCAAAATCAGTTATCCAGTTATGCAGCTGCGGAACGCTTCAATATTTCTCGTTCAGCAATAATATCACATTCATACGCTACGCGCCAAAAACTGTACTTTTACATTAAATTTAAAACCTTTCATTATTGTTAATTATCGAATCTTTACATATTTAGATTTATCGATAAGTAGTAGGTCGTACATCTCAACACTAGTCAGTATGGAAGACAGTCGCATTCGCCCCATAAAAAAATAAAAGTAAATTTACTTGAAACTGAACTCTTTCTCAGCAACTGTAGATAGCTTTTACAGATAATTCTGTGTGCATCTACATGTACTCTTGACCTCAACATTTAGAAATAGATTACAACAGAGTTATAACGAATAGTCACATTTACCCCAAAGTGGGGTGAATGTAACTTTTACTGGTCGTATTCAACAATAATGCAAATTAATGAAAAACTAAAGCTTATTTGTAAGTTAATTTATGTCGAAACTGTTCATCGAAAGCTATGCAATGAAGTACGTTTATTAGAATATCCCTATTATTTAAATAGCTTATGGTGGAGGGAAGCAAACTTTCAAAATTATTTTGTTTAGTTGCTTTCGCCCCGGGTGACCTTAGGTGCTTCAATTTATTTTGCACTCTACAAATTTTAGTATTACTCTTTACCTTGTTTTCACCTAGTCGTTTACATAATAAAGTTTCGTAATCTACACACCTCAGTCCTCAGAAATGCATTGGTAAATGTGGTCGTGGGTGTAGGACATTGTTAAAGTTTATAGTAAGGTGGCAACAAATAGATTTACAAAGACGGTGTGCATTCAAGCTTTGACTCCAAAATTAGCTAATTTTCTTTTAACGTGGGTAATATAGACTCGCAGATAACTGAAAGGGTCTGTTTGATTCCAATTTATTATAAATTTTATGGCTCAGAACCTAATAGATTACGGATTAAGTCTGATAATGCTTCTTAATTGCAAAGTACCTACGAGTATTACATTAAAGGAGACTTAGAATGAGCTCGAGGTCGCTGTGGATAAACTTTTATGGATCTGGAAAACGAGCTTATGTTGTGTAGGAGATATAAATTCAACAATGCAGTATAGACGAAAATAAACACTAACACGTACTTTACGAAGTTACATGTTTACATCAACAGTGACTGCTTGTTAATCTGTAGCGACATAAATCTGCCTTGTCTAATCTAGAGCACCTATTTTGAATAAATTCTGGTAACGATCCCATTGACATTGTCGGCACGGCAGCCGATGTCGCCGCGTCTGAAACATGCAAATGAAGACATGACGCCGACACCGGGATGTTTATGCTCGGCGCTCGGCTTTCGGCTCAGGCGGAGGCAGGAGCGAGGCCCAGATGTTAACACTAGTGTCGTGTTATCGCCCTCGCCGTCGTCTTAAACACGTTTTACGTAACGCCGAGCACTCGATAGCTATCTACATAAATTTGCGGTTATTTGTAGTCTCATAACGGTGTAATTTGCGGGAACAACGTCCCAAGTGCTTCCATTCGCTTGATGTTGTATTCCGGCAATATAATCAAGGGTTTAACGGAGTAGAACACTGTTGATGGCTCTGTCTATAAAACGATTTTTGATAAGTGTAGCGACGTTAATAAGGTTCTTTCTCGGAATATAAATTGGACCAACTTCGACAAAGTGGCGCGCGAAGGTTCACATTTTGTTGCAAACGAGTTTGAGCCGCTCTTGTTGATCATCGAACTTAATTGACTTGGCGGCGCTATCCTCATCACATTGCTAATTGAAGTGTTTTCTTATTTACAAGAGAAAATAATAATAGTAACGCCTGACTCATAACATTTGTTAAGAGAAAATCATGAGGCGACATAGAACTACTATAGAGGGCTTACTTGCTTAGTACGTTATCATAGAAGACCGGGTGGCAGCCATTTGCCTTTGTCTAAAGTGTAATTAAACCGAGCGAAGCGTAATGCCCACGCGCACCATTAGCTCGGCAGATTCCCTGCGCCCCGTCCCCGGACCCCCTTTTTCCCCTCCATCCATTTCGCCGTGAAATAAGTGACAGCGGCGAGCAATTTATCTCATTGATCCCTTTGCATACGTCTCAGTCAGTGCGCGCGCCGGCGACGCTAGCGGCAGGGCCCGACTCGAATGGATTACGGGATTTCATACCAACAGAATACGGGGATGTGGCATCGTTTATGCTGAATTACTTATACATTTTTGTTGGGCCCTCTGATCTTTTTCAAGTGACATTTGTTTCAGAATAGAAATATGATGCGGACGTGAACCCATCTTATTTTGTGAAGTCTTTTCGCGTTTGCGCAGCCTATAGGTTGGATTGATCGATGATACTTTACGTATTACCATAAACAGTATCTTCTAACTTCCAACGACGATCTGAGTGAAAACAAAAACCTAATTGTTTTACATTGAAAGCCGTACTTTCCCTTGCGTCAACCATTTCACAAAGGAGCGTGATGGATTTTATCGCTCAGTTCGGCTAAGTTACGGAGCCCTAATGAATTTGTTCGCTTACATTGATGTAATGTGTCGTAAAGTAAATGAAGTTTGCATGTAGTGGAGAGGTTGGTCGTGTTGCTTGAACGCTATTAAAACAAGTCGGCCAGCGTCCGCGACGGGAGGACTTCACGCAAATACGAGTACTTAGCCAACAGTGTTGTTAAACAGCTTTCGATTACAGTTTTCTGTTGATTGTTTCTCCTAGCTGTAAAATGTATGTAGTGCCAGATAAAGTACTTTATAAGGTTGTTTTGCGCTCACATTTTTATTACTTGTCATTAAATTAACACTGCTATATTACTAGCAACACTAAGCTTCATATTTCTTAGATAATAAACACGTAAAATACCATTCTTATCTATAATTTATGCATTTTTTATCGGCTCTAAATGTATCAAGTCACATTCTTAATCTTCTTGCGCAGTATTTTTAGCTTCTCATCATAATTTACATGTTAATGAAACATTTTGTAGTTCCATTCTTGTTTGCCATGTCCCAGTAACAATCTTGCTCCTAGCTAGTATACAGTTTTGTTTCAGGTAGAAGGTATACAGTACACAGTGTTTGTTCACCGACCCTACTCGAGAATTTATGCTTAACTTCAAATAAATTACAATTTAGGTACTTGGCTAGGTAATTACAAATTTTATCGAAATGTGAGAATGTGTGTAGTTAAATATAATTCTCAAATGTTGGATTTACAATACGTTAAGAAAAACATATCTTGATAAATCTGCACTGGGTTCTGAAACTGGGTCGATAACATCGATGTGCCTGTATTCTTGTCGCTCAAAAAAGGATTATCATTAGTTTATCTCAAATAGAAATTTCTTCCAGAAATTGTTATAAAAATCAGCAATATTATGATGATATAGGCACCTCTTATCTCGGTTACAATAAAAAAAAATGCTAGGTATGCGATATTTGGACTCGTACCTAATAGTTATACCAGATCATTTTATTTCAATTTAGCCCAATTACAGGCACTTTAGATTTGTCAAAAAGATAAAATAAAACTAGTACAGAAATAGTAATGGTGCTACATACAGTACCAGTAACAAGACAGAATAACTGTGAAAGTACTGTAGGTGCCAATTTCAATGCGTAGATCTCTCTGGAGAAGAATGAGCAGAAAACTCCATGGACGCTCTTCTTCAATCGCCAAACTTATTACAGAACCTTTATAATCAGTACCCTTAGCACGAATTTTCAGTATTTGTCACGTAAAGTAAACTGGTACTTTGACAATTTTCAAGGAAAAAATTTGTTCCTCTTCGCACACCATTTTTTCATAGAAGAAACGCTGTAAATACTGGAAAGTAAAATAGTGAAAACTCGTGCTAGGGGTACTGTACAAAAAAACTAACAATTACATTACATAAACTAAACCTGCTGAATACACAACCTGTTTATTTACCAAGCTCGTCAGATGAATTATATCCTACTGACAGCTAATGAAGATGCAAAGTGCATAACTGCCCACCGAAATGAGTTGCTGCCTAATTTATTTGCAGTTAGTAGGAAGATGGCCGCCACGCGTCGTCGGCAAGAAAAGCAGCTTTGCCTTCAATTAACATAATTGAAAACTTGACGCGTCCGCTAAGTACCGTGAACAAAATAAAATATGGACTCCACTATTTATGGATGCCGTTAACTTTAATGCCTCATAATTGAAATAACAATGAGCTTGTAAGACAAGTCAGCAAGCGTTAAATAAACTTAACTGATGATGAGCCTGAATAGGCAGTCCGGTTCTTAGTAACAAATAACGGAGTTGTACAGATGCCAGCACATCCACCTACTTCTATCTGTCTTTAGTTAATAGATTTTCAACCTTATCACAATGGTGGAAGGTTTCGATTGGCAAATTTGATAGGTTGAGGTAGGCTCTGTACCTACATATTTTCCAGAATTACTTCGCGCTTCAAGAAAATTGGCACCATCAAATATTCATCGGATTTACTAATGACATCTAATGTAGAGTTGCAACACAAAATTACAAAGAAAAAAACACCAGCAAGTGCAAGTAGGTCTCGCGCACGAAGGGTTTCATCTGAAAAATCGCATCTACCCTTGCAATATTTATTTTATTCTATTTTTTAGTATTTCTTGTTACATCGGCAACAAAACCACGTTGTCGTAACAATCACGTTTCAAAAGACACAGCTTGCAGCCTAGTCAAAGTCAAAGTCAAAGTCAAATCATTTATTTCAATTAGGCCATCAAAGAGGCACTTTTAAACGTCGAATTAAAATTAAGGAAATGGGATGGGATGGGATTGATTCTACACCCATTCGCAAAGGTAGGTTGTATGAAGAAGAATGGGCAAGAAACTCCATACTTACTCTTTTTAAAAATGTTTTACAATATTTTTTTACATCATTGAAATAAATAATGTAAAAGCAATGTACCTTGAAAATCTAAACAAAACATGATTAAAAAATAAAATAATAGGGAATAAAGAAAATAGCAAAAAGGTACATGGTGTTCACATTTTAACAAAATATTGCAGTTAAAGCTATTTTACAAATACAATTTATGGAGTGTGTGAGCATTCAAATTTCAACCAGCTTGATTCTGTTTAAGCCCTACATTGTACTATGGAGCAGGACCAGCATGTTTCCAAACATTTTTATCTTGAATAAAATCTTCTAATTTATAATATGCTTGTTTACTAAGTGTATTTTTTATATAACTTTTAAATTTTCTTTCATTTAGATTTAAGATTTCACTCGGTATTTTATTGTAACACTTAACACAGTACCCCATAAAAGATTTTTGTACTTTAGACAATCTAAAATATCGTTGATCAATTTTATCTTTATTTCTCGTATTAAAATTATGTCTGTCGCTTATTTTATTAAAAAGATGAGGATTTTTCCTAACATGCATTATATTTTCATAAATAAATTGACAAGGCACTGTCATTATATTTATCTCTTTAAATAGTTCCCTAAGAGATTCGCGACGACGAAGATTGTAAATTGCTCTGACAGCTCTTTTTTGCAAAATGAAAATGGATTCAATGTCAGCTGCCCGGCCCCACAGTAGAATGCCATAAGACATAATGCTGTGAAAGTAGCTGAAGTAAACCAAACGCGCAGTTTCGACGTCGGTTAACTGCCTTATCTTTCTAACAGCATAAGCGGCTGAGCTTAGTCGCCCCGCTAGAGATGCTATATGGGGCCCCCATTGTAATTTATCATCTAACGTGATTCCTAGGAAAACCGTCTGATCAGTAAATTCCAATTTTTCTCCGTTTAGTAGTGACAGACGAACAGACAGACAGACGCACAGCGGAGACTTAGTAATTTTTTAATTTATTTATATTATATAGCTGCTGCCAGCGGCTTCACCCGCTACAACTCGAAAATTATCCCACGGGAACATAAAATCGGGATAAAAATCCTATCCTATGTGTTAATCCAGGTTATAAACTATCTGTGTACCAAATTTCAGCCAAATCCGTTCAGTAGTTTTTTGCGTGAAAGAGTAACAAAAATCCATACATCCATACATACAAACTTTCACGTTTATAATATTAGTAGGATAAACTAACATACCTACATAATTTTAAATGAAACTTAAGACTATGTTAGAATCCCGGGTCGACGGCGCGTCGTGTTCCACGCGCGCCTCAAAGAGCTGTCAGCAAATGTCGGGGCCCCCTCACAAAGGGCCAAAGCCTGCCGGGGTCACAGGACTCATTTCCATCACCGTGACCCCGAAACATAAAGGGCTATTGAAGGACACCGTGGATTTTAGTCAGTACAAGTCTGACAGTCCCTCCCGCCCTGCCCGGCGTGGGAGGACTCATTTGACAAAATAGGACTATCATTTAGAAACCGATCAAGCTAATGAACTACTCCCAATGGCGGCAGGATATTGTGGCTTCTGTGGGAGGTAGCTTGTAGTGCGATGTTCACGCTAAATCGGGAACGCTAAGATTGACGAAGTACATAATACGCACACAATAGATTCACAATAAGAGATCCCATGAAACTGTATTCAAATTTTGCAACAGTACCTTACACTTATACAAGCAGTTACCTAATGTCGATTGAACTATAGGTACAATCATATTCAAAACTATCAAAAAATCACACCATTATTTCAAAAATCAACTAAAGTCGTGGGTATTCCTAGAGAATTTTTATTCCGTTCAAGAGACTCTTGAGGATAGGGGTTATTTAGGGATTAAATAGCAATGTTGTTAATCATGTAAGTTTCACAGCAGTTATTACAGCAGTTGTGTTTTTCTTTTTTGTGTTAGTTTAACTTAATTTAGCTTTATCTACACATATGTATATAAATCCAATATATAACATTCTGGTGTCATAGTATTAGTAACTCCTCCATACTCTGAAACCGATTTTTATGATATTTTACATGCATATTCAGTAGGTCTGAGAATTGGCTTAGTCTTCATACTTTTTTTTTCTACAAATAATTTATATGGCATAATAACGTTTGCGGGGTCAGCTAGCAGGACATATGAATGTCTATCATTTTTAAAATGTTACTTCATTGTAAGCATAAAAATTAATTATACCGCTTTATGCCGTGGAATGCTGTATCAACCATATCCACATGCGGTGAATATGGTTGATACAGCATTCGTTTGTGAAGACATTTACTCGTAGAATATGGTAGATGCATACCTACCGTTTTTTTTCCTTTTCATGACTTTTCTCGTTTCATTGTATAGCCGTATTTATATACAAACTGTAAAATGCTTAGAATAAAAAGCTTGTATTTAAGAAAAGACTACAGAGATAATACATAGTCGTAATACTTATAAGGTGCCGATAAAATTTTACTTTGTCTTGAAAGCTAAGCATTCCATATGCCTGTACGCCGTACTTACGTAGACTCAACAATGGGAATTATTCTTCAAAATGACTATATAAGGCGGTTAGAATATACTCATGAATTATTGAAAACATTTTTTGCTGAGTAATTCCGCGTTGTTTGATCATTAGTTAAACTATAAGGGTTTTTTACTGCATAAATAAATTGAAAATCTATTTAATAATAATAATATCTGTCAGTAATAATATTGGAATATAATGAACACGTATTTTTTTTAATACCCTACTGGTTAAACATTCACTGGCGTAAAGTTCTGTGGGCGAAACGTTCGTGGGTCAAAAGTTCTTTGGATGAAAAGTTCATGGACCAAACGAATGTTGGTCAAACGTTACAGACTCCTATTCTATACATTTTTAAACGAAAAAAAAAATGTAATTTAAACAATTGCTGGATAGCTAAACTACTTCTCATACAATAAGACCTAATGTCCATGTTTTACGAGTCAAAAGGTTGAAATTTGAGGACGGTTTGTTCACTATATTTTGCTTAACTGAATTTTCTATTTATCTTTAATTTGAAAACCTGATGATTAAGAAAGATAATGTTTTATTTATACGTTGAAGATATGATGAACTGAGGAGTGTTTATTAGCGAGAGAAGTAAATGGGACTTATTTAATCAAAGGAAAGTATTCTTTAGAATTATAATTAATAGAAAATAATAGCTTTATATGCAACTGACGAACTTTATTTGAAGTGGCTTTCTTATTTTAATTCTTATTCGACACTGAAAATCTTTTTTTTTAGAAACGTTGTCCCACACAAGGAACAAACATACAAGCTCACATACACAAACACCCAGACCCGGAACAAATACTTGCAGATTATTTAAATATTTGTATCGTGGGAGGATCGAACCCGCGACACACAGCGCAGCAGTCCATTTGCTCAGCCACTAGGCTATACGTTCCGTCAAATGTGCGAATGCATGCGTAGTACACTGTTTTGTTTATGGAAGTAATTTTTCCTCTTTGTGTCATAAAAGAAAACTGGTAGCTATGGGCTGATTTGACGACGAATATTTTCTTTAAATGGGCATTCTGCAGTAAGCATTATTTTATTGATTGAAGATAAAATAATTCAATAGTAACAGCATAAACTATATGCAAAACTTAACAATAGCGGCCACAGCACCAGACAGTCTAGCGCATCAATTAATGAACAAGTTATTGCGATGTTTCCATTAGCCATTATTCGATTAAGATGCAATTGTTATGCAAATACGTGTGCCGTGATACTTCAATGTCTGTTTGTTCGTGGAGTGGCTCAGTGGGCTGCAGGGCTGGGCTCGGGCTGGGCTGCTAATTAATGGAATCTATATTCGGTCGAGACGGCAAGGCGCAGATCCACTTCAAGCCTCAGTCACAATGCAGAGCTCCGTTCGATCTAGGGTCTATTATGGCCTCCATCGTTTCCCAGTAGCGAACGCTTTTGATTTTGAAGTTTCTATGAGATTCGTTCGATGAGAAAAGGTTATTCATTTTCGTAAAAGTCTTTTCAATAGACAATGGTGGAAGGTTGCTGTATTCCTCTCTTTAAGTTACAAAAAATCTCCCGTTTCTATCTGTCAGTTTGAACGCGATAAACTCAAATACTAAGAACCAGATTCAAATTTTTATACGGCTTTTATTAATGGAAGGAGTGAGATCTTTGTAAGGTTTAATCATATAAATTCGTAAATATTTTGAGTAACGCTGAAACACGATTGTTTAAAACACTGAAACACGATCATCAGTTATAAATATGCCGGAAAAATCAACTCTGAGCTTTACTAATTTAATAGCCGAATAAACCAGTGGGGAAAATACAAAAATAAATGAATAGAATTTTGAAGTCAGGCCGAGTTACTTGTGATTCATAATAAATAATGTCTAAAGTTCAAATTCACTCACACACAAAACCATTAAGAGTTGCTAGTGCTGCCCACCTTCAAATAACGATAGAAAATATCACACAATAATACATAATCTTCACGTTGCACAATGTGACAATTGTGTCAGAAACGCTGTCATATATCGTGGCACAATGGTAGCGTCGTTGTATAAACAGCCTCACAGATTTATGATAACACCAAATCATTTTGGTGTATATTCAAATGGCGCGTAGTCAACCCTACACTAGTTTTGGGGCACTTTCCATCCATTACCGCCCACATTAGTCGGGTAGTCAATATCTCAGTGCGGTATGCAATCTCGCCAGAGTAGGTGCCGTCCGTCGGGATCGCTCGCATATCTGCCATCGAAGCCTCTCCGTGTAGGCATGCTCAGCTCTTGTTCCTACGCTGTTGTCTATAAATCTATGTTCGTAAATTCTTCACGGCGGAGATTTGAGGTTCAACAACTTGGAGAACTTTGTTATTGAAGTTTCTGGGATGTTTTTCGAATTAAATAGGGTCTTTGCTACACAATACACTACAAATTAATAATGCCGATACGCTGTTCTGAAACAGACGTTACTTTTTGTTTCACCCTCGTTTTTTTATTTTTTAACCATTACTATTATTACATTTCACACCATTCTTTTATTCCCGGAGTTCCGTTTCAGTCAGTGATGCGCACGCAAGACCGTTACTGCGAAATTAAATTAATTTTGAGTGTCAGTAAGCCGTTTATGGGAACCTCAAAAGCCGTATTGCGTTGTCACATACGCTTTATACATATGTGCGTTATGGGATTACTGCAATTGCATACGATGCGGTTATTATCGTACGATGCTACGATTTTATGTTGCTTCGATTTTATTAATTTAAATATAATATTTTTTAAATTTAATTACAACGATTCCGACGCATTTATTTTTGTCGTAATTTATTTAATTTAAAACTTATTGCCTTTTCTGTTTAACATTTTGATGCCCGATACTTCCGTATCTATTTTATGGGTTTATATTGGGACATTGACACAACATACAGTACAATAAACCTCAGACAATAGATACGGAATACGCTCTTCAACTTCAATTTCATAAGAAAGACGTAACTTTTTATGTTCAAAGTAAAATATATTGGATATCACTGCCGCAAATCATTCAGAATGAAAACATAAACAGTCGATTCTGGTAACCGGTTCACACAAAAAACGGGTAAAGTTTTTCGTAATGTCCGAGCGGCTATGAATAAGAGTAGTTGAAATTATGGTATTGTATTTCTTCTGAACGGTTCGGTAATAGGCATAAATATTGATATCAGGAATCTATTGCTGGCGGGCACATTGTCTGAACACCTGCCGGCCGCGTATCGCCACGGTGAGCAATATCCGCGGGCAACCCCGCATAAATATCCATGATGTTTCAATTTATATTCATGATATTAGTAAGTCAGACGGAATGTACGTCACATTTGATTCCCTTTGTTGTTGGAATAAATATGGAACGATGAAAGTATGCGAGCACTTTTGTGTGAGACTGTACCCGCGTGTCCTAGGTTCCGATATGTTTATGAACTTCGTATTTTAGAGTTCTGTTTTTGCATTTTTGGAGTTATGTCTATGTAGTTGCACACGCCCCTGGCTTTAGCTATTTCTTATTTTTATGGATGCATTTTTGCATTCTGATATAAAATGTTTTATTACGATATTTAAGCTTCTTTGTAAAACGCTGGTATTTTAAGTGATTGGAAAATGAAAAGAATTTTCAATAAAGATCCATATTACCTTGTCGGCGTATCCACATAATTCTTGTCCTACTACTGTGAATGCGATTGAATTTAGGTACGTATTAACCGTAAGAAAACTTATGACCACGTCTTGCTCATAAAGATTTAATATCCGCATCAAAAGCGAGCTCCTGTATAAAATTTGTTCTCATATTTTACATGTTTTAAACATATATTTTCTATAATTTTTATATACGTGCGTATGTCTCTGAACGGCTGGACGGATTTTGATGTTTTTTGGGTTCCGTGCCTCAAAGTATAATAAATTCGACACTTTTAGTTAATTCCGTACAATATGACACTTAACTACTATAAAAATAGACAAAAAATAAGAAAATAACAATTATTCTTACTATAATTATAATATGGCGATAAGTTCTAACAGTTTGTTAGGTTATGTTTAATGATAATATTTTTTTTATTAACCTATGTTGCCCCACTGCTGCGCAAGGATGATGATAACCCTCCACTCTTTCCTCTCTTCCACTTTTAAGATTTCCCGTTTATGAGCAATTAGCCGGAGAAAGCCGCACAAAGTGAATTTTAGTGTTACTGACTGATCCTTTTGGCGATTTAAATAGAGTTTCCATGGAGTTTCTTGCTCATTCTTTTCCATAGAGATCTACGCTTTGGAATGAGCACCTACGGTGCTTTCACAGTTTTTATGTCTCGTGACTGGGACTGCAGCACCATAAGTATTTTTGACAATTCAAACCGCCTTTATTGGCCTAGCTATAAAAGATTTGATGTGATTTGACCAACGTAATAGTCTTTCATCATTACTGCAACACACAGACTCTGAAACAAACTCACGGCAAGGGCCAGTGACCTGTTAACAGCAATAGGAACCCATACAACATTATTCATACGTCAAAAGTTAATTAAAACCAGGTTCAACTGAAACGGAGCAACGTCGTGTGAAGCTAAACGTTATTAGTAAGTTCTAAACATTTCTAATGCCTCGGGAACAGCGGCCGTCATGTAGAACATGAGTTAGTGCCGCTGTAGAGGGCAGACCGGTCACTGGTGACTTCTGGGGCAGCTTATCTTTGTAGCTAAACTATGTTCATTTGCTGTGCTATCTATAAGCGCACCGTTGTGGACACGATGAACATACCCTCAAGCATATTAGACTTGAAACATCACACTTAAAGCTTATATTAAATTACCTTCTTTCTTTTACGGATACTTTTTATTGTCCAGAAAACCGAAAAATTTTGGAGCTCGCTGAGCTCGCTCTTCAATGAACACTTCTGGAAACTTTAAATTTTAGAGTTATCTTTACTGACTTACATCTTGTGTACTGAAATAAAGAGAGCTTTACAAGCTCCTGTGTACTCGACAATGTTCTAGCTCACTTCTCAATTAGCTCTCTTTATCTAGAAATGTCGTGGACTCATAATATTTTTTTTGAGCTCTCTACGCTCGGTTTTTAGTGAAAACTTACATGAACACGATCCAGAAACAAAAAAAAATTCTTGAGTGCGTTTTTAAATTAAAACTTTTATTATTTTTAATAAAGAGTGCGTTTTTGTCGACCAGAAAACTCAATTTTTCTCACACTCCGCCGATTTTTGTGAATATATCAAGACTTACATCCCTGAAACGGTAGTGCTTCTATCTTTGGTCATCTAATAGTATCCGTATTTTTCTTCTTAAGTTTCGAACATCATCTCTGAGCCAAACATGATGCATTCTGCCATGTCGACACGATTGACCATAACACACAAACTTTTGCATTTATAATATGTTTTAACCTTCAACCTTCTCTCTCATTTCAACTGTCCAGTTATTACGCACAAAACTACGTTATCTTTAAAGTGGAAGATCTGTGGGCACTTCAGTGTTTCTGTGTTTATGGAACTGGAACGACTGGCAAAGGGTATTTCATTGTACAAAGCTCTAGCTTCAGATTAGAGAAGCCATCGGGGAAGGCTGCAGACAAAGGCTTGACTAAGAGGAAAAGTGACCAATCCGACTGTTCTCGTTTTCATATCATATTCATATTCTATTCGTCGAATATCGAATATTGTATGTGATTCAAAAGCTAACTATTTCGTTATTATATCTTAAAACATTAGTAGAAGTTATACAATGTAGAAACTTAGGTATGTACTGTGCATTTTGGGTGTAACATTGGTATGCCAGCGTATTCAGACTCATGAAAACTGTCAGTACCCAAACACCTTACCAATTCAATTATTAGTTGCAATTGAAATTATGTTGAAAAAACATTCCATACAGTGTTTAAGTTAATTAAAATAGAAAATAGGACTTTAACATTGATTAAAGTGACATAATAATTTTTTCATCCCCCCATCTCGGAAAGGGTACTTTTAGGCTCTTCGATATCTGACCGTAAAAGCCGTTTTTATCCTCAAGTGAGTAAAAGCCGTTTTTATTCTCTAGTGAATAAAGTAAATTTGAATTTAGAACATCTTATGAACAAAAGAGTAGCAGCAGTAATGGCGGCCGGTGACCGCAACAGCTGATCGCTTGCTGTGGTGCCCACTTGACGTTCGAAATTTGATGTTACCACATCAAATTTTAAAAATAGAATTTGTTTCCTCGCCTTAGGTGGGAAAGCAGAGTACGCTCCTCGGGTGTAAGGCTGCGTTGCCTTGGGCTAACTTGAATCCCTCGCTTCACTTAGGATTTTTAACTTTATTCCCTCGTTTCTTTCGGGTATTAACACTTGAACCTCCTCGCTGCGCTACGGACGGAGGTTCACCCCCAGAATCCTTAGTATCGCTTCGGAATTCAACACGCCTCCCTTGGAGCGAAATCTATAATTATTTTGTTAAAATCTCAAACCCGGAACATTCTTGGCTCAATACTTTGTTTTACTTTTTTTTATTTGCTTTGTGCGATTTTCCTTTCACGTCTTATTGTTATGTTATGACAAACCAAGATAAAAATAAGTAACTTAATAATAAGTATTATTTGTTTTAATTTAAAAATTATTCTGTTCTTTAATAATGTCTTAGTTAATACCTAAGCTGAAATAAAAGCCTATCTTGTGTTTGTACAATGTATGTCTGTTTTTATTTGTTTTTGCATTTAGTAATTTCCTCGCTGAGGTGGGATGAAAAGTTACGTGTTGCACTCGAGTGCAAAGATTTTTCACCTTGTGCTCTTTTGATTCCCTCGCTGTCGCTCGTGATTCTAATTTTGAATCACTCGTTGCACTCGTGATTCAATTTTAGAATCATTCGCTTGCTCGGTCATCCTAATTGAGCACGCGGTTAAAAATCAACTTTGCACTCTTGTATAATAAATAACTAAACTATTTTAGTATCGACTAAAGCAGACAACAATAACTATAGATTTCATAAGGATGGCTTATGGAGGAGGCAACGTACATCTATCTAGGAGGGGTTTATTCGAAGATCTATCAATTCTGGCTAAGAATTCAATTTGGACGTATATAATTTTGAAATCTTTTACAATACAATAATAATTCTTACCAGGTTATCGATAACGCAGTTAACTTTAATATGCCAAATAATCTAAATGCAGTCGCCATACATAATCTAAAAGCTATCTACGCAGTGTATCGGTGCGTCATTATTCCTTTATTCGCTCTGATATACTGATGTTTTATGCAATTTTTGTTCCCAATCCGAATAAATATTTTAAGCCCGTCCAGTCCATGCATATTATGCGATCGGCTCTAGTATAATCCGTGAGTAAAAAATATTTTTATCTCTGTTACTTTTCTACGATTGGTTTGGAGTCCGTAACGTTGCGACTGGAATGGAATATAAGGGAATTAGATAGTCAAATTTCTAACACATAATTTTGAAGTTGAATCTGATATTTTAATTTTTTTGTTTGAGCCGGAAAGGTTCTCATATAATTTCTCGTATATCTATATTTATTGTTTGTATTCTATCAATTAAATATTGTTTCACTTTATAATATTTTGGAAAAGTCAAAGGTTTTATTAAGATTGTATGTAACTGTCTTATATACGAATAAAATCAATATGATGATGTTACATTACAAAAGTACGGGTCGCTTTTTTTTTGCTGTCGCATCGAGTGGCCATTCTATGTTTACACATTTAAAAGTTGGTACCAAATTCAAGTTTAAAAAAAAAAAACAAAATATAAAATAAAAGCTTAATATGACAAGTAACTAACACTATAACAAGAATATATTAATAATGTTTAGGCAACTCAAAGATGTAAGCGGGAGACACGTAGAAACACAATATCATAAGACATATTTAGCAATAATGTGACTCCGAAAACAGATTTAATAGAAATTGTATCAATACATTTCAAGATGTATTCAGAGATAATAGTGATTCCACAATTGGCATCGTCTCGAAATAGGTGTTGACTGAGCCGTCGAATAGGTAAGTAGAAGACAGTGTCCGTCTGTCACCTCCGTCCGAATAGATGATTGTACGGGCACTCCAGAGGTAACTAAGAATAGACCACTCGTAGGCAGCTGTTTGCGATTTGATAAGTATAACTTTGTTATGAAAAAGGAATAAAGCGATTATGGTTTATTGAAGATTCAATAAAAATATTTGGGACACATATTTTCATTTTATTTAAGGTACATGCATTTTTGTATTAAATAATGACTCTACCTGTTAGATCATGTTTTGATATACAGTGTTTTTACACATTCTATGGCTTTGATGTTAAGTGTTTTTTACACAAATTACCTATATAAAAAGAAAACGAGTAGGTATTTGGAAACACATGTCTGAATTATTTAAGCGTAGATCGTTACAATTTTTCGTAGACAAACGCCTACGAGAATCGTAGCGCGCCCTGCCGTTCACGTCATAACGCAATTTAAATAAGCTACACATTCTACTTTACCACCACAAATGCTACGCGAACAATGATAGTCTAAAACTCTATACTACGCCAAATCATTGCCAAACTACGCCTGCAATAAAAGCTTAGATATGGAATTGTGGAACAGATAAAATATACATATCGACGAGTAGTCGGATCTTCCGGAAGTGGCCGTGGTGGGCAGATAAATTGAATCATTGATGAGATGTCCTCGTGCCGACCGGAAGTTCCGCAGGCACCCGTCAACGTAAGTTCCGCCCGTGGTTAAGTTTCAGATTGACGCACCCAATTTAGTCTAAATTTGTAACTAATCCATCCAGCCACTGATCAGTTGACGTTAATTACATTCCAAGGAGGTAGTGCCGGGAGTGCCTGTCTAACTATCGAAGACGAGCTGACATTGTGGGTTATGCTCAATAATTACTTCAAGAACTTTGGATATGAAGAGCACTAGCGTGTATATACATAATGTAGGATGTGCTCATGTGGACATAAATTTCAGACAATAGAAAGTTAGAGGTATGGCCCGTAACTGCAGCATTTGCAGACGTAATCGGTTGCAATCATACGAATACCGTATTAATAATGACTGGCTGGCGGCCGGACCATCGGTAGTGCCGCAGTAACCAGTTTCCGCATTCAACTACGCAGTATAGCTCATAGTATATTCCGGATTGCCATCAAACTGTGCCAGCAGCTCATAAACGCAGGACTTAGTGGAGCGGAACTGAAGTGTTTAGTGTAGGCAATAAACCGTAGATCGAGGAGGTTTATAACAAAAAGGCGAGGTCTAACGGGCATTACTGAACAGTACATTTGGTCCGCATCGTCGCTCGCGCTCAAACGAACCCCGAGAGCCGTCCTTCAGCGTTCAACACCTTTGTGCTCTAAGGAACTTCTGCTCTGTTGAACCGTAATTCGTAAAAGACTAATGATGTCCCATTTTCAGGTGATTTTTTTCTATTTGTACTGTACCCTTAGCACGAGTTTTTAGTATTTGAGACGTAAACTGGAACTTTCACAACTTCAAATTGTCAATTTTCAAGGAAAAAAATTGTTCCTTCTTCCCACACCAGAGCCGTTGTTCCATTTTTTCATACAAGAAACGCTGTAAATACTGGAAAGTTTCTGTAAAGTAAAATAATGAAAACTCGTGTTAGAGGTACTGTATAAGGACTTTTACAGCATTTTGCTGATACTTTTCGTATATCTTACGCTCTTTTTTATGTAATTTAATAACGTTTTGATGTGGTTGTGAATGTCCGAGTTCAACAATCAAAAAACCAAAGCAAGGGACCAAAAATAATCACCAAATGTGAAATATTTTAGCTGAACCGGCAAATGACCCTTAACTGGCGTTAATTTATTAATGGCGCGAATGACCAATGCGACAAAATATTGTAATTTATTCATCACATTTTCATTATCAAAGAGTAATTATTATTCGGTGTGCTTGAATCGCCTTTATAGGTTTCAAATCGTAATAATGAATAACTGGTGAATATGAAATATTTGAGATAATTACATTGTTGTTTTTCTGTAGATATTAATTTCTTTATCAATTTGCTGTTTTATTTAAACTTCATTTTTAATTGAATTCCCGTTAATTGTATTGCAGAGGTTTCCGTTATATCATATCCATGAAACCACTACAAAGTTTGGGTTCAATTGAATATAGTCGGAAGATTATTGCCCTATATGAAAACTCAAGTTAAAATAAGTGTAAAATGTTACAGCAGGTCGCCTCTGTCGTCCTTTTTAGGGCAGTCACACGTGATGATACATTATACATACCTACCGTAGTCGCGGGATTGTCTAAGCAGGTTACCGCGACCCTATATCGTAAAGGGCAATTGAAGGAGCACGTAGTATTTCAGACAGTACCTTCCGCTTCACCCAGGGTAAGTGTAAGAATTTGAAATAAGTCATTAATTCGAATTCAAATTTGAATAAAACTATTTTACTACCTAAGAGGAGAGTTATATGAAGAGATGTTAGATATGACTTTACGGCATATATTTTATGCGAGAGCATTGGTTTTGATAGTCGTGACCCTAATTACTGCTCCCACATTTAACATGCGCAAAATATGTGCGTTAGGCTCTTGTTACTGCGAGCGAACGTACGTTATGACCATTGTGGAAATTATGACAGCCTTGCGTTATGATATGTTTGCGTAATATTTGTTTATTCAGTCGGTTTGGTCTCTTGATTGCTTTCGGTTGAAGATTGATAGGTAAACAAAAACCCTGTATCCCTTTTTAAAACATTGCATGCATAAAGTAGTGCAAAATAGGCGCAGAGTGCAGAAAGATAAATCGAAATTGAAGCATTTTGGTCGAACTTGTAATAGTTTGAACCACTGGGCGACCACTGGTATTTAAGAACAATGGTGGTCCTAGGTTCTGGCCCCAACTGACAAGTTGTAGGTCCTGGGTTCAAACAGAGCCATGCTTACTTACTTTATGTCATTTATTTTATGAGTACTGCACCCTAAGCAGTGAAGAAACAATCAGGCATGTCCTAAAACTAAAAACAATTGAAGACATGTGATATCTATCAACCCATATTGGGTCCCTCATGTTGGATAACTGCTCACTGTCTCTCATAGAGAAAATGCCTGTGTCTCAGCAGTCTGTATAATATTATAGGCTGATTACGCTATGTAGGTATAAGAAACAGCCAACCAATAATTATATTTAATATATCTTTGAGGTTTCTCAGACCTCCCATCTTTAATTACGCTAAACACTAACATTGACAACGTCATTTTACGATAATTCTAGTAGAAAATAGCCATTAATCGAGTATCCGCCTTCGGCTATATGTTGCCTACTCCATAAACAATATTTTTAACGAGAAAGTAATCTTAATAAGCTCAGTGCTGGTATCGATTTGCATTTTCAATTTAATGCCTAAGTCTAACGTTCCTGCGTTTATTCAATTATTTGTTCTATTCCTCATAGTTAGAAGGGACAAAGTCGAATGCTTTTTCTTTACCAAGTTATGGCGTATTCCTTACTTTCATCGGTATATTAATTGAGTTAGTCAGCCGTAATAGGGGTGTATCGGTGTTTACTAACCGGGGCGGGCTTAATGAGCGGCTTGTTGCAGTTTGACAGAGTGATTTAATATCGCGGCGTGATCGTTTCAGTAAATCGGGATTAGTTTGGGGTGAGTCCGAAGCGTGAATTATTGCGGGGAATATGCCGCGTTGTCGGTAGCGAAATTATATTTTGCGCCAATATCATGCGAGTACAATCAGCTACGTCAATACTCTATGCTATCTAACCCGTGATATTCAAATATAGACTCAGCTTCTTAGTGTTAAAAGCGCTTTTAGATTGAACAGTAATAGCAATTTATACGTACAATTGGAGTGGTTGACCGTATTCCTACAAATATTTATCGTCGTTCATAAAGTTCCGTAATTGTATTCGTAAGTAAAACTTGAGCAAATCTGCGATTTGTAATCTGTTTGCTTTAACATCTTTAGATTAGAGAATGACTTCATTATGATAACAAAATGTGAATGGATTACCAATAACTTTTACTAATGCCTGTCTGTATCTGTCAGTGAGAGATATAATAAACTTCAAACTGTGGTTCCAGCTTGTGATCGCTTTGTGCAACTCAACTTGTAATTGAATGTCCGAAGGTCGACTGTCTTGGGTTAAGTGACGTTCTGAAAGGACTATAGTGACCCTGGAACGTAAATGGCAAACGAAGGAACAGGGTAGATTTTTCGTCAACAATAGTCCAACATTCAGGTCATCCGTACTAAGTGGAGGAGACTCTCCTACCGTACGATATTAATGTTAAGGACCTGTCCGTCATAACTAACGCCATTGATGTGACTGTCATCATCATCATCATCATCATAGATTTGACTGAGTTGGATTCAAATCAAATATTAACTAGTTATTTATGAGTAAGTCATGCTTATTACCAAAAGACTTATTTTTAAAATGGCCAATTCGCTAAAGACCTGTTTCTTAAAAAAGCAAATTCGTAAACGGACTGATTTTTAAAATGGTCAATACGAAAAAGGACTAGTTTATGGGAATCATCGACACGACGAAAGATAGATAAAGTTCCGAATTTAAATTAAAAAATAATATGAGGTGGTAACCCACACACGGTAAGTGGTTCGCAGGCACATCAATTACCAGAGTACGAGTGTACGGGTGGTAGATCGGCGGAACAAAAGCATGCCAACAACTGAACGAGCTCGTGGTTCCGTACGAGTACCGCATGCAGTTATTAACACAAACAAAGCTGCATGTGTGGGAAGATGAGCATTGTGCGTACTTTTTTTTCCCCTCGACAATAGCCTCGGTTTGTTATTATTGCATTACCATGATGTTTTCGTTGATATGCTTATGTAAACACCTTTTGTTTCGATACTCCAACGACTCTCTGTTCTACAAAATTGAAAATATCTATCCAGCTATCTTTAGATTCTACAAGACCCCGTATTTTAGCGAAATAGGCGGCAATAAAGATTATAACATCGTTACAAAAATTATACGTATAAAATATTTACATAAATTATCGGGTCTCGCTGGGGTACAACGTTTCACCATTAGTGTTGTAGTTTGTTGCGGCGCAGATAACATTCCCGTTTTGCTGTTTCTGTATCAACGTAGGTATACTGCAATTACACCTCAAAGATTTGTTAGCATCGGCTACAGATGCGGTACACGGTATGAACTGGGGAATTTTAGCGAGTGATGTTTCTGTGTTCGCAACACGGCGCGAGGAGTTTAACAATGAAACAGTTGTACTAATTAAGCTTGTATCTCTTAAAATGCTAACTATGTATGAGCTTTCATACAATTATAGCTGTTGTTATTGGGATACATTAAGCTTTAACTTCAAAATCTATAAAGATACACAGATTAATATTTTCAAGTGCTGACAATAATTTTAAAACCGATCCTGTTAGCCGGCGTCACCCTATTCCTGGGGTCTCCTTTTCACCTTTGATCAGCATTAGATGATAGCCATGAACTATAACTAGATTTTTATGGATCTTTTTTAATATTTATGTGCATTAATTCCTTTCTTAAAAGGCAACAATGCCATCATCATCGCCTATATCTTGCACCATTCTTCGGCGAGCGGATCGCGGCGCCACATCCCGTCCGCCCACGCGCACACGCATCGCGATCGCAGGCTTTCACAACCACGCTTGCGTACCACGGACTCCGGACCACGACGAGTTATGCACAACACTATCTAGCTCACTCCAGGCGGATTTATTTGCCTTCGACTGCCTTCCAGAGCATACTAGTCATTTGGCACGTTGGAAATGCTGTTGAGATCGTCTGTTGTGACATGGCGGAACTGGTTTTTGGTTGACTCAATTTTTGAATGTTCAGTCTAAGTTGGTATGGATTATTTTTAACAATATACACTAATCATGCTAATGTATCTCATAAATAACAAGCCGAACTTTACAATCAATGATGACTATATTCTAGTTATAAATCAACAACATGTTTATTTGTATAACCTCCATGTAAAGCAAATACCCTTTTAAAATGCCCACTCAAGTCATTGTAATAAATCGATGGCTCAATTAAGGGCCAATTAAGTATTTACGATCGCAGTGAGTGAGTACAGAGACTTCCCTTATTCCATGGCGGGAGGCTGGTGACAGGCTTCAGTCAGCGCCGGCCGGCAGCGCGTGCGCACGCGTTTCTCGCACGCACCGATCGGCTCTCTCTTGTTTGTTTACCAACAACTCGATAGATCGACCGTGAGAAACAACCGCCATACTCATTATGCTCATGTTTCGAATAAATGACTTTTATTACTCGCATAAAAAACTGATCCTATCAAGGTTTTAAATATTTCATTTGATGACTTTCTGTTAGTGAGATGTCAACGCCTCGACTCTTTAATAAGTCGTCGCCGCCACTTTATACGCTTCTGTGTACATAACGTGCATAATAACGTGCATAATGTGACAGATACATTTGTTGCGACCGCATTCAGGAGTGTTAACCAACGATTGTGCGACATGAAGCCCTCGATGGTTATTGTTTATGTTCTCGCTCTGGCGATCGTCGTCGGTGGCGAGATCAGGATCCGCGGCAAAGTAAGGAAAAGATACTCGTCGCATCGTCGGCACCGCGCCGTCCTCCCTCCCTGTGACTTCAATGAGACGATTATCAATGATGAGTGGTCTTTGATGGAAGCGATAGGGAAATCGAAGTATATTTTTACCGGGAAAGTTCTAAATGTGAAGAAGTTCCGGTCGGAGGACCAATCAACGAAGAAAAAAGTCCAATTTGTATACGGTATATTTGAGGAGATTGTTGAAGGGGGATGTGAGTGGATTAAGGACGTTTGTGAAGTTGGAAGGGTCGGAAGACAATTGAGTGGATCGACGTTGATGGTAGAGCGTCCTCGGGCGCGGGAGTCATGTGCGCCAGCGCCGCGGCCTCGTCTCTCCGCTATCTTCCTCAGCGACGGCGCTTACGCTGACAAAGGCAGGGGACCTACTCCTAGGCTGCGGATCCTGACCGATCCGGTGCCGTTGACCCTGTATCATTTGGACAGAATCAATGCTGCTGTTAAAGGTAAGTTTTCTGGAGCAGTGGCATCTGTTGACCACCAGTGTTTTGACAGATTTTTACTTTCTACCTATTTACTTACTTAACCTATATGATGATTTTGATTTTTTTAATAACCTATCTTGTGTCCCACTGCTGGGCAGAGGCCTCCCCGTTCACTTTCCTAACATCTCTATTTTGGTCAATTTCTGGCCATTTTTGCACTCAATCTATAGTACTCATACTTCGTAAACACTGTGCCATACAAAACATAAATAAAACAAATATAAGCGCAGTAATGCAAAGCAATCGGTTTAACTTCACACAGCTTACAATAACGTGTGGGTGTTGCATCCATAACGTACATAACATCGGGAACGTATTAAAAGTCGATTTTGATCGACATCTTGACAACTGTTCGTTAACTTAATGGAGTGAATGCGATCGGAACGTTTGCCTGGCCGCCGCGCGCCGCCCGAGACGAACACAAACATAGGCGCGCTCCGACCGCTATCAATCAATGTATACCGCACCAGATTATTGTTAACACAAACGTATTCTAATTAACTAAGCAAACACTCCAAATGCCAATGGTAATTGTAAAATAACATCGGTTAGATAACAGTGTAATTCCATCTTAAACAAATACTCATGCAAACACATAATCAAGATCAGTTTACTCATCCGTTCTTAATTCAAGACAAATCAACAATATTACTCAACGTTGATGAAATACTACAAATTCCTCTTCCATTTATTACTCTAATATCTTTTATACATTTTATAAAAGCGAGTTGCCCAGTGTTAAAGAATGTAAATAATATTACGCTGAGATGCTCTTTAATTGAATTCGCTGTGGGTCACGAATAGACTTTATTCCGAGTCAAATACTCTGCAATAAATTTTATTGCGAAAGCCATTTTAACCTAAAAATTCCAAGAAGATCCAATTTAAGCCTCGCATAATCCGGCGATGAGATGAATATCGCGGGGTCTCGTCCGCGCGGCCTCTCGCCCGCAGCCCGCACGCCCGTACTCACGCAGGGATGTGAATCGCACGCCCTATCTGACACTTCATCGTGGAGACGCAGACACGTGACTCTTTGTTGTTATGTATCACTTCAGCATCGCCTTAGTTAGCGACTGCGACATCGCCTGCGACTTGCGACCGAACGATCCGTATCAGTCCGGAGGCCGCACGATCCGTGGGAATCCTTGCTGATAAACTAGGAGACCCACAGACGGACACGATTTAATCTCCTTCATTAGGCATTTAAGGGCTCGCATGCTAAAGAAGCTCGCGTGACTCCCACTGAACCTTCGACAATAGAGATTTTTCAAAGATATTTTACATTATGATCACTGAGGCAATGTGTTAAGGAATGCCATCGCATCGATACATCGATGGTTCACCAGGCGGTTTCATATCTAAAACTATCATCGCAGGAGGCGTTATAGACTGTAGAGAAAGTAATGACTGAGTGTATTCGTCACGATAGCTATGTACCACACACGAAGCGAACATCTGATTGCATACTGCGCGCCTGTAATGACTATAAAATTAAAATATCTTATGCTTGTAATCTGTTGGAGAATATTCAATTATCAACTAGTTAAAGACACTACTCAACAAGGCTTATAATAGGAGAAAGATGTTGACCTAACGTGTCATCAATTGTGTTTAAAAAATAAAGTGCAACTGATTAAACTTCCGAACATGTTCATGTTCCCGCGCCCACTTACAATACAAGTATGTTTGACAAGAATGGTCATTTTCAATCATCAGAAAGAGATGATGACGTGATTTGTGAACAAGTTACCTACTTAAATGTTTTCGTGTAGCTATAAAGCAAACAGGTAAACAGACTAGTCTGTGAAAAATGTTACAAAATATAAAGTGCGACGTTGAAGATTCGTCAAGAAAGCGAGCGGACCGACTCGCCCGCCCACGCTCGTACCACTTTCCAAATTCCTCGTGTAAGCGCTTGCAATCATCTATGTACGTGCGACGACGACTAACAACATTTTTTAAATCTCGTTTACAGTTCCACTACATAGATTCCCTCCCTGCCTTAACGATATAAAATTTTGCATGCCTTGACTTAAATATTTATGTACCATTTTTGTAACAGCTACTTAACGCGATGTCATGTCGTTAACCTAATTTTTCTACATGCACAACTAATGAAATTGGTTAGAGAACAATGTTGAATATACATTTACGCGGTATACCATAGTTTTCCAGTAGAAAATTCTTATGTTAAAAAATATTTAGAAAACTAAACAAATGCAATTTTATTAAAAAAAAAAATCGTTTCAACACAATTGTAATTGTGTCAGAGCACATTTGTTGTTCAAATTTTTAGTATGCAGTATGAAACACAGAGAAAGTTTCTCTGCTAGTTCACCCCCGAATTTGTACATGAATATTCAGGGGCGCAGGCGAGCAGGCGGGCAGGCGCGGGGCACGCTGCGGCGCATTCGGCAATAACTGTTAACTCGTGCCACGTATTGCTCTATCCTATCTGTTATCTGGAACCACGACCTCTCTATCTCTGACGCATACTTTCAAATGGGTATTCAAATTTTTTGGTGTTAAATTGCTCAACTAACTGTTACCACTACAGTTAAAGGGAAAGCTTTTTGCTAACACAGCTTTATCACAGGAATATAGACCTACTCCGCTACTTTCCATTTTAAACCATGATGCCAATTAGCACGGCCTCTACTAATTACCTATGACTCGAGTCATAGTTTAACGTATCGTAAACCTGTGTTTGTTTACGTTGTCGAAGGTTGTATCGAATTGCGAGGTCTCCCAGTCCGCGCGTGAGGCTGCGCTAGCGCACGCGTCTCGGTGGCGCCACGACGAGCTTGCGTAACTTTGTGTCTAGTGAGTTTACGATCACATCTAAGTTTTAACGTGTACGCCGCTGAAATGGCTCCGACATACATATGACATCGAACGAAACAACGAAATAACAATCAATATGAAGCTAACGATTTTAGTGTTATTGCTTTACTGCTTCACGATAATTCACGCCCATTTCCGTATAAGGGGTGAAGTGAGGAAACGGGATACGGTTTACCGCAAGAAAGACATAAACGGCTCCAAATGTGTTTTAAACGAGACGATAACTAATGACTACGAGATTCTGTCGTCAGCCGTGTCTGAATCTAAATACATTTTCACCGCGAGGGTCCTGAGCGTGAGGAAGATAAAGCGTGGCAACCAAGCCCACCGCTAAAGTATTTATGTTTTATAAACTGTACATCCGGCTGGTCATCAAGGGGAACATCGACGAGTTGAGGACCCACGTCGAGTCGGGAGACGAGCGCACTCTGAACGGGGCGATAGTGTTTGTCGACTGGCTTCGGACGAACAAGTGTGCTTACAAACTATACAGACATTCGTCGGGAATATTTTTGAGTGACGGATTTTTCGAAGACTTGAGCAACGGGAACAAGCCCCGGCTGCGACTGTTGAACGAGCCTCTTCCACTGTCACTTTATGATTTGGATAGAGTGAATGCCGCGTTGAAAGGTAAATGTTTACTGTGTTCTAAGGTGTCGGCGCTTGTGACCACTACGTATGCACACAACTTATAAACTTATGTGCTTTTATTGTACCCATGCGTGCACTTACATTTTATACTACTTCCCTGTGGTTTTATATCTATGAGACTTTTGTGTTAGTTTTTACGTCGAGCCAGTTCTGAGAATATTTGATGGTCCATTAAAAATGTATCCGAAGTTTTATTCCAGTGAAAATGAAACGAGTAGCCTAAAGTTATTTTTATGAAAAGCTGATAAAAGCTTTTACATTTATGCATAACATAGTGGCAACTGTCTCGCTCATGATTAACGCTGACGGTAGATAGCAAAAATAAAATTGTGTATTTAACGAACGGAGGAAACAAAAGGCTGACAGATACTTTTGAAATGCATTACAGAAATGTTTGACAGCGCAGTTTTTATCGGGCTTCAACAATCGGCCGCGTATCATACGTTTGTTTGTTGACGTGTGCGCGCATAAAATACTGGCTTCTCTCGGATTACACGTCAGTCTAAACGTCGAATTTCATATTTTATTTGCAACAAACAAAATATAAACACGCTTTCGTTTATTACGTCATGTTGTGCACTGCGTTATGCTACTGAGTATGGTAATTTGTGGCACAGTTCTCTATGACTAAGTCAGTATTTCTGCAAGGTTGAGTGCCTGTCAAATTATACGCCTACCTGCTAGGTTTTATCGTAAAGGATTAGAGATAAATTGACTGTGGGTACCATTGCCACAATCTTTGTCATTAAGAAGCTTAATCATCGCTGACGAATGTGTTGAAATGAGATGCCCATTTATGGTATTCAAGTTTTGCAATCCTGTCTGACTTGCTACGATATCAAAACACACACTCAAATTTGATATTTTGGTATTTATCAGATCCGGCTTTTTATTGAGAACTGTTACAGACATTTGGAAGAAGTCAGTTTCAGTATTCATTGATAGAAATAGAAACCTAAGCTGTGAAAAAATTCAGACCCACTTAAGACTAACTACCATCTGACGGTTTTACCACCTCGCGCTCATTGGTCAATTCCAATTAAATGCATTTTGCGCCCAATTTTACTTGACCAATCCTGTTTCATTTCCCTCCTATATCTTTTGCATTTCATCAACACTCGCATCGCAGATGTAATATTTAAGATGTTACACATAAGTACGGTTGCCATCCGTCCTGGTTTCCCCGGATTTGTCCTAGTTTAGGGTTTCATTTGTAGTCCAGGTTTAAAATATTATAAAATAGATAAATAAAAGGTGATTATGTTTAAAAAAATCTTTTGACATGTCCGGGTTCTATATTCTAAATTCCAAATATTAGAGATGGCAACCCTACAAATAAGTTAACTTTAAAGCTGTTAAAATATAAAATCAGGCTGTCTATTCGAGGCGCGGTTGGACAAAAGTAAAAATATTTAATGGTACATTTGCCATAGTGCAATATTGTCATTACAGGGCACAGGCTCATGTGAGGCCGTGGGCGGGGGTCGGACGCACTGCACCATGCAATTTACTCGCATTCAAGGACGAAGGTATAATGCTTTATGGTCTATTAGGTACCATCATGTCTACTTACGTCTGAACGCCAACGAACGGTACCTTAAAAGGGCGCGAATGTATGCAGGTACCGGCAATAAAGACTGCACATTGACTCTTGCAAAGAGATGAAAGAAAATATAAGTTAGTGATGATGTGACGTCTGACAGGGGAGAATGGAAGAAGAAAACGTATTGCATTAGAGTTAATTTTGTAATTCTTAATTTATTGAAATAAAATGGAGATTTTATTTTAATAATACATTTTATGTTTATTTTTATTTCGTCGTCTTTTTTCCATCGACTTCCGAAAGAAAAGTTATTTTGTAGGTTGCTTGTTGTAACCCAAATAAAAATAGATCTTAACTGATATAACCATGAGTTCAATAATACTATGATGTCCTATTACCAAAGCAAATGAATACAATATTTTAATATGCTGCTTTCACTACACACATATAAGGTGAAGATAAGGAAAGTCATATGGGATTATAATATCTACCGTGAATGTTGTTAACCACGGAGTAAATTATATTCTATGACTTGTTCCGTATAAAGCCGAGTACCAATATTCAGTAGAAAGGACACCTTTATTATTCACGTACGAACGAAAACATATTGCTGAAAGAATCTTGCGCAACTTTCTTTACATTTTTTTTTATTTTCTCAATAAACCGCATTTCTTTTTTCAAATAAATGCAAATAACTCTACACAGAATACTCGCGCATGAAGGGTTCGGGGCAGAAAAAATCTCTTTTGTATGGCTCCACTTAAATATTTGTTTTATTTTAATGTAATTATTTATCTTTAAAATTAATATAAGTAAATGTTCTGTGAATAATTCAAGCGTCTACCTGTTGCCGTTATCAATATAAGGCAAAAAAGAAAAAAAAAGCCACGTTTGTTGTATGGCATACTTACAACAAACGTGGCTTTTTTTAAATTTTTTTAAATTCTAATGTCGGTGTAAAGAAGTGAAAATTGCACCTGTCTAACTATTACGGTTCATGAGATAGAGCCTCATGACAGATGGACGGACAGATAGATCGCAGATGATAGAGGACATCGAAGTCTTAGTAATAGGGTCCCGTCTTACCCTTATGTTACGTAACCCTAAAAAGAAAAAGTGCGCCATACATTTACGAGCATAAAAATCAACAAAGTGTAGGAAAAACCTTTTCTTTATGGGATTTCCTGGTTGGTCCCATTCTAAAAGTTGTACATAATTTATAACAAAAAGACTTCCTGAGACGTTTCGGATATCGAATAAAGCTAATCTGTAGCACACAGCGAATTACAGATTCTCACGAGATGATGTTAGCAGAACGTCAAGGTAAAATTATTCTTGGGTCTGTCTTAGAATACCGTGGCCCTGTAATTCAAAGGGAATGTGAAGGGACAGGGTGAGTACTGAGTAGTCAGCAGGAGTCCGACATACCTTTTCGCATCATCCAGGCAGGGAGGACTCAGTTGATGATGATTTAAGTAAAAAAAATGTAGGTAGTAAAATTAATTTGAAAGTGTACCTACTATTATATTTGTTGGTTTAAAAGTCTACAGTTTGCTAACAGGTTTCTTAAGATAATCTCGTAATATTCTTCTTAATATTTTTCCGCTGGGAGTCTTCGGGATTTCCTCGACAAAATGGACGCCGCCTCGCAATTGTTTCCACGATGATACCTTAATCATAAAAGATTTTGTTAGTTATTTCTTTGGCGCTCGTTAGAATTAAATTAAGTTGTATTAAGATCGTAGTTCTACCATAATAATTCACAATCTCGTAATAATTAAGTCAAAAATTTCAATTAATTTTAACAGCTTAATACAGCATTATTCAGAAATATCCGATTGGTTTAGGTTTACATAGAATCCAAATTCAAACTCCCCACAATTACATAAGAAAATAGGACAAATCCTGGGGGTGTAAAAGGCCGCATTAGCAGCATCATAATATGAATTGCTATAAAATTATTCTAATTCTATTTTATTGTTTGATTTATCATATTGACAGATTTCTCAATTTAACTAATTTTGTCACTGTTCATATCCGTATTCCGATTCTGTCTAAGCTGTGCCCAAGATGTTAATAAATTCATTTTGGCAGAATTATGGAGATGAAAATGGGTACCGATAGCCCGTGTGCAGGTAGAAGGTATAGTTTAACACAAACATCAATGAGCCTTTAGTACGCGATAGTGATATTACACCATATTCACTTTTACAACAACATCAACACGTGCATGCAATTGTTCTTCAGTTACTAACAAACATTTTGGGCGAATTGTTTGATCAATCAATTTAAATTATCAATAATTTAACTACTGGTCAGAAAACTTGCCCTAAATCGGTCAAAAGCAGTGAGGTTTAGATAAACATCTTGTTCATACAAGTATAATGTTTGTTGCAATTATTTAGGTACTAATATTATAATATATTTTATAATAATAATATTTGCAATTCATGATGATCATGTCATAAATATCGATATTTATTGGCGATACTCTATAAGCCGATAATGCAAAGAAGATAGTATAGATCACCAAGTCAATTACTTTACAGGTACCTTATATATTATGTACGTTATCTAAACACTGAAGGTCTGTTAACTCCTTTCATTGATGTCAAAAACAAGGACTTTAATATCACGATGATCAATGTGGCCAATATCTTCTGAGATTGACGCGGTAGATATTAAAGTGCACAGATGTAGATGCGCCCTCTTTTTCTTGATTTTCATTGTTAAATGGGACGGTAAGCCACACTTACCGGAAAGACATATTTGGCGCATAGTGGGGCTATCATACCAGCATGTTTAAAATACCGGTTGGTTCCTCACTTGCTCCACGGAAAATCCCTATAAAACTGCCCGATCTGGGAATTAAAGCTCGAAAGCCCCGTTCAGCGTTTTGGACTTGCTACCAGGCGACCAGAGAACCTGATGGCATTTGGGTTCACAATACATACCAAAACCATCGACCTTCGTTCTTTAAGCAGCCCACGTAGAGAACCCGGCGGTATATACGACTTGCAAAGAGCGGAGACTCCAATTAGCCTGCTGCCAAAAGACGTCGAAGGGTTTGGTGTATATTGCGCTTTAGACCCTTCGTACACTAGACGTATCTTACGACTTTGGTATCCATTAAGATGTGCCTGTATATCAACCTCTATGGATCTGTATAGTCAACTATGCATATCAAAGTCGTAAGGTTTCGGCGACTTGCTTCACGTCGTGTACGAAGGAGCCAATAGTTTAAATTTTCGTTTTCCATACAGTTGAAGAAATAATAAAAAGTGTTGTAAAAATGGGGTTTAATCTAGTATTATCTCTATCTATCTTATATCACTTCGATAATGCTTACGTGTGTTCATTGATAACTTGCTGTTTTATCTTGTCTTATATTTTATCGTTTTATAATAGTACGTCATATTTTGGTGCATAACAAACAACTTTATCGAATGTTTTATATCTTTGTTTATTCATAAGGTAAAGAGAAATATTTCGCAGAAGTTTTTTTTTAAATTTCTGTTTATTTTATTTACGACAACAAAACGCTTATTTTTTTTTAAATTACTGAACCATGGATTTTGTTGCCGGTTTTTTCTCATATGAAAGTAATTCAAACCGGGCTTTTTTGTGCGTTAAATGCTATGTTTTATTTTATGTCAAATAAATATTTTGAATGTTTTTAAGACAAATTTTATATAATTTTGCGCAAACGTTTGTAAGCGAGATCCGAAAGATTATTCCATTGAAACTGTTTGAATATAGATTTCCACCAGCAGGTTCACTACTAAAATTATGTGTAAATCGGCAAGAGTATCACATAGAACATAAATAGCTAGTTATGTTATTCTAATATTAGTTGCTGTTAATTAAATGTATTAATCTTTCACAAACCTTTCCAGCTACGAAGTCAATAATTTCCTTGTCAGTAACCCTTGATCCTGGAGCTTTCACCACAAAAGCTGTTGGAAGTTCACCAACGAGAGGGTCTGGCTTGCCGACCACTCCTGCGTCTTTGACTTCTGGATGCTGGAGTAATATCGCTTCTAACTCTGATGGGGCAACCTAGCAAATCACAATAAAGAATAACCTTTGTAACACAATTTCCAATTTCATTAAAACACGATGTTTACTGTGTTTATTATTATTTGTTAAACTTTACTAAAACTTACATTAGCACCGAAATATCCTTGAAATGGACTACCCACGCTAAAATGATTTTGAATTCGAACTAGGAATTCCTGAGATTAGCGCGTTGAACCCAAACAAACTCTTCAGCTTCATATTATTAGAATAGATATTACAAATTACTTACTTGTCCAGCTTTATACTTAATCAGTTCTTTGGTTCTGTCCACAAAGTAAAAGTAGCCATCCTCGTCATAGTAACAAATATCACCAGTCTTAAAAAATCCATCTTCATCTAGATCATCTTTCAAGTTTTTTCCAATGTAACCAGCAAATAAAGTGGGGCCTTTAATCCGAACTTCACCTTCCTGATTAGGTCCCAAGGTTTTTCCAGTTTCAACGTCTGCTATCTGAAAGGCAATTTCATTAGTACTCCGAGAGAATGTTTCAATTGAATAGGTAATGATTTTACCTTAACGATGTTTCCTGCAACAACTTTGCCGACACTTCCAGGTTTATGTTCTGTGTCTGTTTCTTCGGTTACTGCTCCTGTGGCTTCTGTCATTCCATATCCTTGTAGGACGTATTTAAGACCCTTAAACCTAGAAAGAATGGCAATGAATTCGTTTCTTTGGTGACTTTTGAGTTTGGGAGACTTTTTGACTTATTTACTTTTGGATACTCGTTAAAAAATAAGTGTAATTAATGGGTGTAGCATCGGAACTGATATTAGAAGATAAAATACGGCCAGAAAGTCCTGATTTTATTAATTTAATTTCTCGTTTTTTAGTTATTTGTCGAATCCGAAAATTGATGAAAAAGAATACCAAAACAATTCTAAGTTTGTGCCAAAATAGATCTCCAAAAAGCTGAAACCCGAAGCTGGTTTTCTACTGGTGCTATAGCACCACAATATTATAATATTGATATACAAATACATTTGCTAGTAAGTTAACTATATAAGTTGCTAATTAATCATCATAATTACTTCAGTTTAATTTCATCGATGACAGCCAGATCTAAAGGTGCTCCGCCGCAGTATATAATTTCAACTGAACTCACATCATAACTCTTCACTTTAGGCGATTTTGAAAGCATAACTACTAATGGAGGTACGACTAATAATACTCCTGCCTGAAAATAATGATCATATTATAGGGTGACTGGTAATTAGTGACCGAGCTACACGTAATTGTACTCTTGAAAAAGAACAACTTTTCCCAAGAAACTTGTTTCTTAAGTATCAAAAAATTATATAACACAATGGTCGAACTAAAAATCGCGCGCCTCCCAATCAAAAAGTAGGCACGATCTATCAGCTAAGCGTATTGTAAACTAGTACACGCCCCCCCTTTCGGCGGGGCGAGGTTACTCGAGGTTGCATCGGATCAGCTGATATTTTAATTAGTGTGTAATGGTCGCTTTAAGCCATGGGACCGCCTAAAGTTCAGTATCTATTTGTAAATACAGACGCCAGCAAGTTAACCTACCCGAATCTGCCAAATTTTACCAATGGAACATTAACCTTCCCTTGTGATAATGGTGAAAATCTATTAAATTAGGCAAATTGAGGTAGGTTGATGTGCTGGCGTCTATACCTTTATTATGTGGGTCGGTAGAGTTAGGCCGTGTAGATTCAGAAGCTTGGCTTTACATGAGATCTGATATCTTTTTTACAGAGCAAACCTTATGTGGTCGCCTTGGCAACATTTTACATGATATGTTTTTGGTAGAATTTTCTATTGCTTGATTTTGCTTGATCAAATAATTCTATTACTTACTTTATATTTCTGAATACATGACAGGTATTGCTCTTCTTTGAATCTAGCTAAGAACACAACAGTCCGGTTGTGAACCAGTTCATCCATGGTACACATGATGCCCACGGTGTTTGACCACGGTGCGATCGATAAAGTGATGAGATCTTTAGTGATGTGGCTGTTATGAAATAAAAAAATTATTTAGAAAAAATTGAACTCTTTTTAGAGTTAGGGTCGGAAACAAAACTATAGTGAATTGTAGCATTTTTTTGTTATTACATCGTTTATAATGAAGCGTTGGCATTTAGACATCCTCCTTAAAGTTTGTACTGACCCAAACCGGACACATTTTATAATTTAATAAAAATTGCTTACCATGGCTGATTAGTAGCAGAGATTAAATTATGGTGAGATAGCTTCGCTCCTTTTGGTAGCCCTGTGGTTCCGGAGGAGTACAGTATCAAAGCCGTTTGTGACAACCCTGTGAAATTAGTATGCTTAAGAAATTTGTATTACACTCTGAGGGCAGTAGAACCCAATATCCAATAACCTCATGAAACATTAACATCTATGTAGAAACGGTTGAGTTTAAGTTGGAAGTTATTATTATTTTTTAGTTCACTGTATTATTAGATTTTGTTTTGAAATCAACGACCAGACCAGTAAGTGTTAAAAAAATGATATACATATAGTGACGTCATAAGTAGCTAGGTATTCCGATTCCAAGTCTATGAGGAAATCGCGTCTTGAAAGCTTATAAAAATCACATCACATGTTGTGTGATCTTATTATTCACTTGAGCATCAACAATAACAATAAAGAAAATAATGCTAGTCTGAAATTAAATAATACCACGATAAAAGTGTTCGATATTGAGTTGGGAAATCCAGTAAAAACTTTTATTGCTATTCATAAATATTTTCTTTTTATAACAATCTTATAATAGCAAAATCGGTTCAAAACTTTCCCTTGAACCAATCGTTAAAAACAGAAAAGGGTTTTAAGAACTGCGCAGTTTCTTGTCCAAGTTGAGACAAAAACTCCGCAATTTCTTAACAAACCGAACCCATTTTAACATTAACAAGGTATTCGAATTAATTAATTACCAATTTGTATTACTAAAATATATTTTCTTACCATTAATAGGATCAATGTCTGGTTTGAAAGTTCTTACGTTAACATATGTTTTAATAAGATCGTTAAACTTCAGAAGCTTTGGGTCGTTGACATTATCTCCGTAAATAAAGAATTTATCGACTGTATTTGTACCAGCCATGGTCTCGTAAAAACTTTTGTACGTCTCCGGTGAAAGGAACATATATTTCGGTTTTGAAATTCCCATTGTATGTAGCAGTTCATCTGGAAAAACGTAAATTAATGATAAAACACAGAAGACGCATTTACGGAGGGAACCTATATATATTATGCTATTGCTGGGCAATGGTCTCAACTATAACCTTCCACTTTCCGTTTGTGCGGCTAAATCTCTTAAAAACGCGTCAAAGGAAGGCCTCATGCTAGCGTTTTTTAGGTCTTCCTCAGCAGTGTCGCTCTTCCGTCATAATAAAATACTTTAAAATATTTACATCACGAACATCATAATTAAGTATGCTTAAAAACATAAAATACTTCAGTTTTTTTTTAAATTCAGAATTAACAAAAGCATAGCTGAAAAACTCGAAAAAAAAATTAAACCGAAGCAAATACCAGACTTCACATCTTAAGACTCACTTTTGCCGTAGGCAGCGTTTAGAAAAGTCACGGTAGCGCCACTACACCACGCAGCGATCGTAGTAATCAAGAATTCCATTCTGTTCTCACTGCATACGGCGACCACTTCATCACGTCCCAGACCTAAGCGCATTAGTGACGACGCAGCATTCACTACTAACTGCACAAACTCACCAAACGTTATCTGTTCCCCTGTCATCCCATTGATCTTGAACATCCAAAACAATTTCGATTAAAACAACACATTTTAAACCTTATCCCCAACATTATTTGCACTTTTATCCCTTACCAAAGCAACATTGTCTTTTCGCCTCAACATGTCATCAATAGCCATTTGTCCAAAGTTCATATGCGATGGTATCGAAAATTTATTTTCTCTATAAATAATTCCGTGTTTACTCTCCGTTGGACTCATTGTTTTGATTATAAACAGCGTTTTCGATATGGAAGACGTTTACACACTGACACTTTTGGCAGAAGATACGGTGTTTATGTAACTAATGAGTATTGAGTACATTTTAAAGATAAAATGAGCGTAACCTTGGCAGATAAGACATAAGATTGTAAAAGCAGTGGGAATTTTAAAATACGTAAGAAATGAGATAACAGATCAAATAAAACTTTGTATGGCGGTTGCAATAGGACTAGATAGTGATGATTCTGATGATGTGGTAATAATATGAACTATGCGTTGCAATTAAGATTAGGACAGCGCCATATTGACACTTTATGCACGGTTTACTAATATGTATTTAAACGCTCGTAATATCTTTAGCTGCAGTCATTATTATAATATTATTAAAATAAAGTCAACAAGATAATAACGATAGTCAATATTACTTACAATGAATTTGTACTAGGTAAGTATTTTTTTGCTAAACCTAATTGTCGTCGCAATATGGCGCCAAGTTTGTCATATTCTCAGTTGAAACGCATAGAAGGTACTTTAGCACGTTATGTTCCATCATTTCTGCATACACCCATAGCATTTGTATGTATGCTAATTATGCATTTAGTATCTATACTGTATTCTGTTACAGATTTTTTTTTGTATATATTTTTTTTGTTTTCAATATTTAAAAATGTTTCAAAATACAAATGTAACAAATGAATATACGGAATTTCAAAAACTGTAGTCTAAATACTCTAATTCTCGTATTACTCATGTTTTAAGTGCAATTAAATTTGTAACTACCTAAAACAAACACTATCGTTGTCAATCTATGAAATATGCAAATATTGTCACAGATGAATATCAATGGCGAGTGTCAACATAGACAATTCAGCTAAATCAAGATATACGTAGCACGTGGCGTCCGGCGAGATCTAAATGACGAGTATGTAGATAGATATATTTGTTTATGTCCGTGTAGGTCAGATTAAGTGAATAAAGGTGAGGCTGCACCTTACTCCAGTTATTGTTGAACTAGGTTTTAAGTACTATTTGTGATCATAATAAGAGTGTAATTGTTGTGGCGTCTTTTTGAGTGCACGCTTTTTTAACATTAATTTGATCGCTCTTAAATGAAACATAATTGAATAAAAATAGCATTTACAACATAATAAATATGTTAAATGATAGTAAATATAACTGAAAATTAATTTGCACACTTTTTGTACTAAATGTAGTGTTCAAGTGACAGTTTACACATGGATGATGTGATACATTTCAGTATGTAAAATCTTTTAAAAATGAAATTGTTACAATCGTTTTGTGAACCAAAAGTGAAAAAAAATATATTAAAAAGCAGTAGTAGTAGTTATTGCTAATAACTATATCTTTACATATATTATTTTGCTGTAGGTAATCTGATCTGAAATAGTTTGAAGAAGAAGAAAATGAAACGTTTTTTTTTTATCATTAAAATTGTTTTTCAGAATACACTAAGAATTTTCTCTTTAAGATTTTATCTTGGATATCTTATCGAAGACTTCCATATTATTTTATAGAGATAGTTAGATATAAGCTAAAAGATAAAAAAAAAATAGTTTTATCCTTTTATTTGGCATACTGTCCGATGACGAGTACTCTTTAATCTTTTGAAATAAGAATTTTCTAGATTTTATTTGGTCAGTGTATCAGCACTAGAATTTGACTATTTTTGATGGTTATCTTATCAAATAACACCAATTAAAACCAATTGAAATGAAATTATTTTATCGTCTGATTTTAGAAGTGATTTATTATTACTGTTGATTACTTCATGTGAAAAAACTAGGTAGGTACATAGTTTAGACATAAGCCAATTGAGGTCCTGTTGTAATTTCACATATTTAAAATTATTTTTTTGTCCGACCGGGAAATCGAACCCAGGACCTTTCACTCACCTGTTGCCCTTGCAACCAGAACACTAACGGGGTAGTTTACCTAAATATACCAAGTACCGGTATTACTTCGAATTGTGGTAAAGTAATAATGCTCGATTTAGGACTGAAATGAAGACTCTCGAGATAATATCTGACCCATTCACATCGCATATGTAGTGATTCTGTATGTGCACACGTGCGTGTCATTATAATCCTTCTGCTAAACCTATGAGCCGCGCTTGCGCACTGCATGCATTTGTTTTACGTACAAGCCATCGTCTGGTTAAAACCGAAACCGTATAGTAAGTAGTTGTTCCAGGACTCGGTGTTTGTGAATGTGAGTTTACATGTTTGTAAATGCATGCATGATTTGGCATGATACTGAAAGTCTTGAATCTATGATATTTCTACGTCCATCAGTCGAAAGGTTAGCCAAACTAATCGTTAGCACAGTATCCTTGAGGGTGAGTGTTCTCAGACACCATCAGAAACTATTCTTTTAATCAGATAACCTATTAATTGATCTTTTCTAGTCTGGTCATTGACAATTATTAAGATGGTGTCCGCCTGAAAATTTAATTAAGTCTTTCGTCCTAATCCTAACTACAATATTATAAGTGGGAAAGTAAATTTGAAACCCCTGAACCGATCATAGTAAAATTTAGAATAGGTATATGTTGTTAGGTATATTGTAGAAACAGACATGGGACAGTACACCTTTTACCCCAAAAAAGTATTGTTCAAAATGTCCATGAGTATAACAACAGTAACGTTCTTATGATATCGATGGCTTTTCGAATCATGATTGAATTATATGTATTATTACGATTAGAGTAAGTAGACTAGTACACACGACTACACATCAAGCTATGCAAAACCAGTGTTAGCTGACCGAACATTGTGTGTAAAAATCGTACGAAGTGAGACCAAGACAAACTGATATTGTATAGCTTGATGTGTAGCCGTGTGTACAACCCGAGTTAATTATCAAAATCTAAATTATCGCCAGCTAAGCCGCGCGCAGAAGCTAGTACTATACCTAGGTATATTTTGAACCAGATACTCTCAGTCGCGAATCTAACTAATGACGTGGTTGAATATTCATAATAAAATCAGCATAAAGTTGCCAAGAATTTATAATGAGGTAACGACATCATCTAGAATTCCAAGTCTAATGGTCTTTTTTGGCGTTTGTAAAATTGTCAATTAAGTCCCTCCGTCCTGCGTAGAGCGGAAGGGACTCTCAGACTCAGACTCTCACTCTCACTGACAAAAAGTCCACTTTGTTGTTCCTTCAGTTACCCTTTGCGTTCCAGGGCCCTGTTTAGACAGTCCCACGATCCTGCTTGTACATGACACGTATATTTCTGTGAAAATACGAGTAGGTAATAATTGAAATTTAGATCTTTTCAAGTTTGCGACAAATGTGGGATGGTATTATTTTAATGCAGCAGAAGGTCCACTTACGCTGCGTTAATCTTGGACTGAACCAAAAAGGTAAGGTGATCTGGTCCCTAGCCCAATTTCGAAGTGGGCGAGTTGTCCCCTAAACCCCTTAGTTTGAATTGCTTATGCTTTGCTGTCTGAGCTACTGACACCTTATCTTTTCGACATAAGGATCCTGTTAAAATTTTTCGCAGATGCCAGGTGCCCTTCGTGGAATACCTCTTTTTCGAGAATACGTGTACAAGTGTGTTCATTTAAAAAGCTTCATGAAGAAGAAAGTGAAGCCGTGGATGCCTATTCGTTATAAAGTAGGAAAAAGCGTAAACATTATATGTATCTGTATATCATTTGTTACGATCAAAATATCGTCGTCCTACCCACTTGACGTCAAATTAATAAGATTATTGGAACGGCGCGATAATGCGAAATGGGTCGCTCATTTCTGATATCTGTGTAAGCACCTAATTGATTGTAATTCATTCTCTTTATCAACTGAGACTGCTTTGTATGTTTCATTGATTATTTTTTCTTTTATTTAATACTAGCGGCCTTTCCCGGCTTCGCACGGGTGGAGGACCCGGTCTAAAACCCGGGCCCGATGGTTACAAACACACCAAAAAAATAATTATCCGAATCGGTCAAGCCGTTTTCATGTTATGTCGTGACAACGGAAAACGGGTTTCATTTTTATATATATAGATTAGCAGTCCGCCGAGCTTCACATATCATGTTCAAATTTTCGCTGTATGTAAATTAAATATAGCCTATTTTACTATCATGTTAATCGCCGATAATGTAGCTCTCTGTGGATGGTAGCGGGACTAACGAGCTACCATGACCTGGGAACGTAAAGGGCTATTGAAAGATACCGTGAATTTTAGTCAGTACAAGTCATACAGTATAGGCGGAAGGACTTACTTTTGGATGAAGTTACCAAGCTATAAAAAGCTCTCTATGGATGATATTTTAAATTGATAGTTTTTAAGTTTATCTGTTACAGAAATCTGAAAAAGTTTTTGCTTTTTATTATAGTTTATAAATAGGAAAACTTTTTGGACGTTATGTTAAAATATTTCAAGCGTTAATACTTTGCTGTGACAAAAAAAAAAACTAATATATGTATGACTATTACCTACTAACACAATACATTTAATCAAAAAATAATAATTCTCGCAAATAAGCTGTTAATAGAACTAAATAAATACACAAAAAAAAACAAAGAGATAAATAAATGGTTTAGGGTCCGCTCGCCCCTTGGATCTTGCCCCTTATGATTAAAATGACCGACTCGCCCCCTTCACTTTTAGATACGCTGACTCGCCCCCGATTGTTAATAAGTTAAAAGTACTGTAAGCAACACAAGTTTTTAAATATTTAAATAAATGTTGTTTGCTTACAACTTCGAGCGTCTATTCCCATTTCTCCCTACTGGCTTTAACACCAGTGAGGCGAGGCTATTATAAGCTAACAAAAAGTATTAGGCTAGCATGAGTTCAAGGTAGTCTGTATTTAAATAATTCTAAAGTTTACCTGAAACTGCCTTGTTCTTTGACTATCCAACAAAAGTACTAGGCTAACATAAGTACAAAGTGGTAGTCATATTTTTGGGTAGATATAAAGATTACCTGAAATCGTCTTGTGCAACATTAACCAGCAAAAATACTAGGCTAGCCTAGGCCGAAACCGGTATGTATTTATATAATTCTGGGTAGTTAGTTTATTAGTTGAATGTTTTTTTTTTAATCATGAACTGGGTCCGGGTTGGCTAAGGTTAGGTTAGGTTCGGAGTCGACCCAGAAATATTTAAAAATACCATTTTGAACTTATGCTAGCCTAATACTTTTGCTGGTAAGTGAATGAACAAGATAATTTCAGGTAATCGACCCAGAAATATTTAAATAAATAACACTTTGAACACATGATAGCCTAGTACTTCTGGTAGTAAGTCAATGAACAAGACAATTTCAGGTAATTTTTCAACTTAGAACTTATGCTTGCTTAGTACTATTGCTAATTATAGCCATTGTCTAATTGTCCTTATTTTCGCGATATCTTTTGTTTTTTTGCGAAAATGTGGTCTCACAAATTGTCTTACGACGTAATACAACTCTCTCAACAGGTAGCACAAACCATCAAACAATCACAAGTATCACGACGAGTTTGTGAGATTACAAATATAGTTGACTAAAGTAATCAAACGTAGTGTTATTCTTACTGTAAGCATTTTTCTGTCTGACTGTACCTTTCTTGGTTAAATTTCAATGGAAATGCCGCAAGGGGCGAGTGGGTACACCAAAATAATTATTTTAATGTCACTTTTCAACTCGCCCCTTCATAAGGGGCGAATGGGTACACCAAAATAAATAAATACGGGGCGAGTCGGTAATTTTAATCATAAGGGGCAAGATCCAAGGGGCGAGCGGACCCTACACCAAATAAATCAGCAATAACAACACAATAAATTGTTACCTATATTGCGTTGTTGCAGATTGATTATTGCATTATCTTGCATTACCAACTGTTTATTTAACAAAATTGTTTAGACCAGTACAAACAGTGTGCCGTATATCTCTCGTCTGTTCCACTTACAATGTTTCCTCGAAACGTTTCAACTGCGCTTTCTGAACGTTCAGCAGATGTCTGGTAAGCACTTCTCACGCATTCAAATGTCCGTATTATCCGTGTATAATATAATAATTCCGAGCATATCTACGGCTGCAGTACCATAGTACATTTAGTTGCTTGAAGACTGGGATTGTTGTGGGTAAACGTAATTTGTTAGTACGGCTGCGTGTGCGCACTGCGCAGAACCGGATCGCCCACGCGGTGCGCCTGCGACGCGCCGCGACTCTTCTCACGCCGTGACTCATTCGCCGTGATTATTTTGTACCTTATAAGTATCGATAGGGGCTTAAATATAGCATGATATTTAAACATAAGGAAAATGTGTAACATAACTTTACTCCTGTAATCCGCGAAGGGTCAGGCAGAGGTCACCCATTAAGGTTTATTGAAACGCTACTTACTGTCATGAGGATCTCATTTTATGGCTAACTTTGTCTTAGGTCAAGCTTAGCCGAGTTACGCTTTAACGCATTATAAACCTTATTGGGTCAAGGTTGAGATGTCTATTTGTACAGGTACAAATGTGTGTATCATAACTTCATAAGTGATACGAATAAGAACATTAATCTTAGGCATGTAAGCTTCAATTTCGGATGAAGCGCGGCTAAGTTTAGGTTATTTGGGCTTTAGTATTAGAGACCATGTCAGTTTAAAAACTATTAGATGTACCTATTCTACTTTCTTGTTAAGATGTTGTATACTTGTGTTCCTCTGAAATCAAGGCCAACTAAGGAACTATGTATTTGGTGATTGCCTCCAAACTAAATAAATAAATACGCTTTGTTTATTCTATTTATCGAAACAAACGAGGTAGGTATTTGTTCTTCCTTTATAACATTAGGTATTTATCTAACAAATACAAACTTCCCTAGGTAAATACAAGGCTATATGTGTTTACAATTTTTATTATGTTGAAGGGACAAGATAGTAACAGGGACAGTACATACAAACCACGACGAAGTACACACACTAGTTTACGATCGTTAATAGTTAGTGATCTCTAGGCTATATTTGAGGTCAGTCCCGCTAGGATGGCCCCACGTTTACTCAATAAAATGACCCCCTGTAGTGATGGGACAATTCATGGTAATGTCCGGAGACCGGTCCACTCCTCGAACATAATGTCCTGATTCATTAAGCTATCGGAAGATTACACTGCGGTGGTCGCCCTCAAAGTAATGACCTCGGTGTATTTAAGGCCTCAGTGAGCTTCGCTGAAGACGAAAATTTTATTACTTTAGTTTTTCCATTTTTGCAACGGAACGGGATTTGAAATAGTGATGTTCAACTTTTTTTTATAAGCCGAATTGGTATTTTATCAATCACGTCTAGCCGTATCTGCCCCCAGGGTTTGAAAATTATTTTAGAGTCGCGAATTTGTGGAATATGTATCATATTGAAAATTAATAACGAAGGGTGTACCTAAATAACTTACTGGTATTTATGAACGTCTTAATATAGAGATGTGGAATATTTTACTCAACAAGAGTTTATTAATAAGAACGATAAATCGAACGATGTTCTAATAAGGTTTTGCTATAAATATAGTATTTAAGGAGTCTGTTCATTATACCGTGTCATATTCTTATGTAGCATGACCGTGTTAGGACTTTGTCAGGAAAATGAAAATAAAATATTGTATTGAAACTACGAGAGTTCACTCCACCCTTTCATAATGACTAATAACGTCACGAGTCATGCCGTCTTCGTCTACAATTTTCGGCGAGAGTCATTCTTGTGTGCATAGTAGACCGAGTCATGCATGGTTCTTTTCGTGCAGGGATAGTACTGTCTAAGCACGAAACCCGTGGCTTTGGCTTAAGTATCTGGCTTTGTTACTCTTAATCACTTACGGACGTAAGATTAATACGTGATACGAAGTAAAAATTGGTGACATCATGACAGACAATTGTCCCGATTCCTGCTGTATTATTAAGATTTTGATCAGTTCTGAACTTATGAATTCAAACCTAATATGTTTTACTCAAAAGTCTCGAGTTACTTTCCTACGGGCCCATATCATCGTTAACGGACTAAGAGAGTATAGACCCATGATACGTTCATAGCACGGTCATGGTATGGTACGATGTAATAGGTAGTCTCCTTTACACTAGTAGGTGTTAGTACCATCCTCGATGACGTCATAATTACCTCCCGCGTACCGCAGATATTAGTTTAGTTAATGCCTCAATATAGCTCGGAGAGTATTGATGATCTAAATCAAATCGAAGCTATTGTTAGCGGCCGTTAATACAACAATGAGATTAGCCTATCGTGATTTTAACTAAGTATCGCTTACACGCTCGGTTGGCGCTCGTTTGTGAGCACCATGTGTAAACACGGCCTTAATTATTCATGCTCATCTATGGCTTATACGACATAGTGTAATGTTTACATTAATTTAAGTGGGTGTATATAGTTTCTGCCAACTCTTGGGAAAAGGCATGTGTTCATTTTCTTTTAAACATTCTTAATTTGTAGAGATGAGCCGACTGTTTCTTTGGCCATCCGGCTGATTACTGTCATCGTGCTGTAATTCCGCAAATAATTCTTAAGCGAAAGTTGCAATCATGGCTTATTTGATGAGCTTCGTCATCTCAGAAAGGCGTCACCAGACGTTGAATATGACCATTTTAAAATAAACCTCTCCCGAAAAAAGTTATGAAGGAGCTACTCCCAAATTGAAAACCTCCACCTTTTTGAAGTCGGTAAAAAAACTGTGTAATTGATAAAAGTGGACGATACTTCAAGGGGATGTAGACATAGTGAAAATGAAATTAAATATTTTTTGGTTATGTGATTAAATCACCAATAATGAAATATAAACTAATAATCATGAAATATGAACTCTGCTGCTTCATACGCTTATCATCTCAAAATATTAACTCAAAAAGAGTCTCGTAGGTAAAATTAATGCTCATATTTCTGAGTATCAAGTACGTACTGAATATTAATATTCTGTAATACTGTACACTAAAAATAGACACTAATTACTTGATCCGGACGTGTAGATCAGTCACGCGTAGGTGAACTCACCTATGAAGCTGTGACGTTAACGACCAACTTTACACTTCACCTGCTACTAGTTCTAAGGACTAATGTCTCCTCCAAGTTTTGAGTGAAAATGTATAGAATTTGATCCCTATTAGCAACACTATCGAACGGTGTAATAATACAGGGTGTGATTTTTTTTCCAAAATCAGCGGTTTCGATTCCTGGCCAGGATTTTTGATTTTTCTAAAAACCAATGATGCAGTTTTAGTTTTCGTCAAAATCGGTCTCGAGACTCCTTTCAACGTTTTTCGATATTCCTCATAGTTTCGAAAGTAGCCATCCACGCCCAGTTGAAAAATTCACCCTGTATACTTGTTCCCCACGGTTTCCGGCTTAGCCAAGGACCCACATTTGCTTCGTAGATATACTTTAAATAATTATATTCGACAATACTCATAAAAACAAATACTTAAACTGTTCGTCTTTTGCGATTGTTTATTGATTAAATATAAAACAAGCTTCTGCCCTTCATCATCTTCATAGAACAGCTACATAGCGTAGCATCAGTGAAAACGGTCACACAGTTTCGTAGCTCAGCTTTTACATACTCGCAGAACAGCTACATATCACTCTCTGGTGGAAAGGCACCCTAAGACCTTCTCCAGGGAACCATCTTCTTGCATATGATCTTGAAACGCACAGGCGACTGAAAGAACTGGGTGGATTTGAAAGAAATGAAATTTTAATCAGGCGTTAGCCCCTTCGTACACAAGGCGACGCAAGTCTCCGATACCTTACGACTCGGTATCCAAGCGACTATCACAATACAAACCCATAGAGGTTCAACACAGGCGCGCGTCAATGGATATCAATATCGTAAGGTATCGGATACTTGCATTGCCTAGTGTACGAGGGGGCTTACTCGGCGGTAATCCATAACGTTACAATTTAAGCAAAAAATGTCCAATTTTAATTCCCGTGAAACAAAAAACAGGTCTGGATGTAGGATGCAGTCCCACTCTACCGCGCTCACACAAATTAACAAACAATCAAATCTTTCCTCTTCATAATATTAGTGTACATAGATTTAAATCATCCTCTTGAATCACTCTGTCTATGATGAAAACTTATATAAAATCCGTTGCGTAGTTTGAAAATCAAGCGAACAGAGGTGGGAAGCGGCTTTGTTCTAAATTATGAAAAGAAAAAAGTTGACGCGAGCACATAATTTAGCTTATCAACAAGGAATACTTAATTTTCGAAATCGGATCCATATTTTAGAAGATTGCCTCTACAAACTCATTTTTACCTCTTTCATAATGTTAGTAAATATTAAACATGAAAGGTTCAGAAGTATCCGTAGCGCAAACTAACAGAATATCAATTTTGTTGAACGCGAAAAGTTTGAGAAGTTTTCGGGTTTGTTATGAACACACCTGAATAGTATGTTAATTTTTTGTTTGTTTCAGCTTGCCCATGATACCTGATAAGTTAATACAGCTTACCTCTCATTTTATCAACCAAAACTTTTTGTATGTTGATACTTTGGGCTGTGCGACGAAGGCACTGTACTGTAGCGAAGGTAGATGGCAATTTCAATATGATGTTTGCATTATTGACTATCTAATATTAACCTCGAATTCAAAAATCAACGTAGGATTGCAATTATAATTCAATTACTATTTATTTATTAGTATTAGATGCCTGCCTCTACATAATTACATAGGTTATTCTGGGAGCAGACGAAATTATCTACCTCCACTGAAAAATTCAGCAAGACTACAGCCAGCTTTCTCGATCGGGCACGTCACATCCATATATAGAAACAAGTAAAGCAAGATAACGGCTCACTTAACAACGTTTAAAGAATATATTAACATCTTCTACCGATGCGACATTATTTATTAATGTGCATCTAAGTGGCCGCCACTTATGGTGGTCACACACGCTACGTACGGTCGTACGACTCACAAGTGAAGCCCAAACATCGTAACGACTTTGTTTCACAGTCCGACACGAAGCTCACCGCCGTTATTACGTGTCAATAATGGTAATAGAAATTAGTGCCTTAGTTAGAATAGGAAAATACGTGGGCGTCTCTCACACCGACACGCGATAACCACGCCATCATCGACTTACAATCAGAAAGAATTCCTGCCCAAGATTTATTACGAACGTTTTACCTTTTGCGGCTTAGTGTGTAATTATGAAAACAATTATTAGGTTTTCCTGCCCTTAATGAGGGTTAGGCAAATATTTGCCGCGGGTTCGTTCTGACCCTTAATAAAACATCCTTTAATACTAGTGATAAAAGGTGTTAAGATTAATTTAGAAACCAATTTTTCACTCGAGGCGTTTTAACACCTTGGATACAAGAGAAAATATTCATTGAATTAAACGAGATGTTTATGTACATAGTTGTTTGCATCCATTTCAGAATACATCGTTAAGATAGCAATAAGTATATCAATAACAAGTGTGTTATCTGGCATCTCTGTGGTTTACAAGTTTTACAAGATGCGCGTTTGCAGAGCGGCGCGGGCGCAGTGGGCGGGTGCGAGCGTGAGAAACAAATAACTGGTGTCGCGTCCACGGCCCCTTCAGCCTCGTGAAGAATCGGAGACCGTCTAATGGCGACCACACTGCTGTTATAATTGCTTTTAGGCAATCACAATTTATTACTTGTCGCGTGTCGTTATGGAGTTTTACAACGCGTATAATACTTTAGCGTTGAAATATTGAACTGCCTGTAAGGATACTTTTATCGAGCTAGTCAGGGCTTAAATAAATTGCTTTTCCTTTTTTAATTATTTCTTTTATGATCCTGCATTATGGCATTTTGTTTACTAATTGCTGCGGTTTTAACATGCCATTTTATGGAAAAATATCTGTCAGCTGTAAGTAATGTCCGTCGTCTTTGATCAGCGAAACTAACAATTTCCAATAAGTGTAGGGTTTTGTTTGCAATATTTTAAGCAAAGAATGCAGCGCTGAGTACCGCTATCACTCTTAATTTAGTATCTCGGACCATTAATCAAAAATCCGCGCAAGGTAGGTAATTGAAATCGTGATTTCTCAACGAGTGAAAGGTGTTCGCAGTCATCAATACTCGTTAAAAGTTACATATTATCATTACAATGTCTTGGCATGCATATTTTGACATGAAATGTTGTACATATTGGTCAGCACGAACAGAAGTCTATAAAGTCGCGGCGACCATTGACTTGGCATTTGCATGGAATGTGGCATCTATTGACCAACTTCCTATGGCCATAAGTACTGGCAAAATGTGATGTGTTGTTGTTTATGTGTTGCGAACAATTGTTTTACATGCATGTTTATGTTTAAATGTTTTCCATTAGTTGGAAGTGAAGGTGTTTACGTTCTTAACGGGTGTGTAATGTTATGTTTGAAATATTATGAATACTCCTTCTGACATACATACTTAGGCAGAGAGTTTAGTAGAGAGCCGTCCAAAGCAGACGAGGATTAAGAATTTTGTTTGTGTTCGCCAGATTTAATAAATCCTTCAAGTTGCTTTTGTGTTCAAAATTGAAAATAACTGCATATAAATACTTTCATACTTCGCTATGCAAAATTGAGAAAGTTAGACTTAAATTAAATTACTACCACACGAGTGAACAATTTCAATACGCTGCGCTGTGAAACATTGTTATCTACAAGTCGAAGTACTGCATTAAAGATCTATAAAGCCAGCGTAACTAAATTGCTTTCCCCCCTCAAGATAACTGGACAAGATTAATGAGCGTAACGTGCAAAACGTTTAAACCCATTTCCAACTGAAATCCGACTAGTCAGTTCCATATATTAGCGCCAGCGAAAACGTTCCTGGCACAAATTTCCATCACTAACATTAACCAAATTAGTTAGCTTTAAACCGTCCCGTGAACTAGCCGGATCGGTCGTTATGCCAACGAATTGAATGAATTACATCTGCGCTTGAATCCAACCATCAATAATTCTTGAGAATATTAATTTAAGAATCCCTTTAAGAATATAGAACAAGAACGAAAGTAGAATTGTTTAAGGCGATTTACTGAACTTGCGTTCTGAGTTCCACGACGAAGAAAATTAAGAGTAACTGGAAATTCAAGCTGCATATACCACTGAAGAAAGTTGTAGTTAAAAGTTGATCTGGATGGTAACGGTCCATAAAATTATAAAAAGTTTGAACTAAATCAGATCACATTACATAAAAGTAAGTAAAAGTTACGATGTTTCACCATGATTATTATTACGGTATTCAGTTATATGCGTAGAGCTTCCCCGTGACTACAATAAACCCATATCGTAGGTGGTCGCACATTGTGAGGCTCATCTACAAACATATTTTTATTGAACTGTATAACGTTTTACTGCTCCATCCTACAAATCTTTACGGCGCTAAACATCAAGTCTCTCTCGTAAGAATATTATTGTGCAATCGATAGTGAACGGGTCACATTTACTTCGTGAAAACTGTAATTTGATGCTGGTCGTAAAGCATCAGGAGATTTATTACCTTTTGTTTCTTTTTCTCAACTCATCATTATTATGTCTTGCTTTTGCCAGATATGAATCACTTCAGACCAGTTTAACTTACATTGAGTGACTGTCTATCTGACCTCTACAACCCACACTTTGGTAAGACTTAGACTTTCATATAACGATTGCTAAATGTCTACAGATGACAATCAGGAAAAATGTTCTAATACAGACGTTGATCTTGCATGGCCTTTATTAAAATAATAATAGCGGATTTTATTCTAAGTATCATAATGCTAAAGCATTTTTTTGGGACAATCCTATCTTACTATTCCCAAACCACTACAACTTAACAACAGAGGCAACTGCCAGAAAAGCACCGGGGCAATAAAGCTCGTTGAAGTTCCGGAGAAAGAATTTTCTGTCTTGGAATCCGCAACGAAATTAATAACAGAGTAGTAGGAAAACTGGATATTAGAGCATACAGATAGTCGTTACAGTGACAGTACAAAACAACAACAGGGTCCGGCTGCTAGAGTTTAAAATTGGCTGTTCACCCATCCATAGACCGATCTAAGCAAGCGTGACTTAACGTTGAAGATCGGATAACACTGCTATTATTTATACATAAACTTCCTTTGGATATCAACTGGCTTATTCAAATATATTTATTTAATTCTTAGTTAGCATTTCTCAGTGTTGTCTTGTTTCTATCTGTAGCATTCCCAGTGCGACGTCAAAGTGCTCTGAGATGTACAAAGCAACTTATTTATGACTGACTTGCTTTATGATCTATTCTCTTGTCCTGCAAACATATCAACAGTATTCTTGTCAGAATTCTGCATCATTTCTTTGAAACTTAAATTCAAACGGGGACGGATAAAATGCTAAGAGCAGTTTTTAGCTCCACACAATTGGATTGTTATAAACCTTTGGACTCGCTCCCCATTCTGTATAATAAATAATTTAAATAAATGTAACAGTCACAATATTGTACGCACGCGCCCACTAACATGAATGTAAGTTATATTAAGGTCACAGACAGGCAGGCACTTTCTAAAGCAAAATAATTGAGTCAATTTACTGAGCGTCTCTGCGTCTACAAGGATCGGTGACACTTTAGCGGGCATTGATTACCACTAACTTGTGAGCGATTACGCATGCTATGTACGGACTGCGTCCCGACCAGTCCTACCAGGACAGCTTACTTGATGATGCTACGTCGCATAGATTCGTGGAAGGTGATTAATACTGTAGGTAATTTGAATATTAGCACGCATATCTGCCTAACATTACACGAACCAGTACCAGTCAGTAACTTAACTAACCCATTCTACCCAGCCAGCCTCAAATTGCTCGAACACATTTGTATTACACACATGTTTACCTTCACAGGTAAACTTTGCCGTAAAAAATAAAGGTAGTCAATTGGTCCCTTTTTGTTTTACCTCATATTCACGAGTGCCGGCTGTTGGCCGGGTTCAACGTCTAGCCTTCCCTTTAAATACAAGACGAAGGTTAAGTGGTTCGCTGTCTGTTTCACTTAAACCGTTGCCCGCAGCCCTGGAGTAAACGGTGGCCGCCACTTGTACTCCCAACATTATATTATTATGACGGCAAACTCGCGGTTAAACCGAGACAAAACAAAACAGAAAACGCTGACTTCACAGATTCGTATTGTACTTTACGACAAAGTCTTTGTATATTGAAGTTTGCCAAGTGCTTACGCTGAATGGACCTTAAGTGAGTACACAGAATTTAATTTCGGATTTCGTTTAACCACGGTTTAAGAGAGAGAAAATATTCCAATATTCTTGAACTAGATATTCGTGGAGAATAAATAGTTTTGTCGGTGCACAAGTTTGCGGTTGAGGTGAGGGCCCTCGACGGCTCTCGTCCAGCGGTCAACTCAATACACACTCGTGACACTCGTCCGCAATCGTTTTCGCTGGCGTCAAGATTGCTTAGGTTGTTGCTTCTGATTGAATTCATCCGAGGAGGCCGCCCGCCGCGCGCCCGCCTGACCCGGAAAATTAACCCGCCGAGATAAATGCCGATATGTGTCAAGTGTCCACCAGAAGGTATTCCACCACGACGACCACTTACGCCTCGTTACTGTTCACGTAGTTTTATGTCGCTAAGAATATAAACTGAAAAGAACTTGAATGCAATATGAAAATCCAGTCTTAAAGTTGTCTTTGTTCTTCACTAAGTTTATGACATACCTGCTTTTGTTGTGTGTGCGAATGCATAATATATGTTGGAACAAAATGTCTTTGTCTTGCGTGTTCCCCCCTACTATTTTTGCAACTAAAAAGCTCAGCCTATTTATCCTGTGATGATGACGTATTTTAGTTATAAATAAGAAACGTAATTGAGTTTAATCAACCGCTTAGCAATCTGTTCACGACTGTACCTGGAGGGTAAACGGGGGTAGTAAAATTAAGTGAAATGTGCGGCAACTGACGGTTCATCATAAAAAAGGTTGAGTAACATAAAACAGAGGAACTTTGTATAGCCTTTACAAGGCCCAAATAATCTGGCGGTGAATCAGAGCGTCAGTGTGAAATCCGCGAGGTTTTATTAGTGGCATAAATAAAGCAATTAACACCATGAGGATTTACGTGATCCAATTTAAAACGACTGTACCGATTATTGTTTCTGATGTCGTACATAATTGCTGGTAATTGATAGCTCGTGGCCTTTATTACTGTTTCATTATTAAGTGTTAAGTTAATGTGAGTGTGCGTGCAATCCGATTCTGTTAAAGTTGTAATGGAAAACGAGCTTCCATCGGAAGCTCTTCAATTATTCTACGATGTGCGCCGTTAAAAATGTATGTTTATATGCTTTATTTAATAAAGACAGTAAAGGTAGATAAACTGTGTACATTTAACATGGTAGATGAATAAAAATTATATCACTGTTGAGATGACGAGTAATGCAAAGTATATCGAGTATGGAAGAAGATATAAATTGGGATGTCAAGTTTTTTTTTCTGCTGCTATCCTTATTTATTTGGATGATTACAAAATAATTCGTTATAGTAGCTAAACCATATAAAACATATTATATTAATTCTCCCATCATATGCAAAACTACACATTTGAAATCTAGAAGACTTTTACCTCCCAAACTAAAACTTATACGTTTGCATTCTGAATTAGTACTACAAACAAAGGCAGACGACTACTGCACGCTAGTTAGTTACGACCTAACCTAATTAAAAATGTTTAATTAAGGTGTGTACATTAACTAACTTCTTAATTAAGTCTAGCAAAGTCCTAATACAAGTCAATGGTGATACTACGTTATTCGTCAAAGTTGTAACTTCGTTAGTAACGTTTGTCGGTCTGTCACCTACGCGTCGTCGACTTGTTCTCTCATGTTGTCAAAGCAAGGGGCTTGTTCATAAATTGAAAGCCGCTTACAGTGGCGTAGTGAGACCGAATCTAGGAGGGGGCAAGATGCATGTTCAAGGCCCTTTTTTTAACAGGACAAAATTATATCTCCTGGTAAAAAAGGGGCCTCCGCTGCTCGCGCAAAATCCCCCTTTTAGTACGATCACTTGGTTCCCCCAAATCATATATGCCAAATGTGATTATGATCAGCTTTGCGAGGCCTCTTAGACTCTTTTAGTTCCCAGTAACAAATAAAACGTTACCAAGTTATTTTACAACATGCCTCGAGCGAGCAGTGGAGGGCTGGTGATCGCCGTTGTCAAGATATTTCCATTTTTTTCTCTGGCCCCTTCAGGTGCGAAACCGGTGGCTAGGGTCCATTTCGCCCCTACCAACCTACGCCACTGGCCGCTTATATAGCAGTTAGTTTCGTTTGTGGTGAGATATCAATGTGAAAGTTTTCCTCGATACGCTTCAATGTACGCTAAGTATAATTGCTGAGAACCTGTGATCTTTGAGGATCATGTTCTTGTTTGATAGGTTTAATTTATTCGCACGGATGAATGTATTCTTGATTTTATTTTCTCATTTGTATTTTGAGGTTTTGGTGGTTAAGCATCTAGGGAATGGTAGGAATGTTTAAGGAAGATTATTATTGTATTTGGTGGCAATTTTCACTATTGCCAGCATATTTTGTAAGCAGAATCAGTACTTACAGGAATTACAACGCAAAACTTGGCACAAGCAACGAGGCATCCAGCAGTGGTGGTAGGTGACGACGATGTTGATGAATTATACTCAACCATAAAGTTCCTGGTTCATGGTCGTCGATCAGCCTTAATTATGATACAGTAAAATTCAAACTTTTATGCTTCTCTTTCAAAGGACTGAGCGATTTACTCGAGTGAAACAACTTTTATCAGCAACAAAAGATACATAGGTATACGAATATTTATTTATAGTTTCCTCTTGTTCATTGAGACTAATAGATTTATTTAAAGTATCTGAACCAAACTAACTATAACTATAACTATATTTATAAGACAGTATAGAAGTAGCCCAGCTTATATAGCTTTCTTTTTATATAGATTCTGTCATAGTCCTTGTTTGTGAGTGTGAGAACACTGTAGGTCGTGTGTTTATCTTTTTTTTTTTTCTCCTTTTTTGTAGTGCTAATTTTGTAAGGACTTCCCCCTTGTTACCAGGCCTACGTTTTTCTCACATATCTAAGTAATTCAAAAATTGTAACAATCAGCTTGTAAACAACATACCATATTTTTAAAAGAGTAACCATGGAGTTTCTTGCCGGTTCTTCTCCATGGAATCGACCAACCCGAACCGAGCACGTTTTTGTCGACGTTTTATAAGCCCTCATGGGCCTATGTGAAATAAAAACATTTGACTTTGACTTTGACTAACTAAAAGTATCGTTTTATTTCATCTTTTCTTTGAAAAGTTAGTTCTAAGACAGTATAAAGATAACAAGCTTTTTGAGACGACTAACGTTCTAGCTAGACAATTCGTTTGCTACTTTTTAACTATGTATTTTTTTCAAAAATAGTTTTGAAAAATGGAAAGTAGTAGCAAGAGTTATATTTTTGGCGGTCGTCGACATTATAATATTGTCTAGAGGTGCCTCCAGGGAGTTTTCACTGCGCCAAATGTCATGCATTGCACATGTCGGTACAACGCGTGCCAGCTTCAAATAAAATTTTCTGCCAGAGCCACTTAAGTTTCTTTTGCAAGTAAATAAAAAATTTATGCACCATCGATGTAGGTAGATAATAATTTAAAATGCAAATAAAAAGTACGAAAACAAACGACCTTTTTACGACCTCTACGAGCACAATGCTGTCTTTGTTTATACTTTTACATTGGTGGCCGCACTGGCCGCCTATCACACCGAAGCAGCTGGCCGTATTAGACTAATGTTTAAACGGTTTACAAAGTTGATAGGGCATGTGGTCCGATAATGCGCTTAACTCGGCAGGGGGAGATGTAGCGCATAAATCATTGCTAAGTGAGATCGGGTCCGGTGTGTGAACTCGTAAATCACCCGTGTAAATGAGGCCCGGCTTGAAGCCGACGTTGATGGTGGCCTATCTTTAAAGCGCATTATATAAAATAATCGACTCCCAAGGTCGATTAATTCCGTAAGGGCTTATGATAAGCTGAGCGGTACGAAACGGTAAATATTATTACGTTTCTGATTGTATTAATGTCTTGGAAAGGAAAGGATTATTTTATCATTATTTCAATTGCGATTCAGTTGGCTTTTTGCTGTTTTTAGGAGGATTTAGAAGTATGTTTGTGCTGCTATGGGTAGACCATTAAGTCTACTGAAACCGTCTAAGTGGCACTGAATTTCTTATCAAAATTTATTGATAAAATAAATAAAGAATCTGTAAATAGAACCATAATTGGTATGGACCAAATCTATAAAGAGTTTTGGATTTTTAAAAGAAAACTGTACACTGCTGCTGCGCTGTATTTGTCTGTCAGGTGAGTGTGATAAACTCAAAAACTACCTAATAAATTTTCTGACGATTCACTTGGACGGTTTGTGAGTTTTTTTATTAAGGTTTTGTGTAAATTGGCTAAATGTGATTATGATTATAATTTACAAATCAGACTTCACTCGCATGTGTCAATAAATTACTATTATATATTCTAGATACGACTCAAAGGTACCATAAACATTGGCACAACAAAAGTTGTTGCAGCATATCGTGGAAGTCGTGGGCATAGCGTAATGACTGAACAGTCGGAGTCGTTCTACGTGATTTATATTACGACATAGCCTCATTAGGTAAATGTTATTTAGTGAACAGACTCTGACTACATTTATTTACTCTGTGGTTCCATAAGGGGTTTTTGGTTGTAAATTAATGTATGGTATATTATTGTAGTACGCAGCTCAATAGTGGGACAATATGGGATAAAATGTATACGTATACGTATATATTGCGTAATAAACTCATCCTAAACAGCTGGACTAAATTATTTTTTGTGTATCTGGGTTGTATTTACAATTGGCTATCGATATGAAGCAAGTTTCATGGACAAAATGGTTGTAATAGCCCGTGTAAACCATATTATGGTCAATATATCTTACAAAATATCGTATACAGTGTCTGGCTATTTATTAATTTTACACCTAAGTAGGGTAATGCATAAGTATATTAATTTGAATAAATTAACCATCATCGTAGGTTTAGGTCTATCCTCATTATCACGAGTTGTTGCAAACATCAACAACAATTGAAGGAATTAAACTCAGGAAATGGCGAAAAAAAGAGGGGTAATAAATATAATCAACACAAGTTTCTGTGTGCGACTTCGTTCGCGTGAAGTCTTATTCTGACCCACTACGATGTTCGTATCCCATCCCATCGCCTACCCGGGTGATTGCGATAGCTCGGCTAATACGCGTGGTATAAAAAAATAGAAATCAGGATAATTGTTTTCTCAAAGATTTTTTAATTGCATCATACTTCCCGGTGATTATACTGTACTTACAAAACCTCATAATAATATTAGTACCTAAAGACTTCCTCTTTCAATGTCCCCTTACTAATATTTTTGCTCTAATTACCAACAGGCAAAAGCAACCTTAAAGAAAATTAAGTAATGAAAACATCATCTCAACAAGCCAATACATTATAATCTAAGTAGCGATGCCAGTTTTTGTAAAAAAAAAGATGGCGTCTCGTAATGAAAAGTATGACCAAACGAACATCAAATGAGATTGGAACTACGAGAAAAAGGGCTAAAAAGCTATTTGTGATCGCGTTGCATATAGATAGGGAAGCTGTGGGTTTGATATTACCTTGCCAGCATATAAAATATGTAAATAGATCATAACAAGAGCATTTACACCTTGAACCGTTGGGAGCGCAGCACATTTGTATAGTATTATGTTGGTATGCGTACGCGCAGTGGTAAGCAATCTTAATGCTATGATCGTACCAGGAGATAAAGGCATGGAAAATGCCTATTCTAAATAAAATTCGTTTTGAATTAAGCTTACGCGTAGGTTTGTTATTTGTTTTATTTAAAAAAAATACCGTTTTTGACGGTAACGGAACGCTTATGGCTGCGTTATACCTACTTTTTGTTACGAGCCCACTTTGATTACGCTTTCAAATTGTAATAAACTTAATAATTGAAATACTATTCAGTTGAAATTTTATTTTAACAAACTCTTTTTTGAACAAAAAAAAAAAATCCGACCGCATTGCGAACTTGATCTTTTTGAATTCGGTAAAAAATTACGTTGTTTAGTAAATTTTAAGCTATTTTTTATTTTTTCGGCTAAATCTATAGTGACCCAGTCTATAATGTTCTTAAACAGGCGGGAATGGAAATTCCGATGAATTGGGAGCCTTTCAGGTACAATAAGTTAATAGCTCAAAAAATATAACTAAATAATTTTCAGTTTGAACATTTCACAAATAATTTTCGGACGATAAAATTGCAAGCAACTTTGTTGCAAAATTCTGAAATATGTCCCATACACTGTAATATTCAGAGAATTTCAGTTTTATTTAATTCTTCATATTTTTTATCGGAATTTTCTGTTTTTTGCTTTAGTTGGCCATATCTATCGTATCCCTACTAACATTAAAAATACTAAAGTTGGTTTTTCCGATCTTATGTTAAAATGGCTGAACCGATTTTGATGAATTTTGGTGCACAGATGGATCCCTAGAGACAGTAGACTTGCTAACTACATGTCAAGACTGTGTGGATTTTAATAATTATGATAGGTAACAATTTAAGTCCTTGTAATTATTTTATTAACTTTATTTAATTTAATTATAAGCTTTACATTAACATAATTATTGCGGAAAGAAATATTTTATAATTTTGTCATTTCCTACGAGAAGTTTCGAAATTGCCTTGTCAATAACACTCAAAGTTTGAAATAAATGTTTGACCAACAAAATTTTACATAGAATAATGTTATTCTAACTGTTATTGCTGGTGTTAAATTTATATTTGCGTGTGGTCAATGGGTTGAATGGGAAATAAATATTTTGAAAGCTACGGCTAAACTTTCTGGGCCCCACCATGCACAAGTAAGCTATACAAAACCAGTGTAAGCTGACCCGAAAATTCATATTAAGCGAGGCCAATATATACTGGTTGTATATAGCTTGATGTGCAGCTGTGTGTACCTACCAGTTGTGTAAGGCGAGCGTGCTTGAACACGATTCAGTAACACGCGAACTACCTCATCATAATACACTTTCTGTTGCGTTTAAATATTCAATTTAGTAAATGGTTGGAGGCACTAGTTTACTGTGTTGGATTCTATAATTAGATGTAACTGTAGTCTATAAAATCATAGTTGGGCATAGGCCTCTCCCTGCTAAATATTCTGCATTTTCCACCGTTCGGGAAGGCCGAGAGATGTCAGACTTGTCTGCCTGCAGCAAATGTAATGCGTGTCAATAGGCGCAACTCGATGTGCGTCCTCCATAAGCCCGGGCGGGCCCCTTCTTACACAAGGCGACGCAAGTCTCCGATACCTTAAGACTTTGGCATACGTTGACGCGTGCCTGTGTACGAACCTCTATGGATTTGTATTGCTGTAGTCGCCTGGATACTAAAGCCGTAAGGTATTGGAGACTAGCGTCGCGTCGTGTACGAAGGGGCTAAGAGGCAGCCTGCCAGATCGGTTGACTAAGGGCAGTCAGCTGACCGACCGGGTTGAGGCCTCTCCCTGCTTGTGCTAGCTCCACGGTCCTGTGCCAGTCCAACTAGAATATGCCAAATATGGTGGCCAAATTAAAATTGAATCTCTAGATATCGCGATAAGCTTATGCATAAAAAGAGAATATAAAAAAAACCTAACAAGAATTGTTGGGTAGTTGTTAAGCCCACTAGACAACTCCTACGTGGTTGGAGGACTCTCCCTTTGCAAGGGGGATGAAGAACTTTACACCTTTACCTCATTATCCTCTAAAGAGGTATTGTTGCACGCAAAACTTTCACGTTAGAACAGCGATTGAAAACTCAATGTTCTCCGCGTGAAGTAAGAACAAGACGATTGCTAGTAATTGCACGTTCCGCATTAATAGAGTAAGTTAGCAATAATACCACTGTATCGGTATATAAGCTGGCATCATTAGCCTAATGATCGGATTAGGGGGTGCTTCAATGTCGGTTTGTGGCAGATTTTGTGGATTCTAAACCCGCTCTGATAACAGGATAATACATAGATGCAATAGTCTAATACTCTGCGCCAAGTTAATTAAGCTCGGTGATTCTACTGAATCCGAGGGAATTTAGTAATACAGTCTGTAATCTTTGATCGGGGTCTCTGTAATACCTACTTCGTATATATCAGTGTAATATTAATGCGGCGTACCTATAGACATCTTGTTTAAATAATCCGCTTAATAGGTGTTTCTACACCATCAATTTTATTGCTGTAGAAATTATAAATTTTAAGATTAATGGGCCAGTACCATTTTTATTATTCGTTCAACACGTCGCCGCGTCTCCATTCGGCGTTTTTAATTATTTATTGGTATAAGACGTGTTTATACCATATTTTACGATCAAATTAAATGCAAAATGCAATATTTACGAGCGTGTACCTAGTTTCGCGTTGTGGCGCCATCTATATTTCAGTCAGAATGCTGTGTTCGATTATGTTATGACTGCGCGGGGTTGTGTACGCTGCTTTATAGCTCGTGCCGAGTCCAGTTGGCCGATAAATAACTTACTAAGCACCTAGATCATGTGGCTACAGCCTTATTTATACGAGTACATTACGAACGATTGCGTGTTATGTAAAACATGGGTACCTGTCTATTGTTTAGTGGGTACCGAAGTCATAAGAAACAATTTTATGATAGTAACTTTTATAAAGGTACTTTTTATCTCCTCTTAACATACATAATATCTATTTCAAAGTATATCTGACATTTACCTGTGAAATAACGCCTTTTCTATCTAATATGATTAGACAGGAATCCATCAGGATACGAGTCTAACATATTATTATAACGTGTCAGTAATCCATGGAGGTGATTACATTCATTTATAATTAATATCGTTTCGGCTGTCCTGTGGCGTATGGCGGCCAGTCAGGATCCGTCCGAAGTTGATTGACGGACAATCTGACGTCTTTTCATTACGTTAATGGAGCCGCTGAGACTTTGCTCATTAATTAAGACAGATGTATTGCTGAGAAAGGTGTGTTATGACGTTTGGACTTTTCGTTAAGATGAGTGAAAGGTTATTGAAGACAGTGTTCGATTGGATGATTCCTATTGAGTATGTTAGTTAGTATAGAAATAATATAATTATTATTAATGTAATCATCAAATGAGTCCTCCCACCCCGGGCAGGACGGGAGAGACTGTCAGACTTGTACTGACTAAAATCCACGGTGATCTTTCAATAGCCATTTACTTTCCGGAGCCACGGTAACTTGATAAGACACCCCCGCGACCCCGACAGGCAGTTCGGTTGTTTGTTACTCAATATCGTCAGAACGGTTGGATGGATCTAGACGAATTTCACCTAAGATATATTAACTGGAGTAACACAAAGGATACTCTGCCTATCCTGCGAATCTTTAACAGCCACTTAGCAACATTCCTAATAATTGCTGGGAATGCACGAAGTGAATCATTAGGAATGTGGCTAAAAATAGCTATTTTAGACCATTATGATTGTCTGGTTACCGTTTGATGATTTTCGAGCTAAATGAAGGCGAAGCAACAGCTAGCCTAATGTATTTTGTTAAGGTAAAGTTGTTAATCTTATGTCAAATCTTTATAGTGATCTTAGGACTTAGACTAGCCCAGTTGCAATTCATCCGCAAATGAACTTTATTTATATCAAGTTAAAGCTCTTATTCTTATGATAAGCTTTTTAAGGTTTAATAAAAAAATCTAACCTGGTTATTAGATTTTGTAGTCTGAGATTTTGTAATATTCAATTTAAATTCTTCTGTCTTTTATCAACTTTTTCGAAGCGAGATTATAAACCAATAAATAAACCATTTTTTCCCTTTGGTACCTGGGATGAAAATCGTTTATAAAAACCGTTTAACTGGTGCCGTTAACTGTTAGTTATGGCTGTAAAAATCCGGAAAATTATTCACGTGTGTGCTCTGAAAATAATGGTGCAAACATTATTCAAACTATGCTATATCCGTACTTTATAGCGTGTATCTCAAAGGTATATAAATATGGCCATATTTAGGGGTGTTTTATAGGCTGATAACAGGGTCGTGAGACAGTCCCCGGAGTCGCGGGACTGTCTCATCAGGAAAACGTGACCCTTGAACGTAAAGGGCTATTGAAAGATTACCGTGGATTTTAGTTAGTACAATTCTGACAGGCCCTACCGCTTCGCCCTGGGTATGAGGACTCATTTGATGCGAATTCGAGGGCGAAGTGCTAGTGTGTCAAAAAGGTGTCGTATTGACAAAACTTTATTATATATTTTCCACCTTTATCGTTGTATTTTCGTATTTTATATTAATTTTGTATTTTCTTTCTTTCTAGGTAAGGCAGTTTTTATAAGCATCGAACTTTAAATGGTAAGTGGCGTCCAGGGTGCCTACCAAGACGTCTTAAGGCGAGACTAGTTCCGTAGTGGAAAAGACACAGAGCTATATAAGGCGCCATCTTGTTCCTACAGTAAAACTACTCTCGTTTCGTCATGTTATGCGACCTGGGGGGTATAACAACGTCTTAAAACCAGGCTTGTTCCAGTGAGTGAACGAGATGGTGTTATTAGACGACTTGTATAGCTCTGTCACTTTCACTCGCCAGAATAAGAGTAGTTTTGAGACGTTGTAATACCCCACTGTTCTACTTTAGTCTTTACTTTGTGTTTTCCAGCAAAAAAACGTATAAAAAGGTTGATATTTCATTCATATCATAAATGATAAAGACACCAGAGTACACTACATTCTGTAATTTAACGATAATTACTTAAAGTTTAAATTATTTTGACAAAATCATTCAGTCAGGGAAACGTGTAGTGGTAACAATGGAAATTAATTTCGGTGGCTTCCCCTCTTGCTGCTTTGAAAGTACTCATCTTTAGTGAATGGCGGCTGCGACGTTGAAACTTCGGTCACGAACAGTCCAATTAGCACAGTTTTGCTGCTGAAATCTGTAAGGTAATATTTTCGGATATTGTCTATGGTAGGGAGCTTGTGGCTAAATAATAAACGGCTTTATGAGCTGATTTTCAAAGTATAAAGTTGCTTAGGTCGATTTGTTGGGGCATTCATTTAATCGGTCCTCCGGGCTTCGGATAGTGTGAGTTGGTCCCGGTTGTTACGTGCAGATTATGTGACAGTCAGTACCGCGAAATAAATATTTGAAAAAATTAGGAATTTGAAAACCATTTTTTTAGATTTCTTACTTTCAATGTTAGAAAACGAAAATTGCTCATATTAGGTGCAAATATTTCAGGAAATTGCTACAAACGATGCCGTATTAAAACCTTGTTGCCGTATCGTAGACTTTCCTAAGTCTGGACAAAATTTATGGGCGCGCCGCAATCACGGCGGTAAGACCCCTCTTTGAGGAGTGGCTGGAGAGACGTCACGGCGTCCTGACCTATCGGATGATGCAGGTCCTCACCGGGTGTCACCACTGTGAAGATCGCCTGGAGGACACAGTAGAGCATACGGTGCAAGACTGCCCAGCTTGGGCAGAGCACCGACGTGTCCTCAGGGAGGCGATAGGCGGAGACCTCTCGCGCCCCGCATTGGTCGAGGCCATGCTGCGGGGCGAGACGGAGTGGGAAGCGGTTGCCTCCTTCTGCGAAGCAGTAATGCTCGTGAAGGAGGAGGCGGGCCGCGAGGAGGAGAGAGGACAGCGTCCTCCCTCCACCCCAACCGCAGTGGTAGACGCCCACGGCGTCGAACGTCGGCAGACGCCCTCCGGCCACCGTAGGCGCGGGCATGCGGACAGCGGGTAAAGGGCAACTTGCTATCCGACCATGGACCATGCCCTGGTCGACGGCGCGTCGTGCGCGTCGGTCAAAGAGCGTCAGCAAAATGATAGGGGCTCACAGAGGGCCAAAGCCTGCCGGGGTCACGGGACTTATTTCCATCACCGTGACCCCGGAACATAATGGGCTATCGTAGGACACTGTGGATTTTAGTCAGTACAAGTCTGACAGTGAGGGGCGGGAGGACTCATTTGATGATTTTAAAACGTTAAAAAAAAGTCTGGACAATGTTTAAATTATTTTATAATTAAAGTATATGACCATGAAAAAAAAATTGTTTGTTTATACTTCGTTGAAATGAATATACAGGGTGAATTTTTCAACTGGGCGTGGATGGCTACTTTAGAAACTATGAGCAATATCGAAAAACGTTGAAAGGAGTCTCGAGGCCGATTTTGACGAAAACTAAAACTGCATCATTGGATTTTAGAAAAGTCAAAAATCCTGGTCAGGAATCGAACCCGCTCATTTTGGAAAAAAAATCACACCCTGTATTATTCCACCGCTCGATAGTGTTGCTAATAAGGATCAAATTTTGGGAAGTAATCATATACGGCAAACTTAAGGAAAACGTATAATTACAAAAAAACTGATTAATCTTCAAGGCAAAGACTGTATTCGAAACTTAGGTTACCGTTCCTTCTTTAAAATAATGCTATTTTTAGTTCAACTCAATAATGACGTCTGCTTAGTACAGTGGGATTGTTGAAACGTCAAATCCAGTGAGACATTGAAAACAATGAAATTTTATAATTTCGAATAACTTATGGCTCAGTAGATGTAAAGTAACATGGAAAAATAGCAATTTCATAAGAATCTGCCATTTCCTTAAGTTTGCCGTATATGATTATTTCCCAGAATTTGATCCATATTAGCAACACTATCGAACGGTGTAATAATACAGGGTGTGTTTTTTTTTTTTCAAAAACAGCGGGGTCGGTTCCTGGCCAGGATTTTTGATTTTTCTAAAATCCAATGATGCAGTTTTAGTTTTCGTCAAAATCGGCCTCGAGACTCCTTTGAAAAATTTACCCTGTATAAACGGCTCAGATTGAAAATATTTTGTATTTCGTATTTTAAACGCAAATAAAAAAAATTACTATCATAAATATTTTAATTAAAGCAAACGATATTATGATTCCCAGCTCCGTCCCAGGCTATTTATTAAAAGTCTTCAATTAAAAATATTACATAAAATTCCAACACAATGTTGACGTCCATATTGGGTAGATAATTACTGTGGCTAGTGAGTGGAAAATTACATTGATTTTGATTTGATGTGGTCTACGGTCGTCAACGAAACTATAGATACTTAAGTATGGCACCCACTACCACTTTTAAGCATAATGATAATAGAGTAACATAAATGTTACACATCATAAAAAAATTAAGAATTTCTTAATCATCCGAATCGTAAGAATAACTGAATCATTGAAATCGTCAGAATTACTGAATCACTTGGTGTTTCGTAGTTATAACTTGCTAATAATAGTAAAATGTTAGTAAAGTTTTGGATTGTTTATATTATTTAATTTTGTATATTGAAAAGAAAAGTTTTCATTTCATAATTGTGTTTCGTTACATTATCCACCCAGTGGTAAAATATCGTAAAAAATGTGTATTGTGTGTTTTAATTTGATTAAATTAATGCGCTTCGACCGTTCTATATAATATAATAAATTAATTAAAAAGTCTTTCAGTCATTCCTTCATCAGTCTACAGCAGTCCACTACTGGACATGGGCCTTACCAACTACACGTCACTGATGTTCTTGATAACTCACATCTAACTTCGACCAGCTACTCTACATTGCACATCATTACCCTTTCTCAATTTCAATCGCATTACCTGTTCTAATTTCAAACAGTGAACCAACGGAAATCAATTTCACATAAGCTGATATCCAGCTGGTTTTATTTGTCAAACAGAAACGGATCCGTACAAATATGCAAGTTCGTACAACCGGGCCGGATGCCGGTCGGAAGTCGGATCCCGGCCGGCCGTGTCACCGCGCATCACTTCCTACCGCGTATCCCAAAAAATACCGACATTATTTTTGATATTCACATTTTTTTTAATCATTCGTGCGTGTGGACGTGTTGCTTTTCATGTTAGAAACGAAAAATGTTTTAAAAAGTATTTTTTGGGTTGTATTTTTTTAGTAGTTGGTAGGATTGAATAGTTGGATCATGGTGTCCCTATGGCCGTTGTTCAACAGTGGGATGATACAGGCTTTTAGAGAATTTCTCAGAGCCTTTAAGAGATGACGTGAGATTTTCTTCAAGAAATGCAAAGAAAATCTTTCAAATTCATGTGATTTTTCATAAATTCTAGACTATCTTTCAGGTTTCAACTGATGACGATTACATCGGATTAAACCTAATGTAGAATTTCACATGAATGTGACTTTGTATCAGGGTACGTAATTATTATTATCTCTAGGTGATACCTTTCGTATTAAGGATCGGTACTAGCAAAAAGTGTTATGGCATTTCCATAAGTTTATGTATAAAACTTAAAACAATAGCCACGAAAAAAAAGGTCTGGGTAGCTTAAGAGTTCCCCCAGGGTCTACAAATATCGGATTGAGGATAAACCCGGCTGGAATTGTTAAAAAAAATATTGAAAATCACTAAAAACGCGTAAAAAGCACTGCCGTATTTCCATAACTTTGGCGTAAATAAGCAGAAAACTAATTAATATTATACATAAATAAAGAGAACAAAGACCGGTGTACTGTCTACATGTGTCTGTTTTTCAAAACATTGTATATTTTTCGCGTAAAAAATTCGTAAAGTAACTGAATTTTGAGGCCGAAAATCTCCATACATTTTACTATGGCGGAATATTTTATCCGGCATTGGTTCGAGATCGAATCGCAGAGCTCAGTCGTCCGCAGGATTTCAAGGTGAGAACACGTCGCTTTTAAGTGGCGTATACATACACAAGACTAATGTGCGAGGTGCGCACAGTGGTTGGAAATCAAAAATTGAAAATAAAACAAAATTGTACATTGTAAAAATTTGTAGTTGCATGTTTGTACAGGTAGTTGGAATTGATTTTTTTTTTGTGATTGATGGTACTTTTTGCTAACGGCAAGTTAAAAAAAAACAGGTTCAAGCGATATCGACTTTATTGACGTTTAGAATTTAGTTTGTTTTTCTCACATTCTCGTTAGCTAACATTGATCCTCATTAAAATCCGGTGTTTGCGTAAATGTCAATAAGGTCGAAAATTGCTTGAACCTGTTTTTTAAACTTACTTAACGAAAGCAAGTAAAAAAAAAAGGTTCACGCGATTTTCGACTTTATTGACATTTAAAATTTTGTTTGTTTTCCTCATATTCTCGTTAGCTAACATTGCTCCTTCATTAAAATCCGGTGTTTGCATTAATGTCCATAAAGTCGAAAATTGCTTGCACCTGTTTTTTTTAAATTGCATGATAGCAAAAACTATCACCCATCGCAAAAAGAATTTTTGAATTCCAACTAGCTCCTTAGATTAGCCGCCAACCAAACAAAACAAGTTTAGATAAATATATATTTCAACTAGATGAAAACCCGGCTTCGCTCGGGTGAAACGTGTGTCATACATAATACACATCTAAATGTAGGTGTCACGGTAACTCATAAGTCCCACGACCGCGGCAGGCTTTGGCCCACAAAGGTGGGCCCCGTCATTGTGCTGACAGTCTTTGAGGCGCGCGTGGAACACAACGGGCCGTCGACCCGGGCATGTTCCATGATCAGAGAGCGAGTTGCCCATTAGTCGCCGCCCGCACGCCCGCGCCTGTTGGCCGGACTACGGCTGGGTCGTGAGGTGCAATCCTGCACCGTATGCTCCACTGTGTCCGCCTCCGGGCGATCCACAAAGTGGTGACACCCAGGTGTTTCTCCAGGTACCTCCACACCCGGAACTTCCGTGTCCGGTGAGGATCTGCGTCAGGTGGTAAGTCAAGACGCGATGCCTATCTAGGCACTCCTCCAACCTTACCGGGGGTCTTAACGCCGCCATCGCGGCGTGCCCGGACCTCTGTTGCGACAGTCGCTCCCTCCATATTATCGCCCTGAGATCGCCGGAGCTCTTCCCGCCGCACTAAACTTGTCGAGGCAGGGGGGTTTTAGTTTATAGGTTTTTCTAAGGAGGTTTAGTAACTACACAATACACCACATGACACTGGCCGAAAATAAAGAGAAAAAATAAAAACTTCTCAACATGATAACCGATGTCAAAAATGGCGGCTGCGATCTGTCTTATAAGAAAACCATTACAATTTTACAAAATACTCGACAATCCGAATTTTGCGGATATATGTTGTCGACTCGAAATCTCTATATTATCGCCCTGAGATCGCGCCGGAGCTCTTCCTGCCGCACTAAACGTGTCGAGGCAGGGGGGGTTACATTTTATAAGTTTTTCTAAGGAGGTTTAGAACTACATTATACACCACTTGACACTGGCCGAAAATAAAGAGAAAAAATAAAAACTTCTCAACATGGTAATCGATGTCAAAAATGGCGGCTGCGATCTGTCTTGTAAGAAAATCATTACAATTTTACAAAATACTCGACAATCCGAATTTTGCGTATATATGTTGTCGACTCGAAATCTCTATTTTTTAATGTTTTATTATTCAGGCTAGCTTTCGATCGAGTCTACCGTAGCCCTGCACGAAATTATTATACGAGGGCGGTCCGATAAGTACTTAGCCTCCTTGTCTGATGGCGCCATTAACGCATTTTTTTTTTACTGTCGTGTAATACATTCTTGTCGATGACTACCCTCTAAATTTCAGGTCAATCAGACTTGTCGTTTAGTTTTGACAGCTTATGGCAGCGAACGTGTTTGCAAATTTTAGAACAATGGAAAAAGAACAATATCGGTCGGTGATTCGATTCTTGTTTTTGGAAGGGAAATCGCGCAGTGAAATCAAAGAACGCTTGGATGCCGTATACGGTGACTCTTCTCCTTCGATGGCGACAGTTAAAAATTGGTTTAACGAATTTCAACGTGGTCGTACATCGGTTTTTGATGAGCCACGCCCAGGTGCCCCGAAAACGGCTACCACGCAGGACAATGTGACGAAAATCCACGATTTCGTATTAGCGGACCGCCGATTGAAGGTGCGTGAGATAGCTGAGACAGTGGGTATCTCAAAAGACCGCGTGGGTTACATCTTGCACGAAATTTTGGGCATGAGGAAACTATCCGCGCGATGGGTGCCGCGTTTGCTCACGCCGGACAACAAACGCAACCGTGAGACCACTTCAGAGCAGTGTTTGACGTTATTTAAGCGCAATCCAAAGGAGTTTCTTCGTCGTTTTGTGACCGTCGACGAAACATGGATCCATTGGTACACACCAGAGACCAAGGAACAGTCGAAACAGTGGACTTTACCCGGTGAACGTGCTCCGATGAAGGCAAAGACTGTTCAATCGGCCGGAAAGGTGATGGCCACCGTTTTCTGGGATGCACAGGGTGTGATCCACATCGATTACCTGGAGAAGGGCAGAACGATCACAGGGCTGTATTATACCGAATTATTGGGCCGATTCGATGCCGAGTTGAAGAAAAAACGGCCTCATTAGGCAAAGAAAAAAGTGCTCTTTCACCAGGATAACGCACCGGCGCACACTTCCGCTATCGCCATGTTCAAATTGGTGGAATTGGGCTACGAAATGCTACCCCATCCACCGTATTCTCCAGATTTGGCCCCGTGCGACTTCTTTTTATTTCCAAACTTGAAAAAATCGCCCGCCGGGCAAAAATTTGAGTCAAATGAGAAGGTTATCGCCGCCACGGAAGCCTATTTTACAGACCTCGAGAAAAAATATTTTTCAGACGGTTTAAAAAAGTTGGAGCATCGCTGGGTCAAGTGTATTGAGTTAAGAGGAGACTACGTTGAGAAATAAATAGCCATTTAAAAAAAAAAAAAAACATTTTTCTTTTGTAGGCTAAGTACTTATCGGACCACCCTCGTAGAAGATAGAAATATTAATTTGTTGGGTACGCGCTTACTGCTACTTGAACACTCTATGCGTTCAAAGATGTGTGTGTGAGTGGGTCGACCGCGTCTGTCGCTGTGTGAGTGGCGCTTCAATACCTATTTTACCCTCGCGCCCGCCGAATAGAAGGGCCTTAACATTACAAATAAAAGCAGGCCCAAGTCTCTATTTATTTATTTATTTATTTATTAGAAAAGTACAGCCACATCACATACATTTAACATTAAAATTTACAACTTTTATAAGAGCGGTCTGATGCACGTGACAATAATGGCGTACATAATACTCATACCATATACCCATACTCTATCTTAAGTAATTTAGACAATATTAACTTACGGAATCTAAATTACGACTGTTATATTATGAACAAACAGGTTACAGGGCTAGGTCAACTGCGGACCATTTGTTCTATACATTACGTGCTTACCTACCGATTTCGCAAAATGAACTACATAATATACATACATATCTAGATGCCATGACTCACAATTAAACAAAACCTTTGACTGTGATTCATATCTATCACCTTTCATATAGAGACTCAATTACTTTGACAGAAGGTTAAGACCGGGTACTGACCGGTGTTACATAATGTAACGTTAAGGTACTGATATACTTGAGCGTTCACTTGTAATGAGCATTCTTGCGAATGTTACATTACAGAAAACCAAACGAGACCGTTTTAACAAGCATTTTGACAAGCGTTCTGGGTGAGCTTTTTGCCAAGTCATCTGTCAAAAATGACTGAATAATTTTTGACGACCCTCGAATAGGGCGATCGCTAGAAAGATCGTGAAAATGTTCACAGCTATGTTTGGCTCTGTTCGTTGTTATGTTCGACACAATTAAAAACGGCTTACTTATGCTCGATGTTCTGTTACAAGTGAATGCTCAAATCTATCAGCACCTTAACACAGAGAGCGTTCGTGCAGTCTGTACGAGAAATAAGGCGCTCGAACGGTCAAGCGGCTTGTTGCTCACTACGAATGGTACATTACGGCCCGTAACACTAGTCAGTATCCACCTTTTGTCCTATGAGACATTACAGGGTCCTAACAGTAACTGATGTTTATCTTTCAGGTCAGTGCTTAAGGTATTATATGCACATGATTGCTTGATTGCTTCAGTGGTCGTTGGCGCACGAAACTAAAAGTGAAAGGTCTGTTTAGCTCTTTGATAAAGAGGCTGGCCAAGAAAGAGATGGCGAGATGACCTGGCTGTGTTAGGTGACGGCTGGTTTGAGGTTGCCAAGGATATGAGTATCTGGATTGACTGGGTGAGGCTTTAGCTAATAGGACAATATTTGCTGTATACAAAGTATACTAGGTAGGCATTATTGTAAATAATGTCATCTGTGAAGGTCTCGTCCGTTGATGAGTTGGAATAAGTTTCAGCTGTTTAAAAAGAGAATCACGTAAATTTGCTTTTAGCAATCACGAAGGAAATTCGCAAAACTTTGGGCCGAACTTAAAATAAATCGCTGTACATACAGACGTGAAACAAAAGAGACTCCCGAAAAAATCATGAGCTTTTTCAAAGTCAAAAAAGGTAATAAATAGAAAATTCGTAACAAAACTATGTAGCACAAAGAATAACATATCTACCAAAGCCGTTTGCTGAGTTCTGTTGTACTGTAGCCAAGCTTTCCAGTCAATATATTAGAAAAGTTTTCAAATTCAATTAGAGGGTACACGATCATCTAATAAAACATTCGAGATACACCGAACAGCAAACTAAATACTCGGAAAGTTTATTAAGTCTTGTTTAAGTTGTTTTGATGTATTCAATCCGAATTAAGCCAGCTTAAGATCGCAGTTGGCTGTTGAATTTCGATTAGAAATTAATATGTGTGTGAGATAGTTGTTAACTTCTAAATAGCCGATTTAGAAGCACTTAAAGAATTATGTTCTGTTATGAAATTATAACGGATTGCGAATTTTGCTAAATTGAATCTTAAGGGGAATATTTAAGTCAGCTAATTGACGGGGTGAGATAGGAGCAAACGCTTGCCTAGGTCGCGGGACTGTATTTAAAAAAAATATTCCACAACTATCACACAACGCCATCTAGTCCCAAGCTAAGCAGAGCTTGTGTTATGGGTACTAGACAACTGATAAACATACTTATATATTTCTAAATACAGTTGAATCCGTTTATTATGACATTGAAGGGACGGTCATTCTAAGCGGACGTCATACAAAGCATTTTGTACAAAATAAACAACCTCCTGTTTTTGACGGTATGTATTTATTTTAACAGAGAGACAATATAGAACTAAGTCAATAATATTAATTGTTATTACCCACTGAGACTCAAAACAACCATGCATGCGCCGAACATCATCGGGTATCACGTGACGCTTCGCGAACACTTGTCGAAGTTGTTGAAAGAATTTTCTATGAAAACCAAACTTCGCTGTGTAATACGTCATAATAAGCGGTTGGTCATTATAAGCGGAGTCATAATAAACGGATTCTACTGTACATACATATTATAGATATATAACACCCAGACACAGAACAATAGTTATTTGTTATACAAGAGTGCAAAGTTGATTTTTAACCGCGTGCTCAATTTTGATGACCGAGCAAGCGAATGATTCTAAAATTGAATCACGAGTGCAACGAGTGATTCAAAATTAGAATCATGAGCGATAGCGAGGGAATCAAAAGAGCACAAGGTGAAAAATCTTTGCACTCGAGTGCAACACGTAACTTTTCATCCCACCTCAGCGAGGAAATGACTAAATGCAAAAACAAATAAAAACAGATGTAGGGGAAACCGGGGCAATGTGGGCCCCTTAAGGGAAAACTTGAATAAAATCTGAGATAAACGAGATAATGAAAAAAATCAAAAGCCATTTATTAGTCTCATTATTCCTTATTATCATTAATCTACAATAATTATCTTAGGGTACCAATCTTTAGTGCAATTAGAACTTTAAAGAAATAAGTAAACTGCCTGTTTTGCCCCGTGTCTGGGGTAAAATGGGCATATGCGGGGCATAACAGGCATGTACGTCTAAAACCGAGCTCAAAAAGTACAAATGTGATGGGATTCGTCATCATTTGGTCATCATTGTCCCCACTGTTCTTGCGCCGGTGAAGACACCGGCGCAAGAACAGTGGGCCCATCTCTGGCATGCACGGCAATTGACCCAATCCTCAGTAGATTTTGACAAATATCGACAGTTAAAACATTCTACATCTTCTTCTTCCGATTCGTTTTCCATATGTTATTCATTTTTCTTCGTCTTTTTCTTCCTTCCGTTTTTCTCACAGCCACTGGTTTTCTTGTGCGATCTTCTTCTTTATCCTTCTTATTCGGATCAAAATTATGGGGGATGTTTGATTTTTTGTTGCCAATTGATAGACCCGTTTATGGCTTAATCTGCCACTAGCCACATCCTTTACGGTTGCTTCCATATCCTCCAAGCTCCATTTGGCACCTTCTGTCTTCGTTTGGTAGTGGCGAACAATAATTATATCTGCAGAAAAAAGATCAACTTAATGAAAATACCCGGGGCAAAACGGGCCCCTGCTCATTTTGCCCCGCCCATAATGCCCCAAAGGTCAAACAAAACAAATTATATCGAAATCAAACGAATATGTGATGGTTCTTTCACAACTCTTTCTAGTTATTTAGCCACATAATTGAACATAGCAATTTACTTAATAACTGGGCATTTAACACAAACATGAATTAGCTATCACACAGACTTAAAACCAAAAAATTATATCAAATGCATCAACTTACGTAATTTCGTGCTGTCGTCGTACGATGCGCATCTACACGCACAAAATCACTTTTCCCGCTATCGCTAGGTCGACTGGAACGCGACCCGACTAGTTCCGAGCGTCTCGGTTTATTATCTTTCGGGGAAGAGAGGGTGACCATCTTACCCCGGGTGCCCGTAATGCCCCGGCTTCCCCTACATTGTACAAACACAAGATAGGTTTATATTCAGTTTAGGTATTAACTAAGACATTATTATAAAACAGAATATTATTAAGTTACTTATTTTTATCTTGGTTTGTCATAACATAACAATAAGACGTGAAAGGAAAACCGCACAAAGCAAATAAAAAAGGTAAAACAAAGTACTGAGCCAAGAATGTTTCGGGTCTGAGATTTTAACAAAATAATTGTAGATTACGCTCCAAGGGAGGCGTATTGAATTCCGAAGCTATACTAAGGATTCTGGGGGTGAACCTCCATCCGTAGCGCAGCGAGAAGGTTCAAGTGTTAACACCCGAAAGAAACGAGGGAATCAAGTTAAAAATCCTTAGTGAAGCGAGGGATCCAAGTTAGCCCAAGGCAACGCAGCCTTACACCCGAGGAGCGTACTCTGCTGTCCCACCTGTGTACCACATCAAATTTTAAAAATAGAATTTGTTTCCTCGACAACCTTTGAACGTCAAGTGGGCACCACAGCAAGCGATCAGCTGTTGCGGTCACCGGCCGCCATTACTGCTGCTACTCTTTTGTTCATACGATGTTCTAAATTCAAATTTACTTTATTCACTAGAGGATAAAAACGGCTTTTACTCACTTGAGGATAAAAACGGCTTTTACGGTCAGATATCGAAGAGCAAAAGTACCCTTTCCGAGATGGGGGGATGAAAATAATCATTTATTCTCTATGCTCTATGCTCATCACACAAACATTTGTCCTGCATGGGAATCGAACCCACGACCCCCGGCATAGCAGTCAGGGTCACTAACCACTAGACCAACAGGCCAGTCAATTTAAAGGGCAACGTGGCCATAGACTGCAAAGGGTAACCGATGCAAAATTATGGAAGCAGCAGTACGAGTCTGACAGTCCGCTACGCTCCTGTCAGCGCGGGAGGTTTCATTCGATGACGTTACCACTTTAAAAAAAGGCAGGCAAAGAAACAGGGTATGGTTTTTAGTCGGTTCGAGTCTGACTATGATCCCTTTCTTTCCACTTAGGGCAGGAGTCACTTGGTGTTTTTTTTTTAACTCAGTTCTTCTCGCTCGCTGGTGTACCTTATAACCTTATTTGTTAGCTTAATTGTTAGAAGTTAGCGGGTGTGCCTTAAGGTAAATAAAATAAACTTTTACTACGAAAAGAAACCTAAAATTAACAAACTTAGGCAATGTAAAAATATTTAATTAATTATAAAGTAATTAGAATGCTGCTTAGGTATTTGTTTCTAGATGGCCTAACTTCTTACCTATTCTATTTTAAATGTGAATGGAAGGATGATTTCTTAAGTTTTCATGCAAAAAAGTATTGAACGGATTTTTTTGGGATGTTATCATTTTTTTTCGCACAATTACCCAGATCCGGAACAACTACATTTAGATACGCAAATATTATTTCATCCAGAAATCGTTACCACGACAGCAGCCCAGCATTGAGATAACACTCAAAATTGATTGTCAAAATAAATATCCTATTACCAACCAAAACCACGAGCAGAAGTTAGTAAGTTGAACATAAAATCACAACACCACATTATAACCTAAAATCGGCGGAAGCAATTTGCAAATACCATCATCATAATATTCAAATTCGCCGACATTATCATACTGATATCATTAATCAGGCTCACATCTCTATACGGATTTTATCAAATTGAAAACAATGTCTCAATGGCAGACGCGGAGTGGGGGGAGGGAAATCCCCGATGAAGAATCTTTAAGACGGCATATACTACTTCAGTATAATCTTACTCGCTCGCACTTTCACGTACCACGCACGCATTATACCTCTTTCTTTTAGTTGTCTTCGTGAAAATCTATTTATTTTAAGGCGAAAAAAAGGAAATTCGAAAAACTATAACATAAGCCCTGCTTTATAGTTGGTTCAGAAAGTACCTATAAAAAGTTTCATAAACTAATTATTTTATGATTGCCAGCGGTTTATTGATCAATTTAGAGGTAACTTTGGGATTTTTTTTCTATAGAGAAAATTTTATGGAATCGTGTTTTCGCTAAACATTAGACCTAACATTAATCCCCAACTTTACCATATATTTATTTCAAAATGAATGCTGCAGTATTTTCGGCGTATCAGAGGATTCTGCTAAGCCATTTGAGGTGGTCGCGGGACTTATTTCCATCACCGTGACCCCGGAACATAAAGGGCTATTGAAGGACACCGTGGATATTAGTCAGTACAAGTCTGACAGTCCCTCCCGCTCTGCCCGGGGTGGGGGAACTCATTTGATGATTTTACCACGCAAAAAAAAAAAGTCATTTGAGGTAGTATGGCCTCTTAAAATCGCCCGGAGACCTCTCGCGCCCGGCATTGGTTGCGGCCATGCTGCGGAGCGAGACGGAGTGGGAAGCGGTCGCCTCCTTCTGCGAAGCAGTCATGCTCGCGAAGGAGGAGGCGGGCCGCGTGAGAGAGAGGACAAGGTCCTCCCTCCGCCCCACCCGCGGTGGTGGACGCCCACGGCGTCGGACGTCGCAAGACGATCTCCGGCCACAGTAGGCGCGGGCATGCGGGCGGCGAGTAAAGGGCAACTCGCCGCCCGACCATGGACCATGCCCGGGTCGACGGCGCGTCGTGTTCCACGCGCGCCTCAAAGAGCGTCAGCATAATGACGAGGCCCCCTCTCAGAGGGCTAAAGCCTGCCGGAGTCGCGGGTCTTATACCATCACCGTGACCCCGGAACATAAAGGGCTATTGAAGGACACCGTGGATTTTAGTCAGTACAAGTCTGACAGTACCTCCCGCCCTGCCCGGGGAGGGAGGTCTCATTTGATGATTTTACCACGCAAAAAAAAAGCCATTTGAGGTACTATGGCCTCTTAAAGAATCACTCACTGCAACTTTATGCAGCAAGGCAGTCGCAAAATGGCCGCGATATTGTCGTGACGCTTTCGTTGACTGTTTACATTTTGTCTATATAACCAATAATTCTGTATTTTTTTTCGTCAGAAACAGTTGCGCGTTTACACTGGTAAAGCAGCAATAGAAACGCGCGTTTGCATCACTTTAATCGCGCGTTTACGTAGCTTTTTGTGTAGCGTTTATCAGTGAAGTGGAGACGCGCGTTTACGAGGCCACGCGACAGAAAGTCTCCCCGTCTGAAGGGTTGATAACATGAATATTCAAGTACGCTGTACAACTAGATACACACAGTAACCAGTGTCAATTACCGTATACATTGTAAACTAAACGAAACCAAATATTAGCTGAATGTTAGAGAATTAGTTTAACAAGATTTTGATGTGTGGTGGACAAGAAAATAGTGTGGTCATCTAATTAGCTTTTCCTATATTGTGAATCACTATATCAGGTTTTGTTTTGTGAAAACTAGAGACAAAAACACTCATTTATTGGCAGTTGTGTAAAATGAGAACTCCGTCAGGATCTCGAGCTATAGAATCTGTACATTTTTTTTTGCTAGCAGTTTTTGTCTCATTATGGGTAAGGGTCGCTTAATCTTTTACCAGAATAATTACTCGTGTTGTGAATGTGATTTGATAACACTTAAAAATCAAATCACAAGTGTACGTACGTAGGTGCAGTTTTAATTAATGACTTAAAGTTTGCATTTACAACACGTAATAGTAGAGTAGTTACATATAACGCCGTCTTAATAACATAAAATCAGCCACTATTAAAAAGATTTACGTAAATTAGTTGCTATAAACATGAATGTTCTAAATAACCCTCTAACAGTTTAGCAGTAAAGTGACATTATTATTGTTTATAATTTAACTGGCTAATAAGAACTTGTGATCAGGTCTCCTTCGTAGAAATTTAATTGCGAGTAATTGCAATTTTATGGCTTTCATCAAATTAGGTCTGCTGCAACGTTGCCGCGAACTTCTAATGCAATTAAATTGTAACTGTTGCTAGTCATCAAAGGTTACGTACGATATTATATGCATGTTATTTCAATTAATTGACTTCTCCTTCCCTCTGGGGGTGGAATATTACCGACATGCTCAAAGCATTCTTGTTGCGTTGGTATTGCTTTGATCGTTTCGTGTATTTAGCCTTTGACAGCAAAATCTTAAGCCTATAGAAGAATTTCAAGGTTAATTTGAAGAGCACTGGCATTTTAGTGTTATAGGAATTTGTTGTCAAACAAAACCCGAGCTTTAATAGGGCCCAATGGCATTGTCCGAGGCCAATTTACCCCAGAGTAATTCTGGCAGTTGTGAGACATTATTTTGTAACCTGCCAACAACTTTGGTTACAAAACCAAAGTTGTTGGCAGGTTCCAAAATAATTCAGGTTGTCGCCAATTGGACCAAAAGAAACAATCGAACTCCGCAAGTAATAGGCTTTATTTAAAATCCAGTCAGGAAGCTGACAGAACATAAAATCATTGAAAGTAAGTAGGCACCTAATTCAGAAGTTCTCAAAGATTTCAAACAAGACTACGTCAACGAGTAAACTCTCAAACTGAAAACGCTCTCGAACAAAGTTTTTATTACAAGAATATACTACTTAAACGATTTTATATCGAATGTTTCGATTCGATTTGCAGAATAACATTTTACTTTATATCGAGAATCGGTATATTTATTCACTATTCGCAACACTTAGCAGAACAAATATGAGATGGCAAACAAAATATGCAAATACTGGCACTGATTGTTTAAGTTATTGTGTTGTTTGACTTAAAACGATCGCCAATGGGCTGGAAAGTGCTTTTGTTTCTGACTATAAGGTAGCTGTGAGCATTACTGGGAATTGTAAATGTAAAATATAGGTAAGTGATTTCTATTTATTGATTCAGAATAACTGGAGTACCTGCTTATAGATTTTCTACTTAGTGTGTTTGCGTAAAAAAGCGTGATTGTTTTCTCGAAGTGGAATGAAATGTTTTGATTTCGATTCCTAATTATGATAATTATATTTCGGTGTAGGTTTCCAAAGCAGTTTTGAACGAGGTTCATTTATTCTAGTAACTTTCCAAAAATCAATTAATCCTAAAAGCTCAATTAAATTGTGAAATAAAATCTCAACACAATGATCCGAAACCTGCTTTCATCCTATAAAATATTTTCGTTGAGTTGAATTTGTAACCTAAGGTTTTGATAAGAGTTAACTTACGTCACAAAAGATAAATCAAGTTTATGTGACGTCTCCTGCCATAGCGGGATTTATGTGACCCCCAGCGTTCTTTCTAATGTATTCCGTTAGTGGAAATAAAATATGTGTGTTCGAAAATATCATTTCCATGTCTATCCATAGATAGATCTTTAGTTTGCGTGGATGGGGAGTACAATATAACAATTATTAACGTTAACGACTCAATAGAAAGGATCATCTATTCAATTGTTTCGCCACAACGCCAACGCAACGTGACTTGATTTGAATAAAAAGTTCTCTTCGAATTTGAACACAAAGACCAATAATTAGGTCCGATAATAAGAATGAAGCGTTTATCCCACAAGCGGGCTATGTAAATGAATATGATAATGTGAAATTTAACATAAATGGAGCAGAAAGTGTGGAGTCATGGCGGTGATCACTGGTTCGACGTGTGGCGTGCTTCCCACCCGGCAACCGGTGTAGGACAACCGTGATGCAGCGAATACGTGCCGTTTGATACAAATAACGAGAATATTCATGAGCACATTCCAATTACCAATAATTTATATTAAATATTTATTAACATATTTAATTTATTCTAATTCTTACATGGCGACGTTTCTGCCTACTGAATTGGATTATGGCGGTAGTGGGTTAATCATGTTTGGAATTTTCTCAAAAACAATAACATCGATGTAGTAAGGTGTAACAATTTTGTCATTTTGAATTTTATTTCATATTGACAGAAAAATTTAATTTAAGTAAGAAAATTTTCGGAAAATCTCCGATTTGTGTCGAATATTTGAAAACGTGCGAAACCGGAGTTGACGCTGTTTTTTAATGGGGGTAAAATCATCAAAAATAAATGAGTCCTCCCGCCCAGGGCTAAAATCCACGGTATCCTTCAATAGACCTTTACGTTTCGGGGTCTCGGTAATGACATAAGTCCCGCGACCAGGAGTGGAACGCTTTTAAGATTTTATCATAAAAGTGAAACATTTATATTCACAATTTCTTAAAATAGTTGAGGCATAATGTGTTTTATTTTGAGCCCTTCAAATTGGTTTGATATTAAAATTATATTACCTATTCTGAAATCAGCGCTATAAATAATACCATCCTATACAAAACAAAAGGCGCTTTATAATTGGTAGAGGAATATGGGCCTTGATATTAATATGTCTCATCTTTTAATATATTATAGTGCTTCCAATAAGTTGAACTGTCTTCATATTTCAACGGTCGTGGGCGTCAAGTTTGGCTCGCGTTATAGCCATTGTATATCGCTTTATTACTTCTAACTACTCGTTAATGTTTCTTGTTATATAAACGAGGATAGAATAGGTCTCCTTCGAAAGGTGACTGCAGAAGCGACTGTGGAGCATAAGATTTTGGAATCTATTTTCGAGTAGGATAAAGTTGTTATTGAGTTTTTTTATCTATAAAGAGTTTCATGTTCCAGAAGGTGCCACAGAGTGTAAATTTGGGATCAATTGATGGCAAAAGGCTAGTAAACTATTCTATAATCCTCGTTTTGAATAATAGTAGCAATCATTATTTTATTAATTTTAATTGAGGCTTAAACATAACTGGTGACATGTACCTAGGTGTGCTAATAGGTAATCACTGCCTGACCCTTTAGGGAAAACAGGCGTCATGAAAGCTATTAAATGTATCTTGTATAATAAACGAGAAAATCATTACATCCACGTACTAAAGAATTTGTCCTCAATTCAGACACATCGGCCTCTACGCCTCATATCTTTTTTATTATAATTACATTCATAATGTTGGGAAATTTCATCGATCATACTTTAAATGGCGCCTTCTTTCAAATCTATAATTAATGATTAATAAATTCTTGATTTGAATTGTTTGTCCATACATTTATGGACCGATTTATAAGTTGTAAAATAATAATTACATAATATAATTGGAATCTTTTCCACTAAATGACAGGCTTAATATTTGATAAGAATCAAGAATAGTAATTGAATTAATTAGAGTAATATCTTCAAAGACTGACTGTATATTAGTTTGTGTTTCATGTCAATAAACTGTATTCTAATTAAAGTAAAAACGGAGACACTAAATACGAGTCGATTACATTTTATTTTATGTGAACTTATTATAACCGATTTGGGATTTAATGTTATTTTACTTCTAACGGTAAACTAGTTGTATACTTTTTGAGTTATTATTTTGGGGGTATTCCATTTTTGAATATTTCTGTAATGGCTTCTGGGCTTTTGAGCCTCTAAGGAATATTCAAAGTAAGTGTTGCCAGCCTTCTGTTTTTTTAACAGGTTTCGGTTTTTTGCTCTTTAGTTGAACGTATATTTGTCTCTTTATTATTTTAAGTCCATAAATTATGTGTGTAAAATTAGTGTTTTATAAATTTTTTAGTTTAAGAATATAAATTATAAATAAAATCAAAATGAAGGATCATACGAGTACAGATAAAGATGCGACAGCAGATACAATCAAACAGCTTATAGACTGCCAATAGATTCTCCACTGTGGGCGGACTGACACTGAGAAACTAAATAAACAACCGTTACATGTATTATATTGATTCAATTATTTAATAATGGGCGACTCTATATAACTTATATACCTATTTATCATAACTGCGAGAGTTTGTAAGGATGAATGGAAGGATGAAAAGATGGTTATATGAACGGTTGGATGGTTGTTTGTTACTTTTTTATGAAAAAGCAGCTGAATGGTTTAGATTTGTCGCGGGACATACGTATACCGCGACTCCGGTACACAAAGGGCTACTGAAGGACACCGTGGATTATAGTCAGTACAAGTCTGACAGTCCCTCCCGCTCTGCCATGGTAGGAGGACTCCATTGATAAACTACAAAAATAAAAAAATGGATCAGATTTCGCGCAGTGGGTGAGCGTTAGACTGCTGCACAGCATGTCGCGGGCTCAATTCCCGCCGAACTTTTATTTGTATGGCTAAGCTAGGGCCTACAAGCAGTTTTTCCGTGTCTGGGTGTTCGTTCATGTGGGTTTCTATGTTTATAAAATCACCCACGACACAGGAGAAATTGTTAGTGTGGGGCAAAATTTTATAAAAGAAAATATGTCTCAGTCATCCAGATTAATGTTTGATAATTTTTATGGCCGGTACTTTGATCCTGTGAGACAAAAACTGACCTCTACCCACCCTGGTAAAAACGCGGCAAAAGTTAGTATTTCATATTTGCATGCTAGGTTCAGCCAGGGTCGGTTCGAATTACAACGCGGCTCCAGCAAAGAAAACCAATAGCCCAGTTTCACGCGACTGGTTTTATTGAAAAGCTCCATACGCGCATTTTGCTAGTGTTTTCTATTTTTATTTTGTGGCAACTATAGTATTTCTAGCTGTTTACTGCACACGCGTTGCGGTACGAACCGATGTTTGCATTAAAATAATGGTGTAAAGATTTGAGGCTAGACAATAATTAGTGACTGATATTTAAAAAACTGTCTTTATGGGGACTTCGCGGTGAAATACTTACAGCCAAATGGTTTTATTATAAGGAAGAGGAACTCATAGCGAAGTAACTATAGACGCACGGGTCTATCTTTAAGGTTAAGTCACTCTTGCCTAGGTTGATCGGTGGATAGGTGATCATAATACATACCGAAATACCAGAATCCTGATAATAAGGCTTTCCAAGGTGTACCGTATAATTCGGTACTAACTGGGTCGTAGACGTCAGCAAGGCAGTCGCTTCATGTGACATACTGTCATTCAGCTACGTATCTAGGGTTTGGAAGGGTCCAATATAGTGGGGAAAAAGCTAGGGGGACGATGATCAAAACACACGTTGGTAGTGATAGCGACTACCTTTGAGGATCAAATCGCTTGAAATTGGTACCGTAAAGTACGATAACATCAACTAGATTACAAAGATGAGCGATGAGTGACGTTTGGATATTCCGATTCCCGTTATAGGACGAAACTAAATTGTCCCACCGGCTCGGCTGTTAGCACCGTTAGCATCATTCGTATGGGAGTGCACTAACACTACACACCCAAACACCCACGGGACGTGTTTATGGAGGCACCCACAGATCGCCTCGAACAAGCCTCACCGCTACACCGTCGTGTCAACATGCTTTATAGCCCCCATAAAATAATAAAAGCTTTAGTGTTAAGAATTATTGAACTTCTCCGCAATAATTTCGAGGTTCAAAGAATGCACTCTGTTGACATTCAATACATATTTATTAAACGCTTCAACTTCACTTAAATGTAAATATTTTGAGAATTTATTCGCATTGCTGCTCTTATTTAACAGTTTTATATAAAGTCGTTTTTTATTGTTCCGGATATCAGATTTTGTTAACTGAGACTGTTTACCATAAAACGTGCGTTACTGAACGTTTATTGTATTGACTTTAGGGTTGGTTTGGTAGGAGTATAAATTTGTCTTAAAAATACCTACACATACTCGACTTCGACTCCTCTCCAACTGCACTCACATTTCTGAGCATTGAAGTGTGATTGATTATTTATTTCAGATAAGTGATAAGGTCTGACCACATTACCTAATAAATTCTATCGTAAATGACACTTTAAACTCAAATATTTTAATGCATTTCCTACTGCAAGTTGAGTCAGAGTCGAGTAGGTGTCAAGGCTGTGTAATATACGAAGATCTTAATTCGAGGGAACATTGTTTCTAAATTAGTATAAATTAAATATCTTTCAACATACCATAAAACGCTCCAATGTTTGATTAAAATTGAAGTGTTTGTTCAGAGTGAGTCAATTACGTTTTCAATATTTCTGCTTAAAACGGAACGTTCATCAAAGAGTGAAGCCAATTACAGTAAAATTAACACCCACACTCCCTATATCTGCGAACGATTAATTAACTCCCACCGACAAAATCATTAGTTAAGTGATAATTGACGTCTGGTGGATCGGTCTTTAGTATCTGTTCGAGTTCTTCGAGGCTTGTGGCTTGGTACATTAACGTGGCGGCCCGCGACACGCCCCGCGTGACAAAGAGACACTGACAGAAAGATCTATCTGTTTGTATTACATGAGCTCGTGACCGTGTACTGACCGTGTTTTGTTTATTTTTTGTTCTCATCTTCTTATAAAGGTCCTGGCTTTTGTGCTGCCTCGAATACAACTCGGATAATTACGATATTCATTCGACAAATGGTCAGTGGACACTGGTCTTTTACTTCAAAAGAAAAGTGCCCTTCCAGGCACTTTTCTGTCGCAAAAAACAGCGACCCGCGTGATTAAAAACGTAATGGCAGATTCTAATAAAGGTTATGTAAGCTACTCAGGATGTGATTATACCTTCTTACGTCGGTATGGGTTTCATCTTTAAAAAAATCACGTGTCTTTATGTAGGTACAAAGTAGTCTTTGAAATCACTTTACCGATTTCAATGTAATTTTGTGGTTAGGTTCAATTTCAAAGATAGATAAGTCAGATCCAACTATCTGATTCCAAAAAATCATCCGTCTATCCAAATACACCCAAATATCCAATTTTTAAATTGTCAGTAAAGATCATTATGACTAATGAAATTTTTCGTACAGATTAATCTGTTCGGAGATTAATCTCCGAAACATTATAAACCGATTTATAATTTTAATGTGAACGCGTATGGTTGGTAATAGTTTGAAAGGATAGGATTTTTTTTTTTACGTTTTAACATCATCAGATGAGGCCTCCCACCCCGGATAGCTTAGTTTTGGATCCATTATGTGGCATTTTATCAAAAAGGGGCGGATCACTGGTACACATATACTCAAATGTATGATATAAAACACATTTTTTTATCGTCCTCCGACCCAGGGCAGAGCGGGAGGGACTGTCAGACTTGTACTGACTAAAATCCACCGTGTCCTTCAATAGCCTTTTACGTTCTAGGGTCACAGAAATTCGTTAGTCCCGCGAACCCGGCAGCCTTTGGCCCTCTGTATGATATTATACACATAGCGGTACTAACAATGAGCATGAAAATGTCGATGTACGATATAACTTAACTATTAATTATAACATTGTACACCTCGTGATTAATTATATGTTACGGTACCTTTGATTGACGTTTGGCGAAGGCATCAGTTCCAGCAATGTTACCATTTTCTATTAATTATTAATTGTATTCAATAATAAATTGATATCCTCGGAAACGTGTGTGGCTGATGATTGAGTTTAGTGGAGCCGTATTATTAGTAGGATACGTTGTGAAGGGAAGGAATGTTATATTTATGGATATGTTTTTCTTATTATACAATATTGCCTAATTATTATTATGAGACTAACTTATAAAGTCAGTTGATATCTTTTTAACTAAGCAGCGGTTTTTGGTCGCGGGACTTATCAAATTACCGTAACCGTGGAACGTAAAGGGCTATTAAAGGACACCGTGGATTTTAGTCAGCACAAGTTTAACAGTTTCTCCCGCCCTGCACTGAGTGGGAGGACTGATTTGATGATTTTACTACGATTAAAAAATAATCAGCGGATTTTGATGCAGTTTTTGTTATCAGTTAGATAATTTTGCACAAGAGGTTTATGTGTAACATGCGTCATAATATATCTCAATTATCGTACAACAGAGAAATTCAATGTTTCGTGGGAAGACTTCCGTGGGTCAGAATAATTCCTTGATATTGCGCTTTTATTTTTAATTCTGAATTAAGAACAAAAAAATCCCCCCCGGGCGAAGCCGGGACAAATCGTTAGTATCTGATAAAGTAAACTTTATTGGTTTGGTACTGGTAAAAAAAAACACTTATCTAAGTATAAGTAAGGGTAGTTAAAGTAAACAATAAAAAAGCCATTAATTTAATGTAAAAAATCTATAAAATCAAATTAACAGACGTTCACAAAATCAGTTTTATCTATCATTTTTATCAGTGGAGTTTCGAATCGGTTTGTTTGAGATCAATAACGTTCCCATTGTCTAATAGCTAAGTTGACCATTGTTCGGGCCGAGCGTGAGTAACTATAAGTTCTGTAATGGAATTAAATTGTATATCGGCTTAAAGGAAGCGTACACGTTGTTTGTAAACGTCTTTCTCTACTATGTATTGCTTTTGACGAAATATTTATTTCGAGATTTACAACTTACTCGTATTTAATGTTTATTGGTATACCTTAATAGAAGACATCTGGCCCGTTCTACTAAATTGGTTCGGGCGAATCTACCTATGCACATTTTAAAAAAGGGACATCTGGCCTGTGTGCCAGTTTTTTCGTGGGCGAGTTGTCCCATAATCCTATTAATCAGTCAGTGTGGTCAAGCAGTCGCCAGGCACACAATGACTGCTCGAGCAGTCCGCTTAACGGTCTTATAGTCTTAAAAATCATATTGCATGGTACTCACAATTTTCTTCATAATTTTAAATCGCTACAATATTAACCGCAAGAAAAAAATGCTTCTACGAATAAAACACGTAAGTACAATCGACAAATTAAAATTATGACCCACCTTTTATATTTTGGCAAAATCATCAAATGAGCCCTCCCAGGGCTGGGCGGAAGGGACTATCAGACTTGTACCTACTGACTAAAGTCCACGGTGTCCTTCAATAACCCTTTGCGATCCAAAGTCACGGTAATTTGATAAGTCCCACGACCCCGGCAGGGCCTCTAAATTATGACCTACTATAAGCTTATTCTCTAACAGCCATTCAAACATAATTAGATCCACATTCGCGTAAACATACATACCAATGTCAACAACCGTGATCTTTGACGCATTCTAACGATTTTTTGTCAAAATGGGTCATGATTTAAAATGGGTGAATCAGCTTCAAAGAAAACTTACCCCCTTTGGGAGTGATGTTACTAACAAAAGGGGTGAGTTTTGTCTAAAGCTTACCATACATAAAATGCGTTGCACTCTACTCCATCCTGTTAGCCTGCCATAATGGATGATGTCCTTTATAAAGGTTTCATGTTGCAGGGAGTCTTGGCAAATCTGATCCGTCGAAGTGCAATGTGTCTGAGAAGCCATATTGGTGTCGTTTGGCGGATCTTCGTCTTGAGTTGATAGATTGAGGCGATAAAGATGTCTGCTTGACTTCGTTGGCATTTCTATTCTTGAAAAGTTGCACTTGGTAAATGTGTGTAAAGAGAAATTCGTTTCATCTCTTCACACTTCAGGTTAGAATGTTTTTGTTTCTAGAAGTTACTGATGGAATCTATGTTATTTGTTTTAAACTAGCTTTTGATAACGACTTTGCCTTATTGCCTATGTCACTCAGGATCAAAACAGCTTTCAACTGGTGAACGAAATTTTGAAATTGGTCCAGTAGTTTCGAAGAAAAGAGGGTGTTTAATTGAGCAGGTACTCCTATGTCTAATCCTTTCACACACGTGGTATGAATTAAGTAGAGTTATTAAAGAATCGAAATGTTGATATTAATATGGATTTCTAAGAGAGCACAATCTCGTGTGAAAAAAGTATCTAATACTAATAAATAACATCAGAGAGAGATTAGACAAATAAATTGTGTAAAAGTAAATATCTTTTAATAAATCACTGGACTTTTTTGCTTTTTAAAAGCAATTCCGGGATTTGGGGTTTATCCATTTTATTCTTTCACTGTATGAAGTCAGTGTAATTACATGAATAACTCTACCTTATTCCGACCTATGCTAATAATACGACCAACTGGGGCGCCAGTTACTCAAGGATATTTTTATACTCGTAGACTATAAGTCAAACTAGTGTTTGACATTTCCCAAACTTTACTAGGAACCTAACTGCATTAAACCCCGATCATACTGAAATCAGATTACACGAATACTCGTCCATAGCTTCCCACGGCTTTTACCCGAAACGTGACGTAATACGTTATTGAGGCATATAAGCCAAACCCTTTTTCGCAACCCCCCTACCCGTTGGATATTTTGACATGTTTTCTTGACAAATAAATATTCAATCCAACACAGGTATTCATTTTTGAAAATAAACAAATGATTATAATTGACCTTTAGTTTACATTTATCTGTTTTTTTTTTAATGCAGTAGCTTTTTCAACCTTTTACAACTCCCCTATACACGCCTCGCGACCTCCCTGAAGAGGCTTCGCGACCCCCCAGGGTGTCGCGACCCACAGGTTGAAAAACCCTGGTGTAAACTAGATCACATAGTTCGTTTATGCAATTAGAGAGAAATAAAAAACTTGAAAAATAGTTGAGCCTAACGGTCATCTCAGAAAAGTTCTGGTGACCTACCATGACGTCTTAAAGCGTTAGTAGTTAGGTTGTAGAAAAGAGAACGAGCTATACAAGACATCTGGCGCCATCTCGTTCCTTGAGCAGAACTACTCAGTTCACGCTTTAACACGTCAGGTAGGCCTCCTGAACGGCGATAACCTCGGCTTGGAGGAATCTCCCGGGCCCTACCAACCTAGTACGACCCTGCATAAGTGCGACCTGCATACATTTTTGATTTACTGATAGAACTAAAACTAGATCTTAGAGGTGTTTTTTCTTTGCTCTGTTCGCATATCCTTGGTTGATGTCCTCTAAGGACGCATAAACTATGTAAGTGTGGAGTTTTCATACATTTTCATGCACAAATGGAACTTTACAGTGAGGAGTGCAGTATGTACTTACTGACTAGACAAGTAGGTATGTAGTGTAAATATGTGCATAATACATGACTTAAACCAAATTAGGAACTTCGTGTTATGGAACCGTGTGGCTATAATCATATTATTTTGGAGATAGATCAGATTCAAAATGAATGCAATTTTAATATCAAAATATTAAACATGCAGCATTAACACAGCAAAATCTTTTATTTGAACAACGATAGACAAATTAATGATCTTTGTAATACAGGATTTTTAGAATAGAATAAGCGTCATAAATAAGTAAAAAAAAATGTTTAAATGTTCGATATGTATTTTGTGCTTCGTTTTTGCCATTTTTTTTTAATTTAATTTATTTATGGTTAATCGCAACGTCCCGTTTCTATGTCCCTACATCAAATAGCATTAAAAATATACGTAGTACCGCTCTGCAGGTCATGAGTGGTGGGCGGGTTCTTAGAAGCTATCTGTCAAATTAAAATGTTGTCAAAACGTCCGTAACAAAGGCCGAATGCACGGGTTTTGTGCTTAGAGATAAGACCCCCGGCTTGGCGGCCAATGACACTTTCATTGGCCGCGAAGCCAGGGGGTCTAATCAGCAATCAATCGGTTTTAATTAATAGAACCTTGTTATACCTATAATTGATAAATATTTATTAATATTTATCTATAGACAATGAGATAAAAACGTGAAAACACTAAGTTAATAGAGACACCGTGGGTCAATTGAATTACCTTGTGACTATGAAAGTGCCAATTTATTAGTTCCTGTATTGTAGCAGTTAACTTTTAAGTAGAAACCAATTAGCGACGTCATGACGGCTATTAAGAAAACATCTAAACGTTTTAACGACCAATTTTACAGTCTTTAAGCTCTCTGCTCCGCAAAGTGTTCACAAAGTGTCCGCTTGAATGTGATTAAATAAAAGTAAACATATTGCAACAAATTAGGGAAATGAGCCGTTTCTTTGCTGCCTACGTTTAATAGTAAATAATGTGTAAAGTGGCACTTAAATCATTGATATTTATTGCTCGTAGAGTTAAGGAAGTTTCACACGAATGTACAGTCACGAGCGGTTAAATTTAACTACTTAAAAAAAATGTTTCCTTTTCAAAAAGATTTAAAAATTTATTCGAAACAAAATGAACGTTATTCCTGTTTATCTTAGGTGCGTCTCTGTTCACCCGACAACGTAGGTATATGCAAAATTTAAGGATGATCGGTTTAGGGTTTGGGCATGATAAGGTAGCAATTATACTTTCGCATTTATAATATTAGTTCATGAAGACTTAAAATTTAAAATACAGTAGGTAGAAATCGCTTTTGAATTTTGTAACTGTACACATTTCATTGCTCGTGACTCTACGCACTTAAATACAATAGTCAAAGGTTTTATAGTTTGAAAATTTCATCAAAGACGCGATGGAGCATTAAGAACTAACAAAAGTTTTGTATTGTTGTAGAATTATGTTCTGTTTTATGTGAGTGCGGCGGTTACTCTCGCGTCGAGTACTTTTGTAACAGTCTGTACTGTTTCTTCATTTGAAAGAGTTTTTTTTAAAGATGAAGTTTGTTAAAACAGTAGCTAAGTCCCTTTACGTATAATGTTAACAATGTTTCATTTATTCTCGTATTATTTTTTTTTCTATTTAAGGAATAATGTGAAAGTTAAGATCTGTGTATGTTTGTTACTCAATCACGCCAGAACGGCTGAAAGGATCCGGATGAAATTTGCCACGGAGATAGATTATAGTTTGGAAAGACACAAAGGCTACCTATCATTCCGAAACAACGTTCCTATACTATAATTTCGGCAAAGTAGCTGACAAAAGCTGGTGTTTCGTAACGTAGTCAAAATGTAACTTCTAGTACATCGGGGTTTGTGCTGACCATTTAAATATCAATGGAAGTTACGTAAACCTCATATATATATATTGTGGGTAGTGGTTTTCAATTTCCAGCCATTTAAGGTTCAACACAAAGGCTGTATCACAATACACAAGTGCTAATTCGCGAACGAATGCCCAAATACGATTATATTATGCAAAGTCAAGTCGAATTCACCGAAATCTAAAGTTTTATAATTATACTAGCGGCCCGTCCCGGCTTCGCACGGGTGGAGGACCCGGTCTAAAACCCGGTCCAGGTGATTACAAACACAACAAAAAATAATTATCCGAATCGGTCAAGCCGTTTTCATGTTATGTCGTGACAACGGAAAACGGGTTTCATTTTTATATATATAGATGACAGTGTTTTTCATATTTTATGGTCTTTTATGCCCACTCTTGCTTAAGTACAAGGCACTCAAAAAGTTTTGCGTTATGTTTTTTTTTTCATGTTGGAGACACTGGCCGGTTATAATATAATTATGAGAAACTGTTTTTCAAGTAAAAATATCAAGCTTCAATTATGAGTTTTTCTCTTTATTATTCTTTGAGCTTATTTTCTATAAATTGTCTTATTGTGAAATAAAGCGCCGCAAGGCAAGCCGCAGAAAGATTAAAATTTGGCAAGTCTTCCTAAGTTCCCACGTATTTACAAAGTAATTGCAGATGCGGTTCAACAAAGACATTGAAATAGACCACGTAATATCATTAAACTACGAAATAGAATTTTACAATTTCGGTTAACGCCATCATTTGTTTTATTGGCACATCACTGCCTTTTACAGCAAAACTAATCATGGAGTTGTCGTTCTTGGTATTCGTTTAAAATACTAGTAAAGAAGCTTGGGATCGGTGGTGTTTATCCATGGCGCAAAACCCATTAACTTAGTAATAGGTGTTATAATGGGGCAAAGCAAACATGACGTGTGCGAGTCATCTTACGAGAGAATTGCAAAAGCCTGCATAACTGCTGCCTGCTAACAACGATATTAATACACAATATCAAGTTAAACATAACGTCTCGTTCGCTGTATGTTTCCTTTCCTACCAATATTTGTGAGAGAGATGTATGTAAATATTTTTCTGAGCGGCGCTTACTGATGTTGCGACGAGATGGCAATAACGCCGACAGACGTAATGAGGAAGCTTGGTTGCAAACCCGCACCACGTTCTTCGACACTGCAACGAACACTATAGACAACATTATTTACACCGTAAGGTTCAAAATCGTTTGCGGATTGTTGAGTGCAGGTGTATAATGTAAGTTTGCGATTCGGTACCCGGCGCCGCGGGGCTCGCTATAACGAGCGCCCTGCGTTGACGGGGCGCCGGCGATCGCGACAAACCGCCGTCGAGTGAACCTCTTTTAAAAATTAGCTCTTGAATTTTAACTTCAAGGGTCGGTATCTTTTATGGAAGTGCATCCTTAGAAGACCTTTTAATAAAACAACTTTAATAAAAATACGAGAATATCACCGCGACACCCGAGGAAAATTCTTGCGCAAATAGTAGGACTTGTATGTTTTCCGACTACGTTCTTTTTTACTTGTTTAGCCTGGGCTATGCCATTTATATAGATATACAAACGACGTTAGCTGAGCTGCCCAGTAACATTTAATAGCATCAGCATTATAAGTTCTAGATTATAATTTTCATGAGCTTTTATCGTCCTTATTAATTAAAAGATGGCAATTGATACCCATTTGTAATGTGTGTTATTGTTAGTTCCTTTGGTTACCGTTTGTTAGGTAGGCTATGCAAGAAGTGTCTAATTAATAATTTCAAGTGTTAATTTATTGCCTTATCTAGTTATAGTCAAAGATTATAATGGGCGTTTATGTCGCTATAATTAAACTGACGATATGTTCGCAAGTAACAATTAATTAGACCATAACTGAGCACTGCAATAACCGCGCACGACTGAGAGATGAGTTAGGATGGAAGAGGCTGCCTGCAGCTCAGATTAGAAAGTAACTTGCCTCTTGCAGCCACAATCCTACTTGACACAGATTAATGAAAACTGCGGGCTGTAATGTCTCTGATCTATTTTACAGAGCACGGAGAAAAACACGGATATAAATGTATGCAAGCTAAGGGACAGATGTGGTTGGAAAAAGTTGTTACATCACAAGTTCCATCTTTTAACATAATTTGATTTAGTCGCCATTGAATAGATATGTGTAACACCCACGACACGTCAGTGGACACCAATATTTCACAGCTGGCAGTTAGAGTTGCTTTCTGTTGCAGCGGCTATTTCCTCACGCAATAAACTCTTATAGCTTCTTCTTGCTTTTCCCACGCTCACGCAAATCTCTATATCGTATCCGATTGAACCAAAACTGGTTGCCACAATAGTGTTGTATTTCATATTTTTAACATTGCGTCTCTCCACCAGAATGCCTTTGTACATACACACGTTTATGTTAAAGGGATTCCGCGGTCCGTTGTTTTATTTGTGGACTGTAAAAACTTTACGCAGCATTACACAACAAAAATAATGATACTGCAAAAAGTAATGCGACGTTTATCCGCACTCTACAAACAATTCATACCTCAGCTGTCAGATTAATCTAAGGCTCGGCGTGCATCGTTGATTGTGCGAATAATAATCCGACGGAGCGGAGTCTCGTATAGTTCACGAGAGCGTCAAAGCCGAGCGCAAAGGAACAAAGCCTCCAATTACCCGAGCGGGCACGCCGTGGGCTTTTAGTGAATAATGAGCCGCTTATCCCGCCGGATGACGGCTTCGGTAGAATTGCTCTTGAGTGGGCACGCGGACCACCGCGGTACTGGGGCGTTGCGTGTCGTGTCGTCCTCGTCGCGGCGTCGCGACGCCACACGCGCCCGCTGCGGTCACTGCGTCAACACAATTTCGCACCGCTGCCTCTTGCTTTTCCCCCTTACTTTGACATTTTACACAAAACGGACGCGGTCACCGCACAAGTCCCCTTTCAAACCCGCGCCTGCTCAGTGTTGTGCAGAAACGAATAAAACAGAACCTACCTGTAAAATGTTACAGCCTATAAAATGTTGGAAAAAGATTGAATCAAAGCTAGAACCGAAAAGGACTTTCAGATATCTTATTCGGGTTTATTTGTAGATTGTAAACAACGAACATTTTTCAGATATAGCCAGTATACATGCAGTCAGCGACAGTTTATTGCAGATAAATAATCGTGCAGTGGTAAAGTCGTAAAATAACAGTTATTTTATATCATTGAATTTATCCGATAACCCACAATCTCGTAGATAATGTTTTTATAGATGAAACAGGACAAAATATAATTTCGTAAAACGAATAAATTCAACGAGAGTACATAAATAATGATCATAATATAAGAATAATAACAAACACTTACGGGTTGCTCAGCGAAACATTTATTTGGAGAAAATGCCAACGTTGAATAGGTGCTCGGAAAATTGTACTGGCTTCGGAACAACAAGTATATTTTTAAGTGGCCGTGATTTCGCTCGTAACATTGAGTGAGACGGCTTTTATTTTCAAATAAGTACCACTTGCCCTTTTACCTCTCCGCAAATATTTTCTGTCTATTTAATGCTGTAGTAGAATATGTATTGAGTTATTTATTGAAAAAGTTTTTGGTATTTACTAAATGAGGCTACTTTAAGCGCTAATGTATCGGATTCTTTATCAAAAGTTCAAAATTGTTTGAAGCTAAACTTTCTATTAGTTACAATTTGCTGTAATAGAAACCCAATGAAAAATGGTTTTTATCAAAAAATATAATTGTTAAGATCATCATCATTACCTGTCTTATTGCTTTTTACGGTACGGTCTAACCGAATCTGGCTAGTAGGTACTTTAGATAGAGCGACAGCCTGTCTGACTGTACATAACCCAGTAACTTGGGTAACACGATACACATTGTTAAGACTGATTATCAAAGTGTCAGGCCTCTAGAATATCAGTAACTGACCTAGTCCAGGGGATAAAGTTCAAACATGATTATGATACTTTTATATGCCATAGTACGACCAGTGGGACAGACGGAGGACCGCGCGGGTGGATCCGCATTCATAAACTAGTCATGTATTTGTTTCTTTTAAATTCATTACATTATCAACTTGATTAGAATTACTAGGTCTTTTTAACCCTGGATCTCAAAACCAAGAAGAATTTTCCAGTATTCTATTATGTGATTAACGAGATTTTCTTGTATTATAAATAAATCGCTTCCCTCATTTGTTTAGAACAAAGGATTCAAGTGCTTTCTTATGTAAAAGAATCGGTTTATTGACCTATAATTATTTTTTATGTTTGGCACCTAGCTTAGGTGTCCCATTAATTCTCTTGGAGCATACAAACTTTAATGGCTGCCGTGAACGATTCCAACGCGACTCGAAACACGGCGCGTCGACCATGTTTTATGTGAGTAGCTGTTGCCTGACACAAAATTGCGAATTAAAAAAATAAAACTTTTTTTTTATGGCGTCGTAATATTGTCGCTGGCAATTCCGACGTTTAGTGCTCTTATTTTAAATGTTCTGTCTTTCGGCATTTGATAGGTGTACCTAAGGACCAAAAGATTGTGATTTTGACCGATAGAGCTCTTGAAATTGTCAGAAGTCAGAATTTATTGACATTTGAAATGTTTTGACGCAACCAACCACAACCGGAACCACATGCATACTCAGACGTTTCAAATTATACAATGTTCAGCTAATACAAACCAATAAAACAAGCTTTTCGCCTGTTCACCAATGAATTTTTATCCTTACAAATACGATCAATGCGAGGCAGTTAGGTTAGGTTAGTAGTGACAATTAACTCAGAACTTTTTATTTCGGAAGAAGGTATAATTTTTGGGACAATTACAGAACTTCACGCGGGCAACGCCACGGGCACAAGTTAGGCCCGGTATCCACCAAAGCGGAGAGGAGAGGAGATGTGTTTGAATAACCAATCAGATGTCAACTGAAGCTAAGCGGAGAGGAGATGTGGACATCTGATTGGTTATTCAAACACATCTCGTCCTCTCCGATTTGGTGGATAGCGGCCCTTAGCATAAGTATAATAATTTCATAATAATAGTACTATACTACAGGGTTACTGGTAATTCGACGTATTCCTTGCAGGACGTCATAGTAGGGTTAAAATGCAGCAAATTAGGCCACCAAATGTTCTACCGAAATTCAGTAGTTTTTGAGTTATTTAGATTATTAGGTTTTTATGAAAAAATCCCAGATTAAATCATTTGAAGCCAATTTAAAAATGATTTACAGCTAAAAGAATTTTTAACATAATGAACAGAACTAGTTACTAAAATACTACATTTAAAAACTAAAAAGAAAGGTAAAATATTTACAAAAATGATCGAAATAAAACTAAAGATTACAGGGCGTCGAAAAATTCATCCACATCGCTGTCAATGGGGAAAGTGCCCAGAACGCTGGCGGCATTGCCTCGTTGGATCGCAATGCTGATCCTTTGACCAAGATATAGGCCAGCCCTCTGGTCACGCGAGGCGTCGACTATACGCTTAGCGATGACTTTGAAAAGTTGGTGGGCGCTCGGACCCCATGGCCCTAGTGTTTCAACCCCAAACGGCTCAAACACATAGCTATTAGTCAAGCTAATGTATTTGCGCCGTTTGAGGTTTTCGGCACTTGCAGCAGCCGCACCAGCACAGCATGCAGTACCAGAAAGATGGGATGGCGCAAGGGTGTCGACACATGTTGCATCCCACACCAAAGGTCTACCCAACTTCCAAGGCATTACAGTCATCCCATCTGGTCTCTTCCCATCGTCGCGTGCCAAGCCATTGGGTTCTAAAACGGCTGGCACCCCGGCGGTGAAAAGAGCACGACGGATAATGTTATTTAAACTAGCGTGCCGTGCTAGCCGACCTGCACTCTTGCTGCAGGAAAGGCCATGGTACCCGAGGCAGTCGACAGTGCTGAAATTTAAGTTAATATCATAGTTGATGACGTAGCAGATCTTTGTAAATAATGAAAAGTTCAAAAATGCCAAAAACTTTGGCAAATATCACTAAAGAAACATTTTTTTTTTGTGATTTTCGTTATTACTTCATACAAAATGTTGTCTAGTGAAAAAAAAAATTACTACGCCTGATGTACAAGTTATTAGAAAAATATCCTTGTCTTATCAGCTATCCAAAAAGATATGATTGTCAATAGTTTTGCGTGTGTGACAGGGAAGGGAAGAGTTTTATAATGAGCAGGTAAAATTTCGAGACGGTCAACCTATTGTTTCATATTCGTATTATCCGTAGTTTTTACCCGCGCTTCAACTCCAAACACTCGGCAAGCTTTGTGATTGGTCACTATTGTTCTCTCGGCATGACACGGGGTGCGACTTTACAAAATCTGGTCGTCAGCCTCAGTTAGTTTCAACTCTACGTCGCGCAAGCTCGTGTTTTGTTATCTGGCTATTTCCTTAACTTGTCCACGCAAGGAATACGTCGAAATACCAGTAACCCTGTATCAGTACATTTGCAAGATGCCTGTATACTTTGCAAGATGTATCAGTACATTTGTCAAAGTCCGGTCCGGAGACCTTCAGTTTGACCGCACCTCAATGGACTTAAAAGACATACTTTGCTCATATATTAAGATCGTGCACGTCAAAAGAAATTTCATAAAAGCGAATTATCAAATGGTAAATTTTCAAATAGTGGAAACCATTTAAAAAACAGTTTTACAGTTAACATTCACCAATTTTAGGTTTTCCATACAAAACAGTTTTATTTTTAGGTTTTCACATTCCAAAAGAAAAAACAGTACCCTTAGAGGATTATGTTTTTTGGGTCCGTCTTCCCGTCTGTCGAGACTCTTATTGTCAGTAACCCTTGGAGGTATTAATTGCTTATTTTAAGTTATAGTGGGCAAAGACATGGGCAACAACTTGTTCAGCTAATGCTAAGTTTGCGTACCTATCGGATAAATGTATTAAGCTTCGTTACAAGGTCGCGGGACTTATTTCTATTACCGTGACCCCGGAACATAAAGGGCTACTACACCGTGGATTTTAGTCAGTATAAGTCTGACAGTACCTCCCGCCCTGCCCGGGGTTGGAGGTCTCATTTGATGATTTTACCACGATAAAAAAAAAAACCTTCGTTACAATCGGTTCAGTTATATCGAAAAATAAGGACTTCATATTTTTTTTGTTTGTTTGTTTTTTCACAACTATCACACAATGCCAACTAGTCCCAAGCTAAGCAGAGCTTGTGTTATGGGTAGTATGGGTACTAGACAACTGATAAACATACTTATATATTTCTAAATACATAAATTTACGGCGTAAGTATCTACTGTCCCAAATTCAAGTTTCTAGGTTTAGTGTTAAGAGCTGTGGGAGAGTCTTACGAAGACTTTTATATAATGTATGTAACTAATATATTATTTAGCATGTACCTAAAGTACCTACCTACCTAAGACGGTTACTAGAACTAGAACTCACCTGATTTCTTACTTAGGTACTTTTACCTGGAACTTTAGGAGATCCTAAGATATATTAAGGAGAAAATGTAAGTCCTGGAGAAATATTAATGTTTTAGGGAAAACTTAAGAAGAGTACTGAGGTTAAAGCTGGTTAAGAAAAGGCGCCTAGCTTATACAGAATAGTGTGGATTTAGAATAAGTGTATCAGTTCATTAAACTAAACTTTCTGCATGCGATCAAAATAATAATCTTGAAATAAATAGCCGCTGTTTTATACAATTAATTGTCAAGTGGAAATTGAAACGACTGGTCAGTTGGTCTAGTGGTTAGTGACTCTGACTGCTATGCCGGGTGTCGTGGTTTCGATTCCCACCCAAGACAAATGCTTGTGGTATGAGCATAATCGTTTGTTCTGTGTCTGGGTGGAATATATCTATAATATGTATGTATTTAGTAATATATAAGTATGTTTATCAGTTGTCTAGTGCCCATAACACAAGCTCCGCTTAGCTTGGGACTAGATGGCGTTGTGTGATAGTTGTGGAATATTTATCATTAAATGAAGTATGACTGTGTCAGTTAATATACAGGATGAATTTTTCAACTGGGCGTGGATGGCTACTTTCGAAACTATGAGGAATATCGAAAAACGTTGAAAGGAGTCTCGAGGCCGATTTTGACGAAAACTAAAACTGCATCATTGGATTTTAGAAAAATCAAAAATCCTGGCCAGGAATCGAACCCGCTGATTTTGGAAAAAAAATCACACCCTGTATTAATAAACCGTTCGATAGTGTTGCTAATAAGGATCAAATACTGGGAAGTAATCATATACGGCAAACTTAAGGAAATGGCAGATTTTTATGAAATTGCTATTTTTTCATGTTACTTTACATCTACTGAGCCATAATTTATTCGAAATATAAAATTTCATTGTTTTCAATGTCTCACTGGATTTGACGTTTCAACAATCCCACTGTACTTAGCAGTACAACATTATTGAATTGAACTAAATATAGCATTATTTTAAAGAAGAAACGCTAACTTATGTTTCAAATACAGTCTTTGCCTTGAAGAGTAATCAGTTTTTTTGTAACTATACGTTTTCCTTAAGTTTGCCGTATATGATTACTTCCCAGAATTTGATCTTTATTAGCAACACTATCGAACGGTATAATAATACAGGGTGTGATTTTTTTTACAAAATCAGCGGGTTCGATTACTGGCCAGGATTTTTGATTTTTCTAAAATCCAATGATGCAGTTTTAGTTTTCGTCAAAATCGGCCTCGAGACTCCTTTCAACGTTTTTCGATATTCCTCATAGTTTCGAAAGTAGCCATCCACGCCCAGTTGAAAAATTCACCCTGTATATTTCGCGATGCTGCTGCCTAGAGGAAAATTAAGACAAACATACCTATTGATATCACGCTTTCACTAGAAATAATAATCAGTTACAGCCAAATAGTTTCAATGGAAACCGTGAGGGTGCCTGATGAGGCATATCTTACATACAAATATGACGTCACATTGGTTGACTCGAAATAAAATACAATCTAATTACAGTTCAAATTACCTACTTGTAACGTGTACCTAGGTTTGTTCAAGTTGCATATAATTTGCAACTTGTAAACAAGTAACTTTTATATTGGAAACGGGGCCTTAGAGTAGGTAGAAAGCCACTAGCTACTCGTACGATCAATACATATATCATTTAAGACATTTGGTAATTTAAGCGCGCCTAGTACGAGTACCTACTACACATCTGACCTTTCATAAGAACCTCATCACTAAAGTCAGTGTAGGTCCTCCTATGTCCTACAAATCCGTTTTTTTTAGCGTGGTAAAACATCAAATGCGTCCTCCCATCCAGCAGGAGGGACTGTCAGATTTGTGCTGACTAATATTAACGGTGTCCGTCAATAGCCCTTAACGTTCCGGGGTCACGGTAGCTTGCTAGTCCCACAAAACCTTAAAATAAAATATCAGCACACCTTTCTGAAACATGTTGTATAGTTTAACTATTGTTGTATATGTGGCGCGGGTGCGCGGGGCAGGCGAGCGGCCGGCCAGTCAGGCGAACACAATTTGTAGACCATTTCTCTTGCATGCCGCGCGACACTTCTGCAGATTAGGGCAAAAGGAAAATATAGATACAGCTGCTTGATATTATTTATGAGCATATTTTGTAGTGAATTAGTTGTGTAGTCCATCGTTTTGCTTGTGAAAATATTATATCGTTACGCTGACAGGCGTACGTTGGACCGTAGACAATATCAAGACTATCCAAAGAATACGATAAATTGGTACCTTAGATTAGATTTTTTTGAAGTCAACTATTTGTGAATGTTTTAGGTGTCAAAAGCAGAAATATAGATTCATAGATTTCGAATTTATTTCTTTTAAAAATGTGCTAATGTTCGTCGGTTATTAACACCAGTTTCTTTCTACTCATACTGCCGGACTGTAAACAAAAATCATTTAGATGTTTTATTATTCATGTCTGTTGAAAACATCATAACTTTGGAGACATCGAGTGTGTATCTTGTGATTTTGTTTTTGTCAATCAAACACTTTACATTCTGTTTGAAAGTTCTTTTAGCACTTTCGGCCTACCTTTACCTGTATTAGTTGAAGACAACAATGAATATTCAAGAAACATTTCAATAGGTCGTATAGCGGCAAACAAAATCAATAAAAATAGAAAACAATGCCGAAAGCAGTAGCGTTTACGTTAAAAGTGCCGAGTGTTAAATCACTTAAGTTATTTACCAATTTTAAACTGTAAAGCATTGTTGTGAATTTTTCTGACTACACGGAATCACTATTTTGTCGGTGCGTCCAGTTGTGCATAAAATAACAATTGATGCGAGCAGGCATTGTGTCGGCGCGGCGGGCGGCGTCGGGCGGCGCGCTACACTCGCACGACGCAATTTGTCGGGCGTTTCTCTTGTGTGTCGCCCTAACAAAGCTACGAATCGAGCTGACGCGAAACTATCGATAACTCTGTGCGGAATTAGTGCTTTTGTTCTTATTGTCCTTCTACCTCGCCAGCTTTTCGCTACACGTTTCGTTGAGGAATAACCATAACTAGCGCACTCGTGAAAATTGTCTAGTTGGCTTAACTCGATAAACGTTGAACGGTTGAAATATTCGAATTCTTCTGCTTCGACTGAAACGTGTTAGTTTTTTGCAGCAAAAAACGTTCGGGGAACTAGTTTCTTATTTCATAGCTCACGACATTTTATATGAGTGCTGGTATTTTATTTAAGTGCCGTTTCATTGTACTCGTAGTCTAATATGTTAGAGGATGGCTGTGGCAGGCAATGTGGGTTCGTTTAATCTCGTCGTGGCATCTCATTTTTGCGGTAGTGGAAGAGCTTTTGTGGCCTTAACTGTTACAGACTTGCGGGCTTCTAATGATATTAGATCTTCTTAGAAATGTGCAAATTTCGCGGTCTACCACAAAGCTTGGCCGCGACATTAAAGTTAGGGTCTCTCGTTGTTATATCATAATACGCGAAAATGATCTTGTAAAGTTAACATTCTATTTCCGACTGGTAAAATATTTAACTAATGGAAAGTACCTATTATCTAAGCAAACGTATTAGAGACCGTAACAATTTTCTTTAATACCCGTCTGTTTACTCGTTATTACGTTTATCTATTTGTTTAAACAGAGAGCTTTTAAGTTATACGCACACAAACAGATGCACTTCTCTTAAAAGCTGCTGGTCGAATTTTAACGAGGCTTTCACTATTACCTTTGAAATTAAAACAAACATGACCACTATGGCACAAGTCGTTTGCCTAATATTTAAAGAAGTGATGGAGCAGACAGCAATTTCACGAAATTGAATGGGCAAGCTTCGTTAGCTTAATGGTTGCAAGCGCTGTTATTGAGTGTGAGGTTTCGGGTTCGATTGCTCGGTAGGGTAGTGTGTTAATGGGTGTTTTTATCGGAAGTTGCTTAGTAGCAGTTCCTAGCCCCGTTTTCCGTTGACGATATCACCATTTATATTTAAGTAAATCATGCGAGTCAACCGGTAGATGGTTAATAATCACAAATCTGGAATATGGCTGCCAAATAACACTTTTTCCGACTTGGAAATTGAACTCATAGGTACTTATCTGTCATCTTTGCGATCACTATATGCAAGAGGTCTAAACTGCAAAAATCGCTCATTGAGACATATTTTTGGAACTACGGCGGAAGACGAGCGGTGAGCAAAAAATAACTTCCGATCCGATTAAGGATCAGGCCCATACACAACTCATGGAGCTGTTAGCAAACGGCAGCTGACGAGTTCCTATAGGGCCTGCTGATGCTGCAGAGAGGTCATAAACAGCACCACAGCTCTGTAACGTAAAGGGCAACTGGAGAAACAGAGTGGTTTTTAGTCAGTCAAGTATTTGAATGTCCCTTCCGCGCCGAGAGCGGAGGTCTGAGTTGATTTTAAGCACCAAAGAAAGGGTAATCTCTGTACCTCCTAATGAAATTATTTACTCAAATGGAAGGCAAATCACTTAGTTTCACTAACCAGTAGAGTTGCTAAGCGATGGAGTTGAACGTGCGACCCCGAGGAGACACTTCAGGTTACCATAAACTTGACACTTTACAACTTAGTTACCATGAAGTATTCCGCTTGATCTCCACTCTATAACTTTATTCTCATTGAAAACTACATTTAAAGTTTTATTTCTCTGTAAGTTTGCTAATCTGTGGGCAACTGTATGGATTCATTGTTTTATAGAAAGAAATAAAAATATTTTTCTTGTGCAATTCTTAGAAACCGTCTTCGGAACTGTCTTGATTATGAAATATGTTTCAGATGTTAGAGGAACTTTTATGTATGGCCAGTGTGTTTTTTGTATCCTGCCTTGTGAATTGACATAATTAAATAAACATAAGGTATAATATAATATAATATTCCACAACTATCACACAACGCCATCTAGTCCCAAGCTAAGCAGAGCTTGTGTTATGGGTACTAGACAACTGATAAACATACTTATATATTTCTAAATACATACATATAATAGATAAATTACACCCAGACACAGAACAAATGATCGCGCTCATCACACAAACATTTGTCGTGGGTGGGAATCGAACCCACGACCCCCGGCATAGCAGTCAGGGCCACTAACCACTAGACCAACAGGCCAGTCAAAATATCTTTTTAAAGAATCAACTAGGTACATACAACATCTTTGATGAAGTATTACTTCAGCTGAAAGCCGGCCACTGCTGGACATAGACTCCCCAAAGATCGCTACAACGACCGGTTCTTCACTGCTTTCATACAGCGGTTTCCCACAATCCCACGATGTCATATTCTCTTCCTGAATCGGTCATAAAGTTATAAACAACTAACAAGGCTTGAAGCCCGGCCGCGCTTACACCAAAATTTGCTGAAACTACATAGAAATGTCTTGTTATATTGTAAACAAAAACCGGTTGCGGTGAAGTTAGCAGGGGACTGCAAACTTTGCCGTGCCAAGGTATTGTTTATGCGCCATTTGTATCTTAAACATTCAATATGCAATTTCTGCGAACGTTCCCAAACGACATTTAATTTTCTGCACTGTTTGATGTTTCCGTGCTCGTAAACGAAAGTGTGTGATTTTGCACGATTTTCTATTGCTGGGAACTGTTTTTTTAACGTTATCGCTATATTTGTTTTAGATGTTAAGACTGAAGTTGGCTTTAAAGATACTGGCTTGTCGTATACTATTGTAATAGAAGCGTAGATTAAAATAGTATACTTTCATATAAAACCGCTCTTCCGCGCGGTGAAGCGGATCTGTCTTGAGATCGCTCTTTGACAACGCCGCACCGCGAGACCGCGTAGTTGCGCGGCTAACCGCTCCATTTACCTGAACGCGTGGACGTTGTTGTCAGAATTCTATAATAAATACGTTTTTTTTATATAAGGAGGTAAGTATAGATTCAACTTATTTTGCAAAGCCTGTACTCTTTCACTCCTACCTGTACCGTTTACCCTTTGCTCCGCCATTTTGTCATTTACAGCTGCGTTTTATTTTACAGAAATGAATTTGTAAAGACGTAGTTGTTTGTCACAATTATTCTGCTGTAAGCGAGACACTTCATTAAGTTTTCAACTGAATTCTCCGAGAAGAGAATTTTATTGCTATGTTTACAAATGTATCTTTTGAAGTAAGAGTTATTGCTTGAAATTAAGATAGTATTGTACTAGGTTTTCTAAGTAACAATAAAAGTAAAATAGCGCTTATTTAAAGTCCGTATTTTCTAACTTTATACAGTTTGTCATATTGTCAAATCGCATTTCTAATCTTTCTACCTCAGAGAAAAATGGTATTACTTCTTACGGTTTAAAAGTTATGACCACTTTGTCCATAAACGCAACAAATGACTAGAGATTGAAAACTAAATTCTCTAACTTTAAAACTATTAAGAATATCCGAATGATTAAAACATCTAAAAAATCTTTATTCTTTAGGAAAAATTCTTTAATACGTGGTCAACTTTCGTGAGAAGTAAAATTACGGGTGCACTCTGGTTTCACAATTTGATTTCGTACGCCAGTAGCGCGATCTAACTTCGAATTCGAATAGCAAACTACAAGCACGGCAGATGGCGTTAAAAGAAAACCTGGAATAGACGTGTTTAAATTGAAGTAACATTATGTATTAAGTTTCATCGTAATCGGTTCACATAATATAAAAAATGTAAATTAATTAAAGCAATATTTAAAGTGGTGTGGTGTGGTGTGGTGTGGTGTGGTGTGGTGTGGTGAGGTGTGGTGTGGAGGGGAGTGGAGTGGTGTGGTGTGGTGTGGTGAGAGCGGGCATTAGGAAAATAGTCCTACATAAACCTGGAATACAAGTGTCAAATATTTTTGTAAATACGCGGTATCTATGAAAAACGTGGCCTGAATTAAGCGCTTGCAATTAAAAAATACATTGTTTAATTTCGACATCCACGCGAACGAAGTTGCGGGCACAGCTAGTTCTTTAATACGTGGCCAACTTTCGTAAGTTTAGATCTTTCCCCTCTACTCGATTTGATCCATACTTCCAGGGTCACCCTGCATATTTAACATAACGTAACATAGTCAAGTAGTTTCAATGATGTACCCTAATTTCATTATAATAAAACGTCTCGTTTGATCTAACGTGTGTGTAACCTTAATTTCATTACGTTTAATTAATCCAGATTAAGCTGCTAACAATGTTTCCAGTTAGACGCTTACTACCAGTAATTAGGTACTTGATACAAATACCAGAATACCCTGAAACGCATTTACACAAAACGTTATAAATGTGCAGAATACACAGAAAACTTTTCATTCATTTACTCAATACAACTAATTGAGGACTTTGATTACATTAGTGGGAAACCATTTCGCGGTTGAACTTGTTTCTTGTTTATCCAACTGAAATTTGTTGAAGAAAACTGAAGTTTGTTTGCGCTCCGTTCGATCGCGCGTGTTCTTGCCAAGTGGAGCGGCGCGACCACAAAATGCAATTATCGACCGCTGTCTGCCGCAGCTATGCTCGAATTGCATTCCGATGTTCAAGCCAAGTATGAGCCCATACTCGCGGCCCGCCGAACGCGACGGACAGGTGGTAGACGACCAAGAGTATGGGACAATGGAGTGCCAATGCAATATATTTTGTATTTTTGTCCGAACATTGTCATCTTCGAGTCCGCAAGTTAGCTTGGATTACTTTAACTGGTTGCATAGCCATGATAATATCAATAAATTGCATATCTTTTAGAGTCCGAAAGAGTATTAAAAATGGACATGTATTTTTTATCAATGAATATTGATAAAACGCTTGAAAATTCGGGCATGGTATCATGGCTCGGGTACCTATTTTTTTTTTACCGTTGTTAACTCAGTTAGTTAAAAATATACCGCGGCGTGATATGTGAATTTTCAAAGCGTCGTCAAAATAGGTTTATGTGGCAAAATAAAAAAATCGGGTCAAATATATTTGATTAGATAGGATTAGGTACGAGTATGTGTAGTTATTGACGCAACTTATTAAAATTTTTCACCAAGCTTGCCTATTGTATTGAATTATATTTAGCAACTAGCTGTGCCCGCGACTTCGTTCGCGTGGATGTCGGAATCGAACAACGTATTTTTTTTTGTTCGAAGCGCTTAATTCTGGCCACGTTTTTCTTATAAACCCTGTATTTAGAATTTTCTAAGACTTATCAAGAATATTTGACACTTCTATTCCAGGTTTATGTAGAACAATTTTTCCTAATGCCCGCTCTATGCACTCCACTTCACTCCACTCCACTCCCTTCCGTTCCACTCCCCTCCGCCCCGCTCGGTCCCCTCCACTCCCCTCCGCTCCGCTCCATTCCAGTCCATTCCCCTCCATTCCAGTCCATTCCCGTTCATTCCAGTCCATTCCAGTCCATTCCAGTCCATTCCAGTCCATTCCAGTCCATTCCAGTCCATTCCAGTCCATTCCAGTCCATTCCAGTCCATTCCAGTCCATTCCAGTCCATTCCAGTCCATTCCAGTCCATTCCAGTCCATTCCAGTCCATTCCAGTCCATTCCAGTCCATTCCAGTCCATTCCAGTCCATTCCAGTCCATTCCAGTCCATTCCAGTCCATTCCAGTCCATTCCAGTCCATTCCAGTCCATTCCAGTCCATTCCAGTCCATTCCAGTCCATTCATATTATGTGAACCGATTACAAAGAAACAAAATGCATAATGTTATTTCAACATAAACACGTCTATTCCAGGTTTTCTTTTAACGCCATCTGCCGTGCGTTGAAATATGTATTTATTTGAATAATGTAGTTTTTCTATATTATAAGTTAGATCGCGCGACTGACATACGAAATCAATGTGCGAGACCAAAGTGCACCCGTAATTTTACTTCTGAAACACTTTAAATTCAAATATCTTTTGATAGACTGAACCGATTCCAATGAAACAAAAACTAATTTCCTCTCCAAGTTACGCTTAATCGTTGTGTATAAAAGTTATCTACATTAATTTCGTACATTTTATGTGATACCTGGACAAATACACAGACAAAAATTCTAAAAATGCTAGAAATGGGTTCTATTGGTTGTCCTTTAATACCCTGGCTATATTTTTTGAGTTTTTTTTTAATGTACAAAAATAACTTTTCTACAGTTTTATTATATGTATATAGAATAGAATAGATTGAAAAGTTTAATTTTAGCACGACTTTGCAATTCCTCGTCGTTTTTCAAGGCACTCAGGAAAAAACGAAGCTTATAAGTTTTTTAGAACTCAGTAGGCAGTAAATATTTTCAAAGGCAGTGTTAAGAGTTTCTCATGTTATTCTATCTTAGCATTCCATTCTTTCATCCTCCATACACGTTACCAGAAACAATAACGTCAACTTTTATACTTTCAAAAGTTATTGTCCCCAACTTTAATTTAATTTCACTTTTAATAACTACCCACAGTAACTATAGCTTAATACTTTTCTCCCATACTTAAATGATTTTAATATCTATGATTTCCATATAAGCTTTGTATTTACGTGCATATTTGAACGTTATGATTGTCACTTTCCTCTTATTGCACACACGATGCGACGCTCCGACGCTCTTTCCCTCCAACATTTGCAATATTATCCGTATAAGGCACTTCGATTTATATTTGTAGATTGGGATCTTGTATGCGTATTTTAGAATTGATATTAAAAATAAATATATTTATAATAATAATACTATAGTGTATTAATGTCACACTGCTACGCAAAGGCGTCTTACCATACAGAGGGCACAGTATTGATCATCATGTTTACTCAAGATGGATTGGTGATATCAGACTTATTATTATTAAGTCCAGTTTTAAGGAAAACATTTTCGAGAAACTTAGAAAGTGTGTATCTGAAATTCTAAGTCATTATATCAATTACTATATTGTCGAGGTCTTTATCTCCTGCCATCACAGCAGACTGTTCTGCTGTTTGGTCGCTCTCGATTTACCAGAAGGGACTGTCAGATTTGACTGACATAATTTTTACTGGCAACTTCAGGAGCAGGTCAGCGGCGCGTCATCTTGATGGCTCTTGTCCTTGATTAGATGGCAAAGTATCCATTTCTTATTACCGTCGTACAAGTTCGCGCCAACGGTAGCTAGAAATCGCAATTCCACAGCAAACTACCTTAACGTAAACAATGGATAGGCAATGTTTTCCTGGAAAGCACGCCATAGGGGTACTGTAACAGACGTAACTAAACTTTTGTTTTAATTGTCCGTCCGAAGTTGTGTATTAGCATTAATATTGCATGTGGTTGTGTTTATATTATATTGGCTAGCAGTAGTTTTAATAAGTTTCCGCTGGTAGCTATTTCACATGAATGTTACGGAGTTACGTTCAGTGCGAGCTCGAGTCATGTTAATCAGCTAACTTGCGGGTTGCAGTAAGCTGCGCATCCTTAATAACCGTTGTATATGATCGTAGAAGGTAATTATTTTAAACTTTTTATGTTCTGCGAGTGAGTAACTTAAAACCACTGTTTTGTTAAAATCAAAGAAGAGCCGCAGGTCTTCTTTGATTATCAAAACAGTAGTTTTGAGATAGTAGTTAGTAACCTAGTTATGGTTTTTCGGTATCTCTTATAGATTCAGATTTCCTCCTTTTGGCCAACTTAGAAGAATGATCCTGTATGATGATCAAAGTATTTATGTGTGTATGATATACATATCTCTAGTAAATTATTACTCTTGTGTTACTCTTAATATGTTTTCTCTCCGCATAAGGTAGACCGACAGAAAATGCCTGCGGCATTAAGTCCGCCGTTGAACAAAGTTTTATTATTAGTGCTCAAAGTTTTAAAAATAAATACCTACTCAAATTAAAGGAACATCTACTTTGTACTTGAAATCTTTTTGTGTGCTAAGGATTTAAGTGAACGTTTTTTTTCCCTTTTCCTTCAGTTGATTTGCACAGTCTCAAAGGGGATAGAAGGCGTCCCCTGTCACAGCTTCCTTACTGATACAAAACAACCTCTTATCTAGTGTTGCGATAACGTGGGATACATAGATAGGTTCTTGAAATAGAATGTTAACTCTTCGCTATTTTATAGGAATGATTACTTCCCAGTAGAGTTGCAAGATTTTTGTAAGAAGAGTGGCCTGAGGGTCTAAAAAGTCCAGTGAGCAAATTCATATTCTGCTAACGATATACGAGTATGTAGACCATGTGTGTTTAACTTCGTCAATTTTATATAAGTATCGTAAGTAGCAATTTGTATTGATAGTCATACAATAATAATATCAATAAAAAAAAAAGTATTGTATGAGACAAAATCTTCTTATTTATCTCGTTTATGAGAGATAGAGATTGGCTATCAAATTAAGCATCTATTTACTAATGGCATTCTGAGAACCACAATTATATAATGTGTGGTTAGTAATATTAAAACATTTAAAATAAAAAGTGGAACTAGGAAGGTCTAATAATTTTTAACCTTTATAAATTCACGCCCTTTTCTCATATATAGGAATAGGCAGAAACTACTTTATGCAGGGATCCTTAAATGAACTTTTGCCATAAATCCGGTCATACTCGCTCGTCGAGTACGAATACTACGCTCTTGACCTTTCTGGCGAACATCAATAAGGTACCTCTTAGTAAATACCTAAATAATAAAGGAACATGATTCAATTTATTCTCCATGTAAGGGCCTTATCACACTAGCGGTTTGGAAGCGGTTGCGAGGCGGAGCGGCCGCACAGCGAATGCGTCGCGAACACGCCGCGGTTGCGCAGCGAATTCGTTGCGGACGCGCAACGGGATCGCCGCGAACAGCAAAGCGGACGCCATTTTGTACTGCCTCGAACAAACGCCAAAACGTCCGCCCCACCTCAGATCAACGAGGAATTTTTTGTATGAAGACTTTCGAAATATTCCTCCAGCGCTGAAATTTGGCATAATATGATAAGAGTAGGTGATACAGATTATAGATGCATAATCATCCAATTTTTTTTTAGTCGAGAAGTTTTTTTTATCGAAACATGAATATTGCTTATAACTCTCAGCGAAAAATTCCTCAGCCTAATCTAATAATGGATCTTCCCAAATTCGTCGATGCTTTCGTTTTCGGCGTTTTCGAAGTAATAACGTCAACAGCAATGTTTCCTCGTCGGAATACATTTTGTTACTGAGTGTACAAACACGTGACGAAAACGTAACGCATTTGCCACGCGTCCGCGACGTGTTCGCGACGGATGCGCGGCGTGTTCGCGAAGGATGCGCTGCGCGTCCGCTCCGCCCCGCAGCCGCTTCCAAACCGCTAGTATGATAACGGCCTAACTGTTGCGATGTAATTTTAGTGTTGCGTAGGTATTTTTGTAAAATGCGCTTTTTATATGTTAAAAATTGAAACAACATTTTTTTTAACATAAGCCAAACACCGCTTGATTTTTAGCTGAATAAAAATTCAAATCAACGAAAATAAACTATAGATTGCATTTGATTGCAACGGTTGACCTAAAATATATAGACATATTTTAGGTCGACCGTTGCAATCAAAAAAAGGTTTTTAGCCATTCATGAACCAATCAGTACTATTCGGGTTATATTATTATAGGTGGCTGACTTTGGAATTTATTTTAGTATACGCCGTGTTGGTCGAGTGGTCACAAATGAGACGGCTGAGCTGAGGGGCCTGTGTTCGATTTCCAAGTTGTAATAAAATTTAAATGAGTTTTCCATGAGAGAGAGATATCTTAGTAGCATTCCGGAGTTTAAAATTCTGAGTTATGATACTCCCTTGAATCATTCAGACCTTAAACCGTTACTTCTGCGCATCATGATCGAAGATAATTATAATTATTACACCTATGAGTGAGACAAGAAAGAGTGCACCAGTGCCTGGGACACGTAGCACTGCGACCTGTTTGAGTACCTACATTTTTTTGTAGGTTTAATTAATTTTCAAGAAATAATAAGCCGAGAATGTCTATCAGACTATATGTCTAGTAAGCATGAATTGGCAGATATTATGTCCCCAAATAATTTAGCCACAAGGAGGTGCTGTCATAGTACCTACACAACGTATAATAATTAGCCCGTTCGCACACAATACCTCACGACTTTGGTGTACGGGCGACTATTGGAATACAAATCCATAGAGGTTCGTACACAGGCACGCGTGGACGCATGGACACTGAAGTCGCAAGGTATCGGAGAATTGTGTCGCGTTGTGTACGAAGAGCCTTATCCTTCTGCACCCATGGCTAATCTCTGCTACGATTGACCGACGTGACCGTTTATTTTATCTAATTTTAATGAAGACTCCTTGGTTAGCGTTAGAAATAATGCAGACGATTATTGTTATTTTCTTCATTTACAGAACGACAACACTTAATTCGGACATTAAAATCGTTAGACGAATTAGCATTGGCTGGTTATAGCTGCCATTTAAGGCAGAATTACTTTAAATATTAGCAACCCAGACTGTAGTAATCGAATTAGTAACTTTACGTAGTTAAATCGAGTTACTGAAGTGAAAGATTTTAGATATATTTTTGTGATTTTAAAGTTTTTTACCGGACAGTGCCAGTAAGAGGGTTACCTACCTATAGTATTTTATGTTTATGAATCATTTTTAACTCTTTAACAGACTTTCGTAGTTTTTAAGTAGATAAATGCACATTCACTAGTATTAAAAACATGTTAAATTATTTAACTCAGGTGTTGGATGCATCTCGAACATGTTTTACCAGAAAACTATTTAAATTGATTGTAAACTGTACCTTAGAAGAAAGTGCAAATAAGATAGTTTTAAATCGATTTTTCTGTTCTGGCTTCAAAAATAAGTAATATTTCTTGCTTACAATATAAAATACAACGAGAGAAAATCAGGCATCTTCGTCCTCCACCCAAGCTTTGTTACGCCAACATATTTACGAGCTAGTAACTAAATATTCAATTTGCGGCTCGTATCTCAGTGTTAGCTGGCAGGGACACGCAAACGACACAAAGTGCGTAAATTCCGGACGTTGTAGAGCATGTCGCCGTCACGCAGAGGCTGGGCCAGTCAGGGCCAGTGTCGGGGCCCGTCCGCCCACGCTGGGCCACGTGCAGCCATGCACCGACAGGGGGCGACTTGATTACTGCTGATCTACAAGGCCATTTTATAAGGTTGAAGGAATTCTGTGAGGTGTTACTAAGCGAGATATTCAATTTGCAAAAGGGTTGTTTCTAAAACTCTTTTTTTCTATATTTTTTTTATTTATGGGGTAAATTGACATGAAATTGCCCAGCAGTGGGATAATTGCCAAGCTAGAAATAATATAAAGAAAGATGGTATTGTTGATACTGAAAGGTGGGCGGTATGTACTACGGTAATAGCTATTAATACAACATTAAATTGTATAACTAATATCAGCTTTTACAAGTTAATAAAATTCATAATAACAATAAAATACACATGAACATGCTGGTTAATAAGTAAAACTATTTAATTTTCATGCAGCGTAGAGAGTGAAAACCGTTTTCACATTATTCGCGGCGGTTTTCTTATATTTTACCTGTTTTCTTTAAATAGTAGTAACTGCTGGAAAACAAGTAAGTTTACATTCCATAATAGTCTAATTGCCTGCATGTGTACGATAGTTCCAACGTGGGTTTATTTATTCGAAGATACGTTTATCTATTTACTCTTCTAACCTTTCAACTGTGCAATTAGCACCTGAAATTAAACAAAATGCTTGTAATCTGGTTTGAGATCACACGGTACATGTGTACAGTCATGAACAATAACATGTATACAGTCGGCAGAATTCAAAAGTGATTTACTCCTAACATTAACGATTTACCTTTTGCGTTTTCAAGAACCTTCTATTTTGGAAGATATGCTATTACAAAGCAAGTCTTATATGAAACTAGAAACCAGTATTTCATGAGAAAATTGTGTTTGAATTTTGTTAAGTGTATATTATTGCTCGTGACTGTACATTGTGTAAAAGGACCCATAACGTAACTGTCGGTCAAGCATTCTGTACCGTAAAACGGAGTGAAAAGGGACATAGAGGTGAATCAGTCCGGACGTAACTTTCAAAGGGACTTTACATAATTACGGCTAGTTGCCAATAAGTAAGATCTCTAAACTGTATAGTTATAATTAAAGTATTATTCATAAATAAATGTTTCATAGTTTTTTGCGTGAAAGAGTAACAAACATCCTTCCACACGTATTAGTGAATAAAGAAAAATAGAAAACTATGGTAATTTTAATATTAATATTAATTTAAAAGTTCCTTCCCTTTCAAATTCTGTGCGATTTCACCTCTGAGTCTATAAAATTTACACCATTGATTATATTAGACCACCAATCTAAGGCGCGACCCACTCTCGCACATTTTCGCACGTCCGCGAAGCGTCCTCGTCTTACGTCTTTTCTATGTGGACCGCGCCTTAGGAACACTACGCAAAAATATTGTAAAGACAACTTTTTCTATTAAAAATCACTTTAAATGGTAAGGCTTTTTTTTTTTTTTTTTTATCGTGTTAAAATCCATCAAATGAGACCTCCAACCCTGGGGCAAGTGGAGGGAACTGTTACTGTTCAGCTTGTACTGACTAAATCCACGGTTGTCCTTCAGTAGCCCTTTTCTGTTCCGGGGTCACGGTAATAGAAAATAATCCCGCGACCCCGGCAGGCTTTGGCCCTCTGAGAGGGGGCCCGTCATTTTTGCTGACAGCTCTTTGAGGGCGCGCGTGGAACACGACGCGCCGTCGACCCGGGCATGGTCCATGGTCGGACAGCGAGTTTGCCCTTTACTCGCTGTTCCGCATGCCCGCGCCTACGGTGGCCGGAGATCGTTCTCGCGACGTACGGCGCCGTGGCGTACACCACTGCGGTTGGGCGGAGGGAGGACGCTGTCCTCTCTCTCTCGCGGCCCGCCGCCTCCTTCCGAGCATTAACTGCCTCGCAGAAGGCGGCGACCGCTTCCCACTTCCGTCTCGCTCCGCAGCATGGCGAAACCAATGCCGGGCGCGAGAGGTCTCCGCCTATCGCCGCCGTGAGGACACGTCGGTGCTCTGCCCAAGCTGGTCAGTCTTGCACCGTATGCTCTACTGTGTCCTCCGGCGATCTTCGCAGTGGTGACACCCCGGTCGTTCTCCTTTCATCAGTACGAACTAGTCCGTCCTGCGTATGCAGTGAGTTCAGCCACAACTTGGTACAATGAAGACTGGTACCACCCAGGGAGGCGGAGGGATTCAGACTTGTACTGACTAAGATCCACGGTGTCCTTCAATAGCCCTTTACATTTTTCGGGGTCAGTGTAGGTAATTCGTTAATCTCGCGACCAAGATTTTTTATTAGGTAGAAATAATTAAGAGGTGAGACATACAGCTCAATTTCTATACCATATTTTCTATGTACGTATGTCGGTACTAGTAAACATACTTGGTACCAGAACTTACTACCTAATCCAATACACACCATGTTTTCACTTATTCACGTATCCAAACAGCATTCTTACATATTTATAGATTTGTATAAGTAGGTAACTTACGCATAATATACGTCCTGTTGGGCAATTGCGCATGCGTCGAGATCTAACTTAGATGATCAAAATATTTCTCTTTCCATTCGTTCAACAACTTGTAAATAAGAGAGTATATTTCATGTTTTTTTACTGTAATTATGTAAACTGCTTCCTTTCAATTCAATATTTCACCTATATTTTTACAAACTTAATTGAAAGGCTAATATTTTTTGAAAAATATTTCATAAATAACACAATTTATGTTAAACATATTAATATAAAATAATAATTTTCATCGGCACAGTACCTAATTAATGCAACTGCTTGATTTAAGTCTTGTAAAAGAAACAAGTACTGCACAATATCTTAAACAACTTGATCGTGCTATAATATTTTAATGCGATGTCTGTTCCAAGAAATAAAAAAGGAACAAGAAATACGTACAAGTACATATCATTTGAAATATCGCGAACGTATTGGTAGTAAATGTGTTTACAAAAGCTGTAGTAGCCGGCTTAAGGATTAAAATACAACAGGTTGCAAGTTGCAGCGGATCAGATGAAGCCTCCAGTCGAGGTAAGCACGGCATGCGGCGCGCGCGCTTACCACCACCACTCGGGCGCACCTCACGATTACCGTGCATCTTCACAACGCGATGTTTCTACCAACATTCTCCAATAAACTACTCTATACTATAAACACAATTAAAAAATACAAATAATGCTTGAATTCGTCAAAGTGATAAAAAAACATTGTGACACAAAATGTTAAAACAAATCATAATTATAGTGTTTGTGTTAATTTTTTTAACGGATGCGGACTTCATTGTGAAGGGCCAAGTAAAGAAGCGGAACACGATCATAAAAATAAACGACAGTTTTCCACCGAAGTGCATTAATAATAATTCTGTATTTAGAAACAATGATACCTTGAAACGGATTGTGTTCGCGTCTAAGTATATTTTTACGGGAAAAATATCGAGTGAACAAAAGCGGAAGCGTGGAAAATATAAAACTAGTATATTTAAAGTATTTGTGAGGAGAATACTGAAAGGTGACGTTGGGGCGTTGAGTGAGATACTGAATTTTGAAACGAGGACGTTCAATTCGTCCAATCGTGCGTACTTATTAGCTGAAGGTCATCCTCTGAAGCGCGGCTGCTTCGGAAACTCTCAAGGATGGGCAGCGCTGCTTTTCAGTGCTGAAGAGTTCACTTCGCCGCTGAAACTATTGGTTGACCCTGTCCCGTCTAACCTCGATGGTGTCCGGCGTGTAAAAGCTCTGATTAAAGGTAATTACGATTTTAAAGTTGTGCAGTTAGTAAGTTAAACGATTAGTGATGTAGAAGATTTTTCGATATTTATGTATAACTAGCTGTGCCCGCGACTTCGTTCGCGTGGATGTCGGAATCGAACAATGTATTTTTTTAGTTCGAAGCGCTTCATTCTGGCCAGTTTTTCTATTCGAAGTTAGATCGCGCGACTGACGTACGAAATCAATGTGTGAGACCAAAGTGCACCCGTAATTTTACTTCTGAAACACTTTAAATTCAAATATCTTTTGATAGACTGAACCGATTCCAATGAAACAAAAACTAAATTCCTCTCCAAGTTACGCTTAATCGTTGTGTATAAAAGTTATCTACATTAATTTCGTACATTTTATGTGATACCTGGACAAATACACAGACAAACAGACAAACAGATAAACAGACAAAAATTCTAAAAATTCTAGAAATGGGTTCTATTGGTTGTCCTTTAATACCCTGGCTATATTTTTTGAGTTTTTTTTTAATGTACAAAAATAACTTTTCTACAGTTTTATTATATGTATAGATATAGATATAGATAGAAGATATAGATAGATATTAGATAGATTTTAAAATAAAAACACATGATTTTGAAATTTTCGTCAGTGTCTTCGGATTTTGTCAAAGGATAACAAGACTAAGAATAATACCCAACTGACCAGAAATACTAAAAAGGGAAACTTCACACTTTCTTTGGAAACTGAAAAAAATAAAAATAAACTTTTAATGTGTACCTGGACTTCGTTTGCAGTTGGCGCTCCCAAAACTCAATCCAAGCAGATAGTTTCTTTTTTAAAACTCTGTGTTTAATAGTTTGCTCATAAAATCAGCTTGATACTCATATCAGATAGTAACGTAGTAGTGACGAATATTTTTCTCTTGTTTAGACTATGTGAAATAAAAAAAAAAACATTTTTAAAACCTTGCCGGTTATTGTATTTGAAAATTTTAAAATAAAAAGAAACACCAAACTCGTTCCAATACAAATATTTTTAGCTAAATGACAGTACTGGTAGGAATTTCAGTTATACATTCAGGTATCAGAGTATTCCAGGGAATAATTACTGGGAATTTAGGCTGCAATACTCGATACGATGGAGCTGAAAATAAACACGGCAACAAGCCACTTCAGCAATTTTTGAACTTAAGCACTGAAACGATGTGATGCGGTGCAAACTTCATGTTATTAATATTATATTGAAGAACAGTGGTTTTGTGATAATTCGTCGAATTAAGACAATCATTTTTAGAAAAAGCTAAGCCGACCTGCTTTGCAAACGACGCATAATGTCTTTGAGAAATAATTAAAAAAAAATTAACCGAAAAATACGGTTATATTACACGAATGATTATTTTCAATGTTAAAGTCATAGTAACTTACATTAATCAGGCGTGCTACCGCCTCTGAGTAAAAAACAACTTAAACTTATTACTTACGTAGCTCTCATCATTAGTAGCAGTAGCACTGGAAGAATTTACAAAAGATTATTCATTAGAGTAAAAGCAATTAAATTGTTTTCCTCGAAGGTGACCTTAAGTTGCTCCCTCACCAGGAGCATTCGCGTGTAATGTAACATTAGGGCGCTGCCTCACCGTGAGCATTCATCTGCAATGTAACGTTACAGACTCGAACATTCGAAGACAATAGAGCATCAAATTGCGCACTTTTATGTTACATTACAGGTGAATGCTCGGGGTGAGGGAGCGCCTTTATAGATTCGACTTTGATTATTACATTACAATACAGGTAGTATTGTGACCTGACAGACGAGCCTTCGCCTATATTTAGTATAGATTTGATAAAATCATCAAAGTGCGCATTGTGATGCTCGATTGTCTTCCCGTATTGATGAAATGTTCGAATCTGTAACGTTACATTACAGGTGAATGCTCGCGTCGAGGGAGCGCCTTTAGGTTCCCTTCATGCGCAGAAAGAAGTCAAAATACTCGTTAAGTACTTAGTAAGCGGTGTTCGACTAAACAATGGTACATACTTACCTACAACTTATACATAGGTACGTTACACAATGTATGTACAAAGTCAAGTTTGTGAGCTTTTACTCTCTTAATAGCGAAATGGTCAAGTAGGCTTATCGCTACTCAGAATATTCATATACCTATACAAAGAAATATTTCGACTACGTTTTGTGTGTTCTACATAAGGGTGCTTATAAAGACGGGAAGATAAATCGCTTTTGCATTTTCCCCGATTTGTGTTTTAAAGATTTTTTTTTGTATCTTGTGACGGTAGATAATATTATTCTGAATTAAAACTTGTCAAAATTTTAATAAAAGATTTGTACGCAATTTTTTCCCTGTTGTATGTATACAATTAATTATGTAATTAATTAGTTTACTGTAATTTACGAGTAAATAACTAATATAACGTAATTTTTAGAAAATGCCAAAGTTGGGCATTTGGCTGGATGTTTGTTAATCAATCAAGTCAGAAAGGCTAAACGGATCTTGATTGGCTCAGAGACAGGTTTTAACAGGAAGGATACCGCTTATCCCTGTATAACGTTGCCGTGGAATAATTGTCTATTTATTCAAAAAAATAATTAGTCCGTCAGTTAAATTGTCAAAAAATAATAATATAGTATAGGATTTCGGAGGATCTTCTTTCATAATTTCTTTATGACAATTGACGGACGCAGATACGACGCTTTTGAAATTGGCAATACGTCACAACTTAGAACAATTTTTGCTGAGTTTTGACGTCGGGGGCTCGTGACTCTCAAGTTTTTATGGGTTATAATTATCATAGTAAATATTCATTGATTGAAAACAAGAAAATATAGGTGTCCATTAATTTGACTGGCCTGTTGGTCTAGTGGTTAGTGAACTTGACTGCTATGCCGGGGGTCGTGGGTTCGATTCCCACCTAGGACAAATGTTTGTGTGATGAGCATGATCATTTCTTCTGTGTCTGGGTGTAATTTATTTATAATAATGTATGTATTTAGAAATAGGTACATAAGTATGCTTGCAATCGGAAATTTTCCTTTCCTCATTTATCATCTTTACGATGCGCATCGCATGCGTTAATGCGTTTAAAAATAATTAATACATAAGTATGTTTATCAGTTCTCTTGTACCCATAACACAAGCTCTGCTTAGCGTTGTGTGATAGTTGTGGAATATTATATTATTATTTTTCAAAACTCTAAATGTCGGATCAAGTAGACTTGTCATTTATGCTGTCAAATAGCTAATTACTGAATGGCACGCAGGCAACGCCGCGGCTATAAGCTAGTAAAGAATAAGAATGAAGGGTTTGAAGTGTCGCATTGCCGATATATTTGGATGTAAATATCTCATTTAGCTATTCACTGTCCGTCCCAATACTTCAGCAACGGGACACTTTAGGGTATTTCACATCGTTGGGTATTTTTTTGGTGTTTTCTATCCAAATATCCCAGTTTCATCGAGTACCTTGAGGTTTTTTCTCTTTTAAATGCGACACTATCTTCATATTTTTTTTTACATGTCTATTCTATATGCTTAAATTGGAAAGCCTTAAAACGAAAAAAAAAACGTTTTTTTACGTATTAAAATCATCAAATGACTCCTCCCACCCATAGGGCAGGGCGGGAGAGACTGTCAGACTTGTACCGACCAAAATCCAGGATGTCCTTCAATAGCCCTTTACGATCCGGGGTCACAGTAATTCGACAAGTCCCGCGACCGAGAACAAAATAAATAATCTTTCAATCAAAAAGCTTCAAAAAAGTTTATCATTAAAAATTCAATAAGGCAGGACGTGTCGAGGGAACATACTAGCGAGACTGTGGCCGATTCAAATATTTATGGTGATTTGATGGTGTCGTACCGGCGGCCTTTTATCTCACAGATGATTATCGGGTGTGAATTGTATGGCCAAAGGTGGACCGCAGTCACCATGGAGAACACAGAAATGGATGGAGTAGGTATAAAGATTATTTTTGAGAAAGAAAATTTCAGCTGCGAGTGGAACTTGAAGCCTCGTCTTCTGGATAAGTAATCCAGACGCTTTTTGGGTCAATAATATGAATTTTAAGTATAGGATTGCCTGATTTAGCTTTTTTCATTTATTATTACAACGACCAATTAGGCCATCACAACCACTCGTTTGAAACTGCATCTTTAATTCCCTTGTTTCATTTTTGACGTGCGAGAAAATAGTAAGATTGGTACGTAGATTCATCTTGTTACACTACATACAATGGCTAGGCAGATGATGACTAAATTTAGGAGCAGTTTAAAAAAATACATAATTTATGGTTGTAGTACTAGTTCTACAATAATTAATCGAGTACGTGTGAACAGGTTGTTCCAGTAATTACAGTTTCGTAATGGTCATTACAAAATAGTAGTTGTATCGGTTGTAGCAATTAAACTCTTAATTTATAATGGTTTGCAGAGCTAATGTTGTCGGAGGTAGCAATAAAACCCAAGTTTCATGTCTATATTTTATACAATTTTAGTCGTGCTGCATACATTTTTATTGTTTACATTACACATTTTCGATCTATTATATGTTTATGGCGCAGTTTTTGTCATACTGCGTAGTATTGATGGTAGATGTGCGTATATCTGTGACATTCATGTCCAAGATTGTGGTAATTCAATTATCCATGCTGTAGCTAAACTGTGAACACAAAGTTCCACTCCTTGGTCCGAAATGTATTCGTAGAAGTGGTGGGCGTGGGTGACGTCCATCGTGGGAAAAACATATCCCAAAATTGTACGACTGTGCCTTTGTAACTGACAGGAAATGGGTTCCGTATTATTCAATACAATTAGTGCCGTGGAATCCTTTGTTTTTATTTTAACGATCCAGCATTTACTTAAATTGTAGTTGTCGGTCTGTCTGTCCGTCCACTTTGTTACTTGACATGCAGGCGAGAAAATTCTACGTTTTCGATTCGATAAGGAACAACAAATCGTTTAACGCGTTCAAATTATTGTGCTATAAAAACTACTCGGTAAAATGTACAATGTTTTGTTTATGGTCTTTGGGATTACAAACGCGTTGTAAATTAAGGTTTACCGAAAGGAGGGACAAGATAGCGACAAAATCACCAATCCATTCAGAAAGATAAGTCCTTAGAAAGATATATTATAATGAAGACAAGGTCGGCGGCAGATGAAAACAAAATTGGTCGTCGGGAACAAGGGTCGGATGGTCCTCCGGGTGTGTCGCGCTCGGGGACGATCAAGTTTATCGGGACCACCGACGACGAGTCCACCGCTGGACAACTCCCGACAAATTTATTGACACTCTTTCAATTAAACCTATTGTTGCCGGGAACAGACACAGCGGTCATAACAGAATAAAACACGATAACTCGCCGCGTGTATTCGTAATGCGTTCCCATATCGACCTCCGCCCGTTCCGACCGCCGTAAAAGGAGATTTATTAAAACTATTTGGAAACTGATTCGATCGAAACCGAACGATTTGACATTTAGATAAAAAGTAAAATTTATTTTTCCCTCGGATACGCCGCTCCGGCGGAGTGACAATGGAATAAAAAGGTTATAAAATGCGACGGTTGCGGCCGGTGTCGCCCACGTCCCCCGGGTGTCGTCGGATGTTCGGCGCGCCGCCGTGCCGCATGCAGGCCGGGCCGCAGCTGCCACGCTCAGATAAAACGCGTCCAGTGCGTTATTACGACCTGCCGCGCACCTCCACTGCACCGACACTCGCAAGCACGTGTAAATTTCCAGTGTGAGAATATGCGAGATAAGCCGCCGCGCGTGGGCGCCGAGTACACTCGCGGCGCCGCGGTCAGCCGCCACCGCGACACAGCGTCGCGAACTCCATCGGAGTTTTGTGTAAATCGATGTAACTGTACTAATAGGGTCAAAACACGTTATTTATTGAACATTTATCATTCCACGATTAACGACTGTGTTTTGTTGCATTGTGGTGTTCCGTGTTCTCATTGGTCTTTGTGTTGTTCGTACAGACGATACGTAGAAAATAATAGCAGTCAGAACTATTACTTGGAGAATAAATAAATTTTTCAACACACTTGCTCATAAAATGGCTCTAATTTCACCGCAATTAAGCACATAATGACACCTGTTATCAAACTGTGACTTTTTCTTTACTATTATTCACAAGTGAGTTATAGGTTTTTTTTTAAAGTGTCAACCAATTAAAAAAAAAGCCTATAACTCACTTGTGAATAATGGTAAAGAAAAAGTCACAGTTTGATACTGTTATCAAACTGTGACTTTTTCTTTGTTGTTGTTGTTTTTTTTTGTGTTGCTTTGTTTTCAAAAAAGATCGTGTTCAATAGTTGATACAAATAAATTTTACCAACTGCATGTTAACTAATTGTTTCTCTAAACAAACTTTTTAATCATTAAATAAAATGGCTTTTTAGTATTATTTTCTTCACAAGTGTGTTGAAAAACGTCGTATGATACACGTGTGTATTGATGATTACCGTCCTCGGCTCTCTTAAGACCCTCACCTAACGGCTCGGGTCTCAATGGCGCCTCAGCGGTAATCACCAACATTACACACTTGTACCATAATGTACTATTATTTACGACTATTCTTTATTGGTATAAATACTTATTGGTATGCTATCAATAAAACTTTTTTACATTTTTTGAAACTCTACCATTATCTTAATGTGCCCTAAATATATAAACAATAAATTATGATAATTTTAAGAATACGGTTTCCGTTATAATTTTGAGAGCTAGTGAGATCGTTCTCGAAACTATAAATTCATAATAGGAAATAAACGTAGGCAATATTATAGTCATAAAGGTACACCTACGCTAGTTAAAAGTTGCTTCTTGTCGTTATAATGCAAGTATAGACAATCAAAGAATCATAATAAAAATAACACTTCTTTGTTAGAATTGTATTATCATTTCTCGAGAAGTTTTGAAATGTTCTTGTTTTTGTAGTCGTTGAGGTAGATCAGGACGACGGAGATAATCTCCTTGGGGACGTGACACAAGAATGAGATATTTTTTTGCTGACGCATTGTTTTGGGAGTCGAATAACACACTACGTGCGGGTGTTCCACGAAGTAAGGCTTGACATTGACTGCGTGGTGGCAAGCCGGGTCAACGGGCCCGCCCGAGGACGACACCAACAACTTTATTCTTATTTTACTCAACACCAAGCTTTTACTTGCATACAGATCCAAAAACCTACATTGTACTACACAATAAACAACTACATACTTTTATTCCAGTGGAAGAGTTCAACATCGCTGTAAAATTTACATTATGTAGGAAGAATACTCACGGGTCTGCTATTTGCTTGCTTTTAGCTGAATAGAATATTGTGAATGTTAACATCACGACATGAATTTCAATTTAACGATGGTCCGCGTTCCGGCGACGCCCGCCGCCCGAGCGGGATACGTTGCAAATGTTACAATCTTAGTGCGGAATAAAATCTATGATATCGGCATCGATTGCCCACTAACCGGCGGGTTTCAAAAGCTTCGCTGGGTCCGGTAACTTCAGACGTTTCCTTAATTTACATATCTCCATTGTATCCACTCGAGTTTCCATAAAATTTAACAACAGCCGTCTTGACGTGTCCTCTGAGCACCCAAGATGCTACTTTACGACGATTCTCAAGACCAAGTTAAGGTTATGGCTATAATTCAGTTTTATGAAACCCCTTTCAGGTAACAAAGTGTGTATTTGGAAAGTTCTCACATAACTTACATTAGGCCAGTGTATTTAGTATAATGGCTGCGCTGGAACACGTTCAATAAAATCTGATAGCATCTCTTGAAATTACTTCAGCAACGTGGTTTGTGGGTAGTGATTATTTTGTCTATTGTGTCTTTGTATCGAAACTTGGAACAATACCAAAAATATTAATTTAATTTCTATTCATTGCGGAATGGGATTCAGCCAGGAATAGGCTCTTAAATGAAACATAAAGGTATGACACAAGATTAGGGCATTACAAATATAAATTGTTATTTTATCTTAAAGGAATTTCAAATGGGTTCGAAATCTCTAACGTTAATTTAGTTAAAGGAATAGAACAGTGTTGACTAACTGGCTTGGTCGAAAGCTGTATCAAAACAGTTGTTATAGCTGTCGGGGTCCTAAGGTAATACCACTTCCATTAACTTAGACTAATATTTTGCTTTCAAAGGACTCACCGGTTTGTCTGTCGGTGAGATTCCTTTATTTGTCTAAGTTACGAGACGTTATGAAGCAATGAGAAATTCTCAACAAAGGTTTATTGCTTCAATAACGTTCTTTACGACTTTCATTGCGGAGCACCTGTCAAAACTGAAGCAGACATACACGACAAAGATGACGATGAAATTAAAAAATCAATTTTAGTCGATGCCCTTTGCAAATTTCTTATTAGTATAAATTACTTCAAAGAAAATATCTTTTGAAATATTTGCTTTTCTTGAAAAGAAAGAATACAATGATGAGTACAGATAAATAATCGGCTTATTTTTCCAATGGCTTCTCACTTTTTTGTACTTATACGTACTTAATTCTTAAGAAAAAAATATAAGATGGGTAAGTAGGTATGGATGCTTATTTATTGCTTTCCAATAAGCGGCTTATGAAGTCGAAAGTGAAAATAAGTTATAATAGGAGTCTACGGAATATTACGGGATAAAGAAACGTGATTGACAAGATGTCGTTGAAAGTTACACGATTCATTATGGTGGTAGGACCAGCCGCTCCGGTTTCCAAGACGATAGAAAGAAGGGGATGTAAATGCCATAAAGCTGTGTTACGACGCGAGTGTTGGCGTCATAAAAGAGACCGACTTCGCCGCCAGAAGTCGCTTAAGAAAGCTCAATTTGAATTGAAACGGTCCGGATGCTTTAGTGGCTGAGGGGATTTTATTCAAAACTCTCTGGTAAGATCAGCTGGCGAAAACATCTGCTAGTGACATACATTCAGTTATCTAACCTCCTCTAGGTTAGATCGCTGGACTGTAACTTTATGGGCCAATCGTTAAGGCAAAATATACATACATATTGCTTATATTTTACGAGAATATTAACTTGAGTTTTCAGTGGGCCGTAATTTCTTCAAAAAGGTTAAGTGTATCTATACTTAATACTGTAAAGAGGTACAATTTGTTTGTATGTACAGGGTAATCTATAGAACTAATGATTCAATTCTGGTAGGGTAGGAATCTACATAAGTCATGAGTTCCATATAAACAAATTATGTTTACATTATGCATAATTATAAGTTAAGGTATCGCAAGTTTTGTCTAACAAATCGGAAAAAGAGCGGACGATGATGTGCGATCGAAGGTTAAATTTTACGCAAACTGAGGAGAGTAGAAACGAATATTTTGAATATAATGCTTTCATAAAACCACGTAATCCCCAAGTCTTAAGCAGCGGTTTCTCTATCTAATACAAATAATGTAGTAGTAGTGCCCTTTATAGGAGCACATTCTATGCCTACCCAACTTAAAGCCTAAGCATATTTTGTGAGTAGATAAATTGCTTACTGTACAGAATCAGAAACACAATTAATTAGGATTTAAACTAGTACATATAACCAGCCTAAGTTGGATATTCCATATATCCAGATCCCAGCACTTAAATCTAACCCAAACTTAAAAAAAGAACCATTCCAATTTGAACCTCCTTTTTTTGTAATAAAATTGAATATCTATTTAAATTTTACACGTTTGGGTCGATTGCTGTGCATGGACCAACAGCCATAGGATATGGATTCCGGGTCGACTGGACGTAGGTCACCTTCCCATTAACTGGACCCGAGAAGAAGTCTCTTCATCTCATGCGCTTATCTAAGAGGTAACCGGGGAGAACTTAATAAATTTCTTTCTATTCTATTCTACACCTCACTTGCCCATAAAATGGAATGGAGCAAATGGAGGAGTAACTCCACCGGGGCGAAGGAAGCAACATTCGTACTAGCAGCGTCTTTTTTTTTTATCGTGGTAAAATCATCAAATGAGTCCTCCCACTCCGGGTAGGGCGAGAGGGACTGTCAGTTTGTACTGACTAAAATCCACAGTGTCCTTCAATAGCCCTTTATGTTCCGGGGTCACGGTGATGGTATAAGTCCCGCGACCCCGGCAGGCAAGTGTGCAAGGGTACGGGTGATTTTAGTCAGACGAGTCCGACATCTCCGCCTTTCTCAGGAGGAGAAAGTCTATGAATATTTCCACATCGAGGAAAAAAAGGTTGATGTGCTTGCGTCTAAAATATCCATCGTTTAATACCAACGGCAAGATTGATATGATAAATTCATCATAAAATTATTCTATTTTAACTAAAGGATTGCAGTGATCCATCACGTTGATCACCGGCTAATTTGAACGCTAAAGCTCCGTTCCTATAATTAACAAATCGTTGTTTTACGAAACAATGTCCGATTAGTAACAGATGTCACTGGGATACAAAGGATTTGTGTTTTATGGACCTATGACTTTGTCTCGACCAGGAAGGTACTAGCTATGTAAAAATATCACATCGCTTGAAAAGTCCGAAAGATGAGAGGTAAAAGTTTTCCTATATTTCACCAGATATGTCAAAACTGTTCATGTAAAAGGGGGTGTGGCTTATTGCAATCCACCAGGTACACAAATGTCTATATTCCGATGTATCCGTTCCGAGAATTAAACCGCGTCAACCTCAGAAATAAATCAACTTAGAACATAATTTTATTAAAAAAAAAGATAAATTATTTGTTTTTATCTATCTATTGACATGAACATTAAAATTCCTTTTAAATCATTATAAAACACCATTGTGACCCTTTTATTTCGCGTTATTAAGCGACTATTAGAAGATTCCGATTACGATCACATGCTTAAGGTGTTCAATTTTGTAACGTATTTTGTAGTGCATAAGTTTCTTTCATTTTTTGAGTAGGTTGGGATCCCAAGACTGACTCGTGCGCAGGTAGGATCCGACCGACATTCTTCGGCTTTGTTCGGATGAATGCGCCTACGCACTTCCGGATACCGTACAAATCCTAAGCCCAACAGTTCAACTCATTGCATTTAGATCTTATTGGCTTTTAATGTGCAGTCATAATGCCAAATGCAGCGGTTTCTATGTTACGTTTTCTAGGTCATTTGAAGAAAACGTTTGAAAATATTTTATGAGCAATTGTGGAGATTTACAATCGGCGTTTGCGCATCTATGCTGATTGTTATAGCATTGAATGTCCCTGGACATCGAAAGCTTTTTTTAAGTTATGGCAATGGGGAAAAATCTAATAAAACCACCACAGTTGAAATAACACAATGATTTGTTTACTAAGAAGTTTTCAAAGTTTTATTAAATACCGTCATTAACAGCTTTCACATTTAATTTTTATTTCCAAATATCTATTTATTTAATAACCGTTCCGCAGCTTATTATATGCTGGTAACATTGTCCATAATTCCATTTGTTTAATTTTAATGAGTCGTCTGTAAGGGAATTAAAAACTAATGGCTATCGATTATCTAGTTTCTTGCATCATTGTCTGCTTAATAGCTAGTTAAGAGATGTTTAACATACGCTGTAGGTAGATAATTAATGATTTTTTTAACTGTCAACACGGGACATTTGTAATGACGTTTACCATTCATCAAGTTCGATGATATATGACTTACGGTAGTGGTTTTTATTTTACTTTTAGAAGGCGACCTCGCCTCGTCTGTCCCGATCAGTTTATTTTTGATAAGGCTTTATTATAATAAATAGTGCATGGCGCCGATGTCGCTTTATAATGACTCAAGAATAAAGTGAGTTATCATTTAAAATACTTGTACTTGTTTTCACTTTAAAAGCATTTCTAGTTCAACGGAATGTTTCAAATTGGTTCAGTTCTCGGAAAATTTTGTCTCTTCAAAAATATAAAATATAAGAGTAAAATAATCAACTCAAGAGTAGTAAATAGTTAATAAAATTGCTTTGCCACTACATTTATTTGCTGCTACACTTTGCGGTGGCTGCCAATGGTTACAATTGAAATTAAGATCAAATTACATTTTGTTACCACAAGTAGAGTTAACTTCTGCGGTAAAACGATTCTGTTATTACAATAACCGAATGAATGCTTCAACACAGAAGTACGAATAATAATAAATTCCATAAACGGAGCTTAAAAGAAATCGAACCATGTCTCGTGTTCGAGATGAAATTGGAAACTTTATAGCCATAAGTTTAGTCCTTTTATTCTTTCATTTGCATTATAATATATATTAAATACGTGATCAAATCATAACACGATTCCAAACAAAGTCATAATCATAAAAAGTAAGTCGTTTTTGGTTGCAGAGTCAGTCTCGAAAAGACTTGGTTTTTTCTAATAAATATTGTTTTTATGGGTGAACCTTCCGTTAAAGACACAATAATATAAATAAGGCACCCGGGTCCGTTCCGGTCGTGGGTGTAATATCTCGTGGTTCAGCGTGACATAATGATTGTGCGGTCTGTTAACTCTTCGGTCCTCGCCATCGCGACACCCACTTTGATTTACTCACAACAATGATGCGGGGGCTCTGATATATTGTTACTCCATGAGGTAACACAGCTGTTTACTAATTGTTTTTATTCCTTATTGTTACAGGTATGGTCATGTCTCCTCTGGCAAGGTCGAGCGGTATGTAGGATAATTTATAACCTAACATCATGTTAATATTTGCTCGAAGGATAAGGCAGAGGTGTGCTATGGAAAATGAGCAACTATACCATTTCGTAAGTAATCATAGTCCTAGCTATTTTGTTAGATTAACCTAAATTGTCAGATTAAAGCCAAATCTAAGCTTGTGAACTACTAAGAAATTTCCGAACGATAAATTCGACATCACTTTGTCGTAAAAAATGTTATTTTTATTTAAATAAACCAGTCTTCAATAACTGCAGGTACCGACAAAGCCTTTACATCTTTTTAACACAAAAAAAACCTTTTTTAATTTCGCGAGTCGCCGCGACATTTTGGAGACAACATGTCAGATAAGGCTCTTACAACTTCTTTTGGAATTAACATTATTAAGGCATTATCCTTAATGTGATTACAGTGTTTTATAACGTGTGCTAGAGTTTGCAATTTTATCGGAGAATGTCGAACGCTCACTTCTTTATATAAGAGAATGTATTACTGTTATTCAAATTGGCCAAGTATGAAATAAAAACAGGCTTCTTACTATCTCACTGATATTATAAATATTTGTATTTTTGTGTGTAGGTATCTTTGTAATGAATAAACTCGAAAACTACTGTGATTACAAAAAATATTTCACCATTAGAAAGCTACCATTCACCCTGAGTAACATTAGGCTATAATATAAATTATGTCCACCCGTGCGAAGCCGGGACGGACTTCCAGTTCTATTATGAACGCGAAAGTTTGTCAGTATGGACTGATTTTAGTTACTCTTTCACACAAAAACTACTGAACGGATTTAGATAAAATTTTGTACACAGATAGTTTATTACCTGCAGTAATACACGAGATACTTATTATTCCAGGACGATGTTCCCGTGGTTTAGTTATCAGACTTCACGCGAGCTGATATGTTAACAAATATTATGGTAATACTTTCTAGCTAGCACTTGGCGTAGCTTTTATGACCAGACGTATGAAAATGGTCGAGACGAAAACAGCATGTCAGGATCGTAACAGGCTGTGATTTGTAGTATCTATCCTCATGGGAAATATACGTGAAATAATGTATTATTCTAAAACATATTCGAAATAATGTGATAATTTCTATTCGAGGTTCAGAAGCACGAATGTTTTGTTCGAACTATTAGAAAAGGTTCACACTATTTCAGTAATTAATCCGTCTGAATGTCAATTAGTCTAGCGACGAGTCTGTTTGTACTGACACCTATCCATTAGGTTTTAGAGACAATTCCTAAATGCCAAAACTTTATAATCTATTTTGGAAAATAGCAGACTATATTTTAATTTCAATGTTGAATCTGAAAGGATTGGTAGGTTCTTAAATCTATATTTAATTTTGATTAATAATCTACTTACATTACAAATGCGTAAAGTTTGGATGGATGAATGTCTGTTGGTTAGTCGATCACGCTTCAACGGCTGAACGGAATGGGATGAAATTTACCATAGAGTTAGTGTGAAATTAAACGCTTACCACTTTTCTCACACTACCTTCTTACTAAGTAGGTGAAACCGTTGGCCATAGCTAGTATCATTAATATTAGACGCTCTCTGGAGGATATAAGGTTCAACTCTGATCAATTTACTGTTTTTTCAATGAAATATCCCTTGAATATTATGATTACAAAAGTCCATTATCGTGTGACCTTTTAATAACAGCTTCGCAAAAAGTAGACAATGTGACAAAATGAAAATTCGATCAATTTTAATCATGCGGTGTAATTATCGAGCCTTCTACTATGTTGCTTTTAGGACTTTCCCAGATTTTCTTTTCAAAATGTTTTAACGTAATGATGTATTCAAAAAGACAACAAAGCTGGGAAATATCTTAATTTTTTAGCGGATAAGAGATTCAAACGCAATACCATTTTGAACCTTATTACAACTGAAATCAGTGCGTCTTTCAGTCAAGGTCAACGGCATGACCTTAAGTGGTTTGTGCACTCAGTCAAGTAAACGCATCTGCCCCGTCATCATCACTACAGTAACATAAGTTAGAGGATCGCCTGGGGCCGGCTTTCGCTAACTTTGTTTACACGCAGCCAGTCGACTTGACCCGAGTGAACTACGTACGCTCGACAAATGGATGTGCGATAGACGCTTGCGCGACAACTCACCACAGTTCGAATGCACGTTTGTGCGAAAGTTTGTTTTAACAGTACAGCAGTGCGTCAAAAAAGTAGGTACCTATGGTCGAAAAAGGCACACAGGTGAGATTTTTTTTTTACGTGGTTAAAGCATCAAATGAGTCCTCACACCCAGGGCAGGGTGGGAGGGACTTAGTCCGGGCCCGGAATTTAGTCAGTACGAGTCTGAACTCGTACTGACTAAATTCCGGTGTCATTCAATACCCCTTTACGTTCCAGGGTCACGGTAATACCATAAGTCCCGCGACCCCGACTGGGCACACATGAGATTTACAATGAAAGAGCGAACATAGCGAGCCTTGAAAATGGGGCATCCCAACTTGAGTTTCTAAGGAGAACGGGACTCGAATTGATCAGCATAACAGAAGCTGCTCACTTAGTTCACCCACTGGACCTTGGTGTGCTATTAGCGTAAATATAGCAGGTTCTAATGAAATCAAATTTTCCGTTGAAACCCTAGAAACCTCACAATTTGACTGTGGTTTGCATATTTAATTCTGTTTGGCGCTCTATTCGAGTTCACTTCTAGTATTTACGCTGCCCACTTTAACTGAATTATTCTGGGTACATGTTTGTATGTGCTTTAAGCGAAACGAGAATACATTAACGGGAATATTAATTCACTTTTTGTTTGGTGACGATTGGAATATACAGGGTGAATTTTTCAACTGGGCGTGGATGGCTACTTTCGAAACTATGAGGAATATCGAAAAACGTTGAAAGGAGTCTCGAGGCCGATTTTGACGAAAACTAAAACTGCATCATTCGATTTTAGAAAAATCAAAAATCCTGGTCAGGAATCGAACCCGCGGATTTTGAAAATAAAATCACACCCTGTATTATTATACCGTTCGATAGTATTGCTAATGAGGATCAAATTCTGGGAAGTAATCATATACGGCAAACTTAAGGAAAACGTATAATTACTAAAAAACTGATTAATCTTCAAGGCAAAGACTGTATTTGAAACATAAGTTACCGATTCTTCTTTAAAATAATGCTATTTTTAGTTTAACTCAATAATGTCGTATTGCTAAGTACAGTGGGATTGTTGAAACGTTAAATCTAGTGAGACATTGAAAACAATGAAATTTTATAATTTCGAATAAATTATAGCTCAGTAGATGTAAAGTAACATGGAAAAATAGCAATTTCATAAAAATCAGCCATTTCCTTAAGTTTGCCGTATATGATTACGTCCCAGAATTTGATCCTTATTAGTAACACTATCGAACGGTGTAATAATACAGGGTGTGATTTTTTTTCCGAAATCAGCGGGTTCGATTCCTGAGCAAGATTTTGGATTTTTCTAAAATCCGATGATGCAGTTTTAGTTTTCGTCAAAATCGGCCTCGAGACTCCTTTCAACGTTTTTCGATATTCCTCATAGTTTCGAAAGTAGCCATCCACGCCCAGTTGAAAAATTCACCCTGTATTATTTTTGTCATGAACTAGGTGAATGTTGTTCTGTACAAATTGAAATCAACACTAAATAATATTTTAAAAATTAGGTAGTATCACCGAAGCTGGCCCGCCTGCTAGGATAGCCCACTTTAAAAAAGCGTACTGGAATAGTAGCTTATACCCGCGAAATTTCAAACGTTTCAAATAATCTAATTTTTTTTTAAGTAGGCCTCTTATTCTAGTAGGCCTAGAGGCCTAGAGGCCATTTTCGGTTTACGGTTTTCGATACTACCTTAGATTTTGCTAGCGGCTTAAAGTTAATCTACGGGAACTTTATAACAGGATCAGCGGTTTCCTATGTGTCAGACTAAAACTATCTCCGAGCCAAACATCAATATCCATTTAGCCATTCTCACGTGACCGACTAACAAAAACATCCAAATTTTCGCACTTCTTATATTTGTTAAGGTAATCTCACTGGGAGTATTCGCGTGTAGTGTAACATTAATATAGATTCGACTTTGATCATTACATTACAGTACTACCACCTTCACTTGCTCGATTGTTCTCCCTCACCGATGAAATGCTCGAATTTGTAACGTTACATTACGTTACGTTACAACGTTACATGTGAATGCTCGCGGTGAGAGTTAAACAAATGAACATTATCACAGTTGAGCCCAGAGAACAAAGTTTATGTTTCTGATGTTCGACCCAAAGGACATAATTTTTGTGTGCCGTGTAACACTTCACCTTGACCAACTAAGTGTTGCGGAAGTTTTAAGTAAATATGTTCGTTTTAGCAGTTATTTACTTGTTCCCCATTCGACCTATCGGCCTTAACTTTGACAAGTACTTATTAGAGACGTTACTAAAATGTTTTTTAAATATACTAACAAGTTTTTTTTTTACTTAAAATGGGTTTGCTTAATCGAGAACAGAACCAAAGATGAGACAGAAATTCAACTCTTGCGCATCGAACGACGTTGTCCAGGGTGAACCTCTAGGAGTTGGATCCCAACTATCTGAAAATTAGTAAACAGATCAGAAGCCGTATTAAACAAGGCTTGCTCCAGCGAGTGAAAATGACAGAGTTATATAAGTCGTCTAGCGCCATCTCGTTCACTCACAGAAACAAGCCTGGTTTTAAGAAGTTGAATTACGGCCGCAGGTGACCTACCGTGACGTAATAAATCTAGATTAGTTCCAGTCAGTGAACGAGGTGGCGCTAGACGACTAATATAGCCCTGTCTCTTTCCATCACTGGATTTACTCTGGCTTTAAAGGGCCTACCATTCGCACAAGCTTCCACACCACAGTTTTGCCTGCGCAAGCCCGGCCTGCGCGTACTTACCTCTGTGTGTGGTTGGGCGTTCAGTGTTGCCGACAAAGATAGATAGATAGATTCAACTAGATAATGCAAGAGCAACTACTTCGCTTGCCAAAAATAGCTAGCTAGTGCTAGCTTACGACCAAAAATCGTAATTGGCCATTTTCACGCTCGTCTAAATCGGTCTATCGCTAGTTGGACATCAGTTTTAATATTAAAATGGTTTTAGTTTTTTTTTTTTTTACGTGGTAAAATCATCAAATGAGACCTCCCACCCCGGGCAGGGCGAGAGGTACTGTCAGACTTGTACTGACTAAAATCCACGGTGTCCTTCAATAGCCCTTTATGTTCCGGGGTCACGGTGATGGTATAAGACCCCGGCAGGCTTTAGCCCTCTGAGAGGGGTCCGACCTCGTCCGACGCCGTGGGCGTCCATTACCGCGGGTGGGGTGGAGGGAGGACCTTGTCCTCTCTCTCACGCGGCCTGCCTCCTCCTTCGCGAGCATGACTGCTTCGCAGAAGGAGGCGACCGCTTCCCACTCCGTCTCGCTCCGCAGCATGGCTGCAACCAATGCCGGGCGCGAGAGGTCTCCGCCTATCGCCGCCGTGAGGACACGTCGGTGCTCCGCCCAAGCGGGGAAAATGGTTATTGTGCAGTGAAACTAACCGTATAAATAAGATTGCTTAAGCTCAAGTGTAAATATAAATTCTACAATGTTTCGTCTCTCAGTAAGAGCGTTTAATATTAAATAGTCGTACGCTACTCAATAAGTGCATATGTAAATATACATGAATAGATATTGACTTTAAGCTGTTCCGTAATTACATGTATTTAGGTGCCAACACTTTTATGTACAGTCAGCAAAAGAAATATATATTCAAGCCATCAACTTTGAAAGGTTTTTTATATAGTGTTTCATAACACATTAAAAAAAAAAACGAATTAATTAGATACGTAGGCAAGCATAAATTTTTGTTATTGTCATTAAATTCACAAAAAAAAACGAAACAAAATGAATGCCGGTTTATTTATATCTCTACATTATCTCATCTCCTACCTACCTATCTCTTTTGACGATCGTACTTCGGTTTGACTTGTTGTCAATCTCGCAAGACGTGTGAACAGACGCCATACATCTACTATGGCTGTAGCACCATATCTCTATTTTCAATTATTTAGTATGTGAGCAACTTCTGATGTTTACTGAGTACATTCCTTGCATAGGTGATGTTTACATAACATCGAACTTGCGTACGCAATGTCCCACAAAAGATAAACATTTTAGCTACTACCTGTCAAACGGTCAACTTTTAATCTATAAATGATTCATAAAAGTGATTGATGGAGAACGCATACAATTAAACCTAATTATCTGTGCAGGCGGGAAAATAATAGAACTAAATTAAATGTAGCAACTTTGACATGTATATTATTGATGATTTTTTTTTGACTAGCAGCGCCACCTTTGACTGCAAACTTAAAGTGTGACCATTTGAAGTTGTTAGAGCCCATGTGCTCGAACGTTTTTTTTCTGGGCGTTAAAATATCGCCGGAAATAGAAAAAAAACATTAAAAACGCGGCACTTTTTTTTCGACTGTATGTAATTGAATTTGAGTACCTACTAGGTGAAATTGTGACATTTAAGTTCAATTTACCTTTTTGTTAAAACTCGGCGTTTTTTTAACGCATGATTCTCGTGTGGATGGCAGCTTAACTTAACTGTGATTATTTTACGCAATGTTTGAATCAACAAAGAAGGTCGTGTACGCTTTTGCATCAAAATTCATAGTCCCGTAAAGATATAGACAACGTAGGTACCCCATTCCTCGCTCCGTGTTTATAACGTGAGTTTCTAAGTTGGAACATTTGTACAACGCAGAGAGGTGTCACGTATTAATTTTATGGTGTATAATGCCATGGTTCACGTTGTCAAGTCGAAGGCGCCGCGAACATGGCGCCCCTTCAATCAAAAAAGGGAATAAGTCAAATTTTAAAATTTTGTATCAAACGCATTTAATGGTTAAGAATTTTTCGAAAGCCTGATATTGAAAAAATAAAGAATATTATTTTACATTTAAAAGTTACTTCAGCTTTTACACAAATGTGTTGTCACAAGAACTTTCAATTAAAATTAATCTTTTCCACATTCTTCATATCGAATCAGTTCATGACTTATCGTTTTCTTATTGTGAATATTAAGTAATTGTTCAAAGGGTGGTAAAAATTCAAAAATTGAAATTTTTGAGTTATATTGTTCTTGACTAAAGGAGCGATGCAATAGGCCGACGTGCGCAGATTGCGGCGCACGATACAACCTCACCCCGCCACTACGTGCGCCCCTATCAATATTTCACTAATACAAAACTAAACATTTTCCCAACTTATTACGTTTCATAACAAACTTTAAGTTGATATCGATGTTGCATTTTATTTTTCTTAAGTTTTCTATTTGATTGAAAATATCGAAAGTTTTCAGCGAGCTTATAAGTCTTTTGAATTTACTTCATTATTTCAGTATTGTATTTAACTTTTGAAAGTTTTGTTTGTCTAATGTATATGTTTATGTAAGTACTTAAACTTAGTTTTACAAACGTGTAACGTACTTTTTATGAATATAGCTTTATAAAATATAGTTCGTTACACGTCTTAAAAATATGTGGATACTTAAAATTAAGAAATATCAATGACTAGCTTCTGCCCGCGACTTCGTACGCGGATCCTGTTCGTTTATGGATAAAAAGTATCTTATGTCCGTCTCCTGGCTCTAAGCTACCTCCCTACCAATTTTCAGCCAAATCTGTTCTGCCGTTCTTGAGTTATAAGTGGTGTAACTAACACGACTTTCTTTTATATATATAATATAGATTGTATATCGCTGAACTGGGTTTATTTGGTGCAGCCGTCAAGCAAAACTCCGAATATCATTTTCCCTTTGACTATGTTGTGTGCAGTAACAAACACACTTTTTATCTTCTCTAATAAATTTTCTTATTCCTATCCGCCACTGCCTCCTATAACCTTAATTTACCATAGATCACTTCATCATCATTACACCTCTATAAATGCAAACCATAGACATTAATGGCTACTCTAACTAGCCTATTATTTACCGGTAATACCTACCACAGCAAATGACGGGATGGCCTATAGCTACGCTCCATGTTTCAAGCATGTCAGCAATTTTACCGAGTTAACACAATTTCACTTTGTAATTTATTACAAGCAGTGCTAATAATTCAAGTAAACTGCCGATTCGGCAATCGATTGCCAGTATCAGTCACTATCATAAAATCAACGGTGCATGAAGCTCGCAGAAAAGTTCATTAACTTTTATATTTTACAGGCTTTTGAACGTAGTTTTTCTCGGGATTAAGGATGGCTACAGGTTTAGGGGACGATTAATAGAACGATGGATTCTTTTCTTTTTTTAATCTTTGGCTCACACTATGAATTTAACCGTGTCGTGAGTGCGTTTACAAAAATAGAATCAAACATTTAAAAAAAACCAACATCTGACAACATCAAAAATTACTTGTAGGTCATCGTATGGGATCGAACCTGTGACACGTTGTGCAGTAGTCGATTGTTCAGCCACGGCGCTAACCGTGTCGTCAAAAAGGACAAATGAAGTGTGAAGGATGATAATTATGACTAAAAAGGTGACTTGCTATAACCAGTAAGACATACTGTGCCTACCCTGATGAATTTGGAAAATCGCTCAGGAAAAAAAATCTGAATCAAATGTTTCGAAGATTATTCTCAAAGGCCAAGCACGAAAACTTAGCTAAATCTACTAATATTACCAACTGTAGCCTGAAGTGACACAAAAGATGTTGTATTGTTTTCTCTTATTTTATTTTCAAACGATTGTCTTGTGAAAGTAAAGTTAAGAGGTGATTGATAGTTGCGGAATATTTTGAGAAGTTTATTAGTACTGGCAGATAGGCGCCGGCGCCGGTGAATGAGTTATCGTCACGGTATACACACAGGAACAGGTACCGGCCATGAAGGAAACACATTGACCTCGGGAAAGATATGCTAGTTTCGGATTACTTAGCGTTATCTCTGTGACACACTATCTATGTGATGTTTTTCGCCGCATCGTTCGTTCAAGTAAATATTTTAAAAGAGTACCTAACCATGGAGTTTCTTGCCGGTTCTTCTCCTTGGAAACGACCAACCCGAACCGTGCCAATTTTATTTTTCTCGACGTTTATAAGTGTCCATTGAGGCCCATATAAATAAAATATTTTGATTTTGTTCTGGTTGGTTGGGACTTCTTGCGAGAAAGATAACGAACTCTCTGCAAAGCTGAAACCCTACCTTTTTAATTATAGATGTGCATTCTTCATGGCCGATACCTGTAAATACTTAGACAATCATAAACTCAATACCATCTTCACTAATAAGTTAACTATTTAGTTAGCTTGAGTTTTCTTGACTATTTTAAATTGAAGGTAAATGATTGTTTGCTATTCGACGTTTAAAAGTGCCTCTTTGATGGCCTAATTGAAATAAATGATTTGACTTTGACTTTGGACTCTTTCCCGGTTTAAACTTTAAAACTAAAGGCAGGAAACGACGCATTGTGTGTCGAAGGAAATTGTTGGACTATCTGCTTTGCTTACGTAATTTATATATTCTTGTTTCTGTAAACTAATGGATTATTACTATTATAGTCACAAAGGCCTGAACTAAGCATTGTCTACATTCTCTCAGTCGGTACTTTGTGGTTGTAAAGTAAATAAGTAATTGGCAATAACGATTTGAAATAGTCGCATTAGAATTTGTAAGAAGAATATAACTCTAAGAATGTCTAATTGGTCTCTGGCATTCGACAAACGATTGCTTAGGAATGATACTGCCTTGTTCGTGGGTGTTCGCAAAAGTTACTGACTTACTTAGAGCTTTAAGTTAAGCGCGTTAAGAGTTGCAGTTTGTTAGTAAATAATTATTAATTTTATAGTTTTAAGGCGTCGCGCGTCGTTGCAATGCACAGTTAATCAGCATCGTGGTCCGGCTCGCCCACGCTGGTCGGTCGTGGCGCCAACGTGTGCCAGCCGCCAGACGAAGGCCCCACATCAATGCACCACTTACATTCGACCAGTTATTAAAGTTTTATATTCATATTGTGAATTTAAAAGGTATGCAATCAATAAGACATTATGGCGCACGCAATCGTTTATTGGCTTTCTTTATTAAAGAGTTAAATTTATTCTTATGAAGGCCGTTTCTGAATAACGTATCTTAATTGGTCGAATTGAAAGGTTTAATCGACAATTTCGTCACTAATTTGCTGTCTAGTCTAGACTAAGATTACACAAAACGATATCGATTAGTGAATAACATAATTCAAGGAGGTTTATCTGACTAATTACCCACATAGTCTTTAAAGGATCTAAGAATCCATTAGAGATAGTAACACAGCTGGATGTGTGGCGCGGCATCGCTACGATAACAAAACAAATAATTAATGATCCACAGATATCAATCGGATCGTAATTGTTGTTGAGGAATGTGACTTATTGATTCCTGTACCCCGGCAAACTGTTGACCCATTTATACATAGATCGATTGTAAACTCAAAAGATTAATGTTTTGAAACGAGACAGTTTTTCGTACTAACAACGGTACTTTGTGTGGGTGATGTACGATTCAATTTTGAAACAAAATGGAACCTAGAATGAAAAATAAGAACAATGACAAAATACTCATTTATGTGTTGTTTTATCCACTACCAAAAAGGCACATATATTGCAATTTATGGAAACAGTTTGTGAAATCATAATCAACGTAAATTTTATGAATATGATTCCAGTTAAACTCACAAATGAAGTCGATAAAATCATTAATTTTGTCGTAGATTTTCCAAGAACGTGTACAAGGAATTTAGGTTTGTCACCGACCTTTTTTTTTTTTTTTTTTTTTTATCGTGGTAAAATCATCAAATGAGACCTCCAGCCCCGGGCAGGGCGGGAGGTACTGTCAGAATTGTACTGACTAAAATCCACGGTGTCCTTCAGTAGCCCTTTATGTTCCGGGGTCACGGTAATAGAAATAAATCCCGCGACCCCGGCAGGCTTTGGCCCTCTGAGAGGGGGCCCCGTCATCTTGCTGACAGCTCTTTGAGGCGCGCGTGGAACACGACGCGCCGTCGACCCGGGCATGGTCCATGGTCGGACAGCGAGTTGCCCTTTACTCGCTGTCCGCATGCCCGCGCCTACGGTGGCCGGAGATCGTCTTGCGACGTGCGGCGCCGTGGGCGTACACCACTGCGGTTGGGGCGGAGGGAGGACGCTGTCCTCTCTCTCTCGCGGCCCGCCGCCTCCTTCACGAGCATTACTGCCTCGCAGAAGGCGGCGACCGCTTCCCACTCCGTCTCGCTCCGCAGCATGGCCGAAACCAATGCCGGGCGCGAGAGGTCTCCGCCTATCGCCGCCGTGAGGACACGTCGGTGCTCTGCCCCAAGCTGGGCAGTCTTGCACCGTATGCTCTACTGTGTCCTCCGGGCGATCTTCGCAGTGGTGACACCCCGGCGTTTCCTCCTTTCCCATCAGCCACAGGTACCTCCCGAAACTTCCGTGTCCGGTGAGGACCTGCGTCATGCGATAGGTCAGGACGCCGTGACGTCTCTCCAGCCACTCCTCAAAGAGGGGTCTTACCGCCGCGATTGCGGCGTGCCCGGCCGTCGGTTGCGACAGTCGTCCACTCCATACTACCCTGAGCTCGCGCCGGAGCTCTTCCCGCCACGCCTCGACTTCTCGAGGCAGCGGGGTCTCGCCCCGGCGCTGCGCCTCCACACGCCACTCATAGACGTGCTGGAGGGCAGTCGCCTCCAGATCCCAGGGTAGTAATCCGTTGTCACCGACCTTACCTACCTGATGTAGAAATACAGATATTGATCTAATAATTTATTTACCAATCATGAATATTGTACGAACGTAATTGTTAATACGAATTTATTATAATACAACTGCCAAACGGTGACTTGTCCAGGATACTTCGATTTATACCTTTGAGCGAGATACCCACTTTCCTGCTTGCCTCGTTAAGCTGTCATTTGTAGATCTTTGACAGTAATTACAGTTAGTTTAGTATTTCGAAAGTCAGATAATCAGACTTACCAAGGAACATTTCCCACTGCTAACTGGGGTTTAGCGGTAAGATAGACAGTAGTTACATGTCAAATGCTCGTCCAAAGCCTGCCGGGGTCCCGGGACTCACGAATTACCGTGACCCCGGAATGTAAAGGTCTATTGAAGGACACCGCGGAATTTAGTCAATACGAGTCCGACAGTCCCTTCCGCCCTGCCTTGGTTGGGAGGACTCGTTTGATTATTTTACCTCCCAAAAAGAAAGAGACATGCTCATATCACCACACTTCACAAATGATGATTTGATGACTTTTGTACGACGTAAGATTTATTCGAATAATGCAGAAAAATTGGATTGACGAAAGAATTTCTCTAAAACACCGAAAGCTTCTAGTTCACAGATTGACTTATGGATGACATGAGAAAGTGTATTTCACCGTTTTTGTCGATTTCTTAAAGAAAATGTGTCTCACGTGGGATCCAGAAAATACAGGATTGGCGGCAGAACTTTCGCACAATAACTCTTTTTAACAAGAAAATCTTTTGACTATACCTAATATTGTCTTTTAAAGACAGGTAGGTACAAAGGTTCGCCTCCTTCTGCGAAGCAGTCATGCTAGCAAAGGAGGAGATGAGCCGTGTGAGGGAGAGGACAGCGTCCTTCTTTAATCCCAGCTGCAGTGTAAGACTAACTAGACGACTACGTGACCCCGGAATGTATAGGGCTATTGAAGGACATCGTGGATTTTAGTTACTGCGAGTCTGAAAGTCCTCCAGCTCTTCCTCTGAGTGGGAGGACTCATTTGATGATGTTACCTATATATAATCTTCACAAACTGTTGTAATTAACAGTTGCAGGCTGCTAATACAGTTTCAGTAAAGCAGTAAAAAAATAAAACTCTACTTTCGAATTTCGTATTCTATCTAACGTTAAATGAAATTTCTTCCGTTTCGAAAGAAACATCTTAATCAAAGGAGACACAAACGTACACAAAAGACATACTGTTTGTATTCATGCAATCTGGATGAGAGCCGTTATAAATTGCAAAAAGGCGAACCCCGCTTTTGAGAAAGCGATTTCTCGAAATGCTTTACAATACAATACGCTCCCGAAGCATTGTGTTGAGATCTAGGCGTTTCCTCGCTTACACAGGATTTATATGTTGTATCCTACTAGCCCCTTTAATATCTTACATTTATATAGTGTTTGGAAACACGTATAAGTGACATGAGCAAGCTGTTTTATATCTTCAACCGCTTCCAGTAAGTTTTAAAAATAGTGGAAATTGGAAAACACATATCAGTCGTAGTTATATTTCATCGTTTAGGTAAAATGGTAAAAATATTTATGAAAAATGTGCGTTAGGGAAAATGTAAAAGAATCCAATTTACTTGTTGATTAATACAAACGTTCGAGTTTTTGAAATGTTTACAACAGTTCAATGTTTTGGAAAACGAAATATTTCTGTAACCTAGCTCATGTGTAGAGTGTGAATATAAATAGCCACTTTTGACTAATTTACATAGACTTAATCACATAGTACTCGGACTAGCATTTGCTTTTCGCGAATATAACTTAACCGTTATGTGTTAGTTTGCCTTAACAATGCTTTCCTCTATTATTTACACGGGGCATGTGAAAACGGTATATCGTTTAGCGCTACAGTAAAACTTTCATTGTGAGCTGCATGTGCGAGTTCAAATTTTATACAAATCGGTATCTAAATAAAATGTTTTGAACAACCAAGTTACGAAACAGCATCTGTCTAGTTTTGATACAAATGTATTTTTTTTAAATATTTGTTTTCCATGAAAACGGTCCTAGAAAAATCAGAATGAGAAACATCGATATGTATGTTTTGCCAGATTTGGTAAAAGTGATGAATTAGCGATAAAATGGATAATTTTACATATTTGATACTTTTATGATTAGATATTAAATTGTAGATACAAACTTTTCTTAAAACAAGCATTCCCGGGTTACTTTGATTAATCTCTTTCAGAATTAAAAAAAAAAAACAGAGATGAAACAGCTAAAAATTATGACAAAAAATTATGTATGCTGAAATCTGATGAACATAAAATGTAGGCGTCCTTATCTTGGCAACTCTTGATTGCAGACCTACAGGGTAATGACTCAATACAATGCTCTTACGGAAATTGTATATTATTAATGTCCTACCCTGTCATTAGGGCGTCATCAACTTGAATAATCTGCAAAACATTGTTTGAACATTTTCGTAATCGGTTATTGGCGAGCAAGCGATATGCTCATTAAGTTTTATTAAAAAGATTACTGGCGCTTTGTTCGCTTGTGATTTTGTCGCTTTTTTTTCAACGTAAATGGAGTAGTTCCTTTTTTGTTATAGTGAGCTTAAATTATGAATAGGTATGTTATTAAAGTCCGCGTATAAAGTGGTGTATGGTCGAGAAAACTTGTTCAATAACAAAAGACGCTTTGTCGATTTCAAGGATTACCAGGGTTGGTTTGTGGGTCAGTGACCAGTCATTATGAATTTCCTCCGTATCTTTGAAACAGTGCCGAAAATACGGATGTGACACAGAAATAGCCGGGACCACAATTGGCAGATCAGGGCGCAGTTATGGAAGCTTGCATTGGTTAAAAAAAGTAAGGGATAGTTACAGGCTTCACGGCACTGTTGTTTATATTATATCTTTGATCATAACTGTAGGCAGGTTAATCAGTCTTGCCAAAGGTATAATATGCTAATATTACTGGTATTATCCAGTTCTAAAAGAGTTGTGGAGGTCAGATTAGCAGTAGCTTCATGTAAACTACAGTGTTACTTTTATATTTGTTTGAACTCTAAAAAAACCTTTATTTACCTACATTCTCTCATTATACCATTTTCAATGGTCAGTTTAACATTCAAATAATGTTATTTATTAAGGGATGCCATAAACGTAGCACTCAACATACGCACTTAAATAATTCTATAAGTGCGGTGACTCGTAAAATACGCGTACCTATAAAACAAAGTTAATACATTTGGAACAGATAGCGTCGACGCGTGGTAGCCCTCTTCATTTTAATGTATACCACTTTATGGCAATATATTAACACAAGTCAACAGAAAGATGAAGTATTTATTACCCAAATTAAATACTGCCCTAGTTTTGTTACACCCTAGTGACTAATATAATATGTCTGCGCAAATTGTACTAGGTAATTATTTAATTTTATTCATAGGAAGGAATCTAATATAATATCTACGTACCCATTTCTGTAAATTAAAACGGTCATGAATAATTTAATAAAGCTGAGAAAATATCGCTACACAGACCAACTCCCACCACTAAACCAACGACTTCTGTGCGTCTATTAACTTTATTAAATCCACACTTAATATAAACCTAAGTTGTGTTTGAACATCTCTAACTCAATTAAGACAGTCAGTTTACCTTATCCAAGTATTGCAGCGTCAAAATGTTCTAAGTTTGGGCAAGTTATCTCTAAAGTTCCTCAATCTACCTCGTAGGTCGGACCAATCTCTCTGCAAATGGCTCTCTAAGTAGCCTACAGCAGTGTCGACCCCCTACAACTCACAAATGTTGTTATGAAAATCCCTCCTGCATAATGAGGACTAACGGGTTATACCTGACGGACGCCACGAGCCGCAAACTTGACCACTAGGACCTCCCCCCAAGAGGGGGCTGCGCTACAAACGAAACCAATTTTGTTTATTCACCAATGCGCCCGACTCTCGTTTTAACTCCGGGGTGTCAGTGGGGACTGAAATGAAACATTACAGGCAAATGTTACACAAACAGAAACTTTAAAATGCAATCTTTGCGGGAGTGAAAGATTAATGGTAGGAACGTTTAAACGGTCGACGGTGACAGTGCCAAAAATCCTCGTCGCACCGTATGTGAGCGGTAACAAAAACGTCTTTGAAGAGAATCCCCTTCATTAACACTGCGGAAATTAGTGAGCGTTAGTTTGAGGCGCACTCAAGAGGGTGGCCACATGCAAGTCATTATGCGGACGATCATTGAATTAATTACGGAGATGTTACAAGAGCGGAAGCGTTGCGATGCTGCGTCGCCCAGGGTAGTCTTACAATACACACGCGATGCCACTAATGAATTAACTTTTACATTTTGTTAACATTTTTCCAGCATCTATTTAAACTTTCATAAAGCTGACATATTCATAGAAAAACTATGGACATTGTTGTACCAGTCTCCTTAAAAAAATACAGATTAAAGTTTTATAGGGCGTTATAGAGTAACAAACTATGAATATAAAATGTCGTTTTTACAAAATATATGAGTATGTATTTTCAATTTCATTTAAGTGTGTAGGTTATAAAAGTCACTTAAACCGACAGCAACTTGAAAAACATGGCTACAACTTTCTTAATAGGTGAAGGAAACCATGCTGTGCAAAAATATACGCGAGCACGTCACTTACAGTACAGAATTCTTTGAGACTGGTATTTTTATTCAAAAACCGTATTGTGTGTATTGCTGCAGGTTTTACTTATCAGATAAAACGTGCGACAGACAGTGTCCCTTGTTCGTGCAGAAAAAAATAGACCATAAATACAGGGATCGGTTTAAAACGAAATTGCGAATTGATTGTCGTGATTCACAGTGGAGTTTGCATGTAGCCCTAGATAAGGGTTGTAACATTCTCCGTTGGAACACGAGCAGGCCGAGGGTTGGTCTATTACGTAACAGGTCAATCACTCGCAAGTACATGACATCGTCGCTATGTTCTTAAACCTGATACGAGTGTGTCGAGAGTCAGTCCTCGTAAACCTAATGAAATATGTATTCACATGTTGATACCAATTTAGTTGCCGGTGAGAAGCAAGTGTCGGTCGCTGGTTACATAATAAGTCGGTGGACTTGGCGTCGTGCGGTAGGCGGGCTGGCGGACTGAAGCGGCTTGGCGAATCGAATTAGGTCGGGTGCGCGATGGTATCTTGCCCACTGCAACACCCGCGCGTCCGCCCCCCGATAACAGAATGTCTGAATAACAGATAAAGCGCGTTCATTTGCTTATTGCTCTCTAGTTGATGACGTCCCGTTTAATAGTCTAGGGAAATGTTTTTTCCGTGGCCGTGTCTTATCTAGGCGAGGCGGTCGTACTTCTTATTTAAATAAAGCAGGGACGTTAATGACGTGTTTTTACGACGCCGCGTTGTTTAAGAGCTAAATAATCTTATGTTCGTCGTAAAATTTCCGTACCCGCATTTCTTCAGCGACTGTTTTCAATACACTTTTGTTATTTTTCAATTCGTATAATAATAAAATATAAAACACATCTCTCAGTGGATGATTGCTGTTACGATAATGTCGTGTTCGGTGCGCGGCAGCTGGAAGAAATGATGTTTTATTGGAGTGCTTCCGAAGCTCTTCCGCTGATATAAAACATTGTTCCATTCTTGCAATAGTGGACAAGTGTTATATCACATCGGCTTATGTGGCTTTACAACTCCATATTGTGTTGCAATTCTTTGCGATTGTACTGGTATTTCGACGGGCTTTGTGTTCACAAGAGATACCACTTTGGTAATGCTTTCAGTATTCGCCGTTCGTTCGTTTGTATTTACCCTCAGTGAATGTGCATAGGTAGTATTCAATGAGGGACTAGAATTTTATTACTTTGAACTCTGTAGCTGGTTCGGTGATAACAAAAGAGAGTCCTTACGTCAAAAGTTTTCATTAAAAAAATGTGTTTTCGGGACTTTGAAGCTAGTAAAAGCTTCTTACTCATTGATTTATTAAAGGTGTATGGTAGGTACATAAACACTGGTATATCTCAGCCCGGGTCGCGTGTATTCAGTCTAGACGTGGGTGCACATTTTAAAACTTAAATTTATTTCTAGCTGTGTTAGGTCACGTTGAAGGTGCATGTTTCTAGAAATAACTATGTGCACAGAGAATGGGAATGGAAGTGCGAATGCTACTCTACTATATACCACATAATTATGTTGTAAGGTGGGGAATTTTCCGCATAAAAAATAATTTATTTTTTAGTAACATTCACATAATAGTAGTTGAGAGTTAGCCTATCTCCACCAGGTGTACGTAAATTCAAAAACATTTTTTTGCTGAGAATTTCCTAATGGAAAACCGAAAACCTATTTTTATCTGGTCTGAAAGTCGAATTAAACCCCTAAACCCAGTAATCAGTCGTCCAGTAGACCATCGACCCAGAATAATTAAACAATTTGTAATTATAACAGAATATTACATACCGTATTTACAATACAATGTAAATAATATTTATCCTACGGTAAAGTTACTTTTTAATTAAAACATTTGTAATGTCCCGAGAAAGGTGATGGATTATATTTCCCTCCCGCAGTCTGCTTCATTAATTAGAGGCTGCCTTTTAACTGTTTCCAACTTTTTATTTATAGTTTTTTCTACAACCTGGCTTTCTTTAACTTTTGCTGCCGACCTGGCTTTGTTTACAAGATAGCAACTGTTTTAATAATAATTTTATAATCATGTACGTCTAACTAATACTTATATGGGTATCTTGTCTTCTACAATCTAGGCCAAACTACTTAATAACGGCTTCTCAAGTAACATCTATGTATCACCAAGCTCTCAGGAACTAATAACTCATATTACAAGAAAACACAAGTTGCTTTCACGCCGCAAAAGACAAAACTTTACAGCGCTACTTCGAAAAATATTAAGATAAAACTACCCTAATTTATTGTACCTAATTTTCGCAAGCGGGGACTTAATGTTAGGAAGCCAAGTAGCCATGAAACCTAAAAGCAAAGGTAGGTAAATGACAAAACGACCATAAAACTTCCCCCATCTACCGGACCGAAGTTTTCATAACTAGGGATGAGGGGAGGGGGGGGTTTTCTGTCTCCATGAATTAGTAGCGACCTCATTAACCCACATGAGCCCGCTTCCACTTAGATCACTATGGCATTAACAATTAAATGAACACAGTAGATGCGCCCGCTATGAGACACTTCCCCTTCTGCAAGTAAAGGGTTAAAACGGATAATTGCATCAGTCAGTAGGGTGGAAAGTTAGTGTGTTAAATTTCTTATGTCAACCGCCTGCTGTATTAAATTTTCAGTGCGGCCAAGATTGGACACTATGTTATTATGGTGTGGGTTGTAATTGGAACTTCTGCGAATAGGCCCAGTGGCTTTCATTACTAAGAAATTGAGAAACTTGGTTCTAATTTTCCAAATAAACTGAGAACTTCTAAAAAGTTGCCTACTCGTATTCAATTCGCAAATATAAATTTTTAATAAAACTAGTTTCAAAATGAGTAAAGTAAACTTAAACGGGCATATTCTGTAACACGAAATTATTTCAGAAATTATAACCTACGGTTTTAATTGAAAACGACAATACCCAATTAGAACATCCGTGAGCGAACTATAAAATAGTGTAGCGGGCACGCCTCACGATAGAATGCCGACTTGACAATAAGGCCTTAGCCAAGTAGAGCAGTCGTTGTGGTAGTAAAATTGCGAAGGGAATGCCTTGGTTTGGGCGGTGGCGTGTCACCGTAGGCGTAAAACCGGCCTCCTTACCTAAAGTGTTGCCAGTCTTTCCGCTGAGACAGTAAAGTGCACATGTTACGAGTACTTACGACCGGCGACCCGGCCGCACGACCCACTACACTATCCTTCACCAAATTCCACTTGGAAATTCCATCGACCTTATTGGAACATAGACCTAGCAAGTAATATCAAACTAAATTCCTCAAAATAATAAAACGAACATCTCTCCGCCATCATAAGCTGTCAACGATTTTCATAAACCAATTTGAACACTGAACAAGCTTCTTGTAGCATCATAGCGTACCCATTGAGAACCGGTTGCTAATTGAGCCGTTATAAATACCGACTTTTGCATTCAGAGGTTTCTCCTTTAATAAATTCGAGCGAGTACCTCGACAAATAAAAAACTTGGTTGTTAATGCCTCAAAGGTGTATAATTTCAAAGGTATCGAGTGCTACACTTAAAATGAATAATGATAATAATATAAATATCGCAGCCATAACCCGTGCGTGGGTTGTGCCTTTAACTCCAGTATTATGTCCATGCGACGAATTGCTTCTCCTCTAATTCCATGGTGTTTCAATAATAACAATCGTTCGAGTGGATCCTAAATATCATGAACTTTGTTGTTATTATTATTACTTATGTATAGTATGGCTCGGAAGTCGTTCCGTCACGCAACTAGATAATTTAGTTCAAGGATCTACAGGTAGATAGCATGAACTACGATTTACCATCCATTAGCTTCATCATTTTAATAGTTTATTAGTGAAAAACATTTTCAAATACCTACTATCCAATCACAAAGGAAAATTCGTAAACGTTCAAAATAATAGTGCTGAACAAATTCCTTTCGCAATTTCGTAGCGTGTCGCGGTTCAATCCTGGTCTAATTACCATAGGGCTGTGTTCGGTATATCGCCCAGTGTAAAACGAACTCTTCTAGCTGTATCTTTTCAATTATTGTGAACGTATTTAGTTGCCGGTCTTTGCATATAATGAAGGTCAGGTGAGAATGGTCTTGTATGGAAGTCAAATAAGAATAGTGCGTGTTGTTGGTACTACAGATACCATGATATTATTGGAGCCGAATTAAATACGCAAATGATGAGGATCATTTGTTTTTAGGGTATCAACACTGGCAGTTTCCGGAAGCTTAAATTCTGTGCAAACAATATGAGGAAATTGCCTAAAATTAATAGAACTGTAAACAATAACATTCCCCTTACTCGAAATGGTCTAAAACTGGGTCTACTCACAGTAATTTGATGATTAATTGTTTATAGAAAGGTTGGTCGACTGGGGGCCGAACATAATTGGGAAAAAGGCTAGGCTGATGCTAGATGACCATGAGAAAGATTGATCTATGTATATTTTCCGAAAATGGACTATGAAACGCCACATTTATTGCGGGTATTTGCAGATCCAAAAGCACAGCCTGCAGCAATAAATTCAAAACAGAAACAATATCGTAAAACAATTTCAGAAACATATAGCAAGAAAAATCGTCGGCCACCTCGAACCGTCAATAAATAAAAACAGTTTTTAATAAAAGTGCTGCGTCCAACTAGCGCGTGGCGGGGCGACGCGATCCGGCGCCATATTGCATTCGTACAGTATAAATTCGCTAATATGCCTGAACTCGTACGATAAAGCCTAAAATCGCAGAAGTTATTTTACTGCTGGAATAATTCTTCGGATTTTTGACAGCGCAATCGAAGTTTGCCGCTAGGCCCTGCCGCCGGGTTTAATTAAGAGCTGGTACAAACTCCAATTGCTAGGTATCGGAGCGCCGCCGCTGCGCTGCCGAGGAATTGCCGGTTACTTTATGCTATTACACGCAAACTTCATTGATACTTTAATTGCTCCAGACAAATTTATACCTTCTACTTATATTATTCCGGGAAAATTACCCTTTTGCAATAGTGTTGGAGTTACTTAGTATTTCATACTATTGCGAGTGTAAGCCCACGTCCTAACCGAAGAAAAGACTCTATAGTCTCTGCCTGTAGAGGATAAGTTTGCATTCACTCAACATAAAACATGCGATGACGACTCCTAACTAAAGCGAACGTTGCGTGCACAGTGTGCCCAGGGGACTATTTCATTTTTAAGGGACAATTTCCCATTGATCATTACAGACAAATAATGCTTAAGATTCATTTTTTTTAAAGTATCTATGTACTTGCATTAGATGTTTGATTTTGATTGGCAGATGGTCCATCATATTGGTGTTTTTAAAATATATCAGTTATAATAGTTGGCGTAAAAAATAAGATACCAGGATTTGCCTTCTATTGTTTGAGCTAAATAGAGCGTGTCGAAGTCATTTCAAATTATTTATTATCAAGTTTTGAAAGGTGAAGGAAAACACCTTTAAACACCCACACGCCAAGTATTGTATCCATTTTGTAGCGCCACCCATAATGGTCTGTCCAAAAAGGATTAATAACATAGAATATAATATATCTTATACAAACATTTATGTTTAACTTTATTTTATAATGTTTTGTGATGTTGACGTGATTTATACATATACAGAGTGTCACATTCGCATTAGCGAAAATTCTCTTTAAAAAATAAGTTAATTTGCTTTTTTACTACGTTACACTTTGATAGTTACAGTAGTTGTTCCAGGTCAGAAGTTGTTGGGTGTTTGACCGAAACCCAGAACAACTATACTTGCTAGGTCATACTAATTTTTGGCCCGTGCGATGCGAAGAATTTTTAAGATATTGTCATCAGCGATAAAACCACCATTGTACTCATAAAGCTAAGTAAAATAACTTTGTATTAATTTAAATTACCAATATTTGATGTACAATTAAATATATTCTGTCTATCTCTATTTACATGATCGACACTCGCCTCAATTGCTTCCAGTATACAAAAGATTTTTCTAATACACCAAAAAAATCTTCAAATTAGAAAATCACGGAAGACGTAACCCTAAAACGTATTATCAATGAAGCAAGAAATTGCTTATTAACAATCCGACCGAGCAGAGTTTACAATAATTCTGCGAATTCGGCAATCGTACACAATCAGCTTGGAAGGAAAGATTTTTTTCAACGGTCGTCTAAACCGTGTCCTCCACGCCTAACGAGCTCATTGGAAATTCAAATGGAGCTGGACCGCCGCACCCTGTAATCAATAATATTATATGTACGTGCTTCCTGAAGTCACCGCTTCACGAACATGGATACAACGTCATTCTAACATTCTGTTCCCACGCTATCCGTGAATTTGTCTCTTATTACTAATATTTACGACTGGCCTGTTGGCCTAGTGGTTAGCGACCCTGACTGCTATGCCGGGGGTCGTGGGTTCGATTCCCACCCAGGACAAATGTTAGTGTGATAAGCATGATCATTTGTTCTATGTCTGGGTGTAATATATCTATAATATGTATGTATTTAGAAATATATAAGTATGTCTATCAGTTGTCTAGTACCCATAACACAAGCTCTGCTTAGCTTGGGACTAGATGGCGTTGTGTGATAGTTTGTAGAATATTTATTTTATTATTTTAAATCTGCAGAATTTGTTTGTTTAGTTGAAAGGCGGTAATCTCAGGAAGATCTAGTCAGAATTGAAAAAATACATATATTTGTGTGATTCAGTCCATTTATCGAGGAAGTCTATAACACATCTCGCTGCAATCAATAGGAGCCGAGCAGCGGGAGTAAAACTATGGGGAACAATACCTACTAAGTCATAACGAAATCTCAGGATCTAAATGTGATGTAAGTTATTTTGCAGGGGGGTTATTTTAGCAGGTAGCTGGTCACTAAGACAGGATATTTTTTTTTTTTTTTATCGTGGTAAGATCTTCAAATGAGGCCTCTCACCCCCCTACTGTCAGACTTGTACTGACCAAAATCCACGGTGTCCTTCAATAGCCCTTTATGTTCCGGGGTCACGGTGATGGTAAAAGTCCCGCGACCACTAAGACAGGATAGGACAACATTTTGCGCAAGTTCACCCCTTCGGGGTTGTTTTTAATGTTGATAGTTCTAGCGGATGATGTGATGCGACGCTAAGAAATTCCTGTTTTACAACACATTGCCCGACCTGGTAATCGAAACCGAGATCACTAGGTATCAAGACAGTTTATAATAATTTGTCTCTATTTGCGACCTAGGTGGGCGTTTGCATGCACAAACCGATACACGGGCTGGCGGCAGGTGTATCAAACCTTTTCGGTCCTTTTAGTAGCGCCATATATTTCCAGAACCTGCCATTAAAATACTACCGTGGGATTGTTTTTATACATATGTAAATTATTTTTACCGTACGTGAGTAGAAAAATGTAGAGTGGATTTATAATTTAGTTGTATTCAATCCTAAATAACCTGTAAAAAATAAAAATATTAATTTCTTTAAACCAGTTTTATAGAGTTTACTAAAGGTACCACCGGTTTACAACACCTGAAGTCGTCGCAACAAAAACAAACGCTTGATCGGCAGTGTGGACACGTATCGCGCCCGCCACCGCGCCTGCCACCGCCGACGCGCTAGGCTTCCAGTGTGGACCCACCCTATGACTACCAAATCGATATACGATAGGCACTTTACTACGTCGTTTTCAATGAACATCAATTAAAGTAATTAGAATTTTATTGAAAGAAACTTTCTATTCTCAAGGTAGTGAAACATAATATTATTAACTATCTTTTGACTTCGGCTTTGCCCACGTGGTAATCGAACATTATCCTGTGGGAACGTTACAACCGAAATAATGCATACTGTGTCAAACATTCAGTTTCGTTTAGCTATTTTGGTGTGATTTAAAAACACATAGTTACTTAATAACATTTTAATTGAATAAATAATGATCGATGCGATTTTTAATTGGTAAAACTTTTTTATTTATGAACTGACTGAAATGTAATAAAGACTTAAAAGGTGAAGATTACCATTACACAGGGTCAGAGGCCATTGTACTCAACATTATGCACTTTTAATCGCCAAAAAACAAGCTGTTCCATATATTTGACGATTATGTACTCCTAAGAGGTTGTTGGTGTTTTTCCAATAATACTGTAATTGTATATAATTGATCCCCATCTAAATCGCTAAAGCCGTTTCTAAGATTAGCTTTCACAAACGCACAGAAGAACGGTCCAGGCGATGAACAGACAAACGAACAAAAATTCTGAAAAATAATTATTGTTTTGAGTTAATAAACCGTTCGTTTAATAGCTTTTCTCGGAAATAACTAACAACAGACAGCAATCAGTTAGATTTTTATTATATGAGTATAGATAGATAATACTGCAGAATAACCTCTCAGTAACAACCTATAAAGAGTCTTGTTTATTCATAGCACAACTCACACGAATGCGCGTAAAAGCTGACTTTGGTTATCTGTAAAGTGTAAATGAAGTGACAGTCCTAGCGGCCTACGTCCGCATTAAACGACGCACTTACTTACTCGATCGCATTTAAATGGAAACGACTTGTTATAGGTAGCTCGTTCTACAAAAAATCAAGTGCAATTACGATTTTGATATAATGCAACGTGTATTATGCAAATAGTCAGTAAATGTTAACAAGTTTCATAGCATGGGAACGTAATGAGACCGCTGATATATACAGATTATCAACGTCTAGTCTAGTTTAGTACTCATTCAAGTTGATTCTAAGGCCGTTATCATACTAGCGGTTTGGAAGCGGCTGCGGGGCGGAGCGGACGCGGAGCGGACGCGCAGCGCATCCGTCGCGAACACGCCGCGGCTGCGCAGCGACGACGCCGCGGACGCGTGGCAAATGCGTTACGTTTTCGTCACGTGTTTGTACACTCAGTAACAAAATGTATTCCGACGAGGAAACATTGCTGTTGACGTTATTAATTCGAAAACGCCGAAAACGAAAACGAAAGCATCGACGAATTTGGGAAGATCCATTATTAGATTAGGCTGAGGAATTTTTCGCTGAGAGTTATAAGCAATATTCATGTTTTGATAAAAAAAACTTCTCGGCAAAAAAAAAATTATGCATCTATAATCTGTATCACCTACTCTTATCATATTATGGCAAATTTCAGCGCTGGAGGAATATTTCGAAAGTCTTCATACAAAAAATTCCTCGTTGATCTGAGGTGGGGCGGACGTTTTGGCGTTTGTTCGAGGCAGTACAAAATTGCGTCCGCTTTGCTGTTCGCGGCGATCCCGTTGCGCGTCCGCAACGAATTCGCTGCGCAACCGCGGCGTGTTCGCGACGCATTCGCTGTGCGGCCGCTCCGCCCCGCAACCGCTTCCAAACCGCTAGTGTGATAAGGCCCTAAAGAGATCCATAAGCAATTACAAAATATTATTCATTCGAAGCATATCTACCCGACGATACCATTCGTGTAGTGGATGTGAAGAAAATTGCACTAACTAATGATCATATCGTTTCTTGAATACAAATTCAGGTCTTTCAGCACACGGCGGGCAGCGGCTGGCCTATTACAGGCGTGTTACACTTGGTAAATTGAAACGGCGATATGATTTATGTTGAGACTCACGAGCCGGTATTACGACCAGCTTCCGACACGAACGTGACGTGAACTTCAACAATTCTACACAAATTAACATTTTCTTTCGCTGTTTCTAACGCTATTGTGCGCCAAATTCATCCGTGTTCATTTTTCGTCACACTGATTTTGTAAGGACTTCCAAGGACATTTTATTATTCAAATAAACCGGTCTTTTATTTAGGGGAAAACGATTTTTACCGGAAAACAGTACTTGTAAAATATTCACAGAGCGTTTTGCTCGGCGTGCGGCGCAAATTCAAAACACATTAATCTCGCATAACAACATTTTAATAGGACGGTGTAAATTTCTTCATTCCCAAATTAAATATCAAGCCAGGAATAGGATGTTCGCATGGAAATGTGCTCGTTTAGCAAAAAGGTTGGCGGAATATGGAGAGGCTTCTAACTGGGGGCTCTTAGTTTAAAAGTCATATTTAGCTAATTACGCTGCGGCTGCGGCAGTCGGACGGCTTGGCGAACTGTGCTCGAGAATTCTGCTCCAAACTGTATCTGAATATATAACGGACGCAGTGCATATTAAAAAGATAATGTAAGAACGTCGTGAGACATATCTTGTACTTTATATTTCGCTAATCAACGGACTGATAAACTGTATCCAGCAAATAATAATATACTGACTTGGTTTTTTTTATTGTTGAATTTAAGTAGTCGTTTGTATGCGCTATGTAATGGTATTTCGATAATGAAGTTGTGAGAAACGCGTGGCTTCGTGCGAAGAGATAAAGATGAGATGATACCAGCCCAACTAATTCAAGATTCATAGATACATAATACATTTATTCAACTTACATAAAAAAGCATAGAAAAAAAAAACTTAGACATGTCTTTTTTTAAAGCTTACTAAATTATTTTCATTTAAGCTGTGTTTCAGACGACACATTAAATTCGCAAGAGCATGAAACTTGACATAGATTTTACCTACTTTACGGCTGGTGTGAACACGCCCTATGTTCTATTGTAAGCGCTCTGTAACAAATTGAGTGTTCCTTTATTAGTTTATTTGTTGGTTAATAAAACATTGCCAATTGTTTTCTTAGAATTTACTTAAGCATCATCTGAAAATAATTCTTTGAAAATGCGGATGTTTGTTACTCAATTACCTCAGAACAGCTCAATGAATTTGGATTTACACGAATAGTTTATGATACCCATGTTGGTATAACGGACAATTGACCGCTGCGTGTCGCGGACTTGATTCCCGCACGAAACAAATTCTTGTTTGAACTACACTTCTGTGTCGTGGTTATGTTTGTCAAACTCACCCACACGGTATTTAAGGATTTTTTTTTTAATTTTTATTGTAAACTAGCTGTGCCCGCAACTTCGTTCGCGTGGATGTCGGAACTGAACAATGTATTTTTTAGTTCTAAGCGGCTTAATTCAGGCCAGTCCATTCCAGTCCATTCCAGTCCATTCCAGTCCATTCCAGTCCATTCCAGTCCATTCCAGTCCATGTCAGTCCATTCCATCCATTCCAGTCCATTCCAGTCCCATTCCAGTCCATTCCAGTTTATTGAATAATCTAGTTTTCTATCGAAGTTAGATCGCGACTGACGTACGAAATCAAGTGTGGCTGCACCGAATATTCAAAACACTTAATTCAAATATCTTCTGAACCGATTCCAATAAACAAAAACGTCTCTCCACGTTAATCGCGGTATAAGAGTATCTACATTAATTTCGTATATTTACGTGATACCTGGACAAAACCAACAAACAGAAAAAATTCTAAAAATGATAGAATGGGTCTTGGTTGTCCTTTAATCCCTGGCTATATTTTTGATTTTTTTTAATGTACAAAAATATTTTCTACAGTTTTATTATATGTATGAAGAATGTAAAGAATACTGCACTCAATGCGTACGAAGTTGCTGGAATAAGCTACTCTTCTATTATAAACGGTTTACTGCATTATTAGAGGGGACAAAATTGACCTCCATTCGATAATTTTTGCAGCTGTAACACGCCAGGGCACAAAGTTCCGTAACTATGATACTACGGTGTGCAGTTTGCTGAAAAAGTTCCGCGCTTATAACAAGTCGGGATAATATGCTGGATTAGCTTCCCACCTCTACTTTTCTTAAGCCTTTGCTCGGCCGCTGTACGTGGAAATAAAACGATTCAAACAGATAAGGATAAGGACGCGGCTTTCCATATATTTGTCGTTATCAAGACAGTGAGACTGCGGTGTTGAGGCCTACGCGAACTTACAATTTGAGGTCCTTTTTGTAAAAGAAGATTTCTTATCTTCTTCCAGAATAGGTCTCCAAAACCCTTCCCGAAATAATTTTCGGTTTCCAACTTCAACAACCTTCTCTGGAGTATGTAGGTATTTTCGATAGTATCTAAGCGAATGGCAACGCAAATCAATACATTTATACAAATAAAGTAAGTACATATAAGTACACTCTAACAACCCAATCCATTGAATTACGGGTAGTATCTTGGGCACGTCTGATGGTAAAGAGATTGTTATCTAAATATTGACAGAAGGCCCTAAACGAGATCGAATCCCTTGTTACAAACAGAGTTAATAAATTGATTCAAGATAAACACGCTCCTTGTTGTATTTAAAGGATTAATACGATTTGAATATGGACCTGATAGCCGTTATACGATTACTGAAACTCCTTTCACTACGGAGAACTATTTATAAATAGCTTATTGCCCTCGAGATTTTTGGGGCTTACCCGAAGGAACCACTTCGCTCTCCAGAATGAAATATTACAGTTTATTTCGCCCCCGGGACACGTACCTTTCAATAGAGAATGTAAAACCCAAAGCGATTGAATAGTTCCCGAGATTAAAGGGTATAGCAAATATTAACAAGGATGTTATTTGCATTGAGTAATTTTCAAGGGAACTGGTATATTTACGTGTGTAACAGTATGCAAATACAAAGTAGTGTTAGAGAGGTGCATTAGCATAGAGGGCCATTACAAGTCCGTCGGTCTACAGCGGGTGTACTTGTATAGGTCAAGTATTTATAATGATTGCGGTGTACTCGTCAAATTGGCTCGATACTCGTGTGTTCCGAGGCTCCAAGCATTACTACAACATGTGCGAGTATTAGTGAGTATCGATGCGACGGCGTGGTGACCCTGTTACTTAGCGGCCGTACCTTATTGCGGTGCTCTTACAAGTGTCTAGGGAAACTGCGAGCTGTTATTACACCAGAATTTATGAGGTGAATTGCCCCTGCTAAGTTCCAAGTTTGCCGTAAACAACAATATACAAGTTATCCAATGTTTGTTCGGCGCCGGCCTAATGTGACGTGCGAAATGGAAAGAAATCCTCGCTGAAGAATTCGTGTAAAGCTGTGTTATGAGACTTTATTAGACTCACTACGACTTGCCTTGTTGTGTGTTAACCGCACTGTAAATGTCCTTCTGAAAGTTTCAGTATTTTGTTCGGTTTAATGAACGACTAAAAGCGTAATTTAATTATATACATATAAAGTACCTACGTACTTACATTTTATTAAAGTTTTATAAAGCATGTGTTCTTTTCGTTCAAAGGTGAATCCTATTATGGATACTTCTGAAAAAGCTTTTAATGTTACACATCACGCAATAATATAATTAACAAGTTATTACTATCATTAGAAGGGCATTTAGCGACATGTTATTTTAGTTCTTTGATGAATAATTTCGTATAAAATTGGTTGCCGTAATTTTAAAAACATTTGTCATTGTTATCTGGACTTTTAATAAATCACCTTAAGTTTTTGAATGAAACAGAAATATAACCATATAGGTACCTACATGAAATTCCAACATTTATAACCCAGTTATTTCATAACTTCACACTTCTGCTTTAAGTCACATTCTTTAGGTACTCAGAGTACAGTTGATGGCCCAGTTATGCGGCTTCAAGCAGTGCTCGTTCACGTGAAGCTACCTACCCACCCTGTTTATTTCTGAAGGAAGGAAAATGGGAGCTATACATGTACGACATGTACGTGCTATTCTGCAAAATAAATGCTGCGCTAGAGGAATTAATAAACCGAATTTTCAGGTTAGGGGTTGAGCCCGCTGGCAATGGCTTGCTCCGAGCCATTTCACATGTGCCGTTCATTAAGTGAATATGATCGATAGTTGAGCGGAACCGGAGGTTGGCCGTAGCGCGCCGCTAGATCATTACTGATATGCGAATGGCGCCTGCGGTTCGAAAACGCCCTTCTGGTCGTTATTAATTGCCCCACGAACAAAAGCAAATGACTCGGTAGAGGTGATCCTGCTAGGGTGGGTCGACGTTATCCATTCAGTCGGTGTAGACGTCCGCGAAGAGAAATGTTCATTCACGATAGGAGAATTTATGACTTTGATTTACGCGAGACTTTTCACGTGGCGCCCTCGACGCCGTAGTTCGTCCATAAATAGAGAAGGGTCCCCGGCTGACGTTCCCGGCACGTTATTATTGCGTGTTGAGCTCGCGTCACTGTCAACCATTCAACTCCCATCCCGACACTGAATTGATACTGGGAGCGATCTTATTTGCATATTGGCAGGATTATTCCTCACCTTTAAAACGATTATGATATACAATCGAGCGCTTCGAAGCAACGCGGCTCGAGTCCAGATAAAGCTTATTGCGGAATGAGAGAAAATCCAGTAACTGGAACAGACTGTTGGGCACTTATTGTGATTTAGTAGTCGCAGGTTCTGGTGTTTTGCCTAGTTTGATGCTATAACCAAACCAAAAAGATTTAGTTCAGTATTGTTAGACATTGTGTTGAAAAAAATGAGCAACTCGTTCATATTTATCTTCTTGGTTATTATGCCCGCAATGTATGTAATATAAATAAAACACTTTAGAAATATGAGGTTTAAAAAATACGTAGTGTCGTTGTTGTCGTCACATTGTTCGGCCGCCATTGCAGCGGCAGTTAGGTAGTTTTATCTCACACAATTTCAATTTTTCATCTGCAGCTGTCAGCTCGGCGGCGGCAGATAAGTAACGTTCGCGTTCGCGTCGCGTCCCCGCATAAAAGTTTGTTCCCCGCCAGTTTGTTCGCTCCACTTCCTTTTATAAACTTTTTGTATGAGCCGCCACCGGCGCGATATCAATAATTCTTACAATTTGTGCTCGTATTCAATCGATGGAAGCCGAATGCCGACTCAAACCTTATTCACTACGACATTCCGATAAACATCTTTACTCAGAATTGGCGTTTCTATGAAAATGTAATCTACACTATTAATCAGCCGCGATGTGAATTGTGAGCCTTGACGTTGACATTCGTGATTTCAGTTTGATATTGCTTTCAAAAATATAATAATGTCAAAGGTACGTCATACTAATTAATGAGGCCTGCCCTTCATACCCTTTATGTGGAGTTCACTAGAGTGAAGGTTAATACATAGGCGCACCTGAATGTATTGAATGAGCTTGAAATAGTATATGGGCGGGAAACCTTGTTAGTAGTTAGTTTTTTATGCCTACAGCAGGTTATTTGATAAAGCAAAATATCATCCACACTATGTACAACATAGTAATTTTCGCAACATATTGAATTAAATAAGAAATTTAATATTTAAATAAATACTTGTCTACAGGTGGCTTTTATTTTCTGGACATTTGTACAAGAAAGTCAATCAAAATCGCCCCATTCACGAAGTTGGACTATTGATAACTACAGTTTGAAGACTGTCGGATCGGTCCGTTTGTTTAGTTTTATTTTAAGACAGTTAATTGAAGCTGCCTTCTTAATTTGTCTAGGTGGAACTTTTACACTGATAACAACATTAATGAAAACTCGTCTGGATTTGGGCGAAGAGTGGCGGTGACAGAGGCGGGCGCGACGGAGGGCGGGCGGGGTCCTCGGTGGAAGTGCCAGTCCGCGCCGCGCCGCACTGCCGACCTTACGTCGCCGTCGTCGCGACGCGCACAACTCGCGATCGCGAACCCCGATATCTCCACACTGTTTATGCCGCGAATTGTCCGCGTTGCATGATGGGGACTTACACCCTCCCGGGAACTGAGAGGCCTACGAATGTGTTCAGTGTACCGTTTGGATGTGTTTTCGTTTCATGTAACAAGTGCTGAAGGCGAGTTCCGTTTATATGGGTGCACCGGTTCGTCGCCCTACGCGGTCTGTCACCCACTTTTGATGATTAGAATGAACTAGTTTGTGACGCACCATTTACATGATGCCCAGTACAATGATGCTATTTTGGTTAAATGAAAGCTTAGTAGGAGGTCCGACATGGTATTAAACTGTGATCAATGTAAGGCACTACTTTAATCAAGTTTTACGTTGGACCTCTGGAGCTTTATTAGACTTAAATAAAAAAGAATACTCCCTTATAAAACTGAAATAAAATTGTGCTTGTAAACCTCCGAAGATAAGCTATTGGTCCAAATAGAAAATTGTATTCGTGTTTGCGAAATAAAACCATTAATATATTTTATTGTAGTTACGTTCGTCGACCTTTGACATCGTCATATTTTTCAGTGTTCCTACATACTTACATAAATGACTTAAAAATATTTAAATGAGCTAGACACAGTCTTGCACGCGATTTCACTTCCCTGGGCTAACTAGGTACGCGGAAAAACGTTTATCTACGACATGAAAGTTAGTAAAATGTTTTGAATTACTTTTTCGCTTACCGTGGAAAACCGTTAACTTGAATACATATGGGGAAGAACTTTGTTTTTCTCCATCTTACCCAAGCCGTATTTATGGAAGAAACTAGTTTTAAAGTCTGAGTACTACCCACCAGCTTTCTCTTTACAAGTAAAATGAAAACGTTGCCGTGAAAGTTTCAGAAAAATTGCCTTTTAATTGTGACTAAACGGGAGAAGATTTATCTAAAGAAATAGGGTAGAGGGAGATTCTTAAGCATGTCATTAATAAACGTCTCTGGTTTGTTTTTGTTCTTGAATTAAATTTCGGTAGAATACGAAAATTGTACGAAAAATAAATAACAAGATTATATTTAGTTTTGTTAACAAGATTCAATATTGGAAAGGTAATAAAGTAAAATTGATCCTTATATCCTCAATTTTACATAGGTATCCTCTGAATTCTACAGGATTGCCATATAGTTTAACATTGCTTTCATAAAAATATCAGCTGTTTATCGTAGTTTCTTTTTATATACTTATTTGTCGCTCTTCGCACAATATTCCTACCTATTACAACATATGTTCAAAAATGTTTTTACTTAGCAATAACACGAGGCACTAAGTTACGCCGTAATTACCACTGGGACTGGGTTCCGTTCCAAGAAACGGAAAACTGCACCAGCAACCATAAAAGTTTATTATTTGACAAATAACTGGACTATGAAAATAACAGTTTTAACTTTTATTACGAAGTGGCTTTTTGCTCGTAGCTACGCCTGTGTGGTTTTAATTTAATAATAATATTCCACAACTATCACACAACGCTATCTAGTCCCAAGCTAAGAAGAGCTTGTGTTATGGGCACCCAGAAACCGTATAACAACAGACTTATATAATTTCTAATCATACATATTATAGATAAATTACACCCAGACATAGAACAAATGTTCATGCTCATCACACAAACATTTGTCCTGGATGGGAATCGAACCCACGACCCGCGGCATAGCAGTCAGGGTCACTAACCACTAGACCAACAGAAAAATAGAAATACCATTGGTTAGTCCATTATCAACTATTAGCCAGTGGAAATTTTGTTATTCCATCATCATCATCATCAACTTGGTCCAACTTTTTCGTAGATACGAAAAGTCAAACAATCAGAAAAAAACTACCTCATATTTTATGTGCATTAAGTAAGAAGTTATTTTGTTTTTTTAAATTACTTTTTCAAAGGAATGCAAAACGAAGACTATGAATTGTGAGCTAAGTTTATCCTACACGGTCGCGGGTCTTATACCATCACCGTGACCCCGGAACATAAAGGGCTATTGAAGGACACCGTGGATTTTAGTCAGTACAAGTCTGACAGTCCCTCCCGCCCTGCCCGGGGTGGGAGGCCTCATTTGATGATTTTAGTACGTTAAAAAAAAAAAGTTTATCCTACACAGAGAACGGTTTGGTCTAAAACATTATTGGAACAGGCACATACCTACTCGAACAAATTTTATCGCTACGAGTATCTAATAAAATATCTTGCGTAGCTTCTTGATTGGTAGTGAACGTTCTATGTTAACTGACGTTAGGATTTTTCGTTCAAATCCTGTATATTCGGATAGAGAGGGAAAGGTTACACAAATAAAACGGTCTGTGTGAAGCATATAGCATTCGATTGCTATCTTTTAGCTTACGCGTATCCGTATCCTAAATTATTTTTTGTTATTTTATCTCTTTCAACTACTGCAGAAACACATAGGACATTTATGTAGACACAACTACATACGATGTTTTCTTTTAGACGCTTAGATAATAAAAGAAACAAACCAAATCGTAGACGTACTACGGCGTAGCGCCCGGCTACGCCGTAGCAAACTCGAGTACTGTAATTTTAAATTAATTCTTTTTTTATTCTTCAACATTAAGTGTCCTCATAATTACGTATATTACAGAACATGGACACTAAATTAAGTTTCTCTATAATTACTACGTCTATTTTCGTGAAAAATATTAAGTATTCTCGTTTGTGGATAACTTTGTCATGTAATGGAATTTTTATTAGGTTAGGTACTTTTATAACCAGAAAAAAGTTAATGAAAGTCGTGTTTTTCTTTATGAAGAACATATATCCTATCTAAACATCGTTAAAATACATTTTACAATGGCAATTACTAATGTGAACACGTGTTTGTTCGTGTTATTGTCTTTCCAATACAAATTACACACCCGAAAACGGTTCTAACCTCACTATCATCTGTCTTGGTTGTAGCATTTAAGCCCAATCTATTATCGCCCTTGTAATTTTCAATACCATAAATCGTGGAACAACATATTATACGTCTGGCGCTGATAGCTAAATGTAATTGTTATTGCTTACCTTGTTTCGTATGACGTCACTCGGTAAACCGAAGGCCCCAAACGTTTTAGCGCGATTTGATTATCCGCACATAAAGGCGACGCTAACATTTATTAATACGCAGAAACAATTAGTTTAGGGAGTGGGTAGGTAAACCATACACTCGGACTGATGGCTCGATATCGCTCGGTTAAGCACTGGTCGGGCCGGCCGTTACTTGGCTGGACGAACCTCCGTACCACCGTAATGCACATGATTTCTCCTCGCCATGATTAATGTTAACCCGTACCTTTTTAAATACTTAAACAAGAGTAACGTAGTAAACCTAAACTCTCTCCGGGACTTTATGTTTCCGGCTACCGTAATTTTGGCCGTTTCTCTGCGCATTTCAAATGAAATAAAAAAAAAACAAAAGAGAGACGGAACAGCTGATCCGTGTTTGCCATGTTTTAATTCGAGCAAGAACTAAATATTTGGCGAATTCGTGGCTTAAAATTATGGCCTCCTGAGTAATAACTCAGTTCGTTTTTTCGCTAAACCTATTTTGTGTTCCTTTTTTTGGTGTAGCTGTATTATTTAAATGAGGCCTCAAAATAATTTGTTTCCAAAAAAGGTCTATTTCAGTGAGTTTGTTAAAAATACTGGAATTTTCTTGAAATAGAACCTAGCCTGAATGATAATATAGTCCCATTTTAATGCCTAAGTAATCTTAATTTTGATAAGGGCCATGTTCCCGAGGGTTTGTGCTTTCATTGGCACGTGGGACGCGTCGCTGAAACTGAACGCAACCGTACAAAACCGCTGACAGGCGCTCTGATGTTTTTGTTACACCTAGCATTCATTTAATATTTTTAGACTGACCTATTGGTCTAGCGGATAGTGACCCTGACTGCTATACCGGGGGTCCTGGGTTCGATTCCCACCCAGGACAAATATTTTTGTGATGATCATTATCATTGTTCTGTGTCTGGTTGTAATTTATCTATAATAATGTATGAATTAAGAAATACATAAGTATGTTTATCAGTTGTCTAGTACCCATAACACAAGCTCTGCTTAGCTAGGGACTAGATGGTGTTGTGTGATAGTTGTGGAATATTATTATTAATTAACACCACACAGGCGTAGCTACTAGCAAAAAGTTGTGGAATATAAAAAAAAATATATGCGAATATTTGGATGAGTATAAAGACGAATGTTTATTACTGAATAGCGCCAGTATGACTGAATGGGTCTAGATGAAATTTGGCACAAAAGTAGACTTTAGTCTGGAAAAACTCACAGGTATCTTTTTATCTCGTTATTATGAACCCGTGAGACAATTGATGAAGTCGAATAAGATATTTTCCTGCGGTTAAAATGGAGCCTATACTTTAGCAAAAATTGGTGAAAACTGAATTCAATTCCACGCAGTTGTTTTTGGCCGATGTGTGCACAAACAAAAAAAAAACATTGTTTTTGTTTCTTGCAAAAAACCCCTCGTACGAGTTTTTAATATCTTTAGCAATATTATAAATGTACAAACATCGACCTGTTACAATGTTATTCTAGGATATTTTGCAGTTTAATTTTAGAATTTCACGTGACGGTTCCATTTATTTTAACTGGATGAACATTGGGTTTTCAACTGTAAACTGAACGTGTGATCCTAACTTTTTCCTGTAAAATATCATGTAGGATAGTGCTGTGTTACTTCACACGTTCCTCGACTAATAAATAGAAAAAGCATTTTTATGTTTGTCATGCTAGTTTTCAAAACTTTTTTAAAAACTTTTGTTTTGTTCATCACTGAGCAGTTTATGTATTAAGCTTACATTTGAATGGCATGAAAGAATGATAAAAGTTTATGAATTTTGAAGCTTTTTGTCATATTTTTAAATAAAATTTCTAATTCGTTTTGTAAGAGTAGCTGCGTGAATAAATGAAAACCAATTACATTCAGTACTTTTAAACACTTTTGATTAGTGTTCAATGACATAATTACAACTAACTTATCCGTTTTATAAAAATCAAGTCAACGTTTATAAAATTCAAAAATGGCTCTAAATACAAATACTGGTTACGTAGAAGTCAGTACACATCGTTACAAGAATTTAAATCGTATAGTAATACTCGTAGAAGGTGCGTACAAGCCAGCCCACTGACCATAGTAAGTAAAACGGCTTTAAGATTACAGTCAGCAGTAAACCACTATATAACTATAATATAACATGAAGGTTAAATCGCTCCAAATATACGACGTTATTGCTAGATCGAGCACAATGTAGTGAGACAAAACAAAAATCAAACCTTTTGTGTAATTGCACTACACTAATCCGACTAATAATAACATATAGGCTCAGTCGTAACCAAAGATAATTCTAGATTACACATACTATTATTATGCTACATAAAGGACAGTTTATCCCAAATGTGCAAGACATCTATTGAAAATAAGGGTCAATTCAGACCAAGGCGCGACGATACTGGAAATGTTATCTTTTCATGTAGTAAATAAAGTTAGATTTTTAAAACCTTGCTTCGCACTAGCAGTTTCTCCTATGTCGTTGCGTTTATAAACATAAAAACACATACTCAAACTTCTAAACCTATCAAAAATATAGTAGTATATATTATATCCGGATATCGAACCCATGACACGCTGCACTTCAGTCGATTGTTCCGGCTCAGTGTCTGTTGTGACATATTTTGAGTCACTATATTGCAATGTGTGCGCAGCATCGCATCTTGGTATGAATTAGTCCTAAGTCAGGTATAAATTGTACCGAATATCAATAACCCTACCAACTAAATAAACTCAGTTTCAAGTTTCAACAATAAGTACTTTGGCAAGTAAGATTTTGTAGTTTCAATAACACGTAAAGCTGTAATGTCTATCGAAAGTCTCCACCTTAAGACTATGCTATAAGATTGAAAGTCGTATAAAAATTCTAACACCTTTTTCTTGTTCCAAGTCTCGTAAAGTTTTTAGAAATTATGTCCGACGGAAAACGACTTCTTTTATTTTTATTTGGGTAACATTTGTTAGATTTACGTACCTATTCGGGGAAAATGTTTTTTCGTTTGTAAACTATGTGAACGTTGAAAAGACGCAGTTTATCTTGTATAAGTTAAACCAGAATCTCATTAGTAAAGATTATATACAACAAACGAATGAATGGATCAACTTTGTTTCTGGACATTTCAGCTATAATTCAGTGAAATTAGTCTCATGTAGGTACAGATTTCAAATAAAACAGCGCGAGCGCTTACTTACAAAAGTTATAATTACTTAGAAAAATGCGATGATTCTTATATGGATTGGTACATTTTTCAGAACTGCCTACGCTTAATTAAATTAAGTACCAAAATAACATGTGCTTTCTTGGAAATCTCAGACATGATATACGCAAAGATAAATAAGTATTAGTAATAGAATCTAAAAAAAATGCCACGTGACCCCGGAACATAAAGGGCTAATGAAGAACACCGTGGATTTTAGTCAGTACAAGTCTGACAGTACCTTTCACCCTGCCCGGGGTGGGAGGTCTCATTTGATGATTTTACCATGTAAAAAAAAAAGTAATAAAAGAAATTGATAACTTTATTTCTTGTCCCATTTTCACAGTTATTATGTCCTACATAACGGCTGACCCGGTAAACATCGTACCATCTCAGAGTAGCCTTCTAAACCTTCCCTGGACTTCCCGAAATAATTGAAAACCAAAATCAGCCAAATCGGTCCAACCGTTCTCGAGTTTTACCGAGGCTAACGATGATTTTTTATATTATAGAGATGACTGGGACTGAAGCTACATGTATTTGTCTTTATTTGATAGTTCAAAAGTCCCTAAAAGTGGTCTACTTAAATGAACGCTTTGATTTTATTTCATAGCGTTTATTAAACTTGTTTGCTAATAAAACTTTTAAAAAAAAAACCGTAACGTCAAAAATACTAAGTGCCTTTTTTACCCAAAACATTCTTAAAAAAGAAATACACGTACTTCATTAATTTATCAACAAACACGAACAAAGGAACTTGATAAATTAATTAAAAATCTGAAACTGTAATCGAAAGACGTCCACTTAATAAAGTTTGCGTTAAGCTTACACTTCCTTTGGCAGGAAAACGTGGACTTTTTTGCTTATTTTTTTCTACACGCCCATATTTTATATCCTATCGATGACAACCTAAAGGTACTTTTTATGAATGGCCGAGAAGTTATGGCCTTACCTTTTTTTTCGAGCAGAATTTCATTCGACATTTTCCTATTTCTCATTTTGACAGGCTTGTTGGTCTAGTGGTTAGTGACCCTGACTGCTATGCCGGAGGTCGTGGGTTCGATTCCCACCCAGGACAAATGTTTGTGTAATGACCACAATCACTTGTTCTGAATCTGGGTGTAATTTATCTTTATACATATAAATGTATTTAGAAATATATAAGTATGTTTATCAGTTGGCTAGTACCCATAACACAAGCTCTGCTTAGCTAGGGACTAGATGGCGTTGTGTGATAGTTGTGGAATATAAAAAAAAATATTCAGTCTTTCATCTAGATTTTGAAGTCAACATGCCTGTAATTTTCAAAGGGTTAGTCACAGGTGTACTTAATATTACACCCACATTTTGCCCACACACACAATAGCTAAACAATCACCCTGAACCACATGTGGTTCATGGGACAGGATAAGGGTTAAGTCCCATTCTATAAGGGGCGACCATATTCCAAAGTTCAGTAATATCAACCACATGGGTCGACATACAAGGTAAATTGACTCTTGCTGAAATTGGACTGTTGGTAACTGACCATCTTATTACGTACCGAAATTCTTGTTGTCTTTAAACGGTTGATCCTCTTTTTTTACGTGATAAAATCATCAAATGAGTCCTAAAATCCACGGTGTCCTTCAATAGCCCTTTATGTTCCGGGGTCACGGTGATGGAATAAGTCCCGCGACCTAAACGGTTGATCCTGCTTCTCATTTGAAGACCTCTGACAGTCATTATTCGTGTACAGAAGCTCGATAGCCTGACATGATAACAGTTAGTCTGACCAAAGGATATAGTGATGCTCAATAACTGGGTTGTGGCCGGCAAATGGGTAATTGGGCCGCTATATGCTTCTACGCCATGAACAAAGTTGCGGTGGTGCTATATTGTGACGTCATGCACGCAGTTCTTATACTTGGCAGGTCTTAATATACAATTTGTTTATGAAAATAACATAGAAAGGACAACAAGTATTGTTGGAAATTAATTTGCACGAAACATTTTTTGCCAAACGTAACTTTCAAGTGGTTGTTGGCAGATGGACGTTATTAAAAAAATGGATCAGTACAAAAAAATAATACTTTAATGGCATACTGACAGCCTTTATTATACAAACATTGACGTTCGTGTTTAATATAGCGTAAAAGCAATATTACTTTTTGTCAAAGACAAATATTTGACAGTATTTAGTTAAACTGGTCTTCTTCTCTAGAATTATTTTCCAATTATGTATTCAGTCTGGTAGATAGTTCCGAAGGTTACCAATAAAGAAGAAACACAAATAATATAACAAGTTACATATTGACATACTCCCTACAAAACGTATGAAGCAATCAATTATATTAGTCCTACCAAAGTACCTTCCAAACTTATCGATCAATACGGCAAACGGTTTCAGAAAATTCCGTTCATTCCGAACTAAGTTATTTATTTGATATGATCTTTATACATATGATAGTGAATTGCTACAAGGTTGATCTTTAGTAAAATAATAATAAAACGTTATTTTTATCACTTGTTTCTCGTACACGTAATACACGAAATTATACTAATTTATTCGACGGACAATTTAGCCATTTATTTAATGGGCAATAACAATAATTTATTCAGATTCTGAAAACACCAACATTATATTACGCACGAGTTAAAAGCACAGATATTTCATATACACAGAAATGGTGATATACATCACCGTTTTAATCATAAACTTGCTTTCAGTAGGACACCACCCCCTAATTATACTCAGTGAATCAGTTCTTAAGATATGAAAAACTTTTTTTCGTGAATTATTATTAAGGTAAATTTCCGGAATCTAACGTTTGAGATGAAGTTCCGTGTAATGACCTGAATAACATACACATTCTTGACGATTTTAAATATTTTCTAGGCTCAAGAGTAAAACAACAAATAAAGATTTTTGTGACCAGCACAGATGTTCAATAATGAATAAGGGTCCAGTAGGTACCGTAAGCATTTACAATTAGTAGCTTCCTAATTTGAACCGGGTCGGCAGTCACGAGTCGTAACTTGCTGTCCCTCAACTTTTATGTAATGACTTTTGTTTGTTTTTAATTTAATTAATTCCAACGGATTATCCTAGTTATCGCAGGGATTCACGGAAAACTTTATTATTGACTCCCTCGAAAGGTCGACGAACTTATCCTACATTAAGTATGTTTGGAACTTATCTATCTGTATTTGTGTAACTAAGAGTGCCGATAAATTAAATCAGGACTCCTGTTGTGATACTTGCTTGTTTCGTTCGTAAAGGTAGTTTGAGGGTAATCAAGTTATACAACTCACACGTGTCAAAATCAGACAAATAAATACGGTTAATTTAAGTTAGGGGAGTTTGTTTACTCACGTCGCTACTTCTTTGTCTGCCCTCCAGTGTAGCTGTAGCGGCGGCGGGCGTGAGCCGCGCGGGCGCTTGTCCTAACACAAAAGATAAATACCTCCGTCGAACAAGACGAGTAATTGAGATAAACAGACGTGTATTCTACTACATAACTTTCTGCCCTCCGATGTAACGCATAATAAAATCAACCAAGTTACTTCACTAACTAATGTACTGGCTGTTCGTTTTGATCAAGGGACATTATCGTCGGGCACAAAATCCGATTAACCTTTTATAATATCATTAGCTGTTTCCGCAGATTATATCAGTCAGTAACTTAAGTAGCATCAGCGTATCTGGCATCTCCTAATGGTTGTCCAATTCATTTACAGCGCCTTTAATGATGATTTCTCCAGTGAAACATAAGCTCAAATGAGGCGATTAAGCGTTGAAGATGAACAGGCCGGGCTACGATTATACCGTGCCTGCATCTACCACCTATTACGCGAGTAATAACCGGCCACCGCAGTACGAGCGCGGCTACGGACAGCTCACAGCCGGTCCTCTCTACAGTCCCTCCTCCCACCCCCTCTCTAATTATGCAGATGTATATGAGGGCAACAACGATACAACTCTCAGAGCAGAAGAGCGACACTGGTATATAGAAAACCATAAGAATTTACAACCCTAATAGTTATGAAGTCAGTGTTGACGCCATACCTCAAGATGCCAAAGTTAAGAAAGAGGAGGAGAAGAAAAGTGAAGTACCAATCCGACGCTCTGATGCGGGGCAACCAAGACAAAGACGGAAAGAGGACCGGTGCTCCTGCGAGTGCTGGCCCAGCACCGACAATAATATCGTGCAAGACAGTGCGGGCAACGAGGCGACGCGCTCGCTGTCAGGGGTCGACATGGTAGCGTCGTACGGGGTGTACGGGAACCCGAGGGATGACGATAGTTCAGGGTTTGCTCGGTTGTCGGAGAAGAGTGGAGTGTACGGACAAGGGAGCGATGCTCCGGTGCAGGGCGTGATAGTGAACCAGCAGGGCAACAGCGCGGTGGTGCGTGCGGCGTCACCAGCACCGGCGGGCTGCGGCCGCTGCTGCCACCTGTCAGCCAGCGCACCTGCCGCCAACTCCGAGGACTACTGTTGGATACACTACTGCCGCCCTGCGCTCATAGTTTTACTACTATTGTTTTTTCTAGTCCTGTTGGGCGTTTCTACTGGTTTCTTACTGACGAATAACTGTAAGTATCTACATAAATTTTAATAATCCTATTTAGTCCACATTGACCTTGTTGTAATAGCTGGTAATGACCGCCGCATTGCGGTTCCTACTGTACAGTTTTACTTTGGCTATTATTTTATAGACGATTGTTTTTGTGAAAAAAATAAAAGGTTTCCACTCATGTTATGACTACCAATCGACACTGTTGATTAGAGGTATGAAATATCGCTGAATATTTGGCTCCAATTCAAATCAATGAATGCGTTTTTCTGTGACTGACGGAGTTCCCAACCAATATTTTGGTAGGCTGAAACTAAATCCATTTGACAAAAAGTGTCACCAAACGTTCGACACTAAAATAAACCTTTCCCACCGGCATTTCATTATAATTTTAGAAAAGCCTCACCATGGATTTAAATGGACGCATCTAGAAATACGTTCGATGTGTGAACTGACAACTGCGCTCCTCGCTAACCCGATTAATTCGATCACTTGATCATTGCCGTTCGTATATAAAACCCGTCGACACTACATGTAGTGTCAATCGATTCGCGCTCGACGATATTTTAGATTTTATTTCCATTCCACCGATACAATCGGTATAAAAATAGGTTCTTTCTCCTTTTTTTTATTGAGCTAACAAGTCCAAACGCTCCCGCCGCGGCTAGAATGCCAGGTCGACCAGGAACGGTACCGCTTACCAATCAAATCCGCCAACCGATTGTTTTTGCTTACTGGGAACAAACTACCGGACGTTTTACGACCACAATTGTAAATCAATGCATTCCTAACTTTTATTCTCCGTATCAAATGGTTTATTTACGGCTGTTTGATATTCGCTGGAATTTAAATCATTAATTTATCGAGCTTATTAAAGTTTCATTTGCGAATTCACATCTGGGTAGATTATAAAGTGTTCCCTCTAAAATAGCGAAAACATAAAGCAAACAGTTTTAATTCCAAAGATATTAAAAAGTTTTAAGTATTCCAGTTTTCAGATGTTGAACAAATTATGATTTGGAGCAGTAGAGTTGCGAAGTTGCACCTGCAGAGCAATCCCACTGCGCCGAGCTGTTACAAACACCGCTTAAGTGTCAACAAATGTTTGGCCTTTAAATAAAATACTATACATTTTAATTTCAACGAAATCATCCTAGACAAGAAGGTTTTATTAACGTAATTTAAAAGACGGTCCTGCGAGTAGCATGACACCATAGTAACGGGTTTTGTCAACGGAAGAATAGACAAAATGGCATAATACAGATATTTCGGTCGTTCTAAGCATGGTTATGTTTAAAGAACGAAAATAAATGTATCAAAAATTTCGAATTGTGTAAAAATAACTTAGTAGCATGGGAATAGAATTATTCATGTAACGCGTGCCTGTTGATATAGTGGACGCGAGCACTTCTGTTGAGCATAATATTATGTCCGCCGCTGTACACGTTTTAGTAACTTGTGCATAAAGTTTAAAAAAATAATATAGTCCAGCGTTAAATGTTTCAATCAGGAACTTTTCAATAACAGCCCGCAATCTGAAATAAATTGAAACGAAAAAAAAAAAACAAATCCTAAATGATCCCGAAATAACAAAAAGTGGCTAAATAAAGGGACGTGTCCCTAAAATTTAACCTCGATTTAACTAAATCGAAAGACATATACAGTTATATTGCCGGGTGGATGAATACCGGGTTCCATTCCGTTCCGCTCGTTTTTCTCTCTGGCAGAACATTAATTTTAGTGGCACTCCGGGCGCACACTCACAGTCGGATTTTCAAATTGCGGTGAAACCATTGGAATTAAGGAAGTAGCTTAAATATTCATAGAATGACATAAATCGGAAAAAAATCAGAACCTTTTCTAAAATATTGGCGTGAAAACGTTTCTGAAGGATCGGCAACGCGTAGGCGATAGCTTTGGTGCAGGCGTCTAAGACTAAAAGGCGTAAAGGCTTCACGCCTTTATGCCTTGGCTTTACATCTCGTGGGTCATTTGCTTCTTTTCCACCCTAAAAAGAAAAAAAATGTTTTTTTTTCGAATAATAGTAACCTACAATAATATTATTATTGTATTGAAGAACACAACAAACGAATCTCACAATACGGCTGAAAACCTTATTTTAACTGTGCTCCGAAATTTCTTTCAAAAGCTTTTTGACATCAAAGAGCAGTTTGTTGTCGTCAACCCTCTTTTTTTGCTGAAACCCCTCACACGAGCCATGTGTGTAGGCATGACATCACAGCTCTCTGACACCTCGCCTGCAATTTCTTAATTGCACACATTAATTACTGGAGTGTTTAAAAACAAATGTAACGCAGAAATATTTTCCGGAAGATAGTTTTCGCAAATCTTTAAAGTTCAGCGTCCAAACTTGCTTACTTACTTACCTGTAACACATTTCCTTCGTCGGTTTTCATGAAACAAATTTTATTCTTGTATAAACTTAGTAGGAGGATGTGTGCCGCAAAAAGTTGCCGTCGAACTTTGAGAGTCGTCGATTAACTTTTAATTAATGAAAGGCAGAGTTTCGAAAACAGTTTTCTAGATATTGATAAAATCGATGGTAACATTTTGTCTGATAAATGGAAAAAGTTGAACATTTTGAAGACTGCAAACGTGCCTTTCGTACGAGTTTTCAATGGTCCCTGTGCCTAGATTTTCAGTTGGTACATTCTTTTTTGGACTTATTCAGAGCGCTGTACGTATACACATAAAAGCGAATGCAGTTTTTTTTGTTTAACATCCTCGATACAAAGGACTTCCCAAGGTCCAATTAACACAACTCCAGTACCTATGACCCTGAAATGCAAAGGGCAAATGAAGTAACACCAAGTTTTTTAGAACATTTCCTTCTGCTGGTTAACGAAACTGAAGGAGAAAAAAGTGAGATTGATAATACTCGACGACTTCAGTAGGAATAATCAACACAAATTTAGGCTTCTAACAGGTAAAACAACCTCACAAACAATCCAATCAGCAAACTAGTAACTTAACCACGAAACCTCAAGTATACATACATACAAGATCCAATAATGTTTCACATATCCGCGTACTGATATTGGTTTACAATTCTCAGTTATTGGCTTCAGAATGGTTGCCGATAAACGGAAATAGGTTGCCATACCACATAATTGAGACCTAATACTGAAGGGTTATTGGCTAACTGTAGTTACTGTTGATAAAGCAGTGCACAGATGCTCTATGAAAAAAAGATAGAGGAAGTGAGAACGAGTGAGAATGCTGTGTGATTGTTTTCTTGGGTTCGGTACTTCAAAAGTAAAAATAGGTACGTTATAATTATCCATTCACTGTCCGCGTGTTTGTCTTAAAAGGGTCTCTCTTTGGTTCCTTGAAATTGTAAAAAAACATAAATAAAATTATGAAAATTCGTCCAGCGGTTTTTATGGATTTTATACCGAATATTTTTACGATTAGGTACCAATACATCTCTGGGTACTTCCCAAGCGAGTCTAAAATGAAGTTTAATAAATTGCTAGATGTAGGTACTTTCGACAGTTAAAAAAAAACATGCTATATCTCTTAATATTGTATCTCTTATGTTAATTTGTTTTTGGAATAAAATATTTAATCCGACTACGGGACTTTACCTTCACGTTTCTGTGCTTTTACCGACACTCACATGGTGGAAATTGTAAAGAATTTTCATAAAATAAATAGATCATTAAACCAGCCGCTTGCCCATCGTAGGTTGGGTACAGACTTTAACAAAAAGATAAGCTGATACACTTTATGTTTCCCTTCGTTAAAAATCACCATGCAAATTAAGTAGATTACGTGATTATCTTTAGATATTTTTATTGAGAAAAGTTTCTGTAAGAGGCAGCTTTTATACATGCTTCAGTTATTTCTGGAAGATAAACAACTTATTATGATGAAGAAGGTTATTTATTATGAAAAGTTAACGTGTTCGGTCTATTAAAAATGATTTTTTTTTAATCATTTCTTTTTTTTGAAGAAAAAAAACTGCACAGTAACATCTACCAGAATTACAAAATTATGCTTAGATATTTTAAATTTCTGAGTTTGCGATTGATTTTTTTTATACCAATAAGATCAACAAACATATTTACTGCCCGCCTGATGGTTAATGCCTTTTAACGCCTGTGTTAGATATATGTAGTATATAGACGCTATGTAAGTAATAATTAATTAATTATATTAACATATTTAAAACAACGATCAACTGATTTCCGAACGAAATCGAACGAACGAAATCAGTTGATGTTTAAATATTTATCGAATTAAATTAAGGTTGCAAATAAATACTTACTGAATTTCTAAATTATCTAATTAAGTTTTAAAATGGTTCTACTGTACAGGATTTTATTATTGTTGCCTATTTTATTAATTATTTAGCTACAATGTTTGACGATCGGTGATTGGTTAATAATGGCGGTAATATCGCTCCTCCCACCGAATAATATCGTAATCGCAAAATTCAAATTTTACAGGAAAAATAAAACAGTGGTTTTTTATGATTATTGTAAAGATTGTCCAACCTAAGAGAATGATTTATATATCAAATGAAAGGTAATTTTTTATATAATCATTCTGAATAAACGTATTTATTTATTATTATATCAGGACCAAGTTATTAAAGAAAATATATTTTACTGGAAACGTTAGAAAAACATTTTTTCGTAACAAAACATTACGATATTATTCGCGTAAAAACAAAAAGACAGCGTGCACAATAATAGTGTACTACAATGTTATTCGTTGAACAAAGACATCCAAACATAAACGCTAATAGACTGTAACTGGGATTTTCGCCGATATAATATGTATTCCATTTTGAATTATTGTTCTAATACTATTTTATTCTTCAATTGCCTGTTAAGTAATATCCATTATTAGAAATTTAACTTTCAATAAAACTATGGGTTTCTCATAAAAGAAAACCCATCATCATCATCATCAGCCGGAAGACGTCCACTGTTGAACATAGATCTCCCCCTTAGACCGATGTAATCACTGGCAACACACACTTGTTAAACACCCTCGTCTTGAGACACTGTCGGATTCTCGATGAGAAGATATCACGTAGCTTCCCAAACGCTGCCCATCCGAGTTGTATTCTTCAGGCGACCTCTTTATCGAAGTTGGACCTACCTATCTGAACAATCTGTCCAAGGTTATTTTACTGGTCTACAACTTCGAGCCACAACCGATACGGGTGTCACATTCGACATGACTTTCGTCTTGTTCATGTTCATTTTAAGGCCGACCCGTTGGAAACGATACTGAAGTCGCTGAGCATTGCGTTGAGGTGATCCAACAATTCTGTCATGTTGACTATATCATCGGCAAAATGAAGGTGAGTGATGTATAATGTTTTCGCCATTGATGTTGATGCCGAGTCCGTTCCATTCCAAGAGCTTGAAAACGTCCTCCAATGCGTTCATGAACAGTTTCGGAGAAATAACGTCTCCCTGTCTCACGCCTTTCTGCAATAGGATTGGTTTCGTGTTCTCTTCCTGAAGTCGGAAGGACATGGTGGCGTTTCTATACGAACACTTTAACTTCGATATACCTAAAGTTGATAATTATGACATCTTTGGAGGGACTGCAATACTGCCCTGGTTTCGATTGAAAGGAAGGTTTTGTCATATTCCACAAAAGCTAAATATAATGGCCGAATATACTCCTCTGTCTACTGTATAACCTGGCGTAGCGTGTGTATGTGGTCAATGGTACTAAAACCATTTCGGAAACCGGCTCGTTCGGGGGGCTGGAAGTCATCAAACCAGCGTTCGAGACGGTTCGTAATGACTTTTGAGAACAGCTTGCATACAAAAAAAACCTCTCAATCTGTCTCAGGATCTCCGGTTTCGTCGAAATGATGCTGCCGTCGTTAATCTTCAGCTTTGTCATTTGGCTTTGCCCAATAGACGAATTCTTCGCGAAGACTTTTGAGCCCTGGTTCCGCTCGATTGCCTCTTTGATCCGTGACATACTATAGACATGCAGGTCACGTCGTCGCATTGATTTAGAGATTCGACTATTGAGTTTGCCATATTCCGACATATCAGTTGAAGATTGCAGCCTCATCTCGGTCTGGTCTTGCATCAACTTGATGGTTCCGTTCGAGAGCTTTTGAGGCTTCTTGCGGCACGGGGTCTTAAAGAACTTGGACCCCACAGCTTTTTTTTTTTAATGAGACCTCCCACCCCGGGCAGGGTGAGAGGTACTGTCCGACTTCTACTGACTAAAATCCACGGTGTTCTTCATTAGCCCTTTATGTTCCGGGGTCACGGTGAGGAAATAAATCCCGCGACCCCGGCAGGCTTTGGCCCTCTGTGAGGGGGCCCCGTCATTTGCTGACAGCTCTTTGAGGCGCGCGTGGAACACGACGCGCTGTCGACCCGGGCATGGTCCATGGTCGGACAGCGAGTTGCCCTTTACTCGCTGTCCGAGGACAGTTTCTACCAACCCATTGTTTATCCCGTCCACAGTTTTGCATTCGGTTAGGCACTGGAAGCCATTGTGCGGTTCGAGTTGAAAGACGAAGCGAAGCGTGGACTTTACCAGGCGAGACCTTTCAGCACCTTTCGCAAGATCGCTATAGGTTTTTACATTAGCGATCACAGAGACATCACTGAATATTCGCTTCTTGGTCGTCATGATGCTCCATCGGGGCTCATTCACCTCCTGGATGGCCGCTTCTGGAAGTAGGACTTCATTAAATGAAGTTCTTCTTTTGCCAAGAAGTCGACCAGTCGCTGACCTCTATGGTTTCGCTGCCCATACCCAAATGCCAACCACTCTCAACTCATTGCCATTCGGTGAGCCCACCTTCGCGTTGAAGTCCCCCATAACAACGGTGAAGTATGACTCGGAGGTATGTATGGCCTCGAATATCGTCTCATACAATGCCTCTACTTCATCATCAGAATTTGTCGAGATCGGCATCTACCTGTATGACCATCAACGGATATCGGTTGATTATTCTGAGAATAAGGTATGCTACCCTGCTCGACACACTGTCGACTTTCATAAAGTTGTTGATGAGGGACCTGCGGACGAGAAATGCAACAGCACCCTGGTATTTACGGTAGAAGAGCATGTTGCCGGAATCTAGAACTATCGTATCTTGACCCTCTCTTCGGATTTCAGATAATCCCAAGATATCCCAGCACATTTTGCTCAATTCTTCCTCCAGCTTGATAATCTTTTCATCGGTCCTCAGTGTGCGGATGTTGTGTTTTACCAGGGCCAGAGTCCTATGGGGTGGTATGCCACATACTCGGTATCATTCTATTCCTTTCTTTATAATTAGAAAAAAAGAAAGCGATGCGAATGCTTGTGGCTCGTGTTAATAGATAATACAGCAATCGTAGATTGAGTGTACATATCACCTCAGTATACTATTGCAAAAGTAATTGCATTTTTTTTTATACATAATTATATAGTAACCTATAAAATCTCTACAGGAATAGTATTGTTAAAAAACTTTACTATAAAACGAGTTTGCTGTTCTTACTCGAATAATATCGTTATCGTAACATACTGAAATTCTTATTAAGAGTGCTATCCGTAATCACTAGAAGCGAGGTTATTCGCGTAAATAAGTACGATAAAACTGTAACGGAATATTAGGGCTATGGTTAATACAAAAATACTAATTTGGAATGTACTCATAGGAAAAATGTGAAAAAAATTGACAACGTGTAGGAGGATACGTACATGATGAATATGCAATAAAACGCAAAGTATCGTTATATCACATTACGATATTATTCGGTGGGAGGAGCGATATTTGATGGAAGTGGTACGATGCTAAGTTTATAAAAATAGACGTACCGTCACATTGGTGGTCATTACGCTGCAACTGTTCAAGGAGTTAAGACGTGTCCGAAGTGGTGCTCTGTGTATTTAATGTGATTATAATAATAGAGAATATAAGTGTGAGATGATGAAAGTTATACTTTGTGTCCTAATGTTCTGCAGTGAAAATGTAAGTTATTTGATATCTATTATAATGAGAATATTATTGCTGTTTATTTTATATTTTTATAATGTGTACTGATAAAATAAGTTGCCGTGGAGTTTATTTCTCCGTTCTTCTCCACGAAGACCTAGGGTTTGCGAACGGAGGTAGTTTGGTAATAAAATACCTATTCTTGATCTTGTGCTTTTCATTATAAACCCAATCCTATACAAAAGTCCTTGGAGGTACTTTATATCATCATCATCATCATCATCAGCCGGAAGACGTCCACTGCTGAACATAGGCCTCCCCCTTAGACCGCCACGCCGAACGACAATTCGCCACTTGCATCCATCGGTTGCCCGCGACTCTCACGATGTCGTCGGTCCACCTAGTGGGAGGCCTACCTACGCTGCGTTTTCCGGTCCGTGGTCGCCACTCGAGAACCTTTCTTCCCCATCGGTTGTCAGTTCTACGAGCGATGTGGCCTGCCCATTGCCACTTCAACTTGCAAATTTTACGAGCTATGTCGGTGACTCTGGTTCTTCGCCGAATATCCGTGTTCCGGATTTTATCCCGCAAAGAAACTCCGAGCATAGCTCTTTCCATTGCTCGTTGAGTGACTCTTAGTTTCTCTAAAAGGCCAGCAGTCAAAGACCACGTTTCAGAGCCATATGTAATCACTGGCAACACACACTGGTTAAACACCCTTGTTTTGAGACACTGCGGGATTTTCGATGAGAAGATATCACGTAGCTTCCCAAACGCTGCCCATCCTAGTTGGATTCTTCGGGCGACCTCTTTCTCGAAGTTGGACCTACCTAACTGAACAATCTGTCCAAGGTAAGTATAATGGTCTACAACTTCGAGAGTATCATTCCCAACAACAACCGGTACGGGCGCCACATGGACATTCGACATGACTTTCGTCTTGTCCATGTTCATTTTAAGGCCGACCCGTTGGGAAACGATACTGAGGTCGCTGAGCATAGCATTGAGGTGCTCCAACGATTCTGCCATGATGACTATATCATCGGCAAAACGAAGGTGAGTGATGTATTCGCCATTGATGTTGATGCCGAGTCCGTCCCATTCCAAGAGCTTGAAAACGTCCTCCAACGCGTTCGTGAACAGTTTCGGAGAAATAACGTCTCCCTGTCTCACGCCTTTCTGCAATTGGATTGGTTTCGTGCTCTCTTCCTGAAGTCGGATGGACATGGTGGCGTTACTATACAAACACTTCAATACTTCGATATACCTATAGTCGATATGACATCGTTGGAGGGACTGCAATACTGCCCAGGTTTCGATTGAATCGAAGGCTTTTTCATAGTCCACAAACGCTAAACATAATGGCCGATTATACTCCTCTGTCTTCTGTATAATCTGGCGGAGCGTGTGTATGTGGTCTATGGTGCTAAAGCCTTTTCGGAAACCGGCTTGTTCGGGAGGCTGGAAGTCATCAAACCTGCGTTCGAGACGGTTCGTAATGACTCTTGAGAACAGCTTGTAAACATGGCTCAGAAGTGAGATTGGCCTGTAGTTCTTCAACAAGGTGTTGTCACCCTTTTTGAAGAAAAGAACAACCACACTCCTGTGCCATGCTTCTGGCGTAGTGCCTTCGAGTATGACGGAATTAAATAACTTCTGGAGGACTAGAAGTACCGGTTTTCCACCCGCTCTCAGAAGTTCTGTTGTGATTCCGTCATCGCCCGGCGCCTTGTTATTTTTGAGCTGTTTAAGAGCCATTCTAATCTCGTACAGGCTGATGTCCGGGATATCCTCAGTGTAGTGCCGAGTCAGTTTAGCTCTTGCGTCTCGAGCTGTACCGACACTGGGTTGTCGTGTAGATGTGTATAACTGTCCGTAAAACCTCTCAAGCTCTCTTAGGATCTCTGGTTTCGTCGAAATGATGCTGCCGTCGTTAATCTTCAGCCTTGTCATTTGGCTTTGCCCAATAGACGAATTCTTTGCGAAGACTTTTGAGCCCTGGTTCCGCTCGATCGCCTCTTTGATCCGTGCTGCACTATAGGCACGCAGGTCACGTCGCATTGATTTCGAGATTCGTCTATTGAGTTTGCCATATTCCGACATATCAGCTGAAGATTGCAGCCTCATCTCAGTCCGGTCTTGCATCAACTTGATGGTTCCGTTCGAGAGCTTTTGAGGTTTATTGCGGCGTGGGGTCTTATAGAACTTAGACCCCACAGCTTGGACAGTTTCCACCAACCCATCGTTAATCTCGTCCACAGTTTCGCATTCGGTTAGGCACTGGAAGCGATTGTGCAGTTCGAGTTGGAAGTGTTCGGGGTTCTGGATGTGGGCAGGACCAGGTCGGAGCGTGGACTTCACCAGACGAGACCTTTCAAGCTTCACATTGATATTCAATGTGCCTCTGACGATTCGGTGATCGCTACCGGTTTTTACCCTGGCGATCACAGAGACATCACTGAATATTCGCTTCTTGGTCGTCATGATGAAGTCGATCTCATTTCTGGTAGTACCATCGGGGCTCATCCACGTCCACCTCCTGGATGGCCGCTTCTGGAAGTAGGAGTTCATCAAATGAAGCTCTTCCTTTTCCATGAAGTCGACCAGTCGCTGGCCCCTATGGTTTCGCTGCCCATACCCAAATGGCCCCACTCTCAACTCATCGCCATTCCGTGCGCCCACCTTCGCGTTGAAGTCCCCCATAACAACGGTGAAGTATGTTTCGGAGGTATGTATGGCCTCGGATATCTCCTCATACAATGCCTCTACTTCATCATCAGAATGTGTCGAGGTCGGCGCATATACCTGTATGACCTTCAACGAATACCGGTTGGTTATTCTGAGTATAAGGTATGCTACCCTGCTCGACACACTGTCGACCTTCATAACGTTGTTGATGAGGGACCTGCGGACGAGAAATCCCACACCACCCTGGGATTTACGGTCTCCTTCCCGGTAGAAGAGCATGTTGCCGGAATCTAGAACCATCGTATCCTGACCCTCTCTTCGGATTTCAGATAGTCCCAAGATATCCCAGCGCATTTTGCTCAATTCTTCCTCCAGCTCGATAATCTTCTCATCGGTCCTCAGTGTGCGGATGTTGTGTGTTGCCAGGGCCAAAGTTCGTTGGGGGTGGTAGCGGGGCATCTGCCGGGGATTCTTCGCACCCCCTGCTCCGCCGTTACTCGGTCCGCTACCCAGACCAAGAATAGCGGAGCTGCCGGGGACTGGGGGCCGTGTGCTGTGCTTGTCAATCATAATGGGGGGGGGGGGGGGGGTTGCCATAATCCCCACGCTTGGCAGGCGGCTTGGGGATCGCAGAAGTCACCGAGGTTTGGCAAGGACGCTGCTGCCCGTCCTTCGGTGGCTGGACGTAGTTTAAGGACGTACCCGGGTCCGTTATTTATACAGTAAATAAATAACATTAACCATCCTGATATCTAAAACTTGACAATAAAGTCGTTATTACTATCAATAATACCAGAAATGCCCATTCTATTTATTACATACACATCCTATTTCTAACATCAGAAGTGGGATCTGTGCCCTAACCTATTTATTATTTCTAATGAACTTCTTTTTTATAATTTCATAATCAACGTAAACAACGTAACGAAGCTATCAATCGACACATCCCTGCTGAAAGCTGTGTTGTTTAAAACTTCCTGCGATCTTGGACTGCGACGCTGCTGAAAAAAATCGAAGCCATGCCGAGGATAACGGAACGAGAACTCCTGCACCTGCACAGTATGAATTATTGGCTAATATCGGTAAGGCCTCCAGAGGCCCTGCTTTAGTATTGTTGTGATCCAAAAGTGAGCTGAAAAGGTTCTAGATATAAATCGTGATTTTTTTAATTGTCCTTGAAGGTTAAGATTCATTAAAAGTGTAACGAATTTTTAAAAGGAGGAAAATATTTCAAAGATATTGATGTTGGGCAGTTGTATAAAAAAAAAATGTTTGTTGGGTGATTGTTGGGTGAATTTGAATAAATGCGACAAAATGAAATGGGAGCTTCAGTAACAGTAACATGGTAACTATAAACAGTTTCTTTCTACAATCTAAATAGATTAAAAAAAAAAAATCCTCGATTATCGTTTTCAAGAGGTCCATTGATGTTATCTTTATTTAGGTACGAATTATCAGTATTCCAGCATTAAATATACGAATAAATAAGAAAAATTAAAGTATCAAAAATCTCGTCTGCCTAGTGCTCAGTAATCGTCGTGGTATTACTATGTTATTATACGTTGCCGTTCATAGCGTAACACTGACCAATTATTCCTTAATTATACATGTGATATTTTTTACATTTTCTTGACAACACGTATTATTGTATATTTGGATTTGTCGCGTCTGTTCGGTTTCGCCCTGTATACATTTTATTTATGAAAATGACTGTTTACATTGAAACTAATTGAAACAGTCTGTGTATATTTTGTTGAAGTTAGACCTTCAAAGCAATGACAACATTGAATAGCTAAGTATCTATTTGAAAAAAAAAAGTTTCGGTTAATAGGAAATTGGTTACTTAAATTGGTTAATCAACTTATAAATGTACTAGGCCCACAAATAGTAAAACAGCAATGAAAAAAATAATTAACTTTATGTATAAATTGTAACTTTCGCGAAACAAAAAAAAAATATATATTAAAAGTTTTGAAAGTTGAGAAAGTAAAAACGGTAAATAATATCAAGACTGAAAATGAGTCAAGACTATTGACATCTTGATTTATTTTATCTATCTTACATTTGCAAAATGCCTAGGCTGGCATGATTAAGGCAAGCTGTTTTGAAAACACAAGTTGAAATCAGTTTGAGTTTGAACAAGAGACAAAGATTAAACGAGTTTAAAACATTGTATTAAGCTTTAAAATTACCTTTTATGACAAATTACTAGAAATAAACTAAAACATTATGTTTTGGAGGATGAATAGTTTGACATAAAACCTACTCGAGTCAATGCTGTTACAATGTTACGTTTTAAAACTTTTAATGGGACTGTACTTAAATTAAGCGTTATTTATTGATAAGTAATATATTCAATAAAATGCCTTAGTACCAAGATTTGTATGGTACAAGAAAACGCGTAATTTTGAAACATAAGCATAATATAATAATTTCAATTTCAAAACAATCAGTTTCAACAGTATGAATTGACAAACGACGTTAGCTATTATAAAATCAGAAATTTTGGAAACTCTAATTTCGACTGTCAAAAGAAAATTATTCAGTGGATTAGCGATTGCTCCCCTCATTAACATTAAATGATTACGCAGCTTACAAACAAATGATTACCTATTGATAATTTTTGTAAATATATAATTAATACTGCGAGTCTAAAAATAAATAAACCAAATAATTATGGTATACTCTAGAAATGAAACGTAAAGAAAGAAAGAATTGTTTATTGGCACAAACTTAAAACTAAACAATACAAAAAAAGTTATAAAGAGAGTAGATGGTAAAAACAGAGGATTTAAAAAAAACTTAACAATGTTAGTTTACTGTCCAACCTTTTAAAACACAAATTGATGGTCTTTTGAAGTAGTATTTTACCTCGCTTATAAGCTTTGATATTACAAGCAAGGAGTACTCGTAGATGTAGATCTTCTGTTCAACGACCAAGTTAATCGGCAGGTTTCATACGATACAATTAAGTTAATACTTATTAAAATATAAATCTTTTTGATTTTGCAATAGGGCTATATTTTTAACATCGGTTACTGTTAGTCTCATAAAATAAAAAAGGTACTTTAATTATGGCTTTGTTTAAAATTTTGTCTTTAAGAACTTAGGTAAATATGATGAAATGGAACAAGACTCGTCTTGAATAATGTGAAAACTAGTATTAGGTCGAAGGAACCGCAATAGGATTTGAATCTTAGTCTTAAAGTTAAAATCAGTTTAGCTTGGTAAACGTTTCTAAAAATATATGAATTTGAAAAGGTCTCGACTTGACAGTACAAATTATAATGATAATAATAGTTATCAGGATAACCGAGCAAAATCCTGCGATTCACGTAGCAAAAAAAAGGGAAGGAATAATATTTAGTGGTACAGACCCAGGACATAAATAATAATATGCAAAAGAAAATGAAAATTGAACAACTGATAGACCTCATATTGTCCTTGGTATACATACACTTTGTAAATAGTGATTATAAGAATAACTAAGTTGAATCTAGAGATTAAGTGAAATAAGTGTTATTTTGTTACCCCGTTTATGAATTAAAAGTTTATTATGATTAGTTGTAAGTCATGATTGTATTATGGATGAATTAAAACCTTATCTGTGGTGTGTAACATTCACTGGCTGCGGGTGATTAAGCTTCACTGACCGCGGGTGTTTGATCTGCCAAGTAAGGTTGATGATTATGAACTGATTACTGATAATATGATGATTATGAACGGACCATTGATATTATGAACTGACCATTGACATTATAAACTGACCATTGTCATTATGAACCGACTCTTTTAATTTCATTATGAACCGACTCTTTTAATTTCATTATGAATTGACTCTTTTAATTTCATTATGAACTGACTATTTTAATTTCATTATGAACTGACTATTTTAATTTCATTATGAACGGACTATTTTAATTTCATTATGTACTGACTATTTTAATTTCATTATGTACTGACTATTTTAATTTCATTATGTACTGACTATTTTAATTTCATTATGTACTGACTATTTTAATTTAATTATGAACTGACTATTTTAATTTCATTATGAACTGACCTTTTTATTTTCATTACGTTTGACCATTTTAATTGCATTAAGAACTGACCATTTTAATTTCATTTTGAAGTGACTATCGTAATTATGAACGGACTACTGCAATTATGAACTGAATATTATGAATTATACTGAATATTATAATTATGAACTGAATATTATAATTATGAACTGAATATTATAATTATGAACTGAATATTATAATCATGAACTGAATATTATAATCATGAACTGAATATTATAATTATGAACCGAATATTGTAATTTTGAACAGAATATTTGAAATTTGTAACTATGATCTGACTGTTAAATGTCAGGCAGAAACTCATGTGAAGTAAATGATATAACTAATATGCCAAGGCCAGACACTTCTTGAAAATAATTACAATTAATTATGTACTTCGAGAACGAAGTACTTGTCAGTATGGCCGTGTTAGATATATGTAGTATATAGACGCTATGTAAGTAATAATTAATTAATTATATTAACATATTTAAAACAACGATCAACTGATTTCCGAACGAAATCGAACGAACGAAATCAGTTGATGTTTAAATATTTATCGAATTAAATTAAGGTTGCAAATAAATACTTACTGAATTTCTAAATTATCTAATTAAGTTTTAAAATGGTTCTACTGTACAGGATTTTATTATTGTTGCCTATTTTATTAATTATTTAGCTACAATGTTTGACGATCGGTGATTGGTTAATAATGGCGGTAATATTTGATGGAAGTGGTACGATGCTAAGTTTATAAAAATAGACGTACCGTCACATTGGTGGTCATTACGCTGCAACTGTTCAAGGAGTTAAAACGTGTCCGAAGTGGTGCTCTGTGTATTTAATGTGATTATAATAATAGAGAATATAAGTGTGAGATGATGAAAGTTATACTTTGTGTCCTAATGTTCTGCAGTGAAAATGTAAGTTATTTGATATCTATTATAATGAGAATATTATTGCTGTTTATTTTATATTTTTATAATGTGTACTGATAAAATAAGTTGCCGTGGAGTTTATTTCTCCGTTCTTCTCCACGAAGACCTAGGGTTTGCGAACGGAGGTAGTTTGGTAATAAAATACCTATTCTTGATCTTGTGCTTTTCATTATAAACCCAATCCTATACAAAAGTCCTTGGAGGTACTTTATATACAGTAAATAAATAACATTAACCATCCTGATATCTAAAACTTGACAATAAAGTCGTTATTACTATCAATAATACCAGAAATGCCCATTCTATTTATTACATACACATCCTATTTCTAACACCTGCAACACCGAAAGTTGCGACCCTGCAACTTTTTCACGCCTTTTTTGAGCGTATAAAGAAAATATGAAAGTACGAAGGGGCGTTGCAGTTGTTTTAAAAGAAGGGTCAATAATTTCGGTGAAATGTGTTCACAATGTGAGTTCCCCCAGCTTTTGGCAGATAGTCAGAATTACTAATCTAATGATATCAATATGAAGCGTGATAAAATTGTCATAGATTAACAACTGTGTTTGCAACTATTTTATATTATCGCAATTTATATTTTGATACCAATGTAGTGGACTTTTGGGTGTCCAGGGAGGGTATTACAACGTCTTAAAATCAGGCTTGATCCAGTGAGTGAACTAGATGGCGCTAGATGACTTGTATTAGCTCTGTCACTTTCACTCGCCGGAATAAAAGGCTTATTCGTTCACTCACTGGAACAAGCCTGATTTTAAGACGTTGTAATACCCTCCAAGACCGTCCTTCTAACAGTTTTTTATTTAAAACGGATATTTCTCGGAACATGCTAAGACAATGTAATGATCCCACAAAATCAAGATTTATAATATACGAAATATTGTCTAAATCCCCGTAGTTTCTTAAGGAATCTGATATGAAAGTTCGTATGAAAATAAAAAAAGAAAACAAATGAAAATCATTGCCATGGCTCGTCATACAGAAGGGAAAAGTTCCAGTCAGCAAAAAGACAATGCTCACATTTATAATTAAACTAAAATGTTTGACGTTGTCGTGTATCGTAATTACTTATTGAAACTTTTACTTCTTGATGTTCGAAAATTATAATTGTAGTAGAAATATCTAGTCCGTCCTTAAATATTCATAAACGGTTCAGTATAACACTTAAGTATTTTATTATTGAAAATACTTTCATGTTGGCATTTGATGCCTCCATTATTTGAAGATACTGTTTTTACAACACGTAACTTCGATATTATTCGTAATCAAATATATTGAAATATTTTCGAAATTGGTCTGAGCTTAAAATAAATAAAAAGTGCCGGCTAAAATATGAATTTCGACATTATTATCCATGTACGTATTAATTTGGGTAGGTAATGTAATACAACCTTAAAATTAAATTAAAGTTCGTGTTGAATCTTATGTCTTTATTTTTAATTATTATTTACAAAGTAAAGGAATAAATAAATAATTAAATCGTGTGTAACCAATGTATACCGCTCGTTGCCACTATAAGATATATCTACTCATTTCAAGCGAGTGTAAAGGAAAGTGGAGGGAAGTGATATGGAAGAGATGTCAGACTCTTACCTAATAAAACCATCATTCCTTCCATTGCTCTTTACGTTCCACGGCCATATCCAGCTCAGACATTCCCAAATCCAATATTATAATGAGTAGGTACTCCCGCCGTGGTTGATTAGTGTTTGATCCTGGTTCAGCCTTGGTTTTGAGTGTCAACAACTGTAAATCTTTCAGCCATATTGCCTCGCATAATATGCACGTTGATTACACAGGTGTCCCTATTGTTGGCAATACATGGATCGCGATAGAACAATAATTAACTATGTTCGACGCTAAATAAATTATACCAGGGACATAGAACTGGCGACAGCTTACCTAAGTACTCCAGTAGTTCCACAACTGCTATTAGATATTCATAGGGGAAGGCCGAGTTTATGGGTTAAAGCGCCCCTCTAAGATTATTCTGTATTACTAATTGCTAAGCAATGTGCATAATGTGGTAAGTTTGTGCTCAACACGGCTTGGAATCGTTCGCAAGGTGCTTAGGTGCCGCCCTGTCTTTTGGAAGGCTTATGTGGATCCACTTTCCAAGATCCCTTTAGAGAATTTTAATAGTTAGTATAATGAAACATTAAGATACAGACCTCAATTACCTCCCGGCGTTTAATAACACGGAAAGTTATTAGAATATATTTGATATTCTCTCTTGCAATATGTTTATTCGAAAAGCCCACCATATTATTGCCTTCTTAATAATAAACTCTACGTACTTCTTGCTACTGCACACGCTCCGAGTGAAGTATTAATATTCTCGTGTCGACATGCATACATACATACGTGTCTCTAGCGTTACAAAACGTTTTGCGTGTTGCAACAACTGTGCAGTTAGTCGGAACTCTATGCAATAGATTGTCGAAAACTCAGAACGGATCGCTCCTTTTTTAACGGCAGAATTAATTTCCACCGGCGCCTGTGCGGCAGGGGACTGGTCCACGAGTCACGTTCAACTTTAGCTTTTGAAGCCGAGCGAATGGCTAATCGATCGATTAATTTTCACGCCGTTTGAACACGAATTTCTCCTGGAATGCAAGGATTGGAATCTCTAATACCTTAAAATAGGTACACTCTCTTATTGCACGACGGTACTCACTTTATTAAATATCTCCACGTTTTTATAGGCTAATCGGAACCGAGACAACTATTTAATCGTTTCCTAGAGCCTTGTATTTCATTTTACAACTACCATTCCCAAGAGCCTATTACAACCCATACCAGCAGATAAAACCGTAACAGTTTATTGCCATTTGAGAACAGATTATTTCATCAAATAGCCTGCGATAAATCTGTGTTTTATTGAATTTCAACGAACATGAAATTAAATAGATATCGCTATAAACAGCAATGATTCCCGGTGAGCATTTCAATCGACCGATACGAGATTAAGTCCGATGCGAACGCAACAGGAAACTGGAGCGAAATCGATTCATACAACGAATCGAGCAGAGGCGGCTGTTATGGCGCCGCAACAAATTGAAATTGATACCATCGGTGGGCAGTAGCGAGCGGCCGGATATTACGGGTGTCAAGCGCAATCACGCACTAGCCTACGAGCACTGGCCTGGCGACTCGCTACTGGCTAGGTGGACGCCGTATCTAACACTTTGTTAGATCTGCGCCGGCCCCCGTGTTGTTCGTGCGTAATTGCGCCATTCACTCGAATTTGGCAGTCGACGGTGTGTGGTATACGTGTTCATGAATCCACTTAGACGGATATTTCCAGTTCTGTTTTCGAATGCAGTTAATAGAGCTTTCCCAATTAGATCAATAGCAAACTTTAAGGACGAACGAAACCTTCACATTTTGATGCTTAGTGGCTTATTTGCAACGTTCCACATCATGAATGATACGTGACATATTTCCTAAGGCGAAATAGGCAAAATTATTTAGATAGTACAGAACTGCTTGATCAATTACATGATTTTTGAGTATCTTTAGGATCCACCTTCATTGTTTCATTCCATCCAAAAGTAATATGCAAATCACGGTAGACAGAAAACTCGTGTTATAAATTGTAATTTTTTTGGAAAGTCGTAAAGAATGGTAGCTAAACCTTACGTTGTCAAATTAATAAGATAGCTGACACAACATTATTAAAAAACCATTATTATACATTAAATAACCATTATTTCTGGCTTGTTGTTATAAACGAAAAATACTTTGTAATCACCGACACCTAAAAGTGAAGATCCCTTTAAGGACAATACTTTTTGGTGCGAGGCAAAAACCAAAACTAATTTCAGACGATTTTATTTTGCAGAATATTTACGCCCTGTGCCAATCTCTCGTCTCAATACTATGAGTTTATATACCACAACATTAAAAAAGGTTGAACCAAAAAAAGTCACTGCTCATTCTGGTGTAAAAATTGTAAAAGCCATTTTATCAGAAGAATAAAATAGACTAAAAAAGAAAAAACTTTATGTCATCATAAATATTTTTTAAGCACAAATGGCCAGCTACCATCGTTTTTAAGTCTTTGTCTAAAAGAGGTTTCAGCAAGAAAACTTTATTGGATTTCTTTTTTCTGTAATTCCATTTTTTATTAAAATGGTAAATGTCTTTGCTGTGAACCATAAACTAAAGAATCTGTGATCAGGCGAACGTGTCAACTTTAATTCATTAGGATTTTATTTTAAATGAACGATAAAAATATCACCCCATATCTAGTAGGTATTTTTTTTGGTTAACAAGAACTAACTCAATTTGAATGGTACTTTTACTAAATATACATTTAAATGTTATAAGGTCTCAATAATTAATCATAATCGAACAGTCTATATCAGTAATGACATCTATTTAGTTTCATTTCAGTCACATTTGACATTTTCTACCATTACTCGCGCTCGTGCGCAAGGAATTGAAAGAAAATTATTCTTCAAAAATATTTTCAATAACGCTGTCTTTAAACCAGAAATAGAACCTAGTAACACTGTACTAAATCCTAAACTTATGATGCCAATAGCATCGGTTTACTGTCTCAAAAAAGATTTTCCGGGCGTTCCCTTAACAAAAACTCATAGTTTTGTCACCCCTGCGAAGTAGCGGTTATGTGGATATATGGGTTTCAGAAATGACAATAATAAAACAAAGTCATAAAAAGGTTGTAGGTATCATTTAAGATTTGAAAAATAGGCCCTGGACCGTTTTAGGTGAAAAAAATAACAAATAGCCATATACACGAAATAAAAACTAAATTAAAAAAGAAAAAAACTTAATGGCATCTCGTATTTTTTTTGCACGCATAACCAGTGACTAGTGTTCGAAAAGAATGAGGTTTCATTTCTTTTTAAAAAAAGAATTTGAATTGTCTGTACATTTGCCGCCAAAATGTGTTGCGGCGACAAGGACAAGATAGTGATTTTTTAATTTACCGCCAACAGAGTTTATGTTTCAATTATTGTGCTCATTTTTATTTAGTGAGAGTGTTTATTTATTTGGATATCCTATAGTGCCTATCATTGTTGTAACTAACTTGAAATCGAGTTTTTAAAATGATGATTATCAAGAATGAAAACTGCGTGAAAGGTAAAATAACCAAGACTAATTTTGTAATAACTCTAGATCCTTTTGTAACGCAGGTAGCGGATAAAAGTCGCCTTCTATACGTATTATTTTCTTTGTATTACTTGAATGAGTCATTACGAGCCGTGAGTTCACGAAAGGCTTCTCTCGAGACATAATTCAATACCTTTTGTGCATTATTTTTTTGTTACTCGGTACTTATTACGGTAAAAACCTTCGTGATACCAAACCGTTAGTCACATTCATTATCGTTGTATAAATTATACTTTCATACACAATTATTGTATAGTTCAGGATACGGCATAGTGTTGTGCGTGATCAATAAAATGTAAAATGCCGTCTACATTTGACAATCTCCTGCCTAATGACATTGCACTGATTTTATCTTTCTCATTTCCATTTTGTAGATTAATTCTGTTTCGGTACCGAAATCGTCTTCGATTGAAAGGTTTCGTGATTTGTAATTTGGTTTGGAATCTCATTTCGTGTTTAACCGCTATCTAATTAGTGATACTCTGTTGTTTTGTGGTTTAACGTTTTAGTTTGTTAGTTTGTGGTGATTTCTAAACTTTTACAGTTATATTTTTTAGGATTCTATACCCAAAGGATAAAACGCAACCCTATCACTAAGACTTTGCTGTCCGCTTGTCTGTATGTCCGTCATCAACCTGTATCTCATGAACCTTGATAGTTAGATGGTTAAATTTTCCTTAATAGAGTATTTTCATTGCCGCTATTACAACGTTTATACAAAAATAAAATCAAAGTAAAATATTATATTTAGCGGGCTCTCATACGTTGCGGGATCGTCTCATCAGGTAACTATAGACCTGGAAAGTAAAGAGCTAAAAGTACCCTCGTGGATTTTAGTCAGTATGAGTCTAAGAGACCTTCCCGTCCCACCTCTGATTTTACCACGATAAAAAAGGGATCTCTCATACAACAGACATGCTGTTTTTAGTTGTTTTAATTGATACCTCATTGTCATTCTCCTTCCTTATTCCAACTTATTTGACGATGTCGCTGCATGTCTTTTACTCACTTACGAATACTCTCATCTTCATCTACATACCGTCTTCTGTCACATTTTCCGAGAATAAAAGTACAACTTTCTTACAGGTTAAGAAAATATTCCAATATAAGGACAATATTGAAAGAATTTGCAGGATTATTTTACCGTATACGAAGTACCACGATGAAAATCTCTACCGTAGATAACAATATTGTAAAGAAGCACCTAATGTCGGGTTTTGTTGAAAGGTTTAGGGGCTGAAACCTTATAGCGCGATACCTATTCCAAACGATCTAGTCGGATTTTATTACAGATTTGTTCAAAGAAATTGTATACAGGGTGAATTTTTCAACTGGGCGTGGATGGCTACTTTCGAAACTATGAGGAATATCGAAAAACGTTGAAAGGAGTCTCGAGACCGATTTTGACGAAAACTAAAACTGCATCATTGGATTTTGGAAAAATCAAAAATCCTGGCCAGGAATCGAACCCGCTGATTTTGGAAAAAAATCACACCCTGTATTATTACACCGTTCGATAGTGTTGCTGATAAGGATCAATTTCTGGGAAGTAATCATATATGGCAAACATAAGGAAATGGCTGTTTTTTATGAAATTGCTATTTTTCCATGTTACTTTACATCTACTGACCCATAATTTATTCGAAATGATAAAATTTCATTGTTTTCAATGTCTCACTGGATTTGATGTTTCAACAATCCTCCTGTACTTAGCAATACGACATTATTGAGTTGAACTAAAAATAGCATTATTTTAAAGAAGAAACGGTAACTTATGTTTCAAATACAATCTTTGCCTTGAAGATTAATCAGTTTTTTTGTAATTATACGTTTTCCTTAAGTTTACCGTATATGATTACTTCCCAGAATTTGATCCTTATTAGCAACACTATCGAACGGTATAATAATACAGGATGTGATTTTTTTTCCAAAATCAGCGGGTTCGATTCCTGACCAGGATTTTTGATTTTTCTAAAATCCAATGATGCAGTTTTAGTTTTCGTCAAAATCGGCCTCGAGACTCCTTTCAACGTTTTTCGATATTCCTCATAGTTTCGAAAGTAGCCATCCACGCCCAGTTGAAAAATTCACCCTGTATAATAGATATTGTTAGATAAATAATTCTCATTTTGCCAACCGTTGCTGCCAACCGTCCTTTACCGTAATATGGGAAAAAATAAATTTTGCCTGATAAACTAAAAATAAACATTACTTTTTCGCAAAATATAAATATCCGTGCTTCCGTACAAATATAACAGGTACCTTGTAAAGCCACGCCCAAAAACAAGAATATTAAAATTATTATTTAAAATTGACGCACACAATATTTTTGGTAAATTTTCTTCGGCTAGTTATTTTTGTATGAAGCTTCTGCAAGGAACGAACTTGGTGGCTTCCAAGTTGCAAGTGACAAAGAAAGTTTTACTCCAAGAGATCATTAAATGACTGAACAACGAGATAGTAAAAGAGATGGCTCTTACAAAGAGCGACTTTAACAATTGCGACTAAAAGTTTCTAACAATTTAATTTGGTTTGGGAGAGAAGCGGCGATTTGTTTAACGTCGCCTCCTCAGGCTAGGCTTCGCGTCACAAGCATCGGGCTCCTAACATTGTATGCAGCGATCGAATTCGTTTAACACGTGACTGGACACCGGCGGTAGTTTAATAGCCTCGTATATGTAAAGGACAGGCGCGGTCTACGTCCAACCAATTTGCAATAAAACAATATGGCGCGCCCGCGCCGCCCCAGCACACCCCGGCTTGCGGCCGAGCCACGGACTCACCGACCGTTCTGCCAGCCTCTTGTTGTATTTTATATTTATTCTACTCCGGACCCATTAGTAGCCAACTTTTACGTTACATTACCGATGTTACGTCGTCTTATCAAGAGAAATTAATCCAAGAAGACTGTAACGTCTCTTTGAATCCATTTCGTTCCCCTTTGCCTACCTTTTTGAATTTTTTTTTGCGACGTACTCGTTACAAGTCCGAAGGAAGAAAGCAAGATAAACTAATTAACATGCAACGGAGGGAAATCGGATTAAAATAACTTTTAATGAACCTCTATCCTTTAATATTCATGAAAACGTAGGTATCTACTTAAGAAATCACGTCTCAGTAGCGTATTAATTAATACTTTCTCGCCTTTTGTATATTTAAATAACTTAAAATAATCTTTTACAGGTGACATAAAAAAATGAATATTATAGCTCGTCACAATTTAGTAGTTTTAATATTAAAATGTAATCCAGAGATTTTTGATAACAGGTTAGATCCTTGTCGATGTCTGGGTATTCGTGAACATTGTTACAAACAATGTTTATTATTATTTTAAATCTCATTTTCCCAACACCCCACGATTTTGTGCCGAAAAGCAATTTTGTACAATGGAGTTTTCAATCTACAAAACATTTTGGTCTCAGTCGTGCCTTTAAAAACAATGGCACGTGGATCCACTACAGCTGATTCATAGATTATTTGAAATTCCGTAGCGTATTTTCGTAGGATATCCAAGGACAGTTTCAAGAATAGACTGAAGACTCTTATATAAACACTTGAGCACCAAAAAGTCTGTTACGACGTCGTCATGTTTGCCGAGCAATCCCTTTGAAATCCAATTTTCCGAGTATATTTGTATTGTCTATGTACTTGTAGCTTTTTGATACATTATGTGCTTAGTTGCCCTTTTATTTTAATTATATCGGAACTAAATTGAGCACGTTTTACGGTTTAAAGGTGATTTGAAACAATTCCCCTTAATATTGCTGAACGGTGTTGGAACAAAGCCGTGTAAAATCAATAAAGGCAAAGTAAACCCGTATAACTGCCGGTTCCATTTTGAATTGGATTTCAAAGTAGCACAGCACCTACATTTTTGTGGACACCAAAGCGAATGTGACGGTTAAAGAACATAAAAATAAAAGAGATGGGTTTGAAGGCCTCTGTGAAGCGAGGGATTGCGTAAATATACAGTAAATAAAGAGTTTGTTTGCTCTTTGTATTGGTATATCTTAGTACTTTAGATTTTAGTACCTACTTTATGGAGTTTTGTTTCTAAATATTATCCTATCTACTATGTCGTCTTCCAGTCTAATTGGACGCAGCTGAATACCAATACTTTCAATGAAAAGACTCGCCTATTATATAGATAGAGCAACTGACTACCTATATAACGGCTGCCGTGTTTTCCGAAAGCCGATATGTAATATATGTTTCAGAGTTCTGTTTGTTACCTACATTTATTTACAAAATCAGGTACCTATTATTAAAGTAGGTAGATAATCATGTTGTAATAATAAACACTTGGCATTTTTAATCTTCCATTCAAAAAGACTTAAAATATGTAAGCAGAAAAGTAGTTGTACATGCTTGTATTTTTCAGTTGTATCTAGCTACGCTATTTATTTAGCTTCTGACAAAATAAATATTATACTTTCTAGCTTCGCAATGCAGACGTCTCCACCGTAGATGTGCTTTGCATATAAATATAACCAAAGTTTGGTTAACATTTTCACCGTAGAACCTAATATATTCTCGTCTTGGTTTGTCTAATAAAATATCTTGTATTATATGTTTAGATGCCTGCACGACGAGCTGGATGTACTATGAAAAAAAAAAAAACACTCAGCCTACAGCAACTGAAGAGATTTGTATAAAGTTTAGCTACACTGATTGTTTTAAACCTGGATTCATACTAAGCTAATTTTTATACTGGTCCAAGCAGATAAAGTTGGGGGTAGAAACTACACTAGCACTGAGAAAAAGGATGAAATTACTTGGAATTTATCCAGAATAGCTCTTGAAATAATGGCGTTATTAGATGAATTTGGTATCGATTTAAACTTAGACGTTTTTTTTTTAATTTCTTTTAATTTCGTTTAGAAGTTGTTATTTTATGACCTCTTTTTCTTTGCACTTGGACGATGTTATTACCGATACTAATTATTTAACAACCTTTGAATTAATTAGGGTAAAAAAGCAACTTTTTTTAATCTCAACTAATTATTAAGTATTCAAGATCGAGTGGAATCGGAGTAAGTGATTCGATGTTTTTGCTCGCAAGTGTATTTGACAATAGTTTGGCTTTTATAATATCTGCTATCCCTAGATAATTATGCACAGTGACCGTCAGTACTCTGTTAACCTTGTTGCGGTGTGCTAATAGTTCGGTTTTACAATTACGTTGTTTGGTTTTGTAAACAAATGGTTGCGTAGTGCTCGGCAATTTTGAGCGGTTAAACACTTCTAATGGATGATCGTTGTAATGAGATTTTGTTATTACGTATGCATAATGATGTGGAATATTGACATGTTACCTTTATAAGTGCGATAGAACTGCACAATTTGATTCCGCCTGCCCCTTTCCATAATCGGACTACCTATAAGACGTACGGTAATGCTATTGAGCCATCGGTAAGTGGTGTCCACAGTATAATATGGTGGACATTCCATCCTTACGTACAAAGCATTTTGCCAATACATTTATTGTACACTAAGTTTAGTCTCTAAGTTCGGAGTCCGTGTTTCTTAATAGCTTTAACCATGCGGTCTTATAGTCAAGAGGGAATATGCTACTTCCAGGCAACTATGCTCCACCATCAACCATATCTTCGCTTAGGCAAACGCGAGACTGATGCTCAATTAATAAAAGTTATTGGTTGACAGTTATTCAGTAGCAACAATTTGCGAATTTTTGCCTCGTTAAAAGCAATTGGCACGTCGTCTATTACAAGTACAAAAATACCTGAGGAAATGTGGGTGTACTATCAGGTACAACTGTGTTCTCACACTTCGAAGTTGTTTAGGCGTTCTGCGGCGGGATGGAATAACCCCTGCTTCTTCTTTCGTGTCGATGGCACCACTAGATTACTATGGCCCAGTTGGTTGATCAATGTTTGACGAAAAGTAAAATTATAGAGCAAAATGAAGTACCTGCTTAATAAAAAAATATATTTTAAAAGCAAATACTTAACAGCTGTTTTTATTGTTTCAGATTTACACTATCAACCTAGGCCGCCAGCTCCTGAAGGTAATAAAATAATTATAATAATGTGATTAATATTACACATTTTCTATTTTAATTTCGGGAAATTAACGTTTAGAGGCTCATGACGTAAAGTAAACGGGAACTTTGATGGAAAAAGTTACTTCCTTGTTCGTACAGTAGAGGCGCATTTAAATCCACATAATAAAAAGGTTTATTCCACTTTGTTCACCCAGGTGAAGAAAGTGGACAACTTTGGTGTCCTATCTTCACCTCGGAAAATATTGGGATTGAGGGCATCAAAGTTGTCCACTTTGTTCACCTCGATAAAATATCACCTAGATGAACAACGGCGACTTTTCTTCTTACATGTAATGCTCGTGTGCCGTCCACATTTTTAGAATTCCCGTTACATTACACGGTGGATAACAATACGCGTTACACCAGTCTGGACCCGGCTGAAGATACACATGAGATTGATTTTACTAAATAGTAATCACATTTAAACTTTTCCTCATGATTATCAGTTTATTTGATCCAGAGACAAAGTGGACCACTATAGAGGTCATTTATTTTGTCCAGCTTGTATATTATGAGAAAAAAGATATAAGGAAAAGAGAAAACTGTGGGAACTTAACTTACTAGAATGTCGTTGGTGGTTAATAGAATATCGTTTTTCGAACATTCGGACTTGACTCTAAAAGTTCAAGGTTGTAGGTCAAACCTGGCGTGTATTATTTTGTTCGTGACTAATTCAACGACATTTTATGTACCACCAGTAATTATTTTATATATTATTTTATGTTTCTGCTCTAAGTTGAGTTATTTTACATCAATTATTTTTGTTCTATCGTGGGTGTGTTTACAAACAACTAAAACCAAATACACAAACACACACGGGATAACTGTTTGTAGATATACAAATATTATGTATTAATTTGGTCCGTGCGGAAATTGTACTTGCGACACGTAGCGCACCAGTCAATCGCTTTACGCAAACCATGGCATAATTACATGCCATCATAAATTACATGGCATAGCATTGCATATTAGGCGTGCATACCGACAAACTCATGGCTTTTTTTCATGGAGTATGTTGAACCTATATACAGTCACAGATTCGAACGTGTAGCCGTATGACACACGTTATAATAGTCTTGTGTCTTTCCTTCATCATCTTCATCAGCCGGAAGACGTCCACTGCTGAATAATAGGCCTCCTGCCCGCGACTCTCACGATGTCGTCGGTTCACCTGTGTCTTTCCTTGCCACTGTCGAATTGTTTTAACAAAACTTCAATCCAAAACTCATGATATCAGTAGGATCACATGGAGGAGGTTGTGGACTGTCCTTACCCACTGTATTTATACGTTGCGCTAAACACACGGCAGCCGAATGATTGACTGTTCGACTACCGGACGTAAATAATATTCGTATGATTTAAAAGCAGTTGTCGTAAACGAAGTCATAGACACTATCCAACAAAATTACCTGTTTCGTTAAAAAAATTCGGCTTAAGACGAACTTTAATGTCTTTTTTAGTTGAAATTCGTACAAAAATAAAAATCAGTACCCCTAGCACGAGTTTTCACTATTTTACTTTACAGCATCTTTCCAGTATTTACAGCGTTTCTTGTATGAAAAAATGGAACAGCGCCTCTGGTGTGCGAAGAAGGAACAAATTTTTTCCTTGAAAATTGTCAATTTGAAATTGTCAAAGTTCCAGTTTACTTTACTTCTCAAATACTGAAAACTCGTGCTGAGAGTACAGAACCTGTAAATGTGCTGTCTCACATAACTTATTACGTGAAATGTTTGTATATTGCTTGTAAAACAGTCCAAGTCCCGATCAAAAATTATTACATTATTTGTATTATATGTAGATGAATCACTTAATCGACCGCTTAAAAAGCTTTTCAGTTTGATTAAATTTATAGTTTTTACACGCTCATAACTTGGTAAAATCCCAACATCAATAAAATTAATGGTTTGAAAACGTGAATTACGTTTGAAAATTAATATTATGGGTTTTACTTTCTCGTAACGTGTAACGGATAATCTGCAATGTGGAGTTTGTGGGTCGTGGTCTCTGGATTTATTTTCCAATGTTTGTTTATGTTTTGTGGAAAAATAGAGGTATGTTTTTAATGGACTTACACCGACTGTTGACTAATAGTAGTCTTGTCTAGTTAACTTTCTTCTTTTGGAACAGGAAACTTAAAATGCTATTCTGAATCGAATGATGACTCTTATTTTTCCGAGACTGTTGAAAAATTGTACCAAAATACGTGTAGATTAACTTGTATGGTCTGTTATAACTAAACTGTCTAGTTTTTTATACCTTATTTTCGTTTACCAAAAACCTCATAGGAGGCGAGGATTACAATTCGATGATTTATCCACGCACAAACGTATGCTGCAGATAGATATTTCGATTTAAAGGTTGGCTCAATGAACTCATTCTAACAGAAAGACCAATATTACAACAACAATATATTTATTTCTAATAAATTTTGTTTCTAAAAAGCTTGTAATCTCACAGAATTTCAAAAAATATTTTTCAACTTTAATTCATTTTCCTCTACGATTTAAATCACATAACAATTACATTAGCTGAGTATTAAATGCGTCAGTACATCTTCAAAGCTTATCTTTAGTTCACAATCCACATGTGTAGGTACTGTGCGAGTGACATGCCAACTACGTCGGTGTCTCGAGCCAACAAAATTGCTTTGTCTCGGAGACTTTGGGAGGGCGCGTCCCGAATTATGTGGGTGACAGTCAGCTCTTACATTATATCGTATTATTATTTTAGGTGTATTCCTTTAAAGAATTGCCGTAATGAATTTGTGTTTTGAGTGATTTGGTTCACTTAATCGTACCTTTAATAGGCCATAATCGACCCTTACATGCTTTATTTTTATATCTATTTGTTTAATATTGTCATTGAATCCATCTTTTCTGTTATTAATAGAGGAAATCGCATGAAAATCCTTACATAATTAAATTAATAATGCGGTAGCACACACAGTTATAAAAAGCCTTTTAATTTACAGAGGTAAATAGAGAATAAAATGTGGAAGTCAAGGAGATGTTGAACAGGAATTTTTCGTTTTACTCACTCGTGGGCTAAGAATAATGTCAATATCACCATGTTTTGGGATATTAGAAAAATAAATTCAACGTTCCTACATCGAAAAATATGCGACGTCTTCGTCTTATTATAAATTCTACCCGCATGAGTACAATTTTATTTATACACAGATAATATGGATAATTTAAACAGCTCTCGCGCCTGAAAAAGCGCCGCGGTGAATTTCCTAATTTTCTTCCATTCACGAAGCATCCGCCATCATTTTTATCTCCCCTCCCTGTCTCCATTTATCTCGGGCTTCTCCAGCAGCGATTCGCGTTCTTACATTTTGTTTGTTTCTTACAAAATTGTTATTTCCGACTGCTTTCTTTTCTTAAGCGGGTTCGTCTGTAACCTTTATATGAAAGTCAAGGAAATGATTTCGCGCCTGAATTCGTATACTTGACCTCTTTTCAAGGGACAAATACAATAATAAAAAACAATTTGTCATCTTCAAAGCCGCAGGTTATTTATATCTAACAATGGGGTGGCTTATGGATAAAGATCATGAATCTGTGTTTATGAAGAAGTTTAATTAGAAGTGCCTTATTTTACTTTGGCGTTAAAATCAGATTTGAATGTATGTCGCGAATTGGCGAGATTTTAGTCAATAGCATAAATTATAAACTCAATTATTTGAGTTATGAACTTAATTTATTATATAAACACGTCAGTGGTATACAATTCCGTGTGTTTGAAAGTGCTTGTGCACTTCAACCAAGTTTATTATATTCCTAGTCGTCGCGTGTTAGTCGTGTATAATTAATTGTGAGCTAGGTTTAGTTGCACACACAAAGTTCATTTGTTAGTTGGAATGAGAACAACTAAAGTGAGTTGCACATTCACTAACAGAGTGTTAAAATGACTAAACTAACAGTAAGCTGTGGCAACGAAGGCGCTTATGGCAATCAATGAGTTCTTCCTCGAGTGCTGTCTACTCTAAAGATTTTCAAGCTTTCGCACCCTCTTATGAGCGCAGGTGTCCAGATGTCTGCTCTATTTCTTACCGTTATTAAAGATCTCGATAGAACTATTCTGTAAAAACGCTCAGAAAATATTAACTTAAACTTGGCTACTTCAATGGTTCAGATGAAAAATCGGTTTGGTGATTCTTTCGTAAATCCTATTAAAGAATGTTGAATCGAAACCTTTTTGATTTACGTCCTTTTTATGGCTTTCGCGTATACTCGAGCACGCTTGATTAGATTGCTTCTTTTTAGAAAAGAAACACGTGTAAATGATACAATAGGACTTAGGAAACCCGTAACTGTACGTTATTTATAAATCCCAGACAACTCTAGTAATGTATTTTGTCTACGATCAATCCCTTTTTATATTTATAAAGATTTTTATATAACTTTCACAAACTTGAAATAATATTGACTCAGAACTGCCAAAACCTGAAAGTTTATGATCGAGATGAAAATTGCAAATTAACTTTTAGTAAGCCGCTGTGTGACTTTGCGGCCGGCAATATCTGCTTGGAATTTTAACAAGGCGATAGAAATCGGTAATCTTTAAAGCTTGTTCTAACACAATGCTGTGGCGAAACGGAAACTTGCGTCTTATTTTAGACCTCCTCAATAATTTAGTCACGCCTCTGACTCCCCCCAGGTAGAAAATTGGAAATTGTGTCATCCATAGCGGAGTTCGCTAAAGAATTATATCTTGTTCAAAGAATTCACCGGTGGCTTGTGGCGCGGATATCAGTTTTATTAGTGCTATTCATGACTGAGCCAGACTAAGAACCTTAATCATATTCCATCTCTTCATGTTCCTTAATTGATCGGTTTCTGTTTAGTAAATTGACGTAAGAGCCACACCCTTCATGGCATTATATTTAATAACATTTTTGGTTCATACGTCACAGAGTTGATACAGTAATGACTTTCACAGCCACTCAACAACACTCATGCATAATAAATATCCCAGCAATATTACGAATTTACGAATACTGTGTGGACTTCCAGTACATACATACCTGCTATTTGCATGTGAAATTCAATTAATTCACTTAATTCATATACATTTAAAACATTTAACGATCCATTGCATTTTTAATTTAAATGCGTCATGGTCACGGACGTGAGTGCTTAACAACTTTTCATTTTACAGAGGCGTGTGAAAAAACATTTTGTCGTTGGGGCGCGGAGTGTGTGTCCCTGGGGGACGGGCGGGCCCACTGCGCTTGCCCCGCGACTTGCCCCACGTCACCGGCGCCCGTGTGCTCCACTGCCGGTCGTACCTACCGCAACCATTGCTACCTACGTAAGGAAGCCTGCGAGCGACGCCTGAACCTACGCGTCAAGCATGAGGGCGAATGCGGTAAGAGTCGCCAACACCGAGCTTTATTTATTTAATGATGATTAAATGTTGCTCGTTTAAATGTAAAATTCTATTTGAGTCTTCGTGTACATTAGGTCGAGATAACATTATTAATTCGTTCATTAATGTAATTAGACTGCGTGCAACGTTCACGATATGAGACCCGCGATATTTTACGTAGGGTAGCATGCAACTTCTGTTTTGTAATTCAGAATACTGAAATTACAACGCAGAGCTTATGTGGCGGAATGATATTAGTATTACTACCCGGATAAAAGCAATTTATCACGCAGATTCGTGACAGTGGCCAGCTACTCAAATGCCATTATCAATTTTCATTGCATGCATTTCGACGCGAAAAATATCAGTTTAATTAATTTATGGCGTATAGTGCTGCCATTTTGCTAGATATATTTTTGATAAATAACGTCTGTAATAAGCACATAAAATTTCAATGGAAGCATACTAAATTACTTTATGTAATAAATGGTTGATGGGCCTGAAAGCCAAAAGTTTTTTTTTATTTACACTGTTGTATTTTGAAAAATATTTTTATAAACGCATTCCACTTATTTGCTAGTCTTATTTTTTTATTCTTTATTATTCTACATATTAAAATGTGGTTTTCAACAAAAATACATTAAAGTATTAGTATTTAATTTTCCGGTAAAAATATCTACTCTCATGACAAGGATGGCCCTTTCCAAGATAAGACCTTTACGCAATAAACTAACATTGTTATTGGGCACTCGCCTAGTTAAGTGATTTTCACTTGTCAATGTTTAAGGAGTTTTTTTTACAATCTTACCTTTTTGTCCGGGTCTACGGCCACTTTGGATGCTCTATATTTTCGTTTTATTACGTAGTAGGGAACACCTTGATTTTTTGCGATCCCAAATGATGTTTATTAACTTGTCTAAGTGTGTGTGTTTATACACAAAAATAGTCAGTTTTTGCTCTAATATCTATCATTTTAAATGTGAGATTTATCATAAAATATCCTTAAGAGGAAACATTTTAAATCTAAGCGGTAAATAAATCGGGTAAGACCATTCTTTGAGGAGTGGCTGGATAGGCGTCACGGCGATCTGATTTTCAGCCTCACAGGACACGGAAGTTTCGGGAGGTACCTGTCTCGGATAAGGATATCATTTGATGATTTTACCACGATAAAAAAGCGGTAAATAAATTATGAAAGAACTAGGGATCCTTCTGAAACAAATAAAAGGCCATAAAGAAACATTAAGAATGCATGTGGACAAACAAATGTCAATAACAAATAACAGAGTGTGTACTTAAAGATCGTGGCGCCGTAAGTAGCGCCACCTGTCACATTGAGTATTAACAGTGTCAACCGTTCACTACGAGGACAGGCACTCGATAAGATAAAGCATCTTTCTCTCCTTAATCTCGTCACATTTCCAATGGATCCCCACGACGACGACGTCACAATCGTCACTCGATTTGCTGCCAATACTTTGCCACAAATAGTTTCACATATATGTGAAACTATAGATACTATAGATATATGTGAAACTAAAGAAGAGATATATCTCTTCTTTTTTCTATCTATAAATGCCAATATTATGGAGGTAAAGGAGGACTGCTTATTTATTATGATTATAAAATAATATAATTACAAATTCTAGATGTTCTTTTTTTCATATACCTAAGAAGGTACACCTTACGATTCGTTAGGTACGAGTGGTTTCTCAAGTATAATTAAATTGTTTGTTCTAAGTATTCCCGCCAGGTACCATGCTACACAGTACGAGTATTATTTTAAAAATGTTAAGCAGAATATAAGCTCAATTTGTACACTTAGGCCGTAGGTAATTGGCATCACTATTAACGTTTCTTGATGGAATAATTCTAGCAGCATGTTACTTAGAATCGAAATTAATAATAATAATATTTCACAACTATCACACAACGCCATCTAGTCCCAAGCTAAGCAGAGCTTGTGTTATGGCTACTAGACAACTAATAAACATACTTATATATTTCTAAATACATACATATTATAGATACATTACACCCAGACACAGAACAAATGATCGTGCTCATCACACAAACATTTGTCCTGGGTGGGAATCGAACCCACGACCTCCGGCATAGCAGTCAGGTTCACCAACCACTAGACCAACAGACCAGTCACACAGACAATTCACTCAATGTGGAATTTTATCTAGATCCGTTCAGCTGTTCTACTGTGATTGAGTAAGAAGCATCTATCAAAATGGAAAAGCTATCTAACTATTTAATTTGTATTGTCCCAAATAGACGCAGGCGACCCCTGCACGGGCGTGTCGTGTCCTGTCGGGGCCCGATGCGTCGCAACCTACGGCCAGCCAGAATGTAGATGTCCCCGAAGTTGTCAACGACGTAAGCCAGTGTGTGGGACAGATGGCAGGGAGTATCCATCCGTGTGCCATCTGGACAAACATGCTTGCGACAACCAGCTCAATATAACTATCAAGTATCATGGAAAATGCGGTGAGTTTAGTAAAATCATCGTTAAAGCGAATAGTATGGCTCATAGTACACCGAAATTGAAACACAGCAAAAAGCGGCGGTCTTCACGCTGATAGTTTACATTTTCCAGACATTCTTGGTAGGTACGGATTAAACGAACTATAAAGAAAAAGAAGGTAGTCAGTAAGTCAGTAACACACAGCAAATAAACATAAATAATTTATAGGTAGCTAGGTTTGCTTTAGAATTGTCATTGAAGTTGATTCTATGTAACAAATGGAGATTTTACATGTTGAACATGTAAAATTAATCGTGAATTTAATTAAAGCATAATAATGTAAGTCTTTAACAGACTTACATTAAACAGATTTAACAGACTAGTTTAAACACGTTTAGACACAGTGTATTAATTTACTAAGCAGTAAATGAATAATTACTAAATTTCAATATTAGTATTTCATATGACATTTGCTGGCTCTTAACTTCTAGCTAAAACATGAAACATGTTTGCCGTTGACAATTTGCACGCAGTCCTCTTATTCATAAAAGCATAATACTGTGCTGAACTAAAAGTTGTATGTTTGTCCGTTCAAACCAGAGTCCATATACACTCAGTTACAGCATAAACAAGTTATGCTTATGACTTGTATGTTGGTATTAGCTTTCCATATGTTAATTATTTAGTGTTCTGTTTACTTTTCTATTTTTCGTACTGCACGTACGAGTAGGTTAGGTTAAGAACATTTGACAGGCTCTTGATAGGCTATAAAAAGGTTTCATTTCATTTTATAATCATTAATCATTTCGTAACAATAATTCCATTTTTTGTACGCCTACTCCGCAAACCACAGTAATTTTAATGAGGGATTATTAATTAAAACATAATGGCCTGGTATTGTTAGTGTCGATCTTTGAGAGCATAAAAGGAACTCGTTAAGAGGAGGTCTTTTCTTGATAATAGACGCGGAGCACACAAAAAGGGTCAACATTTCATTTTGCCCGTGTCAGATGACGTGACTGTCCCGGAATAAAATCGGGCTTTCGTAGGAAACGTGCGTAGAAAGGTGACACGCCTTCTGTCACTCTCCTTTTATTGAAAATGATAAACCTACCAGATATCAGTCAACATGCTTTCTATGTAAAGCGGTGACATTAACTACTTAATATCGCATACATGAGCGTAAACAAATTCATACGAGGGACATATACAAATGTAGCACTGTATACGTTTCCTACAAATAAAATATTCTACTTATATTTTCAGAAGCTTTTACACTGTAAGCAATAAATTGCCTACCCTTCTAAAAGTTAGAAAAACTCTAATACGAAAAAATATTTTCCTCGCATAACACATAAATTGGGTCGTCTGTTTTCTTTTTCATAAGAGTAATTTAATCTATGTTACTCTGTGTATGAAATGTAAGTAGGTAGTACATTTCGCTAACCCTTTTCACTGAACTTGTCCCAGCACATTCGATCTGAACTAAATTTGTACAAGACCGAATGCCCGCACATTCCACCATCCTTTGTAAGATTCTTTATTTACATTACTCTAGCTTGCTTCGGAGCTTTTATTAGATTGTTTCAACATAGTCTGTACTCTTTTATAAGACAGAATTGCTGTAGCTAAGATGAGAACTTTCCTCTAACAAAAGTGAGTCTTATTTTATAGAGTTTGCTTACATCATGTTCTTTGAATGCCTTAATATAACGTTTGAAGTTCTCCTCATGTTTAAATCTTTTCCAAGAAAATGTCCCGTATTTTTGACTTTCGGGTTTATCGTTTTATGAAATGTTTATGTTTCTGACAGATCCGTGTTCGGAGCATGAGTGCGCTGATGGTGGCGTGTGTCAATTAAATGAGGCGCGGGCGCCAGTGTGCAGATGTGGGCCGCCATGCGACCTACTAGTGCGGCCTGGCTCCGCCGTTTGCGGCTCGGACTACCGAGACTATCCGAGCGAGTGCGCGCTGCGCCGGGAGTCGTGCCGAACACGACAGCAACTCACCATCGCCTACAGAGGAGAATGCGCTTCCGGTAATTTTTCTTATCTAATTTCAAACAACAGCTTAAACTTACTAGTCCAGTCATTAAAGCCAAAACCCGAAAATAATTAGTAACTTGCTGAAATTTTAAGGGGTTTTTAAAGAAGGTAAAATAACTTACCGGGTGATTTTGCAGCGTTCGGGGGTGTACGGAAAGGGTTGAAAAGGGGTGAAAAGTGCTTTTTCGTTAATAACATTGCCAAAAAAATTAGTAACACGCTGCAAATTTGGAATTAGGTTGTTCTTACCGTTTTGTAACGTGTATCAAATTTGCAGCGTTTTGCAACATACGGAACATTGTTTATTTTTAAAAAACAATGCAATTTGTTAAAAACAAGGGTAAAGAAATTAGTAACACGCTGCAAATTTGGAATTAGGGTGTTCTTACCGGTTTCTAACGTGTATCAAATTTGCAGCGTTTTGCAACATACGGAACATTGATTATTATTAAAATTATGAAAAAATGACGACTTTAACACGTCGTATCTTAAAAAGTACTAACGTTAGACCATATGTTTGTTAGTAACTAATGTTCCGCTTTGAAAGCCCTATCCAACGGTGTGTCACATGTTACTATTGACGGTGGGCCCAGATTTCATACATCGGTTTCCCAATGTCCTTTGATATACGTTACAAAACGGTAAAAACAACATCATTACAAATTTACAACGAGTTACTAATATTTTCCACCCCTTTTATGAACAAAATCATTGTTTTTTTTAATAATAAACAATGTTCCGTATGTTGCAAAACGCTGCAAATTTGATACACGTTACAAACTGGTAAGAACAACCTAATTCCAAATTTGCAGCGTGTTACTATTTTTTTTACCCTTGTTATTAACAAATTGCATTGTTTTTTAAAAATAAACAATGTTCCGTATGTTGCAAAACGCTGCAAAATTGATACACGTTATAAAACGGTAAGAACAACCTAATTCCAAATTTGCAGCGTGTTACTAATTTTTTTGGCAATGTTATTAACGAAAAAGCACTTTTCACCCCTTTTCAACCCTTTCCGTACACCCCAGAACGCTGCAAAATCACCCGGTAAGTTATTTTACCTACTTTAAAAACCCCTTAAAATTTCAGCAAGTTACTAATTATTTTCGGGTTTTGGCTTTAATGACTGGGCTATACCCCATAAGCTTTTAAAAGGCTCATTTTCTAATCAATAGACGATCACTAAAAAACCCAGTCTTCTAATCTAAAATTAAATCTTTGTTCGAAAATGTAAAGAACCAGCTTATTTGTATCCGTGTTGAGGAGACATTTTGTCCTTAGAAAAGTAATTGGGTACGAGCATCGAGGCGTCAAGACGACCCCAAACAAATTGTGGCAGGAATGGAATAATTTCGTTACCTAGTATTAAAGTTTTAATATTACAAGTGCTGCTTTCTCTCGCTTTCTATCCATCAGACTTAACTAACTTTTGTGTTAAATTGTTCGTAATAAATTTATGTCGGGGTCTTTGAGATTTAATAGATTTGAAAGCTGTCACTCACGGGCGTGTTTAATTGATTGTTGGAAATATTTTGTTCTATTTGTAACAGCGCAACATCCGTGTGACTCGGTGAAGTGTGGTGCTCGCGAGCACTGTTCACTGGATGCTCGCGGCGTGGCCGTGTGCGGCTGCGGGCCGGAGTGCGAGCCGGTCGTGAGGCCCGTGTGCGGGTCGGACGGCCGCACGTACGACAGCCGCTGCCACTTGGACCGCGTCTCGTGTCTAGATAATCGAGATGTACGAATTGCTTACACAGGGCCCTGCGGTGAGTCAAATGTTTTCAAACGTAAAATCGTGCTCGTGAATGTGCGACGCGGTTTAGTCAAGTTCGTGGTTAGCTTTGACTTTGTATGAACTTCGGCTTAGGTTGACCAGTTAGCCGTCCACGTCTGAAGCTTAAAATAAATATGTAAATTTTGTTGACCATTTTGTTGTGTAACTGACCTACTTGCTTTTTTTAATACCTATAAGTTTTTTTAGTTACTTTACATGGTTACAGCTGTACAATATGGTCTTTCGTTACAAAAATCCGTTCCTTTATTTCGCTGTAAACTTTATTGCGCTCTACGAAAGGAAAACCAAACCAATGATTTTCCAACAGGCGTAGAAAATCCATGCGCCCGCGCATCGTGTCCTTGGGGAGGTGCATGCGTGGCGCGTGGAGGCGCGGCACAGTGCGCATGTCCGGTGTGTGACGCTACACTCACGCCCGTGTGTGCATCAGACCGCAACACGTACGGCTCTGAGTGCAAGATGCGCATGCACGCCTGCCAGGAAGGCGTCACTGACGGAGAGCTCCGGGTGCTGTATAATGGAACATGCCGTGAGTATTATTTGTGCTTAACTACGTCTATACTACGACAGCTTCACGCCCGTTTATGCATCTGACCACAACATGTATAGCTCCAAATGTCTTAGCATTACAGGAAGGCTTCAACAAAGGTAATGCAACATAGAATCCATGGTATTTATGTCATTTCGAATTTCCAAGTCATGTGTTGAAGTGATGACAGGGGCTCAAAGGCCAGAGCCTGCCTGCCTTTTCTCGGAACTGTCTCATCAGGCAACCGCGGCGCTGGAACGTAAACGGCTATTGTATGATCGTCGTGGATTTTAGTCAGTACGAGCATGACAGTAGCTTCTGTCCCGCCCGTGAGCGTGTTATCTTTGTAAAATTATTTGTTCTCAAGGCGGGAAAATGATAACTTTACCAAGATAAAAAAAATGTTTTGAAGTGAAATAAGATAGTTTAATTAGATACGTATAAATATTATAAGAATTATAAAACAAGTCATTTAGACATAAATGTATATTTTATGTACACTAAATTAAAATACCTGCTCGTGTGTTTCTGGTAGCTACGAGTACCTCACTCCCCAGGCACAGAACGCTTCTGTGAACTAATTTATTAGAAGAACTTTGCTAATTAAATATAGGCAACCTAAATAAAACTTTGCAAGTGTTGTTGAGAACAAAGCTTATCTTTGCAAAGTATAATATTAATTTACGATTTAACAAGTGTGTTCGTTAGTGATTTATTTCTTTTATATTTACGTTCCTAGGGAAAGTAAAATGTTTTCAAAGGTCATTTAAATTAAAGTCTCGTCACCGCATCGCTGAATCCGGAGATGAAAATAAATATAATTCAGAATTCCTTGGAGCAAAATTGTTATCAATTTCCTGTGACGAAAAATTTTTCTTTATGAAATTGTCAATAAAAGAAGCATGGAATTCTTTTGGAATAAAAAAATGTTCTGCGGTTTTCAAGATTATGCTTAAAATTAGTTATGTAGGCAATAATAAAAATACAAGGAAATCAAATAGGGGATTTTTGGTTTAACTGAATTTACTTCCAGTAAAATCAGGGTTGAAGTTCATTTTCATTTTAGGAAAGCTAAACAAGGAGAGTGTAAAATTTGATTACCAAATCGGTCAAAAAACAGTCCTACCATGACATCTTAAAACAAAAGTAATTCCAATGTGTGAAGTGACGCTAGACTTGACTTATATATTTATGTCTCGTTCCCACACTAGGTCTCTTGAAAATACGTTTCTAAAAGCACCCTGATAGAGCAAATACGCTTATTTTGTAATTATTTGCAAAATGAAACAAAATTAAATAACTCTGTAAATATTAAAAATGATGAAAGAAGCGCAAGCGCCCGCTGCATCGTGGCCACTCAACATTTAATAAACCCGTGTACTTTTACATGAACCCTCATTTATTTCCGCTGAAACTCATTCAGTTCAATTTGTTCGCGGAACTCAACACAGTAATAAATTGTACGTTACTCTATCATTGCGCACTGAAATGTCAATTAGAGATTAAAATGGCTCAATGGAAATTGAACGCGACGCGGATTGATGAACGGAGAATACGGATTAATTTTATTATAGAAAGGCGTCCGAGCTTGGCTATTAATTATTTGAAACAATATTTTGATAGAGACGTTCACCGGCGCTTAGTCACAGTTTGATGGAATTTCTTTCAAAGGGCTTTAAGCTACACTTGTCGATGAATCACAAAGGCCACTTTATAGGAACAAGATTACAGCTAATCAATCACGCTGTTAGAAAGTTACGTTAAAACAGAATTTATGAACTTTGTTCGATTTACGTGTTATTGAGTTTGTTCGTAAAAAATATTGGCAAGGTTCACGGGATTAATATTAAATTTCGATTACATTACGGCCTGTCAAGAACAAATAATAATAATAATAATAATTCCACAACTAAGTATCACACAACGCCATCTAGTCCCAAGCTAAGCAGAGCTTGTGTTATGAGTACTAGATAACTGATAAACATACTTATATATTTCTAAATACATACATATTATAGATAAATTACACCCAGACACAGAACAAATGATCGTGCTCATCACACAAACATTTGTCCTGGGTGGGAATCGAACCCACGACCTCCGGCATAGCAGTCAGGGTCACTAACCACTAGACCAACAGGCCAGTCAAATATGTTGAAGTTATAAATTCTATAATAAGTTTCCTTTGGTTATAATTGCCTTCAGTTTAAATGATGAATGTAGTTATCTCAATAATTCGATATTGTATGTAATGTTCAATTTTTTACTATGTTTCTTTACGTTTGTATGTTTGGGTTGTTGTAAGTTCGCCACAAAATTAATTACCCACGACAAAAAGTATGATTGTATAAATTTGCCAAAAGTATTAGTAGTTTTTTTTAATTTTAGATTAATGTAAATTCGCCCATCTTTTTCCGAACGGATAGCAGAACAATTAAATAATCCAGCACAAAACTACCGAAAAGGAGGACACAATGTGAATCTGAACAGAAAATACTAGGAGAACACGACCAATACTTTTTTTTCGTAGGGAATTATTATTTGGCGAATTTACAACAACCCGTATGTTGGGTTGTTTATAAAATTAGACCCATCTGGTTACAACACTAAGTCAAGCGATCTTTGTCTTCACAGTGTGTGTATAAGATATATTTATTGGACATGTATTGCGCAGAGACTTGCTCGGACATCACGTGCAAGGGCGGCGGCGACTGCATCGTAGACGCCGACACTGGCCGGCCCACATGTCGTTGCAACCACAACTGCACCGAGGCACAGGTATTGTACACTCAATTTACTACAACCTTATTTATTACTACCTTGTGGTCTACATCTTGAAACGTGAGTTGTTAGGCTGTGAGAAAAAGACAGGGCTATAATACAAGTCTTCAGTGGCGTAGCTAGGTAGGGGCCTAGCGGATTCGGCCTCGACTCGGGCCTCGTGGTCGGAGAAAAATAAGAAAAATCTTGAAAACGGCGTTCACAAGTTTGCAACCAGTCAGTAAAGCAGTACAACTTAACTTCTAATAAGAAATAGAGGTCTCGCAATGCTGATATAAAGCGCCTCCATGGTCGCGGGAGGCCCCATCTTGAAAGATAACTTGGGTACGTTTTATTTGTTACTGGGAACTGAAAGAGTCAAAAACGCTTCTCGAAGCTGATATCGCTGGCTTTTACATTTGGTATAGATACTTGAGGGAACCATGTCATTTTTACAACAAAGGGGCCTCGCCTCGGTAGCGAGTCTTATACCATCACCGTGATCCCGGAACATAAAGGGCTATTGAAGGACACCGTGGATTTTAGTCAGTACAAGTCTGACAGTCCCTCCCGCCCTGCCCGGGGTGGGAGGCCTCATCTGATGATTTTACCAGGTAAAAAAAAAGGGGGGGGCCTCGCCTCGGCAGCGGAGGCATGCCATATTTTTCTTCCTGAAATAAAAGGGCGTCCCAGATGCGTCTTGCCCCCTCCTAGACTCGGGCTTGCTACGCCACTGCAAGCCGTCTAGCACCATCTCGTTCCCTGAGCGGAACCGCTCCCGCTTTATGACGTCATAGTAGGACACCTTGTGTAACTTTGTCGGGTATAAATACTCCCAAACAATACACAATATCATCAATTTTCCGGTACAAGCCGTTTTAGGATCGCCATACAGAACAGAACAATAAAGTCTCGTCATAGTGTACGTAAGTCTGGCGAAATACATCCGTAACTCTAAGTTCGTACGTAGGAAGGAATGGATGATAAAATATAAATACTTAACCACCTTTCTAACTACGTAACTGTTAGCTAAGTGTTACGGACATAATTAAAAGCAAATACCATTTCGGTTTTGCAAGTATTAGTTACTAAGCGGCTTCCTGTATCCTATACTTAGCATGTCAGACTTACTTAAATCAAGCCTTGCATTCCTTTGGTATTTTTCGTCATTGTACCTACATAGTTTCGGATTGAGGATTCACTGATTCTTGAAAAATCACCCTATACAGGGTAATAATAGAAAATAACAATTTCATAAAAATCTGCTATTTTCTTATGTTTGCCGTATATCATTACTATTTAGAATTTGGTCCTTATCAGCAACGCCATCGAATGGTGTATAATGTAGGATGTGATTCGATTAGTAAATTATCTAAAATCTAATGATGCAGTTTAAGTTTTCGTTAAAATCGGTCTCGAGACTCCTTTCAACGTTTTTCGAAATTCCTCATAGTTTCGGTTCCGGTGAAAAATTCACCCTGGATAACAAAAAAAAAAAACGATGTCTGTAAATATACTATACTAAGTGACTTCTGAAATACTGTGAGGTTATTTATTGGATTTACATGTATAGGTAAACAATACCATAGATTGCTTAAAGCATTTCGGTGAAATTCCCGCCTTCCTATGATTCAGGTAAAAGCCTCAGACGGAAGGTAGTGGCAAGACCGAGATGAGAAGGAATTCGAAGCTTCCACGCATGAGTAACTTACGGGTATATTCTATAATAAATTAGTACATAAAGGTCCTTCAGAATTTCATAGCTGAACGGTATTTCAAGTGGTGCTAAGGTATAATTTATTAAGTAATTACCATGTTAAGTTATCAGTTATCAGCTTAAATTACTTTAATCTTCCGTAGAGAATTTGTGCTCTTGTTATAATCACACTATAAATCAAAAATTATGTAGATTAACAACACGTCTTAAATTAATTCACAAAGCACTTGATTACAATTCATCATTACACAGACAATACAATAATTCTCTTAATGCTACAGTTTCAAACCAATCAAGTTAAGCTGATTGTATAAAACAATACAGCGTAATAAGCTACCAGACAATACATAATTGGTAAAAGAGAAGCTGTGATTTTCTGCTTTGGTTTGGGAGCCGGATCATAATAAGCTTAACAATAATATTGCGAAACATTTCCGTCATTTATTAATTACAAGATACTCACAGTGTCCCGGTCTGTTAAAGAGGCTAATTAAAGCCCGGTGCGCACTGGCTGTATCTACGGCACGGCAGGAGACCCTCGGCATATTGGCGAGTAATTCTGCAGCAAACCGCAGCATTTTTTAAAGTACCTATCACGAGTTTAATGTTTATCGATATGAGTTATATTATTATTTGCCATCTAAAAAACCTAGTCATGCCGTCTCGTCAGTGAGCGCCAGGTCCAATACTTCGATGTTATGACAATAAAATGCTTTTGAGAAATTCATTCATAAAGCTCGAGTCAGACTTCCGCGATAAGATAAATGAAAGTCGTCCGGCTGTCCACGATAAATAATAGATTTGTGAGCTGAGAGATTATTCTAGCTTACTTTCTTATTTCAACGTGAAGATGTTCAGATGGGTGGGCTTCGTTTCTGTCCTAAATTACCTTATAAGTTAAGTTTTTTCGTGACTTTAGTGCCTACGTTATGAATGGCGCCTCTTACATTACTAAAATTAATGTCGTGGCGAATATCAAGGCCTGGTTTTTCTCCGTCCATCTTTCTGTAAGAATTATGTGTATGTTTCAGGAAAAAGAATATCACTCTGTCTACTAACATAATTTTCCTTAGTTTGCTTTCATCTGGTTTTGCTTTCTCAGCCATTGCGAATGCTAATTCTAATGGTGGCTGTACACTCTCAACTGAAAGCTCTTTTCATGTATCTTTTGAGACTATATTCGCTCATCTCTCGTCCGCTGCGATCGTCGTCCCGCTCGTCGTTCTCACAGTCTAATGAGATGACGATCCCGCACATCGTAAAAAAAACTGATCGTGCACTTGTGCCAGCGCACTCAGATCACATAAAGTTGTTTTGTAGTACCTACTTAAAGGAACAATTCAAAAATTTGCACTACTGCTCTGTAATAGTATAGTTCTGCGCCGATAACTTACCTCCGCTGAGATTGGCTAGGAGGACTATGATCACTATATTCCTGTTCCGGAGTTTCTCAGTCATTAGCGTACAACCACCATTACAAAACCGTGATCCATATTTATCAAACGCTATCATGAATTTCTACGATTTTCGTTGATGACAGGAATCGGACGTGGCATGCGGGAGCGACGGGCAGACATACCCGTCGCAATGTGAGCTGGACTCGACAGCGTGTCGGGAGCAAACTGATCTGCGGCTCGCATACAAAGGCGATTGTGGTGAGTCTAATGCTCATCTTATTTTGTTATAATTTGTGTTATTTTAGTAATTTTAAGGTGCTTTTTCCTCTGACAGATATTTTGAACAGTGGTTTTGGTTCGTTAGTGTAAAAATTACAGGGAAACGTCGCATGTGTCATGTCATAATGTATAAAATTGATAGCGTAGTTTTTTGACAGTCAAATTAACTTTATGAAAATGTCTGACACCAATTCTGATTATCTTTTTCGTTTATTTATAGCATTGACTTTGAGGGACTTAGTAGACGTAGATAAGTGATCCTTTCGAGGAATAACGTGTCAAAATATTAAATTTGAAACGACGACGCCAACGCTTTACTATTTAAAAAAAGAATCTTTTGAAGTAAATAATTTCGGTTAACTTTAAATAAGGGGTAGATTAGACATTTGCGTATTTCTGTAAATAAGTTATAAAACAAAACGAGGTATTTCACGAAGGCAGCCGCTGTCAATGGCACCTCAGCTACTGGCACCTTATCTATTCGACATAAGGCTCCTGTCAAAATGTTTAGCAGGTGCCAGGTGCCCTTCGTGGAATACCTCAACAAAACGTATAAAATTATAAAATCAGCGAAACTTTAAGTATTTGATCAACCGTGGTGTACCTACCTCATTCAATTATAGTATTAATTGAATTGAGTTTTAATTATGAAAGTAACCAATTTTGCGTAAACCTTTTATAATACAACAACCTCGTCAAGTTATTTATGGCATAATGAAGAGCTTCTATTATAACTAAACCTTTGAAGCATTTGACATGAAATCATGTGGAATTAAAGCTTGGCTACCTTCGTACTTTATCGGTATAACGTCGATTCAAAGTTTTGAACTGTAACTCCGTAAATTGATATTGATAGCCAGTCTATTGGAATTGATTGACCAGGTGGGCTTCCATACATTTTTGGTTCTTAGCAGAGGTTTATGTTATACCTATTAATAACACTGAAGTTTATAAGACTGAAGGCATTGAACTGCAGTGCTGAGAGCCAGAAAACGTCACTTTTAACAGAATTGTAATAGTAAGTCTTAAAACTAGCATCTCCTGAAAGTATACACCAAAATTTTAAGTCAATCAAATCTGCGCAAGTTATCCCTTTTGTCACGTAGGAAAAGCACAGATTTTAAAAAAAAACGTTTCCAAAAATTAACACTAGAAAAACTGCTTTTAAATAAAAAATCGGTTCACCCTGTCAAAAACAATGGTGTCACAGACAGATAAACACACTCATAGCGGTCAAACTTATAAAATCTCATCACATACCTTTCATCACACATTCTCTTTTTGCTTCGGGTTTTAATTTTAGGTCATTTGAGCCGACTTAGTTTTTGTGCCCCTGGCTGGCTGGAGGCCTTACATTCAAAGCCCCAAAGGATGGGCAGTTTCAACAATATTACTACCATAGGTTGACCCATAAAAAAAGACATCCATTTGCGATTGCAACGACAGTTTTTTTTCAGTTCCACATAGTAAAAAATGAACACACCGTTACAAGATTATTTTTTTTATAGAATGTATGCCTTTTATATGTGCGCGTACAAAAGAGATTTTTATAAAGCCGTGATAGGCTTAGGTATTGCGCAGAGGGATTAGAGATCGATAGAGGATTAAAGTCTCCCCATAACGGGCGTCCCCGAAACAGTGAGATTAGGTAAATCGCCTTTGTGATGTGCATCCTCGGGTTACTTTATTAATCGCGGGTGCTCTACGATGGAGTTAAGAATCTAATCTGGTACGTTTATTGACAACATCAAAGTGAATATAAGGTGTCAAGAAATTTCGTAACGAAAATAAACCTAACATCTCGCATCGTCTAACGTCGTTTCAGTTCGGCAAACTTCTAGACTATCTTTCTTAAAGTTACACTTGATTGACGTGGCAGGCCTAAAAAAAGTCGATAAAAATGCTATGCAATAACTTACCGCGGCAGTCCCCGACTGCCTCACGTATTTTTTTTTGTTTAGAAACTCATCAAATTAGTCCAACTGTGAGCGCTGGTTAGAGCTCTAACTGGCTACACATCTACCCTGATTTTTTCGTTTCAACGGCTTCGCTACCCCGGCTGGTAAAAACCTGTCACTGAAAATACAACAGGCTCTTTGTCTTCCCTTGTTTTAGTAAGAAGGTCGAAAATCATCCCACAGGTATAAATTGTTGGATAAAGAGATATGCTTTGTGCTATCCCATAATCTTTTCCTATCTGTATGCCAAATATCGTTGATATCTCTTGATATATTTAAAATGACAAACAGATTAAACGTTAATAGTTAAGTGCTTTCGCTGTCATAAATCATTTTATTAGTATCCAATATCCCAAAATCGTCGCTCGAAATATTTTATTCAGCGAAATATACGAAACTGAAGTAAATACCAATGTATCAGAGAGATATTGAAAATGAGAGGACTGCGATTCTATTGTTAAATTTAATTTCCGGAGGTAACTTTAATATGGGATTCAGCGATCAAAATGACTTCAAATCTCAGCAATAAAGATTGTTAAAATGTTCGTTCATATTTATCTAAAGAATCGTGGCCAAAGTAGAAAGAAATGCTTAAATCAAAATAATATAACTCTTAAAGTTTTGATTCATTTTGTGCAAAAGTATAAATGAAACTTTGGTTTGTATTATCTACTTGATAAAAAATCTGTATGTACAAAATAGACCACTAATACTATTTCTCATTTTTTCTTATGCTTATTATCTTATATTCATATTTAATCTTAAGAGACAAAGAAAATTTAGAGAATTTTAACCTTTTACATTTCTTGTAATTAGCAACCCATTAATTTGCGGAATCTTGTAAAGATTACAAAACTTTCGTCCTTAACAATTTCAGCTAAAGATATTGTTGTGTCTACAGTGTCAGTGTTCCTACTTTAAAATTTTATTACAAAACATCTCCTTCCATTTTCCGTCCGGCATTAATCGACCGCTTTCACAAGACTTTCATTTTGCGGAGAAGTGGTAAACAATCGTTATTAAATTTGCACGGGTGTCTTCCCTCATCCCTCAATGAGAGAACGAGGAAGCCTAATTTTCCTTAGCGGCAGAATGAGAGAGTGCTACAGGAAGCACACAATTGTCCAACGTAATGACATTATCTGTTCAGCCATTCGTTTCTCTGAAAACTTCAGCCGGGGTGCTTACAAAGTCGTAACCTTACAGCGTGAACGAAATAAAACTCGTGCTTCTATTATTATTTATGACTCACGCGACTCGCGACTCGCGCTCGCATCGACTTCCGGAAAGCCTTTTTATAGATTTAATTTAACTTGAATAATATTGGAAGTTGGACGGAATATTATGGCTTCGTTTATATGTTTGGTGTTTCTTTAACAGCTCTGTGCGAAGGAGTGCAATGTGCTTTTGGAGCACATTGCGCTGCGGGCGAGTGCGTATGTCCTACGGACTGCACAGGTGCTGCTCGTGAACCAGTTTGTGGCAGTACAATGCAGACTTTTCCTAATGAATGCGAACTGCAGAAGGCAGCGTGTAGACTACCTCCACCAGCTACACTACACGTCATCTTCTACGGAGACTGCAAAGACAGACTAGCCGTTGTACCACCGATTGCTATGAGTACGTATCACAAACCATATTTAGTAATTTTAAGTCTTTTCTGCTGCCTAGTAACATTACTAACATTTTCTTGAACTAACAAGCTTTATTACTTTTCTTCTTCTGTTAAATAAATCGGAAAGATAGAAGGTAGTTCATTTAACCACTGAGGCAAACATTCGTAAAAATGGTAGATCTAAGTGAAAATATTTACTATCGACCCGACATCAATCCTGTTAGTTAGCAGTAATTTCAATAAAGCGACCCATCGTCAATCAGTTAACTAACTTTCCGCTTTATCGCTCGACTAACACGCAAATATTTGGGTGGGGGTGTAGCAACGACCGCGATGACCACCACTGAGGCGGAGGACGGCTCTACGGACGTGTGGGGCGCCACTGACCTGGAGGGGACCGCCAGCCCCTCTGCATGTCGCGACATCCGCTGCGACTTCGGCGCCAGCTGTGAAATAGGCGCCGACGGGTATCCACGCTGCTCCTGCCTTTTCGAATGTCCTCACGAAACAGAATACTTCCCTGTATGCGCCTCAGACTTCCGACTCTATCCCAGTCTTTGTGCTATGCGTAAAGAGGGGTGCCAGAAACAACTTGAGTTGCGACTACGACCGCTGGATCTTTGTAAAGGTTTGTCTTTACGCTTGCTAACATATACTAACAGTTCTTGTAGCAATATCAGTAGAGCATAATTTCACACATCAATGTCGCCAATTAATTGTTGTTAACCACAGGTATGGAAGTAAGACCTTGCGGTAATAATAAAGCAATGGTTGATCCTACCACTGGCCTCGAAATAGATTGTGGCAACGGACCGCACAGGCAGGATTGCCCTGTTGGCAGCTACTGTCATATCACGCTCACTGCGGCTCGGTGCTGTCCTAAAAGTGAGTATTACGTATTCATATTCACATAGACCTTGTAACAATGAATAGCAGTTTCTTAAATTCCGCTTTACAAAATAATGATTTCCTCCGATTCTATGTTACTAAAATCAATTGTTTGTATCTACTTCCTATCGTTATTTGTATTACATTAAGCCTTATCTATTCGAACTCATTAAATCTCAGTGTCCATTAACCTAATTGAATACACTGTCCATTTAGACTAAACTTTCTAACATTTAACATCCAACAAGTGTAATAACCATTTGTATTGTACAACTGTAGCCTACAAATGTACAGCTGTTATAATTATATCTGCGCCAGACAAATATTCCATTTAGTCAGTTGATTTTGATTGTTAGTACAGTTACTATTAATCTATTTTAATTAAAACGCGAAACTGATTTGAAGTAGCCATTATATTTTATGATAGTTATAACTTGACTATTCTGTGATATTTCCACAAAGCAAACCTTGGTTTCATGCATATAATATGATACCTAGCTGGTGATTTGTCAGAGTGAAGATACTAACGGTACACGGCACCAACAGTAAATTGGATACAATCACGCTAGTCGTTCCCGATTCGGATCCTTTGTCTCCATCTTATAAAATAGGGTATTTTATTCACTCGTGTGTGACTGTTGGCACATGCCAGGGAAAATTTGGTTCTAATGGCCGAAATAAATTCTTGTGCAGATGATTCGAGACAATTTGAGGAAAAGAAGATATCTCACTGTTCGGAGTCGTCGTATGGGTGTTGTTCGGACGGTTCGACCGCAGCCACCGGTCCTAATGAGGAAGGGTGTCCAATCACGAGTTCGACTTGCGGTTGTAACCGGCTCGGCTCGGTGTCGGATCGATGTGACGAGGACGGCCAGTGTGTGTGCCGGCCCGGTGTGGGCGGCCTCAAGTGCGACCGATGCGAGCCCGGCTATTGGGGGCTGCCGCGGATCGGTTCCGGTCATACTGGCTGTATTCGTATGTACCCCTTGATTATTACTTCATGAGTCCCACTTTTATATTAACCTTGATCAAAAGTTCCCGACAATTTCCAATTGCGTGCAAATACCTTCAAATACATTTGTAACCTTTCACAAATATAATGTTCTATTGTAGCGTGCGGGTGTTCAGCTTTCGGGTCAGTGAGAGAGGATTGTGAACAAATGACTGGTCGATGTGTTTGCCGAACCGGGGTTCAAGGGACAGAAGTGTACCGTGTGTGCCGACCACAGACGCAGATTAGGACCCAACGGGTGCTCCGACCGTAAGTCGTATTTTCTTTTTAAAAAAACACAAACTCACTCTTCACTGAGATTTAGGGTCCTCATTACAAAAGGTACTTACAACAATGCCATGCCTGACCCATGTCAAGATGTTTTTGTATTAACCGTTTTTCTTTCTTGTAGGTAGGTAGTTATTTAAGCACGATTGTGTGCATGTACTTAATTTTCTTCGTGTTTACTTCATTTTGTACAAAGGAACTAGGTATAGAACTGTATGTAATATACTATCAATTTAATTAGGTCGTCGGATTATATTGACTCGGGGAACCTACGCAGTTACGGCTAATCAAAATCTCCCTTTTCAGTATAACGGAGATTTTGATTAGGATAGGAAAGTACATGTGTGTGCGGAACAAATTCCCAGAAGATTCAGTGAAAGGCTTTTATGTGTTTACGAAGAGAGTTTAATGTGGTTTGATTTATGTTGGCTACATAATATTTTGTGTTGTAGCTGAGACTGGTGGCGTGGTGTCGTCTTGTGCTGAGTTGTCTTGTTACTTCGGCGCGGTGTGCACTGAGCGCACTGGAGGCGCGCTGTGCGAGTGCGCCGCTGCTCCTTGCTCTGATAGCGATACTAACATGCTGGTGAGTACACTGCCTTATTTCGAACATAAATTGCATTTTGTGAATATAGTATTACATCACATCGTAATCTAAAAAGGGTTCGGTAAAGATTTTTCTCATAGTTCATTGAATTGACTCATTTATCTAGTGGTAAAAGTATTTTAGTCAGATCAATTGCTGAACAATTAGAGGTCGTGAGTTCGATTCTCAGGTCAGACAAAACCTTATTGTGTTGTTACATCAGGTTTTCCTGAGAAGTAGGTCCCAATTATTTAATTTGTGCCCAATTTATGGTCTCGCCCCTTATTAAAGATGTTTTGAACATAAAAAATAAATATGTCCTCCATTATAACCGTACAAATTATTAATAACCCATAATTTATTACATATTTAAAGTTATCTATGTCAGGAAGTTGTAGCCCATTTATATTCACATCGAAGAACACGACCTTGTAAGTTTGCCGGTGAAACGATGCTAAGTTTAACCAAAACCAACAGGTATGCGGTAGCGATGGAAAAACTTACGAATCTGAGTGCCACTTGAAATTGCAAGCGTGTCGCACGCAAGAAGATATTGTAGTGCAAGCCTTTGGGCCTTGCAAGTTGGGTGAAGTGGCCGGCACTGCTGGCCCACCTCGACCATCATCGCCCATTCAGTTCACACAACAAGACGATGGCGCGGCTTCCAAATCCACCAGACACCTCCTCAACCCAGACAAATACTACAACAAATACGATTGGACCAGAAAAGAAACACCCAGCGACTTTGACAGCATCCTAAACGGACAAAAGTTCAAAGGTAAGCTTTAGTTTAAAACGTAAAAATTCCAACAAAGTGTTTCATTACAAAATGTTTGCGCTCAAACAATTATATCAGACAGTATCCGTTTTTCATTCTGTATTATTGTGAAGTCAATATTGAATTGTTAATATTTAATTTTATTCTGTCTGTCATGAGAGTTGATTTGAGATTTACGGTTTTTAAGTATCGATTTCCAAGTTTAACGATTCATTTATTTATTGCTCTTAGGAAATTAACTTTACCAAGTCATTTTCAAATCTCCGTCAAATATTTAAGTTTACATTTAATTAACTAGGAACAACAATAAATATTTGTTAGCTGCCAAAATATTGCCTGAATGCTAGACATAGTTCAACGAAAGCGTAGAAAATTTAATTTATATTTCTCTGGAATACTGTTAAATTATTCAAGAGGGGGGGCCTAGGTATTCATAGTTTATATAATAAACAGAAAGATCCGAAATAATTAGGAAAATACCAGAAACGTAGTTTAAGATTTTTTGTCAATCACCTCAGCTGACTTGTCGCCAACTAGTGGCTTGGTCGAGTTCAAATTAGTGATTTACAACTAGTGACTTTTGGTCGATTACATACAACACATCTCTGGTCCCGTATTAAAAAAAAGGATGCGATATTCAAAAAAGGTTTAGGATGTATTATAATTAATCAGTTCAATTAATTTACCACAAAATTAAAAAAAAAATCAGCTCATGCTAGTGATCACACATTCTGACTTGTTCATATTGTAAAAGTGGCGCAGTGGGTGCACTACTTGGCGACTTGTGCGCCGACGACGGTGATTGTTCCGCATTGCCCGGGGCGGAGTGCGCGCGCGCAGCTTGTGTGTGTCGCGCGGGACATGTGCCCACGTTGCATCGGAAGGCTTGTATTGGTAAGTGATATGTCATATTTAAGGTATTATCAGGTAAGTAACACATATTTTATTGATCATGAAAATTATAACAAGGTCCTTACTTACAACACACAATCAATCACATTTACAATCTTCATTTGCCCCAGGAATCATCCCAAAAAAGTAATAGTCATTTTTGTATCTTCGACATTGTTTTGTTACATAAGTATTTAATATTGTTAAGTATAGAATAACAAAATTCACCAAAAATTAAGTATAAAATATCACTGAAATTCAGAGATTTAAGTTTTTTTTTTGCTTACAAAACGAAAGCAGAAATTTAAATGAACATGTAGTCTTAGTTACGATATTCATTATAACTTAAACTTTTATTTATTAAGCATATCTTTAGATAAATCCAAGTAATGTTTTAAAGTAAGTAGCTCTTTCTCTCATAATTATAAACTTGACAAGTTGGAGTGGCTGTCTGTCCGCTCGGGAATATTCTCGCATGAAAGCTTATCTCACTTAGTCATGTGGCTCAGAAAGCAAACTCCTTACGACTAAGACCATTGCCTGATTAGCTCTCTTAGGACGATCAGTGCCGCATGGCTAGACCCGTTTTGCTCGAACGGTAATCCACTGAAATAATTCCTAGATGTGTCAATGAAATTCAAGATCGTCACTAATTGATAGATAAGCTGCTTAGATAATTTAACGTGCTTGAGTGCTTTCTCTGTGTGGTCCAAGATTAAACGGGCCACCCGTTTTGTTTAAACTTCTTATTTTAGCCACAGGTAAATCTAATTTATGAATTCAAACAAGTACAGGTAGACCTGACTTAGCAACTTTTTATCAGCGAAAACTTTATGAATGGCCTGCCTACGTGCCGTTAGCTTAGGGCGGATTAGGTTTTTCATTTATTAATTCAATTTGGTATTTTAAGATAAATTTTCATATTATGAAACACCTCAAACGTCCCGTTTGTAGCAAGAGAACAAAAGAACCTTTTTCTTTTCACAGAACAAACGCCACAAGAGACGACTGAAGAATATAGCGCTTGTTTGTCAGAACCATGTTACAACCTCGGCACATGTATTGATTTGCCTGGATCCACTTACACGTGCTTGTGTGCCGGTCCTTATACCGGATTGAACTGCGAGTCCCTCGCAAAGGACGGACTTCTGGGGACCTACATAGAGACCCCCTCGTTCGACGGCACTTCTTACATAAGACTAAAACCCTTGAAAGCTTACCACAAGTTGAATATCGATATCGAATTTAAAGCCTTTTCCGAGAACGGCGTGATATTGTACAATCAGCAGAAACCAGACGGCACTGGTGATTTTGTTTCACTCGCCTTAGTAAACGGATATTTAGAGTTTAGGTAAGTAAGCAATATTTTCTCGCATCAGTGTGAATGTAATAAAATGAAAAGATTATTGGATTTGATAAAACGACGAACTGCTTTTGAATTTCGCTTACATTTTAATCTCATTCTCAATACAGGTATAATCTTGGAAACGGAGTGTTAATACTTACTTCACTAGAAAAGATAACGTTAAACGAGTATCACAAGGTGTCAGCGAAGCGATACCATCGCGACGGGATTTTATCAGTCGACGATATGGAAGACGTGGTCGGCCAATCCAGTGGCCATTTAAAAGCACTAGATTTGAATGAAGACGCTTACATTGGTAGCGTGCCTACCAACTATTCTAGGTAATTTCATCATTGACTTTATAGTATCCTCTTATTTATTAATTTATTGCTTCATAGTTTTGTTTCGTATTGTTTCATAAAAATGTCTTCTCACAGGGTCTTCGATAATATTGGCACGCGGAGTAGCTTCATTGGCTGCGTAAAATACTTGAGGATAATACGTCATCAAGTGACAAAGAAATTGGGCCGTCCCGACTCATTAGTCGTTGCTATAGAAAACGTTCAAGAGTGCCAATCAAATCCGTGTATGAGTATGCCGTGCAAGAACGGCGCCACGTGTAAATCTATAGAGGGGTCGGCGACCGAATATACTTGTAGCTGCCCTATCGGATTCCAAGGAACCAATTGTGACGAGAGATTAGATCCGTGCGAGTCAAATCCCTGCGGATATGATGAGGGGCTATTGTGTGACATCGGACCCGACGGCGGACACGTCTGCCGTTGTTTGTACGGAGGTGAAATTGGTTCCAATGGAAATACTTGCAACAATGGTTAGTGTTATTATAGTAAAAACATCCGTTGTTCCAGCAATTAGAACGTCTTATTTATATAGAAACTATTAACATGCTCAATTTGTTTACAGATGTAAACGTGGTAGAGGAAACTTGGTCTCCCCAGTTCAATGGGACGAGCTACGTTGAGTTACCACCACTCGAAGGTCTGGGCAAAGCGTTCCGCATTGAAATTTGGTTTTTAACGAACCGATTTTCCGGAATGCTCCTTTACACCGGCCAGTCTAATAAAGCCAAGGGGGATTTTATAGCGATTAACCTGGTTAATGGTTACCTTCAGTTTAGATACAATTTGGGGAGCGGTATTGCTAATATAACGTAAGTACCGTGTTTTAATTTAAGAAGAAATTTATTTTACGCGATAACCTAAACGGTCTGAATATTTTTTCATGGACGGTAGATTTATTGTGTAATTTTCGTTTTGTTTAGGTCACCAGTGCCTATAACGAAGGGTCGTTGGCATCGAGCGCGAGTTTCTAGGTCAGGTCGCCATGGCAGTTTACAGTTGGACCATCATCCTACTCAAAGGGGACATTCGTCTCCTCCGCTAACACATTTGGAACTTACTCTTCCCCTATTTATTGGATCTCTACCGTGAGTATTCATATCGTCACACCGACACCTAATTCACCTGGTGTACAGACGCCAGCAACCTTCCTCAATGTGTCAAATTTCTTTAATAGATTTTCAACCTTATTAACTGTAAACATTAACCTTCCAATATTGATTGGATATTGAGTAGAACATTAATGTTTGATTGGTAAAATATGACAGGTTCGGGTAGGTTGACCTGCTAGCGTCTGTACCTACATATTACATCAAGCAATTATGAAGTAACGGAGCTTTTCAATTTAGAACATTTTTCAAAGTATTCGACTCTCACTCATTCTTAGAGTACATTTTCATTTAAAAAAATATTTATGATTTCACTTACCTACTTAAACAGGAAACACCCGTCTCATTTCGGACACGAACATGACCAATTCACGTTCAGTTTCCGTGGCGAGGCAACTTGCCAAACAGTCATAATAAAATCTGTCGGAAATAGATTTAACTTTCGCCGTTTCACCGTGACTATTCTTTCTTCATTCTTTCAATCGGCGTCTTTACCTCCCGTAGCTCTTACGTTCGGCCGCACAAGATGTCAGGCGTGACCAGCAGTTTCATAGGCTCAGTGCAACAGGTCTTCGTGAATGGGAACCCTTTGTCTTTGTATGGGGCTGAGACGGCTAAGTGTGCGATTGTTCAGGATGAAGACCGACTCCCTTGTGCCACTACTGGGGTTACTAAATACACGGGACCACCTTGTGGAGATGGTAAGTCGAAAAATGTAGACAGAATAGCTCTTGAAGATAGCATAGTAGTTTTGGAAGGCATGCTAAGTTTAAGGGGATGTAAGATAGCAAAATTAAATGTTATGTATTGATGCCGATACATTTTTATCTATTACTTTGCAAAAAAATTGACGAAAAAGATTTTCGATAGATTCGATTTCGATTTACAATTTACTGAATCAAATTAATACAGACATTTTAACGAATAATAATTTTCATTCGAGAAAGAAAGAAAAACACGATTTTCTTTCTATTTGAAATGTAAGTTTATTAAGATCAATGTTTGAGTTAATATCACAACTGATATTTAAGTGAATCTTTAGAATTTGACTTCAATTATCTTCTGTTCAAGTTCAGGAAACAATGTGTATAATTATATTATCTTAGGGTCTGTTCATGTCTGACGGAACATCCGACGCGGATCATCGGTCGCGGAACGCCAGAGCAGACAAATGTATAGAAAAACAATTGACCGTTCACACTCAACCGATGATCCGTTATTGCGTTAAAGAACATTCGATGATCCGCTCGACGGAAGATCCGTCAGATATGAACGTACCCTTAGTCAAACTCATCCTTTGCAATCAGGTCTAACACCGTGCAAAAACAATGGAACCTGCATTCCTCTACTGAACGAATACAAGTGTACTTGTCGCGATGGGTACCAAGGTAGGAACTGTGAGGTGCAGATCAACGTGGAAATGCTCAACGAGAGGACCCCGGTCAACTTCGACGGGAACAATTACTTCTCTTATAGAAGCAGAGGCAGTCGCAGGTAACGTATAATTAAGCATATGATACCACAAATAATCTCTAAGAAATCCCCTAATGTGCAAAGTTAATGTTACTTTAACAAAACTTAACTCGCTCATAATATTACAGAGTTGTAAAATTTTCCAGTTTATGAATATGGTTCTCTTGACTTTCTTGTCTAACTTACTCACAGTTGTTGTTGTATAAAGGTTTTATTGCTAATTCTACTAATAATGTCTTCAATTTTATTAAAATTTTTGCAAGCCACGGTATCGAATGCCGGGGTCGGAAAGCAATATTTCGATATGTATGCTAATTGATGTTAATTATAAAGGCGAACTTTACATGACACTGCACAGCCACACGGTTGGGCGTTGACGCGGATCTCATGTCACTGTATGCAAATACGTCAACCAATTCCAAACTTAAAAGTTTTTGCAATCGAACATGAGGCTAGGCGTATGCTGAGACGCAGGTTACGCAGGTCCACACAGCGCAGAGCAGAGTAGATTTTGTAAAGCATGGAACGTCATTGAACTACGTAAGCTGCGGCGCAGGACATGTCACGCAGACATGTGTCTGTCCTGCTCTGCGTCTCGTTGCAGTGCCGGCACAGAATCCTGCGCGACGCGTGTATTGTGTATGCTGGATACATTCGTTGCTAGGTAACTTTGTTTATGATGCGAATGTCAGTTGCGTCGCAGCATGCGGAGGGGCATATGTCTGCCTCAACTGACCTGCCCTGCACTGTGCTGTACTGTGCTGTGCTGCATTGCCTGCGTCTCAGCATACGCTTAGCCTAAACCTTCTTAGTATGTCATAAAATTGAAAATTAAAGACACATTGGAGTTTGTTGATGAGTTCCCGTTCATTTCCTTCGGCACGCCCATCCGCCAATCCGCGCGGACGTGCCGTGTTGTGTGAAAATCGCCTAACTAATACTAATTTTCTGTCTTTCTAGCTTACATACTAACAAAGACGTCGGTGAGGGACACTTCGGTGTGAGATAACATTTGAAGGACATAATTCGCCACATAATTACATAAATTAGTCGTAATGCGTCACAGCAGTTAGTTTAGGTAAAACATTATATTATAATATTTATAATTTTCTCGTAGTTGTTGAGAAAGTGGGGACATTTAGCGTGTGGTTTCTAAAACATGAATACTTAATGGCAAAACGATAAAATTTCTCCACTTAAAGTGTGATTTGAATAGTTGCTTGAATTTAATGACAGCTAATTTCCGTGCGTGTCGCTTGTACCTTTTAATATTTAATAAAGGTATTTCTTTTGTAAAAAGTATGATTGATTCATACGTATAAAAAATTCTTTTGTTAGTATGATGTGTGTTCCCGTAATTTGTGCTTGAATTTTACTTTGCTGCTGTCTTTATTATAAAAACGAATTCCCACTAACTAAAAAATATTTAGGTGAAATTGTATTAAGCTCAATTCCACGAATGGACTCGAAAACATTCGGATAAAAACAACCATTCTTTTTATGTTTTCACACTTACCTAAAAACTGAAGAAAATTATGAATGTGTTTCTTAGAAATCATACTTAAACAGATTGTTTTTTTATACTACAAAGAGTTTTCTCACATTCATATCTTTATTTATAGCGTCGGTTAAAAGGTAATAAGCTAAAATTTAACCCAAATTGTTCGTGAGATCAGTGTAAAGATTGACAAACAAGAACGATGACAATAAATCACAGTTTTTTGCTTTGGCTTAAGTGACGAAAAGTCATTATGAGGAGAAAACGCGAAAAGCGCTTACTTTTTTAAGTTTTACCAAAATGTCGCTTAATTCATTTAACCGTCGATTGCAGGTTCTTGTAGTAGTACACATTAACAAGCTTTCCTTGGCCCACGTTCCAAATGTATAAATTCACGGGAAGTCAAATAAGTTACATTGAAGTTTACGTATTTACATAAACACGTTAACGTAACAACGTAGAACGTAAATACTGTTTCGAGATAGTGTCTTTGTGTACTTACCTTCTCTTATTTTATTTGTTCTTCTATGTACATCTTTAATTTATCGAGTGTTGTGGAATTGAGTTGTTCACCCAGAAGTTGGTTTTAAATTTTTGTTTTTTTTTCGGTCTCTAAATACAGGTTTTATTGTCACGCAACGTGATTATTTTGAATGCTATTTAGTCGATTACTGTGTTTATCGGACAGAGGGATAACAACAGGTTTTGTGCTAGTTGGTAATTATTCGATCTCAAGAGCCTTTGAGTTTTGCTTGCCATTAGAAAATCATTAGGTAACTGAAGTTACAATAAAGAGGTTTGAATTATTTGGCGTGAATAATTACCGCCATTTTTTGTTTAAAGTTGCGGTTATGCATTTGAGCTAAGTTAAAATTCCCTTATGCGCGGGCTACACGACGCTTCATTTCTAAGCAAGTTAACTTCATTTATAATTTTCTTAGAAACTAAGCTAGTTTTGTCTACACGAAGCCAGAAGTACTAGCTTGCTAGCTTACTGACACTAGTTTGCTATCCTAGCTTGATAAACTAGCCTCGTGTAGCCCGGGCATAAGGTAGAAATCTCCCAAGTTCCATTGATATGTTACAAAAATTCTTAAAAGAATAAAAAGGAATGAAATATGTAGTTATTTACTTTTTTGTAAAATGAAAGAATCAGGGAAGTTGTTATTGTAAGTATTTTCCATACATTATTGCGTACAAAAACACCTGTTTGTTTAGTTAACATACACAAGCTCCTTATTTATTCCAACCTTTGTTAGAGTTCCGCCCACGTTACAACAAGGGATTCTTAAAAGTACTTATCAGAAATGTTGATTCTTACGGCAACAGTACAAAACGAACGTGATTTTAAAGATATTTGGGGTATCAAGTTGTTTATTTTAAACACTCGTCTAAAAATACATATAGGATAAGTAAGGCTAAGTTTCTACTGAGGCGGAGTCGAGTAGCACGGAGAGCGATTCTCCAATCACATGGCTTGAAATCCACATCTCTTCTTCCCTCAAGTCATGTGATTGGGGAATCGCTCTCCGCTCTGCTCCGCTCCGCCTTAGTGGAAACGCAGCCTAATAAGGCTCTTTTGAACATTCAACGCTTCTCGCTTCCCACGCTGCCTGTAGAGTGAGAAAACTGAAATCCAGTTAGTAAGTTCCAGGTTAGTTTTGGGCTAATCTCCAATATTACGAAGTACATGCGCAGAATACAAATTGGCTGATAAGACACAGGAGCACTTAGTTCTCATAATGGCGAATTATAATTATGTACCTAGTTGCTTTTATAATTATAGAATATAATGAAATTATAATTATAGAATATAAGTTTCACATTATCATAATTATAGTTAAGTAATTTAACCCACATAACACGTGTACTGTTATAAATAGATCTTAAATCGAAATCTAATTTTACAACTGATAAGTTTCTATTATTAGACGCGAGACAAACAAAGAGGAAACTTGAATTGTTTGAGTTATACAAAGGACCCCTTTATAAATAGGATTAACCAACTAATTATAAACATAATTATTGATGCCAGCCTTTAACCCTGCGTTGTTGGTAGTGTTAATAATCTTCTAAGCTTAACCAAGTGTCAGTAAAGTGTATTGACTTTCGCATACGTTTTGAAAGCGGAGAGGAGTTATTCAAAATATCCCATATTTTCTTTTTTCTTCAGAATAATATATTCTGAATATTATGATCGAACAATAGGTGTAGGATTGTTACCATTAATAATAATAAAAAACCAAGTGCCTTTATATGAATGAAATCATCCGAACTCGGACTAACGTCCAAAATTGGTCTCACTGGCAAATTGCATGCAATGTTAGTTTTAGTACTTAACATGTAGATACTAACAATAAAATCCGTAATACAACACAATATTTATTGTATCCAAAATTTTAGGAACAGCGGCGCCCGCGGTATTAGATATGAAATAAAATTCCGAACATACAACGATTCTGGTCTACTCATGTGGAGGCGAAAAATCGGAATACGGCCTCGAGATTTCATTGGACTAGGCCTTAGCGACGGAAAACTCCAGCTTATTTACACGGATACTGACATAAAAGAGATGAATTTGGCGACCCATGAGGACTGGTTCCAATGTGTGGAGTCTAAAACGAGGGTCGATGATGGGAGGTGGCACACGGCCACAGTGCGGCGGAGGAAGAGGCTTGCCATGCTGCAAGTAGACGACACTCCGCCTGTCAGAGGATACTCGCAGTCACTGCTAGTACCCTCGAAGGCAAACCCCAAGCTCTGGATCGGTATGTATTTTTTTGCACTGACAACATTTTTCTTTTAAATTATCTCATCAATCGTATTTATGTTCAATTTAAAGTGGCACTATTGCCTGTTAACGATAAAAGCTTCCACTTATTTGATTTATTTCCAATACGTTAACGTTAACAGTTAAAATAAATATTACTGTTCGTTCGCATGCAGAACGAGTCACAACAATGAGTTGTATTGTATGTTTTATCCCGTAATATGTTGTCGTACAAAATGGCGTAGTTAAATGTAGGTATTGTTTGTTCATAGGAGGTTCTCCATCACTGCCCTTGGGTTTGCCGGCGGCCTTGTACACGGGGCTCCGAGGATGTGTCGCCAGTGTGAAGGCAAATGGACGACATATTGATCTCAGCGCGCCCATTCGACCTACGACCGCGGTACGACATTGTGACTGACGATGCGACTAAGTCGTGCGACCGCGCACTACTCTCAGTGTAAATTGCCAAGTGGATTGTGAGATTTAAAAAAGTATTATTTTGTAGTTGTTGTGTTGAATAGTGTTTTAAATGTACCTGTCTAATAATGTACCTACCGATACATATCCGTTCCGATATTTTGTTCGTATTATTTCAACTTTACAGCTGTTTAAAAGAGTCCTCGAACATATCTCTATAGAGATAAATATTCATATCGCCTCGAATAAAGAGTATTCATATCTATTTAACCAAAAGAGTTTGTTGCCATAATACGTTACGTTGTAGTTTTAGATCGAATAGGAACTATATCAATTACTATCTTTTTATATCGGTGCTCGGATTACACATCAGAGGTATAAAGGAAAAAATGAAATATTAATTATGCGAAAGTACTGAATTAATAAAAAAGACTCTTGATATTTTGTTGTTAAAATTAGCAGAAATATATAATCTAGTTAATAGATTAGTCAGTAATAAATAAGAATAGTTTCTATTATAAGCGAGAGCAAAATATCATGTGAGAAATTATAAAGAAAGTTTCTAAAACTTTATTGGTGTAGAAAATTATGATGATTGGGCCCTAATGGTGACATTCCAGCTCCTGAACTATGTCTTCGGGACATACTAATATATCAAGAATAAGCAATCGTAAATTAATATTTTGACTAACGTTTTCACTTTTTTATTTGATAATAAGATTATCATTTTGATTCCATTTTTGCCATTCCTTTTATATTGTGAAGTATGATTAGCAATTATTTATAAATGACAGTGCCATAGTAATTGTACAGTAGCTGTTTTAGGATTTTTTATATACTCAGTGTTTAATGCATAATACTAGGTTGTGTTTTTAATTTCTTTTGAATTGTACCTACTAGTTTTATCACTGCAGTCAGTGTTCCCCAAATCAACAGTACTTTATTTCAGGAAGTCCGAAATAATTTTATAAAAATATGACTCTAAGCATCGTTTAATTTCACGTTAATATTTTTTAATGTAAAAAAACAACAAACTAAAAAACACAACTTTATGTAAAAGTTCGCAAGATCTTTTAATTATAATATTTTCGATATTTGAATTTTCTGTGCCATATTTTGTTTTCAGTGATTTTTTTTTTTGCATGTTGTGTAAAACTCGTAATTTATTTCATGTGATGAGCTGAACACGGACTTTACTTTCAAGTGGTTTTACATTATTTTCTTTTTTTGTATAACCTGAGATTATTTTCCTAGTTTATATTTAATACAGACATTTTGTAATATATGTAAATAAAATAATAACTATAGACTAGAATTTTTTTACAAGCCGCTTTACTGTTTTATCGAGATATCTAATAAATGTTACGAAATGTCCGTTATCCTAGATTATGAATTCCGAGTGAGTAATTTGTAAGTTCAGCCCAAGTAAGTAAGTTCTAAGCGAATCCCTCGGGGGTTAATGTTCTCAGATGTAGGCACGAGTGTCACAAGGCCTCACTCGAACTTTGGACACTTGACCTACAATTGTGACTTGTCTTAATCTCCTTAGAACAGCATTGTCTTTCAGTTCAAAGTTCTTGAACACTCTTCACGTGGCATATGTAATCGATCTTCCTAACTTTAAGAATCATTCATCATTACTCTTGCTGCAAAATCAACTATTTATAATAAGGCCGGCAGTAGGCTAGTTATGTTACGAACTATTAAATAACGAATTTCAATTTTATTTCTAAGCCTGTACATTTTAAAGTAACTACATACGTAATGTTATGTATAGAGAATTGGTATAATAGCCTAGAATCAATTACCTAAGGTAACTTTTAGTTCATTATTTTTGATGTTATGCTAACGCAAAACTACGCTCTTTGACTAAAAGCTAAGTTCGTTTTTCTACATTTCGTCTAGCGAACTACTTGTAAAGTATTATACTTAATACTAATTAAAATAAAACAATGACAATATTAAAATATATATCAAAATGGCATTTAGAGTTACGTTTTTCGTGTTAGACATGCTTCGTGGTCGAGCGAAACACAATTCACTTTTTAGATGATATTTAGAACAACCCTATTGCTGTTTATTCGGACTTAGTGAGTGCATTCCTCTATTGTACTTATTATTGTGTACTTAAATACGGAGAAGAATATAAATATTAATGGATATTGTATCCGAATGAACGCAAGCGAGGGTTTTCAGCAATAATCTACCTTTAGGTACAGTATTGTCACTGGTTCGTACATATTATCTTCCAGTCCAGTTTGTTACGCAATGTGTGTTTGATGTAACTATCTTAGTTTAATAATACAAAACCATAAAATAAAATGAGACTGCAATCCGTAATAATGTGTTTATTTTAGAACCCTTCCCGGGACGTAATGGTCCTAGAAAAATATGAGCAAACATCCGTCAATGTTCGCCGTATTTTGGACGAAAATACAGGCGAATGAAAAGAAAACGATACACTGAATCATCGACGATAACGATTTAGTTAAATGAGTTCCTTGCTTATCACTGAATCGATTTACGTACAGTGTGAAGCATCGAGCTAGAACTAACAGCTCCTTAACTCAACACGAATACCTAAATTCAACCATTTTCAATCTACAAGCCGATTAAGCGCAAGCTGAACTCGTAAAACCCTGAGGACGTGTCTTATCAAATTCTTGATCTGAATTTATGGATAATAAATTAGTTAACTGTTTAGCCAAGCGTGCCCTTGTACTGACGGGGCTTTAGGTGCCGCGAATATTACTAATGGCCATCAAACACGAAAGCTTTTAATTTAATGATATAGACAATTGTGGGTCTGGCCACAAGTTTATACAATGTACAGACAACCGCCGATAGCTATTAGGTGATTGAATTGATGAACGGAACTTGTTTACTTATGTTTGGACATGCCCCTCGATTGTTTTAATGCCTGGTGACGTAATACGAAGTTTTGGGAACCGGCAAGAAAATAACTGGATGTTTTCTGACGAAAAATTTGGTTGACTGTTGTTTGAGAGTATCGACACTAACTACTACAAAAAACATTTAAGTTGAAAATTTATTGATAAACAACTTTACCTGGCTGCGGCAAAGCATGATGAGTAATGATTTACTGATTAATTATTTTTAAACGCATTAACGCATGCGATGCGCATCGTAAAGATGATTTTTTGAGGAAAGAAAAATTTCTCCTTGCAAGTGTGGATTGCAATGGCCTATAGTCTGTCTCATAATCTCGTAGACTAAATTGACACATGCAAATGTCAAATTTACAAAATAATATTGCCAGCTGTTTTGTGCAGTATTGTCCTACGGATAACGGTTTGTTTGAATCGTAACCTTTCTATAATAGGACGAATTTAAAGTTTGATATTTAAAATTCACGTACGTAACACTGCTGCACAACGCCATCGTAATCAGACCATGTTTCGTTGCCTTTCAATTAAACAAAAAAACTTATAGAGGATAAAAAAAGTATGGTTTTCAGAAGACGTCGTTGGTGTTCTCCTTATAAAAATGATATGGGCTAGATGATTACCACCAACGAGGATGACTTCTTGATACCTATATACGAAAAAGGTTAAAAAATATTTTTCCGCAAATTAAAAGAAAAACGCCAGTACTTTAATAGATAGCAATATCACACCAGGAAAACTGTATTCGTTTCACCTACTTCTAGTTGGCGAAAAGGCAAATCCAAGGTTGGCTAAAATCAAAATATTTCGTATGACGAGGAAAATGTTAAAGCCCCAATTAAATGAAATTGCCGAAAGCACAAAAAAGCCCATGAAAGAAGGAAATGTCGTCACCTAGATTGCTGCTGAACTGAGTCACTATTTTTGCGCTGCCCCCTTACCACTGCGAGCTAAACCCGATTAAAAGTTTGGTCTGGCTCAAGTAAAGGGCATGTCGCTAAAAATAATAAACATTCAAATGACAATGAAGTACTCAAGCATTTAGAAAGAAGGGACTCCGTCAAGTGATCCGCAGCAGTGGAAAGACTGTATAGTCCATGTAATTAAAATTGAGTGAATGTGTCATCTGGGACCAATATAACCGACGACATACTGATGGGTTTATCATAGAAGTAGTAGGTGCGATTCAGCTGATTTAGAATATTCTTCAGGACATGGAGTTATTATCTGAAATTCAGATTAACGCGAATACCTAATTAAGTATGTAATTTAAAAATAAATAAGTTACATTTTACTTTTGTATTATTACGTTTTAAATAAAGTACATACACATGATTTTTAGGAACAAAACATTATTTCATGTAACTTATTTGTAAATAAACCGATACTTGATTTTATTAACGGCTAAGTTTCGGTTGTGCCTCATCACTATTGAGAATTGCCAATCAACTGACAACACTCGTAATGTAAGTTTTAGTCTACGAATTAAACAAACACTTTAGTGGTTAAGGCGTCTGGAGTACCTATCCAGAAGACGCGGGTTCGAATCCCACTTGCAATCTAAAATTTTTCTTTCCTCAAAAAATCATCTTTAATGATTTTACTGGTTTGTTTATAATTATGTTGTTTAAACATACAAAACGTTTCAAAATTATTCTGTCATTTACGGTACGTCTCCCGTGATTGTTTATGATTTTGAGATGTAGGTAGTTTTTTAGTTACTTAATAGTATAATTTTATTGTTGACCGTCTGCTTCAGTCGGATCCAAACAACTGGAGCGCTTTTTTTTCAAAAACCTCACAAGGGAAGTAACTGAAATAAGGACTCTTAAAAATCTGGTGATACAGTGTGTTAAGCCGTCACTTTGTGTCAAGTTCTAGTACTGCGAGTAGTGAAAGACTAAGAAAGAGGGTAGTCAGATTTATTAACAATGTTTTTTTACATTCCGTCCACCCACATTCTCCAGTCAATCCGCGAACATGGCGCTTACAACAGCGTTGAATATCGGGAACACAAAATCATGAACAATCAGGGAAGATATCCCATTATTGACCGTTTAAGTTTAGTTGTAAACCGTGAAAGTTTAAAACAGTGTTTGAGAAAAGTGTTTAAACTTTACCGAACTTGACGAATGAAGTGTAAATTGTTTCCTTTTCACTTCGTCTGTACACAAATCGCGGCAAAAAAGCGACGTCGATGTCTTGTATAAACTTATCAAAGTGACGATTGTATCTAAGTTTGATTTTAGTTCTATAAATAACTTCAGGATAAAAAGAACTCGTACGCAAACTGTTTACTTTTGCAGCAAGAAGATATTTATAGTGCCAAAAAAGTGTGAACCTTAGGTGGAAGTGACTGAGTGAGTGGGTAATTTATGTGATTAACAACAGCTTATTCAGTGCACCAGTGTCAGTTTTTTCGATGCATATTTGTTCAGGGAGGGAGAAATTTGAAGCCAATACGCCAGCGCAGTATCCTGTTCCGGATATCCAGGTATTTACAACTCTTTATTTTATCAAATTTTTATACATTTTATTTATGTCCATTTAGAGCTACCCGTTAGCAAAATAGCCCTAGCGGATTTCGGAGCTATGCCGTGTAGCATACTAGTGCTACACCACCGCGTTGCATACCCTATGCTACGGCGCGTAGCAAACAAGTGCTACGCCATCGACTAAACGAGTGTTGTGCCGCGTTACCTAAAAGTGCTAGGCTGCGAAGCATGCCCCTTGCATGCTTCCGTCATGTAATATCCAACTCCAATGCTATGTAGCGTACAAGTGCTACGCTAAATATCCCATTTCGTGTTTTACCGCATACGAAGACAAGTTACGAGATATCAAGCGCTGGTAATATTTATTTGTTATTCATGCTTACTTTTTCCACAAAATTAATACGTGAACAACTTATTTTTTCAAAAAAGTCAACGTGACTGTTATTATTTTATTTTATTATTATAGCCTATGTTTATTGCACAGGAAGATTAGGTGAAATCACTCGCGAATAGTAAAAACGTCAACACTTTTTATGTCGCTATGATATTTGTTACTTCTTACTATTAGGTGAGCTGTAACAAAGTTAGTATCACATAAATTCGGCAAGTACCGGAGGTATCAACATTCCTTTATTTATTTGACAATAGTGCGTAATATACGACGGCATAAAAAGGCGAAACGAACAGATTGATATATCATCCTCTACACAGACCCGCCTCTAATCTCAACTAGCCTGAATTATGGTGTAGAAAATATCCTCTCATTCTTTGCATAAGCCATAAATCACGTGAGCCACCGGAATCCCTGGAGGCATTATGAGCGAGGAAAATAAGCAATAGGTAGATATTAACCAAAAAGTGAAACGCTGCTTAGGGTGGATTTCTGAGATATGTGAGAAAAAAACAGCTACGTCGAGAGGCAATTTAAGAATACGCCGCGAACATTCTCATGTATTACATAACGCGCTATTAGATTTTAGGATAATACAGCAGTAAAAGGTTTGGATAACTTACTTGATGAAATAAAATCACACAGAAGAAAACTTCAAAATTGCGTAAATCCTTCGAGACGTACTACAAAAGCAGTAAAACTAAATTGAGAATTCAGCCAATCTATATATTACATGAGAGTATTTCAGCTCATTACGTTTTCATTTAGTTTCTTTCAAGTTTTGTCCCTCGATACAATCAGAAAATCGGGTACACATTTTATTTATTCCCAGAAGTTTCAAGTTTATTAAGGTTAAAAGTATGGGTATACGAAAAAAGCAATAAAAGGTAACGAAATGGAATCATAAAAACATCGCGTGTTTGGCGCAAGCGTTTTATCACTTTATTAAATGTTTGGGTCGCTGTTGCAGGTCGAAAGGTTTTCTAGGTGTAAAAGAAGTTCCTTGTAGCATGTAACAAGCCGCAGTTGCATGATGAGGGGTAATAATCGCAACTTTATTGCACTTGCATCGGCTAATTTAAAACAACATCTACACTAGACGTTAATTGTGTGAACAATTCTTTTATTCTACTTTCCTGGTACTTTTGTTTACAGTTAAATTACCGTGAAGTGCTATTTATAACACTAATGCTAGCTTTATTTTTATTTTGTAAAGCCTAATATTTACTTTGTACTCATTTTCTGGGTAAATGTTTTTCTTGATACATTTCTTTTCAAGCAGAAAGTACTTTTTGTTATAGCTTTTCTGGTAATTGTTTTCTATATATGTTATTGGCACTAAGTACACGGGTTTATCTACGCTTATTAAATTGTTCCACTAAAAATATGCAATGAGAAAAACCGTCTGTATTGTAGGTGAACAATTCACTTTAAGAGTTGCTAACCCGGTAAAACCAGCAAAAGTGAAAGCTTTAACGTCGGTTTTTATTCTGCATGAGGGATTAGGTCCCAGAGGCTAGATTGTTCTACGCATTTTGAATTTTCAGTTGAACATTTTCGCAGTGAAAGCTTGGCACTCGATGCATGCCCGTTAGGCTGGTGATTCATATGCGACATGATTTGTGGCACCCCTATCGGTGTTGTCAGGGTTTGGTAAATACCGTGTCAACTGCGATGCAATTGATAAATAAATCAAAACATTACGAACCAGATTAATTAGCGATGATAGCGGGAATTAATAATATACGCAAATCTATATTTATTTTACATTCCTATGAAACATTCATAACATAAATCTTATTTTATTTTAGTTTGTACATTCGGTTACAATTGAAACCAAATATTTTAGTTCGCAGAAATATGTTTCAAGCATAGAAATAATACTGTGTAGGTAATAGAGCGATGAAATAAAACTGTGAAGCGCTTTTGTATGGCTCACAATCATGCACGTATTTTTCTTTCAATCGTGTATAAATAAGGCTAAGGTGAACATGAAGGTATACAGATTCCTACCGTCTCTCGGGATTTGTATCTCGTCTCCCCGCAGCGAGAGACGTGTCCTGAATACGTACGCGATTCTTGGTGATACATGCCACGCGGCAGACCTTCCCGTTTGAGAGCTCGGTGAAAGAAATCCAAATGTTACTGTGGACGTATCTGTATGACTTTGTCTCACGCAAAAGATACATGCAATGCAATGCATCTTCATCTCGATGATATCAATGAAATTGTTTATAATGTAGATAGATGTAATGTTTAACCGAGCAATTAGTGCTGTAAAAGTGTTTTTTTTATAAATGTCACAATGTAATAATAACATCACGGAACATGCATTATATCTTTAAAACACATGATAAACATTCGCACATGGAAGATATTTAAATCCCGTATCAAAGTAAAAACCTCAAAATTAAAACACTAATTATGTTCAATCAGCGCAGACGCATGATCTTTCATTCATCTATCGTCATCATTAAAACAACAAACGCATTCGGGGCGTAAAGCAAACCCACAACGTGTTGGCTCGCAACCTAGAATTTTATCAAAGCTTTTTATCATGTAGCTATGTCCTAGTCTCCGCATAGGAGACAGTCTTCACACTAGATTGTATTACAAATGTACGTAGTCTGTCTCTTTGAACACAGACGGGACTGCAAACGAACTCAAAAAGTACATTATCTCGGTAACTAATAGTACGAAACGAATAGCTGCTTTGAACTGTTTGCGAATCAGAAAGAGAATTAAAGATAATCATATTACTTTATATAAATGTGATGACATAGGATAAAAAGTAGAAGCTTTGAAAGGCGGGAGAGAAAATAAATTGGGGTTGATATATTGTCCCTGCGGAGTAAGAGTAGGCCCACGTGATATGAAGCTCCATGATATATTACCACCGTAAGGTTGTTACGATATAAGCAATAGAATAATAATTTGTGTAAATGGCGCCGTGTGTAGATACACACTGAAGATTAATGGAAACGAATTTCCTCTTCACGCTCCGTCAGATTAAGAAAGCTTTGTATTCTTTTTCCCGACGAAGACGACGTCTGAAGTAGGCTACTATAAAAGTCTTTGCGTTTAGGTAACGTCTTACTAAGTAAGCAAGAAAATCTGAATAAGAAAATAAAACATATCTAGGTGTAGGATTTGCTTACAAATAGCATTCAGCAGAAGATAAACTACCTCAGAATCCGGTGGAGGGACTTGTACGTCTTACGTACGATTACGACATAAAGAGAAAATGTTATACCTACGTACGTTTAGAAAGGGCCGTGTAACAACAATATTGGTAGCTGTGACAGGGATCCGTGGAAATCGGACTCCGTGACTACGATAAATCGTTTAATTCCACCCCGGTGACTCGGCCGATTGCGAGAGGCCAAAACGCCATCACAATTTACTGCGATCCAGTCCCAACGTGCTAGAAATAACCTGCTGCTTCGGCAGCAATTGTGTACTATTTGAATAGACTTAATAGTCCATCGATCGTGTAAGTAGATACTAAAAGGAATTACGGCACTTGTGTTGCAATTCGGAACAGAGAGGCTCCCGGCGGCGGTTCAGTTCATTTTGCTTGGTTTGTACATTTGCGAGCACTAGACTTCGATCAATCAATATGCAGTTAATTAATATAGGTACGTTATACTCCCAAACAACGTATGTAAACAAATGCTAATGCGAACGTTACGAGATAGCTGTGTTAGGAAACATAAATAGAATTTCCATTTCGTACCTAAGGCCCGGGGAGCAGAGATTATCACGCTTGAGTTATTATATGCAAAACCTCAGCAAAACTCGGGCGTTTCAAGAATGTTTAAAGCTTTGTACCAGGACAAACGGTTGAATGCCACCGGCTAATGAAATTAAGGTGTGAAGGGAATCATGAAATATTACGAAATTTACGAAACATTTGTGGGTAGGTGTTTAGGAGCATATACACACATATACATAGTTTGTAAGGGAAAGGTGTTTTCATATCTATTTACGGGGGTTACTCGGACTTTTCTCTTTCGGATTCGGTTATTTTTAGGGTTCTGTACGAAACGGTAAAACGGGACTCTATACTAGACTCTACTGTCCGTATGTCTATCAGTGTGCCACCAGGCTGTATGTCATCATGTCTGTAAGCAACCACGACCATGCTGCTCCTCTCGGAGTAGGAGAAGTCATTGATGATTTTCCACCGCCAACAATAATCCTTTGTGGTAGACCCGTGCTAAATTACAAAGTTTTAAGTAAATATTAATTATATTATTTTATAAGCTTAGCTGAAGTCAATTTGCGATATATCGCAATGCTAAGTACATATCATTACCTACTAATATATCATAGCTTCAAGCTCGGGCAACCGCACGTTTAACATGATGAGGAAAACGTGGCTAATATATTAAGTATATTATATACTAGAGCGACGGCTGTCATGATAGTAACATACTTTTTGATATTTATTAACTTATACAATGTGTAACGTTAAAAGCGCAAAACCTCTCGTGGGGTAACTCAGCCCATGTTACTGAACAATGTTTGTGCTAAAACTTTTGGGAATTCGCAAAAAAAAATTGGTTTTCCATACAAAATGAGAAATTGATCGAGCCCATCAGTATGAAAAATCATTTTTTTTTCGAATTTCCAAAAGTTTTAGCACAGACATTGTTCAGTAACATGTGCTGAGTTACCCCACGAGAGGTTTTGGGCTTTTAACGTTACACGTTGTAGATCTAAGTTTTAGATTATGTGTAATTCTGCATAAATTGATTTTATTCGTACGATACAAAAAGTACTTCAAAGTTCTTGGATCTCGTACTTTGATTACTGAAAGACTTCATCAATAAATTGAAAAACTAATTTATTTAACAAAGAATGTTGCCCCACAATAAAATATCTACTCTATCATGAATGTGAATATCAACCTTTTATACATTTAAAGAGTCAGACCCCAAATATCTGAACCACTGCATCAACCGTGTTTTATAGGTACGGAATTTGAAACTAAATTATTTCACTCATTAAAATTTTCCTCCTAAATTCAAATTGAGACCAGAATGTTCGAAATCCAAAGAAACAAAAAACAAAAGATTATCGCAAAGAAAAATAGAAATCAAATTAAGAACACTCAGGAGAATTATGGTTTAAAAATAACATTATTAAATGCGATAAAGTTGCCAGTTAAGGCAAAAACTCCGTGAATATGATAAAAAAGCAACCAGGAGCGAAGACAATGCCATTTAGTTAGAAAGAAAAAGAAATAAACCACACGATATTTCATTTAGTCATATAAACCAAAAAGAACCTTCAGAAATTCGTGGCAAAGTATTTTAGGTGTATACATAAAGTATTTCAGCGTACTTTTATAGACTAGGATTTGAATAGCAAGAGACTAGGTAAATATGTGGATGTAGTGTTATATCTTCTTTGAAGATTATTCTGATGTGTCGTCCCATATTAATACGTGCCTTTATACTCCTTTGTACAAAGATTACGCAAACGCAAGTTTTTTTTTTTTGAATGGAGAATTTGAGCAAACACCAGTATTTTATTCAAATTTAGAATTTTAATGAATAGCGGTCGAATTTCAAACACTAGCAAATGTTAGAAGGCCCCTGTGAGCCAGGAAGTGCTGCTTATTAACTTTTTCACGTGTTTTTCTATTGCATCCTATGTTTTCAGTTCATACTTTCTGTTCCTGTCAGCAAACCAAGGGAAGGGCCTGCCCTGGGTGGGAGGACATATTATTATTTGATGATTTTACCACGTTAATAAAAAAATAACGGTGTAAGCACATTTCAGAAATTACATGTCTATTTGACTGTTAGCATAGTGCTTTTTCCTACTTTCTTTACACAATCAAAGATGGCGTAAAAAAGATGCAAGGTCAGCAACGCGCAGACAATACCTCTGGTGTTGCAGGCTATGGTAACCGTTCCTTATCAGGCGTGTTGTATGCTTATTGGTCACTATATTGGTATAAAAATCACAGATATAAAGAAGAAGTTGCAACTTCCATAGAAAATTACCCCACGTCCGACAGCTGAAAAAAATATCTCAAAAAATAGATAAAAATGAGTTTTAATAAATTGCATACCTCCGATTGTCATCCTTACTGGCTATCATACTTAGAAATTGCTCCAAAACTTATTTCAGGCACAGTTTTACTTAAATCATAAAAATATTTTACTTTCTTCATTTGTTTATCATTGCCGACAATATAAAAAAAAATACAAAAAATATTCAGTGGCTTAAAATTGATTGTACACAAGTTCGATCATTCTCTGATTTCTGTGCTAGCTGCCTGTGCTGCAGCGCATTTATTTACAAAACTCGTGCGAATTCACAACTTACATTTATTATATTGATTTTATCATAACAATACATTATGGAATAACAAACACAATACAAGCAACACTCGCCTCTTGAGGTAGGTATATTATGTTCTCGAAAATTCGGTCGAGTTTGTATAAAATGTTCATTAAGGACGTGTCAACGACGTTCTCGGAGCGTTTGCACAACACAACGGTTATTTTCCATGACAACTTCCAAATCACAATGCTTATGCTGGTCCGGTAATCACAAGAACTTAGACCCAATTTCACCAAACTCTTTCTAACCAGACATTAGCCTCGCAACCGAGGTTCGGGCACGCCGCAATCGCGGCGGTAAGACCCCTCTTTGAGGAGTGGCTGGAGAGAGACGTCGTGGCGTCCTGACCTATCGGATGACGCAGGTCCATACCGGACACGGAAGTTTCGGGAGGCACCTGTGTCGGATAGGGAGGGAGGATATGCCTGGGTGTTATCACTGTGAAGATCGCCCGGAGGACACAGTAGAACATACGGTGCAAGACTGCCCAGCTTGGGCAGAGCACCGACGTGTCCTCACGGAGGCGATAGGTGGAGACTTGTCGCGCCCGGCATTGGTCGAGGCCATGCTGCGGGGCGAGACAGAGTGGAAAGCGGTCGCCTCCTTCTGCGAAGCAGTAATGCTCGTGAAGGAGGAGGCAGGCCGCGAGAGGGAGAGGACAGTGTCCTCCTTCTGCTCCAACCGCAGTGGTAGACGCCCACGGCGTCGGTCGTCGGCAGACGACCTCTGCGACTGCATGCGAACAGCGAGTAAATTGTAACTCGCTGTCCAACCATGGACCATGCCCGGGTCGACGGCGCGTCGTGTTCTACGTGTGCCTCAAAGAGCGTCGGCAAAAATGACGGAGGACTCTCTGAGGGCCAAAGCCTGCCGGGATCCATTACAGTGACCCCGGAACATAAAGGGCTTTCAATAGCCCTCGTCGTACACCGTGGATTTTAGTCAGTACAAGTCTGACAGTCTAAAAAAACAAGAAAAGCAGACATTAGCCAATGAGGTGTTAAAATTAACAGCGCTGTTAGCTATAATATTATGCGTCCCATTGTGACAATTTAACAGACCCATTGCTAGATCAAACAATATTTGAATGACATACGAAGCCATTCATTCACATTATAAATCAACCAAAACAAAATGATGACAAACTCCACTATGCAATAGACAACTGAACTACTTTTCCGTATGGCTGGATTATATGTCAACAATACAGCAAATTAAAGAAAAAACTTAAATGAGTTTGAGGTTTTTTGTTCCGTTGTGTAAAGAGTTTGTATAATGGGTTAAAGTAATATTTGGTTACTAACAATTTTTTTTTTGGTGGAAACTGGAATATCAACAAAATATGAGTCTTCCTGGTATAATATCTATTATCAAAATGAGCTATTCCAGTGTTTAATTGCTTTTTAATCCCTTTGTAAACCTAAAATCAAAATTACACGTATTCTGCCTCTGAATTAATATTAGGATCATTTTTTTTTATGTGTTGGCCAGTAAGGATGATCACCGGAAGTATATCATTTTTTTTAACTATTTTTTTGCTATTTTTTGAGATACTTATGTTTGCAGTCGGAAGTGGGGCATTATTGCTACTTCTTCTTTCACGGGTTCAACTGAAAAACCGTTTTATTTATTAAGAGTTTGATTAGTATTAAGTACTAGTAAATGTACTTATAAGTAATTTCACAATATCAACTAGCTTTATGGTAAGCATTAACCGTATAACTTAGATATGTACCTAACACGAACTAATTCTGTAGGCCACTTTGAATTAATTAATATTTCTCCGAATATCAATCCACATATTGGCCTGAACTAAAATTGTACAAAGTTCCAGGCCACTTCCTAGTACCAGGGGAGTTATATCAGGTAGTTCAGCAGAAACAAAGTCAACTAGTTTCGTAGCCAAAACTGGCGTCTTATACTAGTTCGGTATGTCGCTGAAGTTCGCCTAAGTCGTATTTAACTTTACTGAACAGCCTGTGTTGCAACCGCATACCAACAAATTTTGACACCGTATACTTAGGTATAATCGCGAACAGTCAGCAAACTAAGCAGTGCGGTTACTTTAATTTACTTTCAACTTATCTGTACTACTCGTACTTTGAATCAAACGGTTCTGCTTATCAGATTTGAGGATCTGCTTCGTAATTAAACTTTTACTAGATGGAAAACCGGCAGACATGTACGTTGGGCCGCGCACAAACATTAAACCGACATACAGACAGGCTTGTACTAAAAAGATTTATGGCAGTTCTTTGAATTATTCAACACTCATAGTTTTACCTCCTTACATAAATATTGTAGTAACGCGAACCAATTTATTAATATTCATATCTACATTAATTCTCTTCAGTGTTTTGTTTCAAGAATATTCTGCATTTTACAGAAAAATAATAATGTTTGAAGTCTCAGACGTTGTATTTTTCTTTCCTTTGTTTGTTGAATAGAACAATGCTAAGAAAGATTATCAATTGCATAGCCCATGAACATAAAAAGAGATACAAGATTCATTATAAAATTCATCACGTAAATTGAAAGCAGTAAACAATAACGGTGTACACAGCTAATGACACCGCAATAACGGCCGATCTCTTATCCGAACCGAGGCATCAGTGGTACGCCTCCGCCAGATCAGATTAGCCTATCTCTAGGTCGATATTAATTACATCTCGTTAACGCGTAACGATCAACACTACACGCCTATCAAATCACTAGTGATTTTCTCAAGTCATTACGGAGCGAAAATTAAGTCGAACTTACGATGCCGAGCCACGACAGTGGATTTTAATACCGCTGAACATGCAACTATTCAATCACTACCGCGAACCGTGTTTCTGTAGTAAATAGCTCGCCTATTTAACAAAATGCCATCATTAATCTTTGTTTTGATAAAGTGTTTTCGTTAATTCCAATGGCGGATGGCTTGAACAGGAAAATGTTAAATTTGGTACCTACCTGTCTTTTCAGCTTGCCCTTCTCACGTTTTTTTTTTGTATTGTAGCTCGAGTCGGAAATCATTTAAGTCCACTTAACTGTAAAAATATAAATTATTTTTTAACGTAAGTTATTGATGGACGTATTTTCAGTCTAAACATTTTAAGGCTATCAAATATTCATAACGATTTCGGTAAAAGTTCGGAAATATTTTTACGATGTTTTTCTTTCTTACTGTTCAATATTTTATTTACCTGAGAAAAGCATTACAAGTTAGTAATAATTGATAAATGTCTATCATCATTGTTTACATTTTTCTTCCCTAAAATAAAATAAAAAATCGTTATATATAAAATTCTGTTATATAAATAGAATAAAATAAAATTCTGTTATTATCTACATATTGCTAAAATAAACTGCAAACGCATATGAAACTTAACTTACGTAATTTCGTTTTTTAAATTAGTGCACTAAGTTCAAAAGTATACCATTAAAATAAAGATATTCACAGAGTAATGTGCAAAATAAATGCTTTGAAGACGAAGCTACACTGAAACGAAGGATACAAAATGTGAAAGAATTTTACATTTAAATCCTACAGAGGTTGGTTGGTCTCACAAAGTCAGAAACAGTGGGTCGCGGCGTCACGGCTGGCTGCCTCCTCCTCTACGACAAAATGCACTCACGCCTCCGCCGCCCGCCTGCACTCACGAATGCATTTACATATTGATCTCCAAATCACAGTAGCCGACTGAATCACAAATAAAATGCATATTTGCGAATAGAACGCTGATTTTCAAATCTTAGGTAAGCTTTCCCCCCGAGTTCTGGCCTGTGCTGTAATTTACGAGCGCTTTTATTTTTCAATCACAAGTGAAGCGAAATGACCACTTCGCGTTTTAACTATCGTAACGGTCTCCTAGATGCACCTTAAAATCCAATCAGGACTGCTTCCTCCTCCATATTAAAACCAACCTTAAAGTAACGGACTTCGGCTTTATTTACAACAACAACAAACTCTTCGAAGTTTACAATTGGATAATTTAGACGTCTTATTCAACTGTGACTCAAATCATTATTTAAATCTGTATTGTTTCCGTTTCCAGGAAATCGAATTAATTGTAAATTGGTACAAACTTTTAATCCACTTTTGAAAACAAGGGTAAAGTTTTCGTTGAACGTTTTCGGTTTATTTAATGTAATTATGTTGCCTATTGTTAAAATCAATCACAACAGTGTTACCAAACCACACCGCTCGGTACATGCTCCACGACCGTAATTGCCATCACTGATAGTAATTGGCCTACTTCAACAAAGGCAGCATTAAAAGCCAGAGCTATTTATTGACATAGAGTATGACGCACACCGATCCATTAGTGGTTTGTTGACCCATCCCCTGCATGACGGTGTGTACAGTACACACTGTTGCAATTTCTTGGTGACAACTAACAAGTGCTTTTATCCCGAGTGGCTTAAGTTTGCCAAACTTGTTCAAAGGATCTGTCAGAACTTGAATTCTATTACTTTGATAAGTCAGCTCGTTAAGCGACGGCATTGAACAGTTTATGAGCGACGGGATTATAAATATCCCGGCGCGGCGGCCAGACAAACCATTTTTGTAGTATTTTAGCGAAGTAGGCTTGAAACATTTCTAGTCAATCAGCGTCTTTTTGCTCAAGATTTCTTTAAGCTATTTTCGTCGACATAATAATTTCTTGGAACTAAGGAAAGCTTCCATCATTTTTATTGATCCAATGTATTGACTCTAAATAATTGGTTTACGATTTTAATTAATTTTTTATGTCAATAAGTCTGGAAAACTAATAATTTTATTTTTATAAAAAGCATTTATTTGTACAAAAAATGTGTCTTTGTGTACCTGACAAATAGTAAGAGTCGAGGAGGAGTATTTTATTTTTATTCCAATTAAGCAATAAAATAACCAATAGAACGATTGGTTATGTTATTGTAAAAAGAACTCCGAATAAATATATTGTACAGTTGGAAGTTCACCGAGTGTAACGGTAAATGGCAACGCTTAGCAATATGTTACACGAGCATGATAGTATTAAATACATAGTAGAGATGTAACAGAGGTGGTTTTATCAGACCTGAAGTTGAAATCGGAGTTAATAAATGTTTTTACGGAGTCGGAACTGAAATTGGAAGCAAAATCGGTGGTAGAAGAGAGATGTGTTAACAGTATTAAGGATAAATCATTTTATATTAAGAAAGAACGAAAGAAAGAAAAGAGATTTATTGGGACACACAGGACAGAATAAACAAAATTACATGAATAAAATCAACAGAGAAAAACAAAGGTAAAAAAAAACATAAAACAATTTAGTCCTGTGCTAGGCCAAAAAATTTATAACATAAATATCAATCAGCTATATGAACAATATTAATATTTCAGTTACTTAAAATTAAGTTACCAAATATAACAAAAAGAAAACGTTCTGACCGCATTTATCTCGTAACATCGTATCTGTTATGCTTCACTTATCTTCTATCTTCGATCATAGCCAACGATTTAATAATGTCGGAGTTCAAGTCGATAGTCGGTCCAATAACAATCTGAAGTTCCAACTTTTCCAAATCAGAGCCAAACCTTCGTAACATCCCTAATACATAGGTTCGCAGGATTCCACAAATGCGAGGAACATAATTATTGTTAGCTGCCGCAAAATTTCATGTTCGGTTGAATTACACAACGCAATGACGCTGTAGGATGTTTGCGTGACTCAACTTTGATGATTACAAAGTTATACAATTACGAAATTGTCTTCTGGTTTATTTTACTTTGGATTTTCAGATGAACGTAATGTCTCTGTCTCTACGTACAGTTTACATATTAATTACATCTTGCGTGTACTACAAACTTATTCTTAAATACCCATAGATATTTGCTGGTTTAGTTAATAGGTATACATTGTCAATTTTTCGTTAAAGATCATTCAGATTGTGGTTAAAACATAACAGTCTATACTGTTATAGGAAAACATTTGATGCGAGAACCAAAAATACTTTCCCCGATTAGGCAATCAAATCACAAAGCGTACCAGTTGTACTATCAACCTTTCCCTCAAATCAGGTAGTCAAGCCGATACAGAAACTGGTTATTACTGGGTAAATACTGCTATTGAAACTGACTATTAATTACAGTTAATTACAAGCTGAAGATCCTCAGTAGTTAGCTTACCCTGATTCTAGTAGATAATATGTACATTTGAGCATTCGAGCGACTGTACGGGTTTTTTATCTTGGTAAAATCATCAAATAAGTCCTCGGGAAACCATACTGTCAAACTTGTCACTTGACTGACTAAAATCCTCGGTGTCCTTCATTAACCCTTAACGTTCCACGGTCACGGTAACGAGATGATTCCCGCGACCCCGGCAGGCTTTGGTCCTCTAGTGGCCCCGTCATCTTGCTGAAGATCTTGGAGGCGCACGTGGAAACAACGCGCCGTCGACCCGGGCATGATCGCATGCCCGCGCCTTCGGTGGCTGGAGATCGTCTTGCAAAGTCCGTCGCCGTGGGCGTCTACCGCTGCGAATGAGTTGGAGGGAGGACGCTGTCCTCTCCCTCACGCGGCCCTCCTCTTTCGTATGACCGCTTCACAGAAGGAGGCGACCGCTTCCGCAACTGTATGGATAAGACAAAATCTCCTATTTATTCAAAAGTCAACAGTTGATGTGTTCTATTTTTACCGTACCTTTGTAAAACAGTAAAACTGTTTGACCCCGGATTTCGACAGGAAAGTTGTCGAGAGAAAACGGCCCTAGTGAACTACCATCACTAATGAAATGGCCATGCCATCACCGCGGATTACCGGTAGACTGTAGTGCCATTGCCCACGGCGGACAGGAGGAAAATCACATGATTGTTACGATATAACTCTAATTTAAACAGTTAAATGCCACGTGGAGGCGTGCAAAGAAAACAATAATTAAATAAATTATTCCTTACCCACTGTTATTATTACAATAACTACATGTAAATAGGTTAAATAATTTTCTAGCTTTCCAGAGAAAATAAATTAGTGTTTCTAAGTACGAAGTCTAGAAATAGCAATTTGTTCTCTCTGGGAAATTTTAAACGCGTCCCTTTTCTAGGCAAACGCAAAAGTAATTAATGAAAAATATAAAAGCTAATTAATTTAACAAAACAGACTTACTGAAGCTTGATAGATAGGACTGTCTGTTTGAGAAAGATAAATAAGAATCTACATTATAATGTGAGCTAACTGGGAAAATTTATTCTTGTTAAGAAAATATTACTTTTTAGAACACAAAATAGCGTAGAATCACAATTGCTTTCGCCGGAGGCAATAGTGTATCTACTAGTATAATACCACTGATTGACCAGTTTTTAAAGTCATTTTTACCGCATAAATACGGATTTAGGCTTGCTATTTTTGGGGTCGCAGGATTCTCGAACAAGGTTATGGTGGCCTAGAAATTTGAAGGGCATATCAATGTTCCAGGTGATTTTTAGAAAGAGCCTGACAGTCTACCGCTTATCCCTGGTTGGGAGAACTCATTTGATGAATGTAACACCACAGAAAATGGGTCTGCTACTTAAAACTGCTATTAATACCTTTTTAACCGACTTCAAAAAGAAGGAGGTTATCAATTCGACGGTATGTTTTTTTTTTTTTTTTTTTTTTTGTGTGTTTGTTACGCGATTGCTCCGGCGATTGTGGACCGATTTTCAAAATTCTTTTTTTGTTCGAAAAGAGATGCTTCCGGAGTGGTCCCATATTCACCAAGTCAAGATCTGATGATTAGATCCTGGGGAAATCGAGGGCAACCCTCAAATTTTATAGGCCCACATATAGTTTTTCGCAAATATTATGAAGTAATTTAAGTATTTGCATATGGTAATCATAATTTCATGTAGCTGAGCTGATGATGGAAGGTACAACTCCTTAACAGTAAGTATCGACATCAGAGTAGGCATCGACTGATTTAGTTTGTGTTCGCTTATCTCCGGAAGTACAAGTCCGATTTAGGTCATTGTTTTTTTTTTATACTAGGTATCGTTCAACTGAGGGAACACTGCGAGTTTCATCAAAATCGGTTCAGTCGTTTTTGAGATAGGGAATTTTATTAGCTAATTTTGTAAATGAGCGATGTTATTACCGGTGCTACGGATTACAAAATTCTAGAGCACATGTAAGAAAATTATGTACCTATTTGACAAGAATTTGGGTTGAATATTTAAACTAAAAAGAGTAAAATAAAAGCTTTTTCAAAAAAAAAATGTAACCGCCTTCAAAACCAACCACTAAAAAAAGGGTAAAATAACCTACAAAATAACTTTTCTTTCGGAAGTCGGTGGCAAAAAAGACAATGAAAAATAAAACCACCGACTTCCGAAAGAAAAGTTATTTTGTAGGTTATTTTACCCTTTTTTTAGTGGTTGGTTTTGAAGGCGGTTACATTTTTTTTTGAAAAAGCTTTTATTATAAAAGCGATGTAATAAAGTAGGTACTATTCTTTGACACATGTAACAAGTATACACAATATAAGAAAAAAACTGAAAACTAAACAAGAAAGTTAATTTGGTGATAACATGATTTCGCTCAACTATACTTACTTGACACGTTATTAAAACTTTCTTTTTTTCCTTATTAAGAAATTTCTCGGAAATGTTTACTCGTATGACAAGCCATTCGGAGTCTCATTATCGTATGCCTAATAGGGAAGCAATACACTTTTTTTGACGACACGAATGGCCCTGTGAATAAGCGTTTATTCCGGGGTTTATTCCTGCATAAAACAAATAATTGTATGACCTATTTTTTGGTTCTGTTTGTGTATATGATTTTAAACAACAACAACACCAAACCTACTGTATAAATTCCTTGATTAAGGCAAAGTTATTCAAAACAAAAAACGAAACTTATGGACCATTTAATTTTGTATTCTTATAACAGTATATCATATAAAGGGTAGCAATAACTGGGGCATGCGGGCGGCGAGTAAAGGGCAACTCGCTGTCCATGGACCATGCCCGGCCAGAGACTGCCGGGGTCGCGGGACTTATTCTATCACCGTGACCCCGGAAAATAAAAGGGCTATTGAAGGACATCGTGGATTTTAGTCACTACAAGTCTGACAGTCCCCCCCACAAAAAAGGGGTAGCAATAACCAAATACTCAAAATAACATTTGGTTAGTTTACAAAAAGTGAAACGCTCCTTTGAAAATAAACTGACGTCTGTTCGAAAGGCGACGAAAGTTAATTTCACGGGTTGTGAATGCTTCTTCAGAACTCATCCCGCTCGAACAATCCGCGACTGGGTTGCCATTAATCACCGCCCAGACAAATATCATTAGTTCTCTAGCTCGGTATGCTGCCGTACGTTTTTAGCGGTTTTAAAACGATTATTGATTGTCGTTGTTTTAAAATTTTAGCTGGAAAGTATTATATTCTTTAGAAAGTTAATAAAATAAAGTTTAAACCGTTGACATTTTTTAAGTGACAAGTAAATAGGTAGTTTTTGAAGGCATTTCAAAAAGCTATTACTCCCACCCAGGGCAGGGCAGGAGGGACTGTCAGACTTGTACTGACTAAAATCCATGGTGTTCTTCAGTAAGCCTTTACATTCGGGGGACACAGTTACTTTGGCCTTCTAAGGGGCCCGTCATTTTGCTGACAGTCTTTTTGAGGCGAAAGTCCCTCAATCCAGACAGGACAAATCTAAAAGGACACATTTGATGATGTTTCCATGCAAAAAAAAGGTAAAACTTTGATGATGGTACTTATGTTTTATTATTCTTGTCCATGATAAAACTGTCTTCTTAAGTGAGTAATATTTTACGATAAAACATTTTCACAGTAGGAAAGAATACGCAACGGAAAACTTCTCTTCACATAATTTCAAAGAAAGCTCAAGTGTTACATAAAAAAGGAAGTATATAATACCTAGGTTAGTCACCATCATCGTGCTAATGTAAAAAGTTTAAAGTTTCTTTAGAAAATTTCGCAAAGAGCCAGTGGATGACATGCACAAGTTCCTCAACTTGGCCTATAAATCATACGAACGTACCGTAATGTTGATATATTAGGTAGATATAGAAAATCTTAATCCACTTTTCCTGTAAAAACGCGGAGAGGGCATAACTTTGTAATCTCGAAAGAGTTTGAGATATATGAGTTAGGAAAACTCTGCAACGTGGTCTTGTTACAGAATAAATGCATTTTTCAGGAAATAAATCACTTGGTTCACGCTTTATCTTAGTTTCGACCAACTATAAACCATTACTTACATGTGTGCTAAAGGATTAAAATTATTTTATTACATGAAATAAGTAAGTTTAATGGAAATGTAACTTTCAATCAACTATTTCATTTAAAATTCATTTTTGTTTTGACAGAGCAACCAAAAGTATGAAAATTCATGAAAAGTAAATGAAAATTGTATTTTTTTTTCTTTGTAGATTTTTTCATTTAACGTAGACACTTACATTTTGAGCAACCAAGCACTTATGAAACTTTCTGAATAATCCATAAAGTGCTATACTTACAGAGATATTTATTATACTACAAGAAAACCATACTCGCCTGCGATTTCGAGCGTGACGTACTCGAAAATAATTTGAAGGAAAAAAATATTAAAATGATAAAAAGTTTCCTCCAGGTTAATTCAGAATATAAACTGCCCATATATGCCAACTGCCATCCAAATCCGATCAGCCATTTTCGAATTAGAGAGTAATAAACATCAAGACATCTTTCAAAACTTTCGCCTTTATAACAGTAGTAAGAAATAAGATGACAAAACAGTCAAAACGAAGTATTACGTCAGCTATATCGCAAGCTCTTGAGCCGGGAAAAGAACAGTGAAATTGTCTTTCAGGATAGCTGAAACTCAAGTGCTGAGTGAACGCTACGTGTCTCGTTCATCCCCCAAGGATTGAACTAGGGACGCTTAACCGGCTCCATTCCTCCAAGTTCAGTTTAACGACTTGCCATGTTTCATTTATTCTCGGTCGTATCGCTCCTACGTATGTTATTGGTGTTAAATAACCCTTTTGAACTACTATGTGTTACTTATGTAAGTGTCGAGAAAGATTTGTTTGAAGTTTTCCTTGCTGGTTGATCTCTATTTTTGGAGTTTGTGTTTAGTTTTTTAAGTGTTTTTTGTTTTTTATTTTATAAACTTACTAGCTTTTCCTCGACGTTTCACCCCGTCTTTAGCTCCTTTTGATCTTAGTCACAGAATACTTAATAGTACTACGTCATAAAGTGACGTTATATTAACTACAGCTACCCTTCTTTTAATTTTTTTTTAAATTTTCTTTAATGGTTCCTGAGATAAGCGCATTCAACTAAACAAAATCTTCAATTTTAAATACGGCAGTCCAGTATAACAATCCTTTTCCATTATTGGCGTGTTACATGGAATCGATGCATCCCATATTTTCTTTCATTCACCCCTAGCACTATTATTTACCTTTTCTTCATGTCGTTACTGTCTATTGACTAACAGACCGTATAAGTATAGGAAAGGAGACTAATGACCTACCCCAGCTTTGCCCTTTAAATCCAAAGCCGTCGCAAAGTCGTTGATTATAATATCTATAAATTAATATGCGAAAGAATTTTCTGAATCGCTTGAGTAGCATAGTATAGACGCTCAATTGATGCAAAGGATTTTTACTTTCATAAAATTTTGAAAAGACTTTCTTAAACAATAATGGCAGCTACATTGTATACCTTGTAGATTTGTTTGTTCGATTTTTTCTCATATACACTTGCAGTTGCAATTTGAACTGTGCAAACGTAACGATTTTTCGTAAGGTATGTAGCTACCATAAAAGCATCATAATTATCATAACTAAACTCACATCATGGCTATCCTTTCTAAGCATATCACTGTCTGTTTGTATGTGCAATGTATGCTCAGCAACGATCCTTGATTACGGCCGCGCCAGCTAATCATCTCCTCTGCGAAGTGCGTAATTATGCAGAGGTTTAGGATAGCAACACTACTGGCTAATGTATCGGCTCTATTATTAGTTCTGGCTTGGGTGGAATTAGAATTAGACTTTGATCATGGATAATATTTACACTATTAGTTTGTGTAGTATTAATGTCTTTATCCTCAAACATGAGAGACGTTACTATTATTTAGACTGTTAGAAGAGTTTCTCAGTCTTAAAAGGTAAGTAAGTACCTACTCAGATAACTTAGAGTATAAGCATAAAAGGAGTTTATTTTTAATAAGGGTCAGGCAACATTATACCCAAAATATGATTGTATCCTTGTAAATCTATAGCTACCAAATTATTTGAAGGACCTACCTATATGTTCGTACTTTCAGTAGCTGTACACTTTAATTTGTCTACGTTTAGATAAAAAACCGAGTACTCATGTATTTTTTTGCATGTCTACGCGTAAAATTTAGTTATATCGCATATTTTTTACTTTTTTAATTTAAATTATTCCCTCTTTTGCTGAATAATAATATTTTCATTCTCATCTTTATTTCACAACCAACACAATACAATTCAAATAATTGTCATCCGTACGTCGAAATAAATTAATGAACTTCATATAATTAAATTAACAAAGTAAAGCCCTATAATTAATTAAAAGTTATAATTTGTATGCAAAAGGTAGGAAAAGTTTACGTCTGAAGGACTGATGTTCTTCGTTTGTTGAACATTATTGTTTTCTTTGATTTCTACTTAATTTTCTGGTGAATAAATAACCTCTAAATTATCATCCCGTCACTTGTTTGTTGCGGAAATTGAATCTCCTCTTAGATTGTTTAATCTATTAAAGTGAATTGTCAGTCTACGATCATCAAAAGGTCGCAAAATTTTTTTTTTTTAAAATCACGATTCTCCGACGACCGGTTCATCATTGGACGTTTCGTCGACAGAACGATTCACTTCTGGCCGTTTCACCAATGGACTCTTACACCTTTGGACTTTTTACCGATACGACGATTCATTTATGTTCCCGGTTTATTAATGCCCGGTTCATCGATAGAACCTTTCACTTAAGGGCTATTCGCCGACAGGATGATTCGTTTCATCAATATACTCTTTCGACAACGGACGTTTTGCCGACACGACGGTTAACCTATAACTCTTTAAACTCTTTTAAACTAATCATATTCATCATCGAAAAGTTCGTTGTTGAGTCTATTGGAGAAACGGCCATAAGTGAATCGTCCTGTCGACGAAACGTCCAATGATGAAGCGGTCGTCGGTGAATCGTTGCAGAATCAAAAGTCACCATTACTTTTACAGCTTGAAACTTGAGAACACATTCATTATTTTATCGTAAAGATGATTTTTGAGGAAAGAAATTTCGGTTTGCAAGTGTGGATTGTAATGGCCTAGTTGGTTAAGGCGTCAGGAGCACATATCCAGAAGACGCGGGTTCGAATCCCACTTGCAATCTGAAATTTTTCTTTCCTCAAAAATCATCTTTGAGAACACATGTTTATTTTTTCGCGATAACAGACCGTATAGTACGTATCTCAATGTGTAAAAACACTTTATTATTATTAATATATTATAAATTTTACGTCTTAAGCAAAGACAAATCCAAGTTTAAACACAACTAATTTATCTGCCTAGGAATCTTGATTTCCAAGAGAATATTTGAACTAACTGAAATGGAATCACAAGTCCAGCCACTGTTAAATTTATAACGGGTTTAAGTGACATTTCATCCGTCTGAATGCGAAGGGAATATAATCTATTACAGAATTATTTAATACTCACTTCTGTTATGGAATTCAGCTACTCGACTTGAGTGTCAAGTAGGTTTACACGAGCCATGTTTTTGTAGTAGTTTATTGTTGACACTTTTAGTTAGCAGCACATTCATGAGCGCTCAGAGGCCTTATCATGACTTTTCAGTTATTGTGACGCAAAGTAAACTGGAACTTTGACATTAATTTCCAGAAAAAAAATTGTTCCTTTTTTGTACACCAGAGGTGCAGTTCCATTTTGCCCATACAAAAAACGCTGTAAATACTGGAAAGACGCTGTAAAGTAAAATACCGAAAACTCGTGATAAGGGTTCAGTAAGCGCCGCAATCTTTAGGTATAGCGGACAATTTTTTTTTTGTTTTTTTTTTTGAATAAGCACTCCGTAAGCTGCGTATTATTTCACCAGAATGATTCCTTCAATATTCGGATTCCTTCTGCAATTTGCAAAATGCAGCATACGGTGCGAGTCTAACGTGCAAGGTTTCACTAATACAATGAATTTGTAAAATGCGGCGCGTACGCAGTTGGCGCTTATAGCAAGTACGTTTTTGTCACATGTGCGATCAAGTTTATTTAAGACCATAATTTTGACAGACCTGTTAGTCTAGTGGTTGGTGACCCTGACTGCTATGCCGGAGGTCATGGGTTCGTTTCTCACCCAGGACAAATGTTTATGTAATGAGCACGATCATTTGTTCCGTGTCTGGGTGTAATTTATCTATAATATTTATGTATTTAGAAATATATATGTATAAGTATGTTTATCAGTTGTTTAGTACCCATAGGTAAGCTGGCTCACACAAGCTCTGCTTAGCTTGGGACTAGATCGCATTTTGTGATAGTTGTGGAATATTATTATAATGCTTTAAAAGCGTTTTTTTTTTAAGAATTTCTGATGTTTACACTCTATGTTTCCTAGCTAGTGCCAAAAAGCTAAAACTTCACTTCGCATTCAAGAATTTCGTGACAAATGTTTTGGCGCATGAAGCTAGCAATATGTCTGAACGTTCTCGTACACGTTGCATACTAAAGTAAGAGCGGCCACAAGTTAAATAATAATAAGTTCACGTTTGTTTCAGAGTTTCAGTAAACTTTACATTAGAAACAAGTTGTTGTAATTTGGTTTAGAGGTAAGGAGTGTAATACCACTGTGGTACCGCTAGAATTGAAATTACTCCCATCTTACCTTATGAAATAAAAGATTTGTTACAAAATTCATGAACACAATTCAGTCCTTTTGTAGTAATTAAAGTCAGACATAAAACTTGCGACAAAAATCATCATCATCTGCCTAGCCTTTTCCCAATTATACTGGGGTCGGCTTCCAGTCAAACCAGATTCAGCTGGATATCAGTATTTTACATGGAGCGACTGCCTGTCGGACCTCCACAACCCAGTAACTGGGTAATAATACCATACCCCATGGTAAGACTGGTTGTCAGACTTAAGAGCTGCTGACTAATAATAACGACTGTCAAAGATCTACACATGACAGCCGGGACCAACGGCTTTACGTGCTTTCCGAGGCACGGAGGAAACTCGCTATAACAGATGGTCACCCATCTACAGACCAACCTCGGCAAGCGCGGCTTAACCCGGAAGATCGAAAAGCAATCGCCACTTTAAGGGTGAGTTGTTTTGGGGTCGCGGGACATCAGGTGAACGTGACCCTGGAACGTGGATCACCGTGGATTTCAGTCACTACAAGTCTTACAATCCCTCCCGTCAGGCATTGGATGGGAGGGCTCATTCAGTTTGATCAGTCAAGCAAACTATTTATTTAGTTCCTACACATTTTTTAAAATAATCTTAATCTTAAATAACTAAAATCAAATCATATCTTTAGTCTTGATTGATTGTTAACTGAGTCCTACTTATTCAGAAAAAACTAGACAACTCCTGCAATGAAAAGATAAACTACACAAATTCTACAATTTTTGTCAGATAAAACTTATTACTTTAAAGGTATAAATAGCTTTTTTTATAAAACAACAATTTGTTAATAAATAAATACTGGTCCAAATATTTCAAACAGCTACATTTTCGACCAAATTAATTCGGCCAGGATCATAACAGCTGCGCTTCGTAAAAAAACTGCGGGCAATTATTTGTAGCACTTGCAACAAGCCGGTCCAACCCTCGAGGGTGTATTTCGTGAACGTTGTGGCCGTGCAGATTATTTCTAGCACTTGTATTAATAAAACAATTTCAATTCATACAACTGTCCGCTATTACAGTGGAGTGCAGTGTAATAGTTCAGTTTATGAGGAACATTTGAACCTACGATTATCTTAATTTATTCGGAGATTCAGATCAGTCTATGTGCTTCTGCTGAGCATCGGGTCTTAGAATCCATTCCCGGGTTAGATGTCAGAGTAATTGGTTTTTTTTTACCAAACTCCTCAGTAGCAACCATGGAGTTTGCATTGGGATCCAGTTGATGGATATAGCCTGGAGCTCTATTAAACTGGTTTCAAAACATAAGTAGTAAAATGTAGCTGCACTAAAGTTTCAATTCCCCAGAAGTTTTCGGTTACATAGATCAGGAATATCGCTTGTTATGAAATAAAATAAAAAATTGCCAAAAACCACGCTCGGTTTTGCCTTTGTCCTGCTCTCCTGAAAATAATCGTTTTCCTCATCAGTCTAATTATTATTTACTATGTACCTAATTTTTTTGCGGGTGCAGTTTTTTGAAACACTTGCGACCTCACAAAACTTACATTTCTCCCTCCCGCCCCACTGCCATATAATGTCACACTACCTACTTATATTAATGTTATAAAGCTTAGAATTTGTTTGTGTGATTGAACGCGTTAATCTCAAGAACTAATTTAATTTCAATATTAATAACGTTTTATTTTGTTGGATATTCTTACCTATGAAACATCACGCTATGACCAAGAGTAGCCTCGCAGCGGGGTTGAAATTACTGGAACAAGAGATTGGAGGAGATGAAAAGGTTGGAATTGAGTCCACGGCTGGGATGATATGATGACATGAGATAGTTGACGAAGAAAACCGACTAGATAGATAGAGCAGCAATTTAAAGAGGCTAGAATAAACTGTATAACCCAGTTTAGATACCATTTGTTAATAAAGAAAAACAACGAAGTTAGCTTCAGCAGAGCTGTAACTGAAAAATTATGTAAATAACAGTGATGTTTTTCAAAAGCCACATGCTGAATATACAACGATACAGAACATTTGTTTAATTCGACCGCTCAGAACTAATATTATCCTTTTCACAATACAAAATACCAGAGTGCAATTCTATTTTATTTGTGTGGTTGTGTTCATTAATTTTGTTTTTGGTGAGCTTCCAAAACAAACGTAACTTTAGTCAGTTCATTTTGTTTATTTTTTGGCCATCACTGAAGCTAGGCCACCTAATTTTGGGGTGCTAAGGCAGGAAACCTCCACGTGCGCCCGTGGACTGGAGTTCCCTCTCGGATACGTCCGGGGGGAAGACCAGTTTTTCGGGCCGGTGCACCCTGGGATGCGGGCAAAAACTCTTCTTCAGGCACTCTGTGCCTAAGGAGTCTCTTTGCCCGTATGCGAATTGCCTGTCGTGTGGACGCTCCAACGCGTGTCCCTCTGATCAGCAGAGGGCACAGTGGCGGAGCGGGCTTGCGGACGGTGAGTAATGGGTGGCTCGCCGTCCGACCGAGGACCAAGCCCGGGTTGGTGGCGCGTCGTGTTTCGCGCCAAATGCCTGCTCTCCAGCTCGCGGGTTTTTTCTTAAACCAGGTTACCGCGGCCCCGGAACGTACAGGGCATCCGAAGGAACACGGGTGGATTTTAGTCAGTAAGAATCTGACAGTCCCTTCCGCCCCACCGCGAACGCGGGACGAATCATTTGATGATTTTACCACCTAAAAAAAAAAACAAAAAAAAAACAAAAAAAAAAAAGGCCACCTAATTTTAGAGCTATATTATTTTTCACAAAGAAGCACGGCACATCTGTAAAAGTACCGTCCTAAGTTTCGCCATATACAATCTGAAATGACAACAAACAGAAAAGAGCCTAGTTTCATAACTTCAACATTAGACAAAACAGAACAAATTACAGTTCACTTTTAGAGAAACTTAACTAAATTAACATTAGGTTTACATTAAATTACGACGTCCACATCATCTTCCGTATTATACATACAGCGTACTTGAAGTATTACTGCGTTTACAGAATGAAAAACTGAAAAAATTGCCGCCAGTGTACGACGAGGAACTAACATTATATTTCATTTAGTTCTTCTACCAGTCGTTTGATATCTAAGTGTACAAAACCGAACACCAATCAAAATGCCATTTTAAAAATGTAATGTTCGAAATGATCTCGACGCTGTTCACTCCAAACCGGGATACTTTGAGGCGTTAATTACAACGCCTCTCAGAAATTGCCCCGGGCAATTGGCGTGGCCCCCACATTTACACGGATACCGGCGGAACGCCACGAACCAACGTAATGGCCACAACACAGCCCCATTCAACAAAGAAAACAGAAAAATAACTAATTACTTCGCATCCACTTCGTAAACGCGTGGTACGTTCTCGCGTTTTACAAGCTTTTTATTTAACAACGTTTAAGAAATAAGATTTGTTTTTTTTTTGTTTACACGGTTCCCTTGTAGAAACAGAAAATTAATTTGATTGTTTTTTGGTGAATGTAGCATAATTAGTAACAAAATAAAGACCACGAGGATGTTTAAAATTTAACATCTGACTGATTTATTTAATGATTGCAACGCAGTCTGACATAATTATAAAATTAATTGCTCTACGAACATTACAATTAACTATTAAAAAACAAAATTGCATTGCAGCTTTTCGTGTTGGTTCTTGATAATGGAGAATCTTTTAGAAACCATTGTCATTAAAAATCCGAAAAACAAAAAACGTTACCCTCAGATAGCTAAGTGCGTAACTGCATTAAACATAAGTGCCTCAATTTTTCTATCAAAGTACTCAGACCAGCCCTTAAAAGTTCTCAAGAGAATACGGGTTAGCATTACTTAGATAAACTGAAAGGTTAAAAGTTTTCACCGCCACTCAGAATTATCAAACTGGCACTTATCCTGAATATTTGGCCATCTTATTGGAGTGAGAGAGTCTTTGAGAGCTTCGCGCTTTTCTCACAAATCGCTTACGGCAAGAGACCCTTTTTTACGAAAACCGCCGGCGAAAATTCCCACTCTGGTAAAAAGCAACATTTTTCTTACGTTATAACTTTTGTGAATTATTTTATTAAATCGCAAGAAATATGTATTTCTTCGAAGTGTTTTACCTGGTATTTCGAGGTTTGGAACGATTATTTTAGGACCGTGGTTTTAGGAATTTAGAGCAGTTTATAATGAGTGCAATGGATACCTACTAGGTACCTGAACGTGTTGGTATCTGAATAATATTACCTATCAAAATGTCCACAAAATTAGCAATGCCATTCACCATGGCAATGCTGCCCGTCTAGGCAAGTTCCTGGATGACAACAGCAATGTAGTATTTTAACGTTTTATTAATAACATAGAAACAACTCTGTCTTGTGTATTTGTTTAGTTTTAATTTAGTCCACTCTTTTTTAAATTGATTTGGATAATATATAATTAAACAAACATTATTGCTGTGATTCTTTGAGTACTCTGGATAGATTATAACGTCAACAACATTACCCTTCTTTTGAAGCTGTCTACTAAAAAGCTTTGACGTAGAACTCACCCGCATGAAGTAGTAAAGTTGTACTAACATCATAATTATTCGACTTCTCTGTTTACCCAAAATTAAGGCTCTATTATCTTGGTCAGTAGAGCGGAGCTCACGACACACGCTCATAAAATCTTTATATCTGCAACATCTGTTTTGTCTATCATTTACTGCCAGGCGGCGCTGCGGTGCCAGTACCTACTTGTTTCACGGAAAAATTAAAAACAACTTTTATTTTTTGTTCCCGCTTAGTTGAAGGTTTTCTTGAGTGGTTAAATGAAAAACTTGCTTTTAATAAAGTAAGCACTTGTTACTTGCATAAGCACTTCTTGTTATTACTGGCTCGACGTCTGACGATTTGCTTTCAAATAATAGTGTTTCAAATATTACATTTTACACCATAGTGGATTGTTCGTAAACACATTGTGCGTTTCTCGACTATGTATCCGATAATACCTTCGTAATTAAATTTCAGAAATTGTGGCTGCCGTACATAAATGGAAAGCTTTTAGTCTAGTTTACATTTACAGCATGAGGTTATAAGCAATCCACATCAATATACATCTACCAAAAGTAATAAGAGACATGCTCTAAGTGATTTGTCGCCGTCACAAAACAACAGGTCCTTACCGACTAAACTTTGTGATTTAGTTCACTCATTGCGCCTGTTCCAATGTCGTAAAACACTCGCTTGAAAGTGCTCTCAATCTGGAAACAATTCGAGCATACCTAAAATCTGTGGCGAGGATACGGCTGCTGGTTCCACAGTCTCACAGTTTCACTAGTGTTTATACAACATCAATATTCAAAGCCAGTAGAAAAATCGGGCGTTGCGTCGCTGGATGGCGGGCTGGCGGGTGGCGAAGCTTAGCTGTTCACTTCTAGGCATGTGTTTATGCAGCGGGTACGCTTCACTGGTTTCTTCGACGACAAAATGCACTCACGTCCCGTCCCGCGTGCACTCAACTAGGAATTCAAGATGTACTTATTGATCACGGGATCAATCTGTTTTCGCTGCCCTAGTTTGCTGAGAGAATGTATCGTTGTAAAGTTTCTTTTTGAGCAATGAATTTGGGTTATTTTTGAACTCGTATGAACAACTGAAATATTTGTTATTCATCATTATGATTTTGCTATCTTTCATAACCTGCCATTAAAAAATATATAATTTGGGGTGGTTGTGAATGGTGATCCATCTCATAACGGACTATGCTGGGCAATAGCGCCGCAGATAATCTATAACCTACCTACGATCACCGCTTAGCGATCCTGATGCCTGGGTCTCGACCACTTTCCTGTTCCGTTTCAAACATTTTTTGCTTGTTCCGCCAGAGCTCAGCAGTTCCTGTTTCTTCTGGGTTAGATCGCTTCATCTCAAATCTCACCTTGGCTAGATTTAGGCCCAGAGTAAAGCCATTGTTAATTAAAAATAAAGTATAAGGACAAGCTCTTCCTCATTCATAAGTCCACTAATTCCAACAATTGTTACAATGGTAACCTGGAAAAACTTTACAATAATAGCATAGAAAATAACCGAGTGGTGATCGTGTTACAGACGATCACACGACCCTCTATTTCATTGTAGCGAACAATCAATGGCGGTCGCAGCTCGACCGAACTGAACTAGATAGTGCGTATTTACCGCGAACGTAATTTGTCGTGGGGTGCGTCGAAGCTCGGCAGTTCAAAGGTATTTTCAATTCGCAGGCGAATCGTTAAGCTCAGGACGTGAGCACTTATCCTAAATTAGTAGGGGCTCTATTCTACGCGGATCTTCGGGCGCGTTACGCGATGGAGCGTGTGATCCGCTTGCGCTAAGTTAAACCAATGCTTCTAAACGAGCCAGCTTAGACATCCATCGTGGCACCTACCAAACATTATTTTAGTATACGCCAGCAGTAAGTACTCTATAAATTAGGGGTCGTTCATTATTTTTAGCTTTGTGATCACCGAAACGCAGTGCTGCATTAACAGGTAAATCGTTTTCTAAAGCTTCTTTAGATACGTATTCCTAGAAAAGGTTTTCCATCCGAAATTCATCTTTAAAAACATTTAATTTAAAAAGCCAGTGGACGAGTTATACAAATACTGGTACCGTTCACTCAATTCTTTGAAAATACAACATTAAAGAACATCGGCAAGGTATTTTGTATACCTTGAGTAAGAAAAGGAAGTGAATAGATACTAATTCAACTTCTTACTCAATGCACGTTCCGTTCCGTAGGTCGCATTGTTACACTATGTAAGGATAATGCGAGATCGGAAATACTTTTTCATCAATGAATCGTTTGTTGGTTCGAACAATAGTCTTTAACGTTGCGAACTCTAAAACCCTGTTGTGAGCGCTCGGAGCGTTAAAAATAAAACAGATCCGACAGACAATGTTCTACAATAGCTCATTCTGCCCCTAATGCTGCAATTACAACGAGCAATACTAGTGAAAGGATTTGTCCCCGCTAATGAAGGGCGACTAATTATACTGTGGCCATTGTTTCTTTTCAAGAAAACATCAGAATACTTAATTGATATTTACGCTGTCGCCCCAACAGACCTTTTTACGAAATTAAAACAAATATTGAAACTTTTTATTTTCGTCCTAAAGTCTCCTAGACATTTTTTCTCATTGTTATTGTTATTTGAAGTGTTCATATAATGTTGGAGACATAAGAATTTATTTTTATGTGCATTGTAGACTAAAATTATCCCAGGAAGGTTTTATACCACTTACATAATGTTTTCTGGAGTAATAACAGACGTTTTTCCTCTTTTAGTTTGAAGGGTTCCGTAACGAATTTGTTTCCTTTGCTTACCTTCCTGAAAAATGTTTTTAATAATTTATGTTTCTTTATTTTAAGTGAGGGTAGAACTGGGTCAGGCATTAGCAGTGAGGCTTGGGTCTCGTGGCCGCATATTGTGCGGACACTAGCTAATTCGTGCTGGAGGCGGCGGGCCGCGAGAGAGAGAGGACAGCGTCCTCCCTCCGCCCCAACCGCAGTGGTGTACGCCCACGGCGCCGTACGTCGCAAGACGATCTCCGGCCAACGTAGGCGCGGGCATGCGGACAGCGAGTAAAGGGCAACTCGCTGTCCGACCATGGACCATGCCCGCGTCGACGGCGCGTCGTGTTCCACGCGCGCCTCAAAGAGCTGTCAGCAAAAATGACGGGGCCCCCTCTCAGAGGGCCAAAGCCTGCCGGGGTCGCGGGATTTATTTCTATTACCGTGACCCCGGAACATAAAGGGCTACTGAAGGACACCGTGGATTTTAGTCAGTACAAGTCTGACAGTACCTCCCGCCCTGCCCGGGGTTGGAGGTCTCATTTGATGATTTTACCACGATAAAAAAAAAAAAAAAAAAAAAAGCTAATTCGTGCACAGTGCAACAGACGCATAGGGGCATGTTGTAATTATGATAGGCATAATACTAATGCACTTATGCTATGTTTCGGATGTTAAATGTATAAATGGTCTATTCTGCTAACTTCCTAGAATGACTTATGCATTCCAAGTAGAGACTGTTTTCGGGTACGAGCTGACTCATCCAGCATTCCTGTAATTGTTGTGAGGTTGGTAGATATGAATATAATTTTCAGTTCACCTAAGTCTTTCGAAAACTAAATAGAAGGATTTCGAAAGCAGTCGAACATAGGATAGTAAGTAATATTCATGGTACCTACATATTTTTTTATTAAGTAGATTATGATGTGTAAAGGTTTTTGCTAGTTAAAATTGAACCTAAACATAAATATTATGACAAAGGTTTTACTTAATACTGCTTCGTCTTTAGACAGTATAAATATCTGACAGACATGTGTACAAAGTATAAAAAAGTAGCACACTTAATAAATATGTATGCCCCTGTCTACAAACAAATAAATTCCCACATTAATGTAAATAAGTTTGCCGCGACGACACGGCCACTAGCAAAAACTGAACTTTGCATTTAATTAAAACTCTTAGCAATTTATTTGCTTATTCAATAATGGAAACGGCAGAAAGGATGCGAAAAAGACAACCATTATTAACCTATTTCTGAAAGTGGAGAAAAGCGACGGGTAGGATGATTAATTAACAGAGAGCTGGCCGCAAGCGAAGCTCTACGAAGGAAAACTTAATTACTTTTCTCGGCAGAATCATAAAGCTGAATAATTCATACACTAGCTGCAAGGACAGTCTTGGATGTGTGACGTAGGAGCACTTCCCGCCACTCGGCTAAAATTGAATTGCCTCTTACGGGGCGCGCGACTTTATAGATTATACGTATTTGTGTCTACGACGTACCCATTGTTACATTTCGAAAACCATACCTATTCTGTTTACCCCAAAATACATACAATTTAATGCTATTGCGAAGATTTGGTTAATGGTATTGCAATTGCATATTCCTAAGCTCGGGATATACTCCAGTGTAGTGTGCTATCCTTTGTTTTGTGAGGGCCGTTTAGGGATTACGTCACAGTGAATGTATAATACGGTGCAGTGTTTCATAGCTGCGCTAGAATATTAGTAACTATGTGGTACGTTCCATGGAAGCTGACTTAATCCATTCTAATAAATAAACAAAAAAATGCTTAGTGTGTTACCATTTCTATATATATACCTATTTTTGTTATTTAGTTACGGATTAAGTTAACAGAATTGATTTCATCCAATTATGAAAGTATTTTCAAACCTACGGATTCCAAAACTAAATTTTCTCTTGACATTATGATAATCCTTTAAAAAAAAAGTAAATGTATTAACATCTTCTTACCTACATCATTAGTTTTACTGTTTCAACAAACACAATAAAACTCAAAGATCCTTAACGTAACCCAAGACTCCGTCCAGCAACTATGCAACAACTGTTTAGCCCAACAAATCTAACTTGCATTTAGTACAAGTAAGACGAGGAGTTTACTCGAGGCAGAAGCCGCCGCCCGCCGTTATCCATCACCTCACCTCGTCCTGTTATTTATACGTGTAACCAAGTTAAACTAATTTGTCATAACGTCCATTTACTTACGTCGAGAAAGTTGTTGAACAACTTCAAACAAGTCTCGTACTATAAAGTCATTAATTATTATCATCGGCAATGTGTTGTTAGCTAGATTGTGTTTGAGTGAGGTGATTACACAGAATATTGTGTTTGGAAAATCTATTTTGAAGCCTTTTTTATAAGGTTGTTTTTTAAATAGAGTTAAATTTGCCTCTTTGTTTATCGAGAGGCAAAAATTGTTTAGGTACGAATTGGAAAGTGTTTTAATATTGTAGGATAAACCAATCGACCCCCTCCTGTCTTCTAAATGTTGTAGCTCTAGGATTCATTTATCAATGCAATAAAATTCACCTAAATTGGTTCCACGGTTTATTAAGGATTATAAAGAGAGAAAATATATTTAAAAATATCAATCTACCTAATAACAACAGTAGTACAAACTTACAAAGAAAAAAACCGAGTTTTTTTACCCAACAAATATACACAAAACAAGGTTAGGTATAATTATGAAAAGACAAATAAACCATGATTAGACTTGAAAAATGTTACGTAATTAAACGCCCAAAGTACAAAAGTAAACTCGGTAGTACAAAACTTCATTAATTCAGAATCAGGGACGAACGTTGACTTTCTGAATCCGAGGAATAAGGTAACAAAGTTTTTTGGGGACGGTTTTTATTAATATAATTCCTTACGTAAGACTGAATTTATTTCGAACGTTGCAGAATCGGAGGCTCTGGCCGTCTGAGAGGGCTATTAGTGATATTTTTAGACCGAGGATGAAAGTGGGATTAGTGCTGTGTAGGTGGTGGGAAATATTTCTATCTTTTCTTTTCATCGTTTGTATTTTTAGAATGTACTAGCGGCCCGTCCCGGCTTCGCACGGGTGGAAGTCCTCTAAAACCCGGTCCCGATGGTTACCAACACAAAAAAAAAAGTTTTCGAGTTATGAGCTTAGCAACACATTTCGTGATACATTCTTATATTATAGAAGATATAGAAGAAGATAGATAGATAGATTATTCAACAAACATGAGCAGTCTGGTTAGACTGGAAGCCGAGGACAGCATAATGATGAAAAAGTTGATGTTACTGATACTGTCAGCTTAAGTCTTCCTACTGGAAAATGCACCTCGCCGTGACTTTAATTTTCTTTCACTCTTTCTAGTTTTTTCGATTTGTTGATCGGTCGTAGCTGTCCAAATCGTTTTGGATCGTTGAGATCTGCCACGGCGCCCCCTGCATGTCTCACATATTAGAAAGGGATTGTAGACCTAAGTATTTGGTATTCATTTTAGCTTGATACTTTCACGCGTTCCTGAAAAAAGGGATCTTAGATGTACAGATGGACAGACGAAGAGTCGGAGAGACGGACAGACGATCAACATAGAGATCCTATTAGGGTTCCATTTTTTCCTTTGAGTTACGGAACCCTATAAAATACTGAAAATAACTGGCGGCAAACACTCACTTTTTCAAAGCTATCCATTTTGATCCATTCGTTTCAAATAAAACAAGTAGTCAGCAAATAAATTTAGTGAAAGCTTTTCTGTCAATCCTACTGTAACCTTTTCTTTTTTGAGTGAACGTTTTCATAAAATACGATTAATTTACAACTTAATTACGATAACTCAACTGCTATTAGACGACGTTTAGTTGTTTTTTTTTCAAATTATGAGTAATGAATTCACTATAATTACTGAAATGTCCTAATTTTCTTTTGTTCGTTTCAGTAAAAAAGATTACAGAAGTTAATTAATCCCCTCATAATGGCCAACATAGACACATTCCGTCATAATTATGTCATATTGTCGAGTCCTAATCATGTAATATCTATTAAGTTACAAGACTCACTTAAAAGGGGATATAAGTCACTTATAAGACGTAACACTAATATCTTTATTAAAATCCATAACAGTGAAGTCAGAACATATCCTATCACGTTCATGTGTCCCAGAAAAGAAATGTTCACCACACTGTGGGCCGTATAAAGTAGCTTACTTTACGGCGCCACAATGGTTTCAGACTGTTTGTCAAACATTCAGGCCATTGAGTACGATTGTCAAAAAGGGCGGAAGGGACTATTAGACTAGGTTGACTAAATTTTGTTGCCCTTTGCGTCCCAAAGTATTGGAAAACTTTTAAGACTATTCTGTGACCTTTACTTTGAGTGGCCCTTTACTCGCCGACCGCATGCCCGCGTCTACGGTGGCCGGAGATCGTCTTGCGACGTCCGTAGCCGTGGGCTTCCACCACCGCGGGAATTCTGTGACCCTGGTAGGTATATGGTGCTATCGGGTGCTACCGTTAATGACAACTATTTGTACCCTTAAAAAATGACTCGCCGTCTACTCGGGCTGGAGTCAACGTGCTTTCTGATGCGCAGGGATAGTCAGTATGTTAGAATGGGTCAACCTTAATCCGTTTGCAGACTGACCTTGTCCCGTGCCAAGGACAGAACTAAGTTAATTATACATCTGAAATGCGAAAATTATACATGCGAAAAGCGACTGTAGTCGCTCCAATCCAAATTAAGCCCAACCCTTATTGAAGTAAACATTGAATTATCGCACAATAGAATATTCCCTTCCCTTCCAGACGAATGACGGTCAGTTTATCTCGTTACAAATTAGCCAGTGGCTAGACTTGTGATTCCATTTCAGTTAGCTCAGATATATATTCCGGGAAACAAGGATTTAGGGATGATAAATTACTTGGCGGTTCGTTTAACAAGACTTTGATTTCTCTTGGCTCGAGTGATAGTTAGACGTAATAGTTTCGTTCGTATGGACGTAGGTACTCGTAAGACGCCAGCTTTACTGGGTGTAAGGGACAGCCCTCCGCAAACTTTCAGGGCTTGCTCACTAGACGAAACTGAACAATATTCCAGATTTTATTTTCAAGAAATTGAAAAAATATGCTGTCCCTTCCACCCAATAGGCGATAGTGTGCGTATGACGTGCGGTTTATGTGACTTACGCACCAAAGCGGTTAGATTTAGATTTGTATGTTGGGCCTGTTGAACCTGCGTGTCCTTTTATGTTCAAGGTTTGAAAGTAGACCTTAATAGGACTAACTCTAAGAGGAAGCACAAGTTAGACGATTTTAAACTTAATTAAATAATATAATCTTTGCTGCAGATTGTTGCAGCCATTTTCAACGCTTTCTGATCGATATTCCAGTTTAATTTAATATGTCTAGATTAAACAATCTAAGAGGAGATTCAATTTACTCCACAAAAAAGTGACGGTATGCCTCCATTTGATAATTTAGCCTTTATTTCGATACCTCCCACGTAAGTTGTTGTAACCCACAATATGCATGTTTTGCTTTTTTTACACCAAAACGCCTATTTTTGCCTACTTTACGTGTTCAGTGTAAAAAAAATAAAAAAATAAAATTTTTAAGCATAGTTACCAGACGTATAAAGTTGTATCTTATTACAACGGGCGGCGTATAACATTGTATCCACCTTCACAACCGTTTACTCGGGGCGCGTAGGGCGCTCGCGCCGCGTATGTGTGACATACGACAGTTCATCACGGACTTCCATAAAGGTGGAAGACGCGGTCAAAAATCGATAATATCACAGATACGATTTTTTCTTAAAATATATTATGATATTTATGTAGTTTTTCAACAATAACAACCTAAACTGTTGTATATATTACTTACAACAACTTACGTCTCTTATAAGATACTAAATCAACGTTGTATCATCACATACAACACTTTACCTTGTATAAAAATAACAAATTATATGTGATGTAATACATACAACAATTTACGTTGGTAGTACATACACAAATATGTATTGGATGTCGACATACTATATTTTACGTTGTTAAAATATTTTTTTTTTAGTTACATACAACAATGTACGTTTTAAAACGCTTCATATCTTCACTATCGAGCAAAAGGTTACCACCACTTTTTTTACTTTTCCGTGTCTCATTAGCCTCATGGGCCCGATTGAGGTCTAGATAGCAATAGAAAATTATCATATTGATACTTACCATTACAGATTCTCCATTGCCAGTTACTTTAAATGAATCTGAGATGATTGAATTAGCTATTATTATATTTTAATCACTATATCTGTCAATGACCAAGTTCTCAATAAGGCACTAGAAAAGATCAGATATATCGATGTTATAACCGGAATACCGATTTCTGATCAAAGCGGCAGGCTTTCAAATCACCCTCTTAAAATACTTCTGTCAAAACCAGCGCATGTGACCACATCAAGGGCTTGGAACCAGTTGAGTCACATTAGGTATACAAGAAAAAGGTCAGACAGAGACATTTGGATGACGATCTTAATTTTCAACGATTATTTAAAATGTATACGAAATGGCTCTAAGTCTAAAAGATATGATGAGATAGCTAAAAGACGACGTGGGAATGTATCGAGATGTAGTGGCGGTGGAGAAGGGCTCACCCCGCTCTCCTGGCTAAAAACAACTGGCGCAAACCTGCACTGCTTGACACTTATGATCGCATGGAGGTATGGCAGAGCAAGGATCTTCACGAACGCTTTTTCCGGGCCCTACGTGGGCCTGATGTAGACATATCTGCGTCCGTTGCTTAGCTACGATCCGGAGAACTCTTTGGTCGTTTCACATCATTTTGTTATAACCAATGTACGAAATACCTAATGGATCATTCACCTACGTTCAATTCAGCTAGGTTAACTCACCTACGGTTAATTCGCCTAAGGTTTAATAGACCTACGGTTAATTCAACTACGGTATGTTTAGCTAAAATTAATATCCCTGTTACGGTACGTGTGACGGTATACAAACATCAAAGGACTACTTATGGGTGGTTTAAAAAAATAACCACGAAGGGGATGGCCCCTTCTAACCTAACTTGTCCAGGTCAGGGTGCCCCAAGTAGTTTTCACGACTTTCTTTTTCTCTAGGCCCAGTTGCGTACACTCCTACCTAAATACCAGCTGAACAACTTAGTGCTTTTCAACTAGAATAAGACAGTCGACTTCAATGGCAGCCCGAGGTTCGGTTTGGGTAGGTTTAGGTTCCTTTAAACCTTGTAGACAGCAAAAGCTCCGTCGACCCTACTGCCAAAGCCTTCTTTCTCTGCTTTAGATATAAAAAGTGCGCATTTTATTTCTAAAAAAATAATGTAGGCGAGTATCTTCTATTAGGTATTTCAAACGTAGTTAAAAAATCAATTTGTATGTGGATCAAGGGGCTGATTCAGAAAGCATTTCTTCTGGAAACGGTGCGCATTGTTAGGACGTTCCTTTCTCTGGAGCCCTGACCGCTGGTAGCTTGGACCTTGTTCCCGTTACCGGTGGGGCAGTATTGTTTACATTTTTATTTATTTTTATTCATATTTTTGCTTTTGTAGGAATATTTAAAAATGTAATGATTAAAAATAATGAATAAATGGAATAATATCCTATGTAAACAAGATTTTTTACTAAGCCTTGATCGTTGGTTGCGGGGCTTATCGAATGACCGTGACCCTGGAACGTAAAGGGCTATTGAAGGACACCGTGGATATTAGTCAGTACGAGTCTGACAGTCCTTCCCGCCCTGCCCAGGGTGGTAGGCCTTATTTGATGAAAACAAATAATTTCTCCCACCTTTGGTAGAGGGCTTTTTTTGAGGTAAACCACCACAAAAAAAGCCCTGCTAGTTATACCTAATTACACATACAGCCACAAAATATTAAATCTATATCAACGAACACTATAGTATTTAGCACATACAGTTAAATGTAACTATTGTTGTCCAGTGTAAACGGTTGTAAGTATCCAGTACAACATTTATGTGAGGTAAAATAACACTCTAGAATGTTGTATGAACAAAATCTCAAAAACTACAGGTATTTAAAAAGAACTAGGTAGGTAGGTATTGAAAGTACTCTAAAATATTTGTGTATGCAGAATTTCAAAAGAATATATTGAAGAATGACTATTTCCTGCGAGTGTTTCTCTTTAAAACGCTCTACTGTAAAGTTACAATTTTGAAGATACAACAACTTACGTGGGAGGTATCGATTTATTCACCAAAAAAAGAAGCAGAAATCAAAGAAAACAACAATATTCAACAAATAAAGAACATCAGTCCTTTAGACACAAACTTTTCTTACCTTTTGCATACAAATTAGAACTTTTAATTAATTATACGGCTTCATGTTGCTAATTTAATAATTACAAGGAAAGTTCACGAATTTACTTCGACGTTCGAATTGACAGTTATTTGGAGTCTGTATTGTTAATGTTGTAGACAATAGAAGGTGTGGAGTCTGAAAGATCCAATATGTAGGTTCTGAAACAATGTAGGCATGTTAAATGTTACTTTCAATATTCGTAATTATTTATTAACTACCTGTTTTTTCACGCTTTTTTTGGCGTGGTTAAATCATTAAATGAGTCCTCCTACCAAGGGCAGAGCGGGAGGGACTGTCAGACTCGTACTGTCTAAAATCTACGGTGTCCTTCAATAGCTATTGACATCTTTACGTTTCAGGGTCATGGTAATTCGTGAGTCCCGCGACCATGTTTTTTCATGCATAGAAAAGCATTTTTGTTTTTTTTAAACGTGAAAAACCGTATCAGAATTGATCTGATGAAAATTATTTTATCTTCGAATTGTGAGCTACAGATTTTCCCAACATTATCTTCAGTTTACTTCCTTTTTTTTTTTTTTTTTTTTTTTTTAATAGCCTATACTGTCCCACTGCTGAGCAAAGGCCTCCCCCAATTCCTTCCAGGAATTCTTTTCCTGGGCCGCTTCGAACCAGCTCTCATGGTGAGCGTCTAGGTCGTCTCTCCATCTTTTTCTGGGCCGGCCTCGGCGGCGCCGTCCATCTCCCGGCTTCCATTGGGTGGAGATCTTCGCCCAGCGGTCCTCTTGCATGCGACAGACGTGACCCGCCCAATCCCATTTCAGCCTAGCAGCTTTCCTACCTACATCTATTATGCCAGTTTTGGAACGCAGCGTAGTGTTTCGCACCCTGTCTTCTCTTTTCACACCTAGAATGCTGCGTTCCATTGCCCGTTGGCAAACCCCAAGGCGGGACTTTTGAGATTCGGTGAGTGACCACGTCTGGGCACCGTAGGTTAGGACGGGCAGAATACACATATCGATGAGTTTACGCTTCAGGGAAATCGGTAGATCACCCTTCATTAGCGTCTTCATGGACCAGTAGCTTTTCCAGGCGTTTTCGACTCGCCGATCGATTTCCCTTTCTTGCCTGTTTTCGAAAGATACTAACTGGCCCAAGTAGATATACTCATCGACATAGAGTATTATCTGCCCATCTACCTCGACCCTACTCTTAGTGCCGTTGGTCATGATCTGGGTTTTTGACCGATTCATCGCGAGTCCCACCCTGCAGCTGGCTGTGCTCAGTTCTTGGAGCATAGTCTGTAGCTCTAGAGCTGTGGGGGCAAAAATAACTATGTCGTCGGCAAAACGGAGGTTCGTAAGCCTCTTATTGCCGACTACGATGCCCTTGGTCGCCCATGAGGCTGCCAGGGTTCTGAACATCTCCTCTAGAGTACTAGTAAAGAGTTTTGGAGAGAGCGGGTCGCCCTGTTTAACACCCTTTTGTATAATAAATGAAGGTCCTGGAGTATTTAGTTTGATATTTGCCGTGCTGTTATGGTAAATAATTTTCAAAAGGTCTATATAATGTTGCTCTAATTCCTGATTTTCTAATGATTTGAATATTTCTGAGTGTTTGATACTATCGAAAGCCTTCGTATAATCTACGAAGGCTAGGTAAAGTGGCTTATTAAATTCTGAGTATTTCTCCAGGATCTGGTTTAGGGTCTGTAGGTGGTCGGTTGTGGAAAAACTAGGGCGAAATCCGGCTTGTTCAGGTGGCTGCTGTTTATCAAATTTCTCATCTATTCTATTGTGTATAATTTTGGTGAATATCTTGTAGATGTGAGACGTTAAGCTGATGGGGCGATAGTTGCCAATGTCACTTCTGTCGCCTTTTTTATGCAGAAGAACTATATTCGAATGGCACATCGATTTCGGGACTTTTCCTGATTGTAATATGGTATTGAATAGGTTGGTAAGGTGGGGCAACAGGGTGGTAGAGCCGATTTTTAACGCTTCTGTAGTAATTCCATCTTCTCCAGGACTTTTGTTATAGCGCATAGTATTGAGTGCTTTACGCACTTCGTAACCGTTTATTTGAGGGATGGTATCTGAAGGGTTGAATTCTATGTTTATATCGGGTGGCGGATGGTCTGAGTATAGGTTTGTGTAGAATTTAGTTGCTATATCCATGATTTTAACTCTGCTATAGTGTTTTGTACCGTTATTATCTGTTAAGCTGTTTATCCAAGTCTTGCCTTTTGTTACCCCGTCTTTCAACACTCTTAGGGATGTATGGTTTTCTAACGCACTTTTAACTAGATGTGTGTTCAAATTTCTCAAATCATTCCTGATGCTTCTTTTAACTTCTTTATCTATTATTCTATACTCCTCTGTTCCTATTTCTTTGTTTGTCCGCTTTTCTATTAAGTCGAGACTGTGAGCTGTTAGTTTATTTTTATTTCTAGGTTTGTTTTTTATAGATTTATATGCATTGATTATTCCTGTAACTATTGCGTTATATTGTTCATCTGCGTCTGTTTCGTCAATATTAAGTTCTTTAAAATGATTTGTTAGTTTTAGGTTGAAATAATCGTAATTGTTAATTAGTGTTTCTTTTGAAGGTCTTCTGATTTGTTTTGTAAGCATTTTTGCACGGTGAATTCTAAAGTTAAATCTGATTTTTACACGAATTGGTCTGTGGTCTGAGCTATATTTGAATTTGTTTAAAACGTTTACATCTTTTATAATATGTTTATCAGATGATAGAACGTAGTCAATTTCATTGCGTATGAGACTGTCAGGTGACACCCATGACCAACGTCGCTGCGGTTTCTTTGAAAAGAAACTATTGGCTATGTACATGCTCTGTCCAAAAGCGAACTGAATGAGACGAGCTCCTCGCTCGTTGCGGTCCCCCAAACCAAAACACCCTATTGTATCTCCAGTATCCAGTTCAAGCCTTTGTCCCACTTTAGCATTAAAATCGCCAAGGACGAGATTCCAAGTGCCTCTGTTTTCCTCGCATGCTCTATCAACAAGATCATAGAACTCTTCTATGTCTTCATTAGAATATGCAGATGTCGGTGCATAGACTTGTACTAGAGTCAGCGTTTTTTTAGATGTTAATTGAAACTTCAGTACAGCGACACGTTCAGAGTACCCCAGAAATTCAATGATGTTGTCCTTCCACTTTTTTGCCACCATAAAACCCACTCCGTGTTGCCCACTGGTTTCACCAAAGTGGAAGAACACAGCATCGTCTCTTTCTTCTGTATGTTCGCCCTCTCTTCTGACTTCTGAAAGTCCCAAAATATCCCAATTTACGTCTTTTAGAGAGTTTTCAAGTTCGATTAATCGTTCATCTTTTAATAGCGTCCGAACATTGTAGGTTAAAATATTTAATAAATCGGTGTCCTTGAAGTGATTTGCAGAGGTCGTTTGACGGTTGTTCGATCTCACCCGGAGATTCTTAGCTCCCCTGACACCAGGACTGTGCCTGCACCCGTCCACGCCAGCACAGCCACTGGAGTCGCCGGGCACTTGGGGCCGGTTTCTTACTCTTCTATCCATTGGGGGGGTATAGACCATAATCCGCCACGCTGGTCCAGTGCGTGTTGGCGGATCGCCATTGCCTCGTTCGTTTGTCGGCAGGGTGCACCACGTGCAGGTGAGTTTGGCTTGGGTTCCGAAAGGTGACAGTTGGACCCCTTACACCCCTTTTACTTCCTTATTATTCATAAATAAAGAAATAATCTGAGTACCCCATTGATTGCTCCATAAAAATAGGAAAATTGTAGATTTAATAATAATATGAAAACCAATTTTGATTTCATCCAAGGCATAACTAATAATAGAGCTGGTACATTAGACATTAGTGTTGCTATCCTAAACCTCTGCATAATTACGCACTTCGCAGAGGAGATGATTAGCTGGCGCGGCCGTAATCAAGGATCGTTGCTGAGCATCCATTGCACATGATGAGCATAGAATGGTCCGTCATGATGTGTGTTTAGATAATTATTATGATGCAATGATAGTTCATCAGAGTTATAGGTTTAGTCGATTTGAAGGAAAACATACTAACACGAAAAATAAAAATGCCATGATTTTCATTTCTGTCGTAAAACTTAAAAGGCATCTGAAGGAACAGTGATAAGACGTTCTGTTCACACGATTGAGTAATGCGAGATTGAAATCAAACGGTCCTGGGAAGATAGTATTATAAGTTCAAAATGCTAACAAGAAAGAGATTCAGAAATCGTACTTGAATACAGGAGATGAATTGGAAAAATAACACAACCACATATTATCTTTGTTCAATAAAAAAAATGCAATTGCAAACTACTGCTACAGAATTTATTTTTGGGCCAGACTCATAATCAGCCTAATCTTTCCACTGCTGGGACACAGGCCTCCTCTCTGTGAAAGGTCTCGGCTGTAATCCACCAGTCGAGGACAGTACCGATTAGTCTAAGACTTGCCTGTTTCCTCACGATGTTTCCCTTCACCGTTTCGAAAGCGGTGGTGATGATATAAATTACACAATGTAACCTTTAGTTCAAACCCAACAAACAACAGATAAGTCGAGAAAGTTATCACAGGGCTTGCCCTCAATAATAATCCACTCAATATTCTCTAAAATCAGATTATACAGTACAAAACGACGAGAACAATACAGGCCATCTATAAAATATATTACACTAGTACTGCCTTTGATATAGCTAATAGGAAACAGGCAATGTATGGTGATTAGATCCTTTGGTGTTCTCTGTATTACGCCAGTAGCAATAGATTTACTCTCATGCTGCTGTTAGATGTGGTTATGGTCTCACAATATTGGATAGTGGAAATTGGCAGCTATGTGTATTAATGTCTCTGTGTGTCTGTAGCAAACTTCTCCTAAATTAAGTTTCAAATAGCGGAAAATAGATACATGAATATATTGTATTGATGTTATAAACCGATTTGGTTGTAATACTATCCTTATTAACGTAGACTGGGTACAACTATCCGCAAAGAAAAAAAAAATTGATGGCACGGTTAGCGCAGTGGCTGAGCGATTGCATTGCTGCGCAGTGTGTCGCGGGTTCGATCCCCGCACGGAGCAAATATTTATATGATCTACAATTAGTTGTTCCGGGTTTGTGAGTTTGTGTATGTGTGTTTCTATGTTTGTAAACGGACCCATATAGGAGAAATTCATAGTGTGGGGCAACGTATTAAAAAAAAAATGTCCAATACAATCATATAACAAATTGTATTAATTTCTAGACGAAAATTAGCATGGATAACTAGCTCAGCTCATCATTATCGTCATTCTGTCCTTATTTCAGTGTCAGACGCGACTTCATTAATTTTTCTTTCAGACCTTTGCAAAAAGAGATACTATTATGGCTGATTTTTTTTTGATTTGCAATTGGAAGTGGCCTCCCATTAGGTAGAGCGTCGAAATCGCGAGAGTCGCGAGCGATGGGTACCTACAAGTCGTGGATTGTCGTTTGACGTGGAGGTCAGGCATTTATTCAGCAGTGAAAGTTTTTGGGTTATGATCATAATGATAGTCAGCGTCACGTTTGTTTCATATATTTGTGCTTTGAAGGGCCAATACACACAATTTTATTTTAGCTTTATTTCTAACTAGCAACTATTAAACAAACTCACTCATTACTCCAAGTAAACATGGACATTATACGTACTTCTATATAATTCATTTGCCAGATAACCATTTACGTGATTTTCTGCTCTACTGGCTAACGATGTTAGCAGACAGGTCGCGGATCCAAATGTACCTATAGCTACTATTTTCTCGTGTACCTATTGTAAAAAGGGGATACAGCTACACTACGAATACTTATAACGTACTAGCTGACCGGGCAAAGTTTGTACCGCCTCATAATCACCTTTTAAACCTTCCAAAGTTGATAAAAATCTAAAATTAGCCAAACCAGTCCAGCCGTTTTCGAGTTTTAGTGAGACTAACGAACAGAAATTGATTTTTATATTATAGAAGTCCGATAGTTAAAGTTAAAAAAAAATGAGAAGGGTAAGGGATAAGGGCTTCCCCGTGACGCGACGCAATTCGATCGATTTTAACAACAAGTGAAAATCATCTTTACCACAACGACATAATATGACATAAAACGAGCGGTTATCCACGTACCTTTTTTATCGTGGTAAAATCATCAAATGAGTCCTCCCACCCAGGGCAGAGCGGGAGGAACTGACTGACTCGTACTGACTAAAATCCATGATGTCCTTCAATAGGCCTTTACATTCCGAGGCACGGTAATTCGTTAGTCCCGCGACTGCGACAGGCTTTGGTCCTCTGTAGAGGGGCCCCGTCAAATACCTATGTACCTAAAATAATTATAAATAGCAAGTCAATAACTTAATAAATACAGTTGAAAAAAAACTGATTATCCAACTCCACATAATGTAAGAAGTCCCACATTTAACGGTACGTAATATAAAAAGAAATCTGAGGGGTTCCTCGTGACAAAGAGGGCATCTGCGGTATTTATCTGCTTTGTAAAGATTCCTCGGTCCCCGTTACATTGGAATGCACCGTAATCTCTCACACACACCTTTTTCCTCTATAGCTCATTTGCAAATACGTGAAGTGTGAACGAAAAAAAATCCATGAGACATTTTATCAGCTCTCGTTCTACAGGGCAAAGGGTTTAAAAAGGTCACAATATCTTAAAACTGTTCATAAATTGACAATTCATATTTTACAAAATTCACCGAATACAATTCATTTGTTTGGCAAGTTTGTGTCGGGAATCGTAAAATGGACCACAAACTTATAGACTGAGTTGTCCAGCGCCCTAGCCAAAAATTACATTATCAAAGATATTATTTATGACCTTTATGAAAGAGGTTGTTTGCTCTCTCTCTAAAGAGTATGGATATTCTGCTAATGCTCAGTTCATTCTATAGTCTACTTTCAGATCTGAAATGTAATTCTACTAGTGTTCGATTAATTTTACAAAATGATAGAAGAAGAATTTTATATGATTTTTCTAAGAATTCACAGAGTTAGAATAATTCCTTAAAGTGGCCGTTAAATAAGCGAGACGCACACAATTCACAAAGCCTGCCTATACAACTTTATTTTTAGGAATCCCTTTGAATCGGTACTCGAGTGATTGTGACGGCCTTTAATCAGATAGAAATGGACCGGTACCATTTACTAATGGACTTAGTTAACTAACGAATTGTTGGGATTTTTGGATTTCTACGGCATCTTGAGCTTTACTTAGGCAGGGTGTTCTTCAAAGAAAACGAACATTTCGTTTTTTATTTTATTTACACAAAGCTTTCGAAAATGTATTGAAAAATCTACCTACTTTATAAAAAAAAAGTTTACTTTCAAGCCAAAAGCCTCATACTCTCTAAGTAATTAGCAACAAAAGCCACCTGAAAAAAAAAGAAATTCCGAAACAAAAAAGGCTGAAATCCAGTTCAGATAATGTGAGGAGTTCAAGAAGGGAAATTAATTAGGTTTACTGTTAATAATTATATTGCAGAAGGGTAAGAACGGGATAGTGAATAATTCCGAGAGCAGCGCCCCCTAGAGGCCAGTGATGTTAATTAATCGTCCAACTAGCGGGTCTCCTTCTGCTCGCGTTACACAGCGGTATAGCGTCTTGTGAAAAATTTATTTATGAAATATAAATTTCTGAACGACTTTGGAGTTATTTGGTTTTTCTAAGTCCTTAATTGTTGAGCTCATTATTTGTTGTGTCCTTTGGGGCATTGTCGAAAATTCTTTAGAATTATGCTGTACCTGGTTGTAGTCAATTATTATAATTGGTTGCTATCAGCTGTACGTTACGTTCTACATACATTTTTTTTTCGTGGAACTAAAATGAATACGGCACTGATTGATATTGATTGACGGATGGATGTTTTTCCAAAACATTTTACTTTTAGTTAAAGTTAAATCAATTTGTTTTTCTGACCCGAAATACTAGAATTCTCTCTTTCTTACGAGCTGTAAAATATGTAACTTTTTTAAAAGCAACCTTTTTTATTCATCAAGGTTTCGTTTCTCTCTGAAAATGTTTTATATCAAAGAAGTTTCAAAAGACTCTCAAACCAACTGCAATGTATTAGCACTTTCTATATCATTCTTTATATTGCAGTATCGAAAGAAACTCTCTCTCTTTGTGCAATCAGAAAAAGCTAAGCTCAACCTTTTTGTCGATGCGGGTAGCGTTCTGCTTGGATCTAATTTAAGATTTTTTATAGAATGTCTATTTTTTATTTGTATCAAAAGAATTATTGCAATGAAAATGGTAGCTGCAGTTTTTTGTACTGAAAGTTTTTATAAGATTTTTAACGTACTTCAAAAAAAGGAGGAGGTTATCAAATCGACGGTATGTTTTTTTTTCTCAATTTGTAGATGGAAAGGACTATGTTTCTTACACAATAGATAGCATATTCTAGAGTTGAGTTAAGAATATCACTTTAAGTTGGTTTTTTAGTGAATAACATTGAATTACATATAAAACAAAAATTCTACTATTTAATTTAGTCCCATTGTCTGCGAGATAGAGACGAAAAATAATGTCACAAATTTCCTACATGACCGTTTTTTAAAAACACAAACTGATGTGTTTTCCTCCTTATTTATCTCCATAAGGATCAGCTGCGGTATTGATAAACGGTAAAACCACGGTCATTCCGAATAAATTGAGCACTTTTCCACCATTACAAAATTTGTAACGTCTTTCAGTGATCGTGGATTATTCTGTAATAATGTTCGGCAAGCGGCAGGCTTGTTTCCTCCACGAGGGGCAGTAATGAAGGTTGCTGCGTCAGTGAATTTTCTACGCCGTATTACCCACTAATAGTACCCGGGTTTATCCCATCCTTTACTACAGCCAGAGGTGTGAGAGAGACAAACTATTGAAAAGTAAATACTGTGTCTAATACCTACGCTTGTAGAACGTAGAGTATTATAAAGCGGGTCACGTGCGTTGCCGATCTAATTTACCGTACCCAAAAAGTGCTACTAGCATTTCAACGGCCGAAATTAGTTCGAACATTTGGTGACTTTGTCGGCACTGTTGCCGACCGAATATTACTTAGTTTAAAGACGTTTACAATACTAAATGTTTTGCGCTGAAGAAGTATTTTAAATGTTTTTCGATATTCGCTTTTACAGGAAAACGTTAAATGAACGTCGATCCCAAGAATAAATTACTTACAAGTAACTGTTTTAAATACCAACAAAGACATCTTAGTTGGAAATCAAAGAAATAGCGATGTTGTGTTTCCTGAAATAAATGATTTCTGTGAACAGCTCTGCAATTTCACTGAAATATTGACGCTATAAAGTTTGCAATTTTAAAAGAGTAATGGTAGAATCCAGGTGCCTGCAATCACTATTGGGAAATAAAATGAAGCGAGATAAGCAAATAGGATTTCAGAGTGCAATTGAGAAGAAAAATATATTTACTTGCCTTTTTTCATGTCGTCTGCCTTTTTCAACGAGCGGGTATTACGAGGTACCATAATGGAATTCAATTTATAAATTTTCATGAATAGACTTTTTTATTTGAAAACTGATCCTAAATAAGAAGGTATTCAACCAAAACATTGACTATAATAAGTTTCTGGAAAATAAAAAGATGATAAATTATTTGTCTATGAAATAATAAATAAGCGGTACTTAGATAGTATAAAGTTAACAAAGGGGCTTTAAAACTACTCAAGAGCAACTACCAATAACCTTGAAAACCTGCAACAAACCAAGTACCTGCCTGTTTTCTTGCAGGTTTTCAAGGAATATAAGAATTCTGTAGAAACCTTTAAACTGTTTTGGGTTGGGCCATTTGATTTATTCCCGTTGATTCCCACTTTTGGATCCCATTTCCAAACCCACATAATGACAACATGTGTACTATTCAGAAGAAAAGTGGTTTACTTTTGTATTTAATAGCCTTCAAAAAAAAGAATGAGTAGCGTCGACGGGCAAGAAAAAATGAAAAACTAAACAATCGATTTGAAGGTTTAGGCGCAAAAACATAATTGTCAAAGATTCTGATTCTGAAAATAGCAAATCCAAGAAAAGCCTAATCAATATAAAACTTTTCCATTTTGAATGTCATTTTGAGAATTAGACTTTCTGAGTCTAAACCAATCAGAAAACGTCATCATCAAAATCAAGTCAAAATTAACAACAGTAAAATAGAAAAGATATCACAATCAGATTACAGACAATTTCATCTCACGAAGCAGAGATATGGTAACATTTGGGCGCGCCGTCCGTTCGAGCATTCGTCCAATGAGTTATGCGAAGCACATATAACGCAAACGATCAGGCGCTCTCCGGCGCATACGAGATGCGCAAATTGATGGAATACAAATGTAGCGAATGTTCAGGTGTATCGCTCAAGAAGCCGATGTAAACGTTTTGTATAATAGGCGGTGATGTTGCGCGATTTTTACGGATTTCCTAGCAAAAGGGCTTTGAGTTCGGTTTGAGTTTCTAATATTTTAAGCGGAATGTATGGTTTTGTTTACCTGCGAAAATAAGTATGGTTTATTTTATAGCATTTAGTGGGTCGTTTGAAATACCTGCATTTTTTTTTTTTACTTGATAACATCATCAAATGAGTCCTCCCACCCCGGGCAGGGCGGTAGGGACTGTCAGACTTGTACTGACTAAAATCCACGGTGTCCTTCATGTTAAGGGGTCACGGTGATGGAATAAGTCCCGCGACCTCGACAGGCTTTAGCCCTCTGAGAGGGGGCTCCGCCATTATGCTGACGCTCTCTCTTTGAGGCGCGCGTGGAACACGACGCGCCGTCGACCCGGGCATGGTCCATGGTCGGGCAGCGAGTTGCCCTTTACATTGAAATACCTGCATGCATTACATTGGTTATATTTAGCCGCTTGTAATGAAGACAGGCATTTTGCCATCAATCGTGTTGAATATCTAATGATACTAGAATCCCATAACATGAAAAATAAAACTCAATAACACTATGCTTTAATCCAGGATCACTAGCTAGACCAACTAGACATACCTATATATATCTTTGTCAAAATTACATGTTTACTAACATAGTTTTATAAGATAAATTTTATTATTAAAAACGTACGGATGTGTTACGTCTGAAATAAAGTGCATATTATACTATTATTATTATTAAGGGATTGTAGGGAAAGTGGTATCTGTAAGATCTTTCTTTTTCTGGATTGTAGTCAATATTTAAACACCTGTGAATTATAGCCTCATATCGTCTCGTCTGTAAAAGACGTTTTAGTTGGTGGTTAAAATAAATAAATAAACACACAAGAGCCCCATATCACTCTTGATAAACAACTACCTAAAGTACTTGACAATACTAAAGCCTTTTACCTGAATACGGTCTATCCCCTGTCACATGCAAGGCGGAGAAGTTTTCAGCTTCATCTGTAAATTAATCGAACAACTAGATTGTTTACCAACATCGTGGCTGTGATTGAAGAGCTTGTGGCTAAATATTAACAGCAGTATAGGTTGATTATTCGGGTTAAGCTGCGCTTACCGAGGTTGGTCTGTGGATGGTTGACCATAACACAAGACCAACAAATTAAAATCTTTTGTAAAATAAGTAATGACACTATACTAAGAGCATTTCTATAATCTTCAGTTAATTGCATCGACTTAAGACGTTTGAATCGAAAACAATAGTTGATTTAAACAATACCTAGAATTTCATCAAAACTAAGTAGCAGTCCACAATATCGGTTACTCACAATATCGTAGCCTTCCTTATTCACCCTTGTTGATTAAAACCCGATACACGCACAAACTCCAGCCATTGTATATGAATGACGAGCAAGTTCTTCATCAATTTCATCTCGTGTACGCCAAGGGTAACTTTCTGTATAAGGGATTTAGATCTGACCGGGTTATGATAACCGGTAGCCGACGTCACATCCGCACGGTAATCCTACTGGCACCCGGATCTACGGTGGCTTAACCTTACTGATCGAATGATCCGGCCTCATACGGGCCCGGACCTCTCATTTACGTGCCTGAGATATTAGATTCAAGCACTGTTGTGTTTTAATTAATTAAATGTTAGTATTATTCAATTTGACCCGACCTTTGTAGATTTTACACCACAATAATAAACATTTTCCTTCACACAGAGATCACCCTTTTTACTGGCCACAAAATTTAACAAAAACACTGTACAAACTAGACAAACAATAGAATAGTACAGCCGTAATAACAAAAGCAAAACACAGTTTTTGGGCTGTACATTACACATTTATTATGTACATACACATGAAACAATAAACGGCCATAATTTAAACAGCCGAGGTAACAAAACAAATTAGAATTAACAAAGCTAATTTCGTCCGGTGGCCTGCGCGCGACTTTTATGATTTATCCGTTGAATTCATCCGGATGAGTGGGCTCGTGGGTATGTCGGGAATGTAGGTAGCTCTGGAACTGCGGCGATTCAGGTCACCGTTCAAGCTAAAAATGCTGCCTTCTTGCAGGTCTTTTTTTATCGTGGTAAAATTATCAAATGAATTTTGTTTAAACCTGTAATTCCAGAAGTCGTCTTTGGTCTTGCCTGTAATTTGTACATCTCTATCTATCAGCTTGCCAGGAGGTATGGCATTACTTAGTACTAACTGGGTTGCAGAGATCCGTATTTATTTCCACTGAGACTGAAGACCTATACCAACATAATTTAAAAAAAGGATAATAATAATAATAATTGGGCATCATCTCATTTAAATTACGTAATGGGCCTCTGCAAGATGGCTTCGGCTCCTGGCAAGCCCGAAAAAAAGTCCGGGATCCCATGTTCCCGAGATGTATAGACATTTCAAAAATAATAATAATAATAATATTTATTTGCTCAAAAATATACATAAGCAGATATACAGGGTGTTTCTTTTAAATTGGCCAAAAGGGAGAAACCCTTATCCATAAGAGATACGGGAGAACTTTCTTCGGAACCTTTAGCTCTTTTTTGATGTTGACAATTTTGGCGTTTTTATTTTTTTGGTCAAGTGTGAGTTGTCCACAAAAATGAGTGAAATTGGCCAATTTTTTTTTAATGCCTATCGACTCTGTTTCATGTAAGGATCATTTCATTGTATCGGGGGAAAAAAATCGGGACGGCGGAAGTTGGTCAAATTTAGCAAAATATTTTTTTATTCAAATTGTATGAACGAAAAAAAAAACAATTTTTAACCGACTTCAAAAAGAAGGAGGTTATCAATTCGACTGTATGTTTTTTTTTTTTTTTTTTTTTTTTGTGTGTTTGTTACGCGATTTCTCCGGCGATTGTGGACCGATTTTCAAAATTCTTTTTTTGTTCGAAAGGAGATGCTTCCGGAGTGGTCCCATATTCACCAAGTCAAGATCTGATGATTGGATCCTGGAGAAATCGAGGGCAACCCTCAGATTTTATAGGCCCACATATAGTTTTTCGTAAATATTATGAAGTAATTTAAGTATTTGCGTATGGTAATTATAATTTCATGTAGCTGAGCTGATGATGGAAGGTACAACTCCTCAACAGTAAGGAGTAGGCATCAACTGATTTAGTTTGTGTTCGCTTATCTCTGGAACTACAAATCCGATTAAAGTCATTCTTTTTTTGTTATACTAGATATTGTTCAACTGAGGGAACACTGCAAGTTTCATCAAAATCGGTTCAGTAGTTTTTGAGATAGGGAATTTTTGTTAGCTAATTTTGTACAGGAGTGATGTGATTACAAAATTCTAGTGCACATGTAAGAAAATGATGTACTTATTTGACAAGAATTTGGGTTGAATATTTAAACTAAAAAGAGTAAAATAAAAGCTTTTTCAAAAAAAAATGTAACCGCCTTCAAAACCAACCACTAAAAAAGGCCAAAATAACCTACAAAATAACTTTTCTTTCGGAAGTCGGTGGCAAAAAAGACAATGAAAAAAAAAACCACCGGCTTGCGAAAGAAAAGTTATTTTGTAGGTTATTTTGGCCTTTTTTAGTGGTTGGTTTTTTTTATGATGTCTTCTGATTTAGTGTTATGTAAGGATCATTTCATTGTATGGGAAGGAAAATGTGTGGGCAACAGAAGTGGGTCAAATGTAAAGAAAAACTTGACTACCTAACACGACTTTATGCTATAGGATGAAACATTACTCTAATGTTGACCAACTTCTACGGTCCAGATATTTTTGTGCCCATACAATTATCTCATTCTTACATGAAAATAAGTCAAACAGCATCATAAAAAAATTGGGTATTTTTTTTCGTTCATCTAATTTGTATGAAAAAATATTTTGCTGAATTTGACCAACTTCCGCCGTCCCGATTTTTTTCTTCCGATACAATGGAATGATCCTTACATGAAACAGAATCGAACGGCATTAAAAAAAAATTTGCTCAATTTCACTCATTTTTATGGACAACTCGCACTTGACCAAAAAAATAAAAACGCCAAAATTGTCAACATTAAAAAAGAGCTAAAGTTTCCTAAGAAAGTTTTCCTGTATCTCTTATGGATAAGGATTTATCCCTTTTGGCCCATTTAAAAGAAACACTCTGTATATATAAGCAGATGATGAAAGAGTTACAAATGAGAGTCTGCTCCATGTCTTACTTAGTCAGCCGAAAAGAAAAAGACAAAATGATATTTTAAAATTGGTTTAGTCTGTGCCAAACCCACCTCACGAGTAGATAGCTATCTATTGGTATAACTATCTATCGGTTAGATACCTAAGCTACCTATGTCACGGATATGGATATTGGCACGTTGGGCGTAAAATAAGTCTCAGGTGTGGTTGATAGCCTTTATCCGCCAAAACTGATAAAATATGCCTTTCGCTCAAGCCCACACGTTAACGTTAGTTTCTGTTGCGAAATTATGAAACTTTCCTTCTGTCATACTCGTAATTTCATGGATTTAGACTTTTAAAATGAGCATTACGAAAGCATTGACAATATATAAGTATAAAGCGTTTTATCTATACTTTTATTGGCCACACTACTAAGGAGTGTCATTCACTGACATTGTTTTCAGTTAACTATAGTCTTCAAGTCAAGAGTCATAGGTTATTTATAGGAACTAGGGTCATTTCGCTCTCGACCACATTTCAATCGCTTACCACAAAAAAAGGTAAACGTTATCAATTATAAGCAAGATTAAATGTAGGTTTTATCAAACGTCAACCAGTTTTTCCGGGTCGTTATTATTGTATAGCCTGACTGATATACGACACAATAAAATTTTAGATGCATCACAAAACTAAACATAAAGAATTTTATGTTTGTACAAATTTTCAGTAACTTTTATTGGTGATATAAACAACCCATGGGTGGTAGGTATGTAGTTATTCACACGCGGTGATAATGAACTTAAAAATGAGAACCAGGGTGACAGACCTTCCTTTTGTTTTCTAGGCATTTTATTTTTAAATTCTATTTTAAGAAATACTGGGAATCTATAACGTATCTAAATAAATAAAAAAAAACATAAGAGCCGTTTCCGAGGTACCTAAGCAGAATTTTATTTATTCGTCGTTTTAAATTATCAGAATGTCTTCATGCAAAAATGTATACATTCGACTGAAGAAGCGTGCACTTTAAAATTCTTTAAACAATTTTCTGGAACGCGTATTTCAAAATGCTCTTTAAAAATAAACACCTAATACAAAATCCGTTTAAAGTGCATCTAAGTAAAAATACGTATTATTCTATACACTCGCCTCGCGCCCCGGTGTAGTCTACTGGAAGCGAGCCCATTTCTATGCGCCGCCGTACTGTGCTCCGTTATCAGGCACTATCTACTTCAGCTCAGCGTATAGAATGCTACATACGATAACAGTCTTCGATTTGGATTTCGTTTCCATGAAATCAAATTCTTATTTTGTGTCTGCAGTGTGACTACTGGGATGAATTTTGTTTAGAGATAACTGCTTGAAGTTTTTTCACCCTTGCGTTAAGAATTTAAAAAGATTTTTGTTGTTAGAACGATATTGTTCCTTTCAGTACTCATCTACAAAGAATATTCTATGTAAAAGACAAAGAAAATAATATACATTATGTATGCCTCTGTATGAAACAACTGAACATACGGTAGACATAAAGTTACAGATGGGACACGAAGTACGTACATGCACACTTTTTCAGAACGAGGAAAAACAGCGTTATGCCTAGTAACATTTTGACGGAACGTGCATATGTTGATACAGGCGCAATATGACGGCTCCAGCTTTTTATTTATAGACCCAATTTCATCAAACAGAAAAGTTTTTGCGCAAACCTCCTCGCCCTAGCTCCGCCTGACCATACACATTGATACACTCATCTAAATTCAGTTTGTTCGTGACTAGAAACCCAATCGACGGACTTGGTTCGTAGTTAATTTGTACTGAAACTGCCACTTGAAGACGCTCACGAATTCCCCTTAATTGGCTTAGAAGTTAGGGCAAACAAACAATATTGTCACACCAACCATAAATATTGGAAACCGAACTAGGAACAAAACGTCTCGCCCGACCGATAGTTAGGAAAATGGGGCACAGATGTTACGTTCGATATTTAAAAAGTTGAAATAAGGCTACGGTTATATGCTGATCGGGATTGCACGAATAAAACGGTTAAGCTGTTTGATATTTGTTAAAGCTTTAGTATTCTTTACTGTAGTGGTTACAGGCAAGTAACTGTTTACGTTTATCCTTATATTTGGAGTTACAACTTTCTCTTTATTTTGTTGCAATAATTAAGTCGTAACTCACCAATTTTGGCTACAATGGACCCTTATTAGATAATATCTAATTAGGTAAGTCCTGTGTAAAAATAATTAGATCACTTTATAAAATCTAAAACTGTAAGTAAAAGTAAACATAAAAATCTTGCAATATCTTGTTATAAGTAGGTTATTTTTAAAGATTTAGTACAGTCAGTTGAATTTGTAGAGTATTACAGGGCTCGTTGTAGGAGAGATCCGGTTAAGGCTGCGCTCGGTTCATTTTGATCCGGTTTAAGCGCATAGGATTCAGTTTCCTAGCTAGGGAAATAATAAGACTAGACAACATTGAGCGCGACACTTAACTTACATTACATTATTATATTCTGAGTTTAAGTAAGACAGTAGGTACACTGCTATCCTTACTTATTTTAGAGACACATAAGTTTGGATATTTTGTTGGAATGGCTGAATGAATCTCGATGAAATATAGCTCAAAGATAAGTTATAGCCACACGGGTGAAGTCACTCCTAACAGCTTTTATTGTGTATTTTTTTACAATTAACCCAGCTTTTATGTGTAAGACAAGAGGGGCGTCTTAATAGCCAGACCCTCATTTCACCTGTGTCTTAGTCTTCTGTAATGGGGGTTAACCTATTACCATCAACTAGGCACACATCCTGACTTAGAGTAGCTAATGAGAAACGCCCAAATATGGCATGCAATAAATTCTTCGAAATAGGTACGAAAATTGATAGATTAGTTAAAATTAATTATAGCTATACACTATAAGCTTTTGTAAGCGGTATGTTAAAATGAAACACAATTTGGCCAGGAGCCATTATTGATAACCTACGTACGAAACCACTGCGTTACTAATTTAAATTTTAATTGTAACTATCAAACATTGCAATCTGTTAAAATTTCATATTAAAATGTTTCACAAAATATGACAATAATGAAAAAATGCCTGATATTCTACGGGTGTAATAGCATTATGTAACTTAAAATATACATAGGTAATGTGACTAGGTATCTACAGGTCGTAGCATAGTCGTGTTTGGGAGCTTTTGTCAACATTAAAAACTTCCACCTTTTTATCGCCTACGTAAGTACGTCATAATAAAAATAATGAGCAAATATATCAAGTACAGTTTAAAGACTAACTTACATTTAAGGTATACATGAAACAAACATATAAAAGTAAAAATATTTTTGGCACACAAAAAAAAAATACTTAACTGGGTACAAAATACCCAAAGTACCTTTTACCCAAATTTTACTAAAAAGGTTTCATGCCTACAAAAACAGCTTACCAAAAACCTCTATACAGCATTCAATCCCTTTCGATTATAAATTTGAGGGCAGCGCTGACATTCAGCACACTCATAGAAACTGGGGACGCGTGATCAGAATTTTGATGACAGGATTAAGGCGTCCCGGTGCGACCAACTTAGCTTTAGAGATCTTCCCTGATGGCTCCTAATTAAGACAGAGCTAATGGAGAGACATGCTACTCTGTAATTTGGAGCCGCTCCGGATTCCATTATACTGACACGGTTTATATTAGCTGCGGTGAAAAGTTCGATAGTTGTGAGCTGGGTTTAAAAGGAAAATACTGTTTTATAGTGAAAATCAAGTTGTTTGGTTTCTGTTGTTTAATTTTTGGTGTTCTTTTTTTTTCACACGGTGTTGTTGATGTTGAGGTATAGCTGTGATGTAGAATATGGAAAAGGCTTCAATAATAATTGAAAATTAAAACTGTTCAAGGAATGGGTCTCTTATAAAACCGAAGTAGTCGAAATACAGTGGTCACAATTGAATCAGTACAATTTTTTTTTTTTGGGTCATTTTGTCTCACTTCTCCATGATCTTCTTCCATTCCTATATATGCATACAATGGTAATGGTCTCCGTGAAAAATGGATGTGGTAACATTCCGACGAAAGTACTTAGATAACAAAAATATTTTAGTTTGTGCGGAATCAAACAGTCATTATTATGTTACGTTTCCAAATGCCTATACAGGATTTTATTTGATTTGATGATTGATAGATCACTTTCGTTTTTTTTTTCAGAGTTAGGTTTTCTTTTCGTCGATTTCACGTTTTCATTCGAATCGTTGCCTTAGAATGTAATCCAATTACTTTCAAACATAACAGACGAAATGAAACTCAGTAGAAAGCTTGTGTCGCGAAAATACCTAAGTTTTTATCCCCACTAGATGGGTTAAGATTGGATATCTCCCCTAGGACACAGTGAAATATTAGTTCTTTTTTTGCCTTTCGGCCTTGGTTGGTTTTTTTTTCAAACCTTAACTCTTTCTATTTGATTTGTGTTTGGCTGGAACGGATTAGATTGGCGTGACTACAATGAATACATAACTAGTTTTCCGTTGTAGAGAAAACTTAGTTAGGTATCAAAACTTCGCAGACAATCACGTTTGGAATTGATATTTCAGGACGATAAATTGAAAAAGCGAACGCATACATGTAGTCTAAATCATTTATATATTGAGAAATTAATAATCAGTTATTTTCATATACTTTTATAGTTGCAATTCGCGACAGATATTGATAAGTTTACCTACTTATAAAACATCAGCGGTCGTCGACCTCAACATGAAATAACTCTTAAAAAATATTGTTTCAATATCGGTGCCGATTACGTCAGCTTTCACCAGCTAATTAAAAATCTTCTATTTAAATTATTTTTATTCAAAAATGCTAATGAACCGTTCGATTGAATTGTGATCATTCGGTTGTAAAACCAGAAAAAGGAAAAATACAGCCTGAAAATAAAAACAACTGGAAGGTAAGAATCAAATAGCGTTCTAATAATATAATCCTAGTAACAGAACAATGCAAAGTAAATATACCTATTTCATCGGTAAGTAAACGTTAATTCTGTATCTCTGTGGTGCTATAGCTCGACTAAAGAAGGTCATGTTTTCCCGTCTTAATTAAAGCAAAGGTTTAGTTAGCCAACGATCCTCCGGGCGCCAGCTAGAAATTACGTACGTCGATTGGAGCTCATTAACTTTTATTATTTTTTAATCAAGTACTAGGTAATTGAAACCAAGCATTTTTGCTTGTCTACGTGTTTTAAGTACACTCGTATCCTTGCTGTACTACTCTACTGAAAGTCAGAATGTTATTTCACTCGTCTGGCGTAACGCGTAACTCTTCCGTGACGCATGTGCGCTTTTTATTGGACATCCTATAAACATAAGTACACTCGCCCATTAATGGATGAGGGGGGATGTTAAAAGCGATATTTTCCCATCGTGATGTATGAGAATCTTGCTTGTAGCTGTAATGAGAAATTCCGATGTCACAGCATCCTGGGCCTCTACTTTTGAACGTATGTTTTTGATACGAATTGTTAGCTCGTCAAGTGGTGACGTAAGGTCAAAAGTATGACGCAGCATTATTTCGCGTGGCGTAACGGCTTTATGTTTTTATACGTTATATTAAACCTTTTTCTTGTTCGGGTAAGGGAAGTTAGGTCAGCGTGAAACACGGTACCTAAGGCAATAACACGTAAGACTTTTAAGGATTGCAATGTTGCACAATCATAAACTTGCATTACACTTTAGTAGTGTTGTTTGCTACTTCATTTTTGTATAAAATATTAGTCTTTTTTAGGGTTTCATATTTTAGATGTTCGTCTGACCAAAGTAATGGTTCGACTAGTAGTAGTATTTAAGATCTGAGTTATCTTATCTATTTTGCTCATTTTAAACCTTAAAACTTCTATTAATACGGGTCTACCACTCTTTTCTGACATTATTTCCATAAGTTTATACTAAACTTATGCATATTTTGAACTCTACCACATACTGAAGAAATATACTGAACATTGTGCCGAAGTTACCCAGTATACATATTTTTTGAACGTTCCCGTCCCATTATTGGACAAAGGTCTCCATCATAATGCTCCACTGTTCCTCCGATAAAAAAGGTAAATTTAATTGTTTTTATGCGGCGGCGTCAAAAACCCACAATCTTCAACATAGTACTTTATGAATCTACTAGTTATGCATAGAATCTCATATTTTGTTATGCCGCCAAAGCGTGTGAGTAGATAGCCGTGATGTAATATGAAAAGAGGTATCTTCAAAGTATTACCATGAAAATGTTATCGCTTCATACAAAATTGAGCCTTTGGTGAGAAATAACTCGGGCACTACAATGAGAACTTGATGCGGGGAGCTTTCTCTCCCAGAGGGAATAAAGTGACACTTTGACGTCTAACAATAATATGGTGAATAGGACGCTTGTGGTGAAATCATCTTTCGGAAAAATCGTTCGGAAAAGTATGAAACTTGTTCGGGTTTTTTTTGAAGTTCGCGTGGTTTTGTTTCTCTTGTATTGTGAATGCGGTTAACACATAAAAAAACTGACAGACATGAAACTACTACCTGAAGCCATAGCAATATTGGTTTTATTCAGGAATGGTATTCGTGACACATTGCAGCTACCAATTAGACAGACATAGTATTTGTTATGTAATGTTGTACTTACTATTCGAAGGTGAGTTGGTCACGCCCAAACTACTGCACCAAATTGATGATTTTTTGCAGAGAGATAACTACTACCTACTGATTTAAAGGAAGGAGGGACAGAAGCGAAGCCACAGTTAAAAAGCTAATTAGTAATAGTTCTAAGGATATGTTTGTGAATTTTATAACAAAATTATGATAAAAACACGCATCGCCAATTAACTTTACAAACTTAACGACCTTTAGGTAATTTAATTAAACATTTAACTCGACATTTCAGATTTAAACACTGATAAACCGAGCATACCCCATAAATAATACGGCGGTAAACGAAAGAAAAATTAATTTACAAAATGTCCAAAAAAAAATACAAATGCGTGGGGTGTAATTATTACACAATACGGGTCGAAACACAAACCAGTGTGGTTGGAACGCAAAAATTATACAGTTTAACCGTTTCGCAACACGCAAAGGGGCGTAAGCCTAAGACGTGGCTCGGTCTCGCGTGACCCTAATCACAAGGAACTTTGTAATTTTTAATTTTAGAAATGGTTACATTTATTTGCTAATCGTTGACACAGTTTCCTTTGTTTGGGTGTTAAACAAAATAACAATATTATCTTCTACGGCTGTCTAGGCTTTTAGGTGTTGTGAGGGAACAAGCAAAGTTTGGATTCCAAGATCATTCTTGGAATCGAAACTTTGCGGACATAATTATATCAGCCCACTTTCACTGAGACTCTGTTCAGGACAGCCCACTTTCTATCATAGAAAATAGGCCTTTACCCCAGCCATCATCATCATCATTATCATTATCATCATTTCAGCCTATATCTGTCCACTGGCGGACATCGGCCTCCCCAAGGGGCGCCACAGCGCACGATATTCGCTTTTTCCATCCAGTCACTGCCAGATACCTTCTTCAGGTTTCGGTCTATCTCACCGGGGGCTTCCACACGACGATTACCTATGTGTGGTCTCCATTAGAGATCCTTCATACTACATCTTGCGTCGGTTCTGCAACACATGACCGACCTACTGCTACTTCAGCAACCATTTATCTGGAAAATTCTATGGTAGAAATCGGCTTTTACGAGGGAAGAATAGAAAAGTGACAAAATGTAGAAAGATTTCTACGTCCTAGCTGCTAAACCGTGTTGAAAATGTGTATGTTTGAAAATAGCAGTCGTCACTGGGTCGTGCCACTCAAGCAAAGCAAACGTCTAATTGCATAGAATTAGTAATAACTTTAATTACCGCTATGTTAAATAAGCATAAAAACAACATACAATAAATAAGTAAAGGGGTTGTACAGAGCCTAATTGTCGCCGCAAACACGCAATTCTAAAATAGAACAAAAGGGAAACGTTTAGTAAAACAAAAAACAATCTCGTCGTTATTATTTTATTCTTTTTTCAAAGCAAAAAAAGATGGAATCAAATTCCAAAACAAAAGAATACCTCAGAATGTTTTTTAAAAAGGACAAGAGAAAAAAGTTTTCCCTTTTTAGGAGTAGAGGCACGTGGCATTTAGCGGGATCAATCTCCCAAACTTGAGGTAAATGCGCAGAACAATTCGATTTATATTGTGAGTTTTTGAGAGCACCTGACTAAACGTAAGTTCATTATACCAGTTTAGGAAGTGGATAAGTTACTTTTTAGGTTTCTGTGTCTCAAGAGAAAAAAGCGAACCCTTATAGGATCACTTCTTTGTTCGCCTGTTTGTCTGGTACGATCCTTTTCTTAGTATGTACGTATCAATTTGATACCACTATCTATTACTTAAAGCTGTAGTTGGTTTCTTAGAGCTGTGGAAATCAGTCTCTTAGTTTAGGCAATCAGAAGATGTGACCATTTATCTGGCAAATTATACTTACTTACAAAATCTTGTGTTCCTATGGAAAAAACACAATAACAGTTATTTTGATATACTACAGTAGAAAATAATCGACTAAGTGCTAGCCTTTGCGCGGGAATGCGGGCGGCGAGTATGGGCGACTCGCTGTTCCACCATGGACCATGCCCGGGTCGACGGCGCATTGTGGTACAGGCGCGCCTCAAAGAGTATAAGCATAATGACGGGGTCCATCTACAGAGGGCCCGAGCATGCTATTGAAAGGACACCGTGGATTTTAGTCAGTACGAGTCTGACAGTCACTCCCGCTCTGCCCTGGGAGGACTCATTTGATGATTTTAACAGGATAAAAAAAGAAAGTGCTAGCCTTGGGTGGAGAGGAACTGAGAGTCACACTATTACTGATTAAAGTCCACCCTGTTCCTTCGGTAGTCTTTATCATTCCAGAGCCACGATAACTATCTTACACAGTCTCACCACCTCTTTGACAGTCCCGTGACCCACAGCTATAATACTACGAAAATATTCCAACAAAATAATCACTAATCAATACAGTAAACTTTTAATGTCAATAAAATAATAAATCACGCACCTTTTTGTTGATGTTGAGTCAACTCTGGCTCCAACGCCTCAAAGTTGTTTTACGTAAAACGCTGATTTTTCACTTAAAATAAAACGACAAAGACCACGTTTATACATTTCTTTTGCAGGCGCAAAGGTACGAGAATTACCCTCTCTTTGTAATGCTAATTTAAAAACCAAGGAATTCATTTTTTATTCATAAGTTTTTCTGGTCTAAAGCCAGCAGTCGGAGCATCCTACTCGTTTGTGATGAGTTTTGAAGTTAAAAAATAAAATGCTTTGTAGATGTGCTTGTTTTAAAAGCGGGTTAACATAAGCCCGCTTGGTATTTATTATACTGAGCTATGTAACGTATACGTTCGTCAACGTCGATATTTCAGATTTACCTACGTGTATGAAGCGCACGAGTATTTTTTCGATCAAACTTAACAGAATAAGTCAATATGAAAAATGCCAACAATTTGTACAAATACAAATACAGGTTTTCATCGTTATTAAGTCATTAACACTACGGTACTGTATCGGCTCGTGATTGACTGTATTTTATTTAACTTTCTTTTAATCCGCTGCGAATAAAAAATATTGACTGCGTAGGTATAATTACAAAACGCGTCAAACTATTACAACACTCAAAAAGTAGAAATTTTGTTTTTATAAAAATGTGAAATGTTAGTGGAGCTAGTAGTATAATCTATTTGGTAAGAAGTTAGATGAAGGAGTTCAGATAAAAGTAGCACTGGCCGGTGCATGTCACTCTTGCGGAGCATCGTCGATGATTAACATGACAGCTGTCATCTGATGACAGATCTGAATTGGCGGGATTGCAGTTGTATTATCACGTCCATAAAGACGCGCGACGTCCTTGATTATGGATTTATTCTGAAGATTTTTTTTATGAAAATCCTTTACAAGATGACCACTTTGTAAAAACACATTACCCTCCTTTGCGTCGCGCAGTCGGGTAAAAAGGCTATCCTGACGCCCACTTATAAATGGGTGAGTTATTCTTACATAAGCTTTATAATTATGTACATACTATAAACTACATACTTAATAGTAGGCAACCTCATTAAAATCATTGCAGAATAATAATTATAAATAAATTTTCGGAGACAATTAATAAAATTTTTTTTAAAAACTTAATGTGACACATCGTCCAATAGCCAAATATAAAGATTTTGCGTGGTTGTCTTCGAATTGTCCGGGATACTCAAAAGATACATTTGAATGTTCATTTTTAGTTTTATATCGTTATTAAATTGGTCAATTAGCTAATTCTGGAAACTGAACACCGGCCAGACCGCAACACAGACCAGCTAAACTATAAGAGAAAACACAAATGGTGCGATAGCAAAAAGTGTTCCACGTGATGAGCATTTCTGCTGAGATGAGAGAATAAAATTGAAGACTGGAACACCTGATGTGGAACTCAAGAGCAGCTACACTATAAACATGTACCGGAATGACCGTATAAGCAAAGTTTTCAACCTGATGAGACACTCTCTGTTGACCGTATATAATGATTGAAGATTCTGAGAACACTTATGGGATGGAAAACTCCAAGAGCCAGCAAATAGATAACATATAGGGAATGCCCGTCTTTTTTTGCGTGGTAAAATATTCAAATGAGGACTCCCACCCCAACTGTAAGACTTGTACTGAAAAATCCACGGTTGTCCTTCAAATAGCCCTTAAAATGTCCGGGGTCAACGGTGATGGTGAAGGAAATAAGTTCCCGCGACCCGTTACAGGCTTTGGCCCCTAGTGAGGGGGCACCCGTCATTTTGGTGCTGACGCTCTTTAGCGCGCGCGTGAACCCGGACACGCCGTCGACCCGGGCTAGTCCCATGGTCGGACAGCGAGTTGCTTTACTCATTGTCCGCTGACCGCGCCTACGGTTGGCTGGAGGTCGGCTGCCGAACGTCCGAACGCCGTGGGCGTCTACCCACTGCGGTTGGGCGGGGGGGGACGCGGTCTCTCCCTTCGCGGCCCCGCCCCCCCTTCACGAGCATAGCTGCTTCGCAGAGGAGGTGACCGCTTTCACACCGTCTCGCCCCGCAGCATTGTCCTCGACCAATGAACGGGCGCTGACGAGGGTCTCCGCCTATGCCGCTGTGAGGACACGACCGAAGTCAGGCAGGCCAGTTCGGGCACGTGTGCTACTGTGTCATCGGCGATCTTTCGCAGTGGTGACACCCAGGCGTTTCCTTTCTTCTCATTGAGACACAGATACCTCCCGAAACTTCCGTTTCCGGTGAGGACCTGCGTCATGCGGAGGTAGGACGCCGTGACGTCTCTCCAGCCACTCCTCAAAGAGGGTCTTACGCCGCTATTGCGGCGGCGTGCCCGAGAGAAATGACCAGTCTTAGCAAAAGTTTTTCAGCTTGATGAGCACATTTGTTAATATAAAAAAATTAATTAGATAGGGAACACCTGATTGAAAATCAAAGTATCACTAATTTCACATTGAAATTAGTTTAGTATAGTGAGTATTTTATATTATAACAAATTATAAAAATAAATAAGCTGGGGATTTATTCACGCAGTCAAGGCGGTAACAGTTTAGGCCGATTTTTTTTTTTTTCGATGACGATGAATATTATTGATACTCTACTGGCCAAAAGCCATTTTTTTGGGCTCTTGAGTTGGTAAAGAATTTTCAGATCTTAGAGATTTTGGACGACCCGGTGTCGCTGGCATAAGCAACAGGATACGCGCTACGATAAAAGTTCGCAGGCAGGAAGTGTGAATAATAATTATAAACCTCTGTGAGTTAATTAAAAAACTATTTTTTGAAACTAACACTAAAAAAGTTATTTCATGGAAAAATGAGCATAATTTGCCTCTAATAGGGACATTAATACAATATTAAACGTGCTTGTCGAGATAATTGCCCCATCCTCCCATCTCTGACATGAGATACATTTTAGTAAGTTCTATTTTAGTGAAAACTAGCTTTATCCAGCGGCTTCACCCGCATGGTACTTGAAAGTTGTCCCTTGAGCACGTACGTATAATACTGAGACAAAAAGTTACTTATGCGTTGTTCCAGACTATACCTACCATATTAAAGTTTGTCCCAAATTTTGTCAAGATCCATACATTCATCTATCCAAACGGGATGTTTGGATAGATGAATGTATGGATGAAAGCCTAGTAATTTAAAATATTAGAAAGGATTACTGATTCTCTAGTTACTCACACAGCGTTTCTCAATTATTTGTCATATGAAATACCTGTTTTTTTTCGTGGCTAAATCATCAATGGATTAGTTAGGTTTACTGATTGTCTAGTTACACAGAGTGTCTAAGTTCCAATTATTTTTCATTTGAAATACCTTTTTTTAATTGCGTCAAAATCATAGAATGAGTCCTCCTACCCAGGGTGGGGCGAGAGGTACTTCCAGACACGTACTGACTAAAATCCATGGTGATCCTTGAATAGCCTAGCTTTAACATTTCAGGGTCATGATTACCTGATGAGACAGCAAGCATTGACTCTCTAAGGGTAGCTTTTTGAGGCGCGTGTGGAATAGGACAGGACACGCCGTCGACCCCATGGTCCAAGATCGGTCGACGAGTCACCCATTACTCACTATTCGCTGCACGCGCGTATGAAATTGCAACAGCCACAGCTTGGATTTATGACATTTGGCTTGATTGAGGCTGCACTGAGGGATTCTCGATGAAAAAACTCAATAACACTTCAACTTCTCAAGTTGAAGTTCGATCGATTGAGGATCTCTTGCGCAACAGATTGCGCATGCGACCACTAGACTAAAGAGGCAGTTATCCTTTCAGCTCAGTTTTCCAGAGTCTTCTGAAAGAGTACTAGTACTCATCACAACGTATAAACCACTTATTATATAGGAACGAACATAAAAAAATACTAGGATAAAAAAGCTGGTGGCTTACCATGACGTCTTAAGGAGTCCAGCTCCAGTGAGAGAACGATATGGCGCTAGACGACTTGTATAGCTCTGTCACTTTCCCACACTGTAATTATTCTCGCTCTAACAAATCATTTTAGGCCACCTATTCCTTCAACGGGCAAGTGTATGGAATGGTATACTCCCAACGGCCACCACTAAAATTGGCACCAGTGGTGGCCGTTAGAACAGTGACTTATTTTTTGTCCCAACGGCCATCAGTGGCGGACGTTAAACCTAATAATATTTATTTTATTTTCAGTATTTTGTCAATTATAGCAAATGTCTTATTACAGTTATCTTTCTATTATAAAATTGACTCTGTTTTTTTTTAAAAAAATATAATTTGAAATATAATTAATTAACAATTAAACTCAAGTAAATTGTTAACTATTTCCAACTTGTTTTAATTGCTTTGAAAGTTGAAATTAAAAGAACGTAGCGTAGAAATATAAAGGAGATAATGTTTGCAAAACAAATTAATGTTATAAACTCGGATGTAAAAAGTTAATGCCTTTGCTTGTTCTGAATCGTGATAAAAAATAAACGCTTTATTTAATACTCTTCGCTTTAAAAAAAATATAGCACTCGATTTTGAGGTCTACTTCCTTCTACGTATTTGTCACATTACTCTTAACAAAATAGCATTTTTTTTAGTATTTTGTATCTGTCTCACTCTAGCCTAGAAAAAAAGATGAGACCAAAGATATAGCGAGCTCACCCAGAATGAACTAAAACTCTTGCGCACCCATAGAACACAGTAAATTCTGTTCAGTTCCCAATTGAAAATAAACGGTGGCTTGTGAGGCCTACCACCAGTAGGATCACATATCCATCACCGCAGGTTAGGTTACGGGTTGTGCCTTACCCGTGGTTACTCTGTTCGGGGTGGACTTTTAGGAAGTAGATCCCACTAACTACAAAAACTCACAGATACGATTAGTTTCTGTATTTTCTAATTTCGCCTAGCCAGACTAGAATATTAACGACTAACTTTATTTGATAAAGAAAATACAAAAAGCTTGTTATATATATTATAATTATTATATATATTATTTATAGTATATATATATAATAGATATATATATATATTTATCCTGCAAACAAACATCCGTCCGCTGAAGGCGAAAGTGCATTTAATTTGGCGTCCACCAGCTTTTGACGTCCGCATACCGGACGCCACTTATTTTGCCAGTGTCACTTAAGTCATTTTGGTCCTAGCTAGCTGTAGAACAAAAATCGATGGAAGCGAAAAATGCAGTGAAATGAACGGAAGTGTATATTAGATAGTTCCCGAATAAATCTCGGCGGTGGTGAGGCGCTGGTGTAACGCGCATATCTACAGCCGTATACCTCTGCAATTTTGCGTCCACAATTGCGACGTTGCCAGCTCGCTCACTTTAGCCAAGACGATAGATCATAAGATACCTTAATCGTAGAAAAAAATATTCACCGTCCGTCGTAGATGACGCGTTGCGTATTATTTGGCGCTCGATTTGTTTGCATTAAATTAATAGATATCGTCATTGAAAACAATAAACGTGAATAATTATCATACAGCTTAGTTCTAGTATTAGTAACTAGGTAGGTACTCAAATTATTTCATGCCCAACAGTAGGTGCCATATTATTTAGGTTAGTCATATTATAAAGGGTGTAAGGGACATCGCCGCACAAACGAATACCGTGGGGCCATGACATGATTCTGGACCCCCCCGTATCTTTCGTCGGTCTTTTCATATTTTTTTAATAAGTCTTGTATTTGATTTTATTTCTAATAGTGAAACGGGCATTAGGTACTACAGGTACTGGGGTACTGGACACAGTATTAGGTATAAATTGACCTTTCATTTGAAAATTTATAAACAGCTGAGAAGACAATATTTCTAGTTTTATTTACATTGGTACTTTTTGTGAAAGTAGTGAATTAATTACTTTTGTTTTAAATCTCATTGGGTTAGGTAAGAATAATGATTATGAACAGTAAAGTAAAAAAAGTCCAAAAAAATAATTAAAAAGTTATGAATAGACCGACGAAAATTGCCAACACTGGGGGATCGAGAATCATGTCCGGGACCCGTGGTATCCGTTTGTGCGTCGATGTATTACGGGTGTCAGGGACATCGACGCACAAACGGTGCTCTTTGTTTTTGTTTAGTAACTTAGGTTATCCCATATAAAAAACCTAACCAACCTAATCCGACAGAAATCGCATAAATGGGTCATTCTTCGAGGCACGTTTATCAAGCGGCATCACCGCTTAAAATAATAGAATTTGAAAAATCAGCCACGTTTTTTTCGGGCAAGCCTTCAATGCTCTCCTAACTGGGTTATTGATTATTATTCAATTATTATACAGGGTTACTGGTTAAGTCAACCCTTTGAGGGTTAAAAGTAGACATAATTTTTGACTGATTTTACTATGGGAACCCCTATCCTAATCCGTACCATTTTTGAGTTATTAGACTTTTCTTTTTTTTTTTCAAAAATACCTCTGCGTCATAAACTGGCTATGGTAAGAGTTTTACGACTTTTGGGACGCTAAAGTGATACTTTTTCGATAGCTTACGAACGACCGATTCTATCGATTTTTTGCGTTGTAAAATCATCAAATGAGTCCTCCCACCCTAGGCAAGGTGGGAGGGACTGTCGGACTTGTACTGACTAAAATCCACGGTGTCCTTCAATAGCCCATTATGTACCGGGGTCACGGTGATGGAAATAAGTACCGCGACCCCGGCAGGCTTTGGCCCTCTGTGAAGGGGCCCCGTCATTTTGCTGACGCTCTTTGAGGCGCGCGTGCAACACGACGCGCCGTTTACCCGGGCTAGTTGGACAGCGAGTTGCCCTTTACTCGCTGTTCGCATGCCCGCGCCTACGGTGGCCGGAGGTCGTCTGACGACATCCGACGTCTGAGGACACGTCGGTGCTCTCCCCAGGCTGGGCAGTCTTGCACCGTATGGTCTACTGTGCGATCTAGTCACTTAGTAAATTATATATTTTAAACTAAACGGTAGGTACATGCTTACAAAAAAAAACCACTGAGTCCTAAGAAGATGGCAATGCTATGAAAAATTAGACCATAGTTTTAAAAGAACTAGACTGTCTAAAAAAATAAAAATGTAACTTGTGCCGGGCTAGTTACTGATTTGCGTGTATTATTGTAAATTCGCTTGCACATCCCTTACTTAGCGGCCCGATGTAAGATAAGCATCCTAATTCACGTTTACAACTAGTCGTGCTCCGATGACCGCACTATGGAAAATGTTTATAACAGATGTTATTTATCACGCCAACTATTTGAAAAATGTTATATAACGATATTATTTAACATGTTATGTTATATAGTCCGTACGCACCGTAAGAACCTCGTTGGGTGGGTATAGTTTCTCAAAACTTTGATTTGCGTGGTACAGGCTTCAAAACAGGAGTCACTTCAGGAGTCAAGAGCAAGGCGATATGCAGCGTCTAGCTTGCTCTTTAAAATATCGCGTCGGTGATAATAGCAGAATGGTGATGGCGATGCTGATTGATTACTTGATCATGCCAGCAGAGGGTCAGCCTTTACGTGTGCAAGGTAGCGGGGAGGGTCTGTTGTGGACATGTAACTGTCTTCCCCTGACCTTGCCCAAAATTTTAGGGCATGGCGGGTCCTTGAGGAGGTGGAAACATTGTCAGTCTAGATCAGGTTCGATGTCCCCCTCTCTTCGACGACCCACATTGCCCATCGCCCGAGTATCCCTTCCCGCCCTAGGTGGGTGCTCGAGCTAAATGGATAGAGAGACGCTACTCTTGCTGCGAAGGTTCAAGCTTGGAATTCGTCTCCTGTGGGGGCCTGCCATGGTGGCTGTTGAATATGTCTCTAAAATAATTTCTGCAAAGTTTCTCTAATAATATACGGACGCCCGATAACTATACAGACGTTCAATTGGTATATTTATGGACTTCGAATAGCTATATACGGACGTCCGGTAGCTGTACACGGACGTCTAATAGCTGTATACCGAATCAGAGTTCGGCGTGGCGGAACTGTGGCTCCGAGCAAGGAACAGGGCCTCTGGGACGGACAGAGACCCCACGCGCCCGTGCTTTGACCTTGGCTCTTGGGACTTTTTAGGTCTTCAATTTCAAGGGCTCTTTAATGCCTGCCTTGAAACTGGCCTGTTTCAAAACCAGCATTAAAGACTCCACAGGGCGACATCTCCTTATCGCTTCGCTTCTTATTGCTGCTCGACGAGTTGTAAGCTCTTCGAGCAAACCATCACAGACCGCCTGGTCGAGCACCTGAGGAAATACAGCTTGGACCTCTCCCAGGTAGGTACAGTTTTTTCTGCCGGAGGCTGTACGTTGGTGTCGTGCGGTCCATGGCCCTCTACGGGGCCCCAGTGTGGGCCCCCAGCACGTCTATATGCACGACGAATAGCTATACAACATGTCCCAAAATTCAACGATAAGCCGGCACCAGAGGATGGACCTACTAATGACTACTCGAGAAAAAATTAAAATAAAAAAAATACCTATTTTTTAATTATTTTTTTTTTGATATTTTGGGCACATAGTAGAATTTACTATTATTGATTGCTATTAACAACAACTTATGAAATTTGGTTCTTGATTAGTAAAAGTGTCATTTTTTTTTTTGTGGCTAGTTTTCCTAAAGTATTATACCATTTTAAAATCTAGGTTAGTTGCGCAAATTTTTTAAAAAACTTGCCATTGTAGTGTCCATATTTTTTTTTTACACTACGATGATGTATTGAACGTTAAAATCAAAAATTAGAGGTATTTTTTTTTCTTTTTTTTTCTCGAGTAGTCATTAATTAATAGGTCCATCCTCTGGTGCCGGCTTATCGTTGAATTTTGGGACATGTTGTATACAGACGTCCAAAAGCTATATACGGACGTCCGGTAGCTGTACACGGACGTCCAATAGCTGTATACGGATTTAGACTTTGGCGTGGTGAAACTGCGGATCCAGGCAAGGAACAAGACCCCTACGCTGGACGCAGTCCCTGGCCGTGCTCTGGTCGTGACTCTTGGGGCTCTTCAGGACAGACTTTGAGGGGTCTTTATTTCTTGCCTTTAAATAGATCGGTTTTCTCTTTGTGCAAAACGGGACTCAGGAGTCAAGAGCCCCACCTGCCACAGAGAGAGAAACTCTCTGTTTCAAGACAGGCAGAAAAGACTCCGCAGAGCGCCTTCGTTCCTGATAAGCACCCTAGTGCTTAACAAGAAAGAAGGGCGCCCTGCGGAGTCATCCTCGCTGTTCGAGGAGGTGTAAGTTCTTTGAGCGTATCATGGTGCGTGGTCGAGCACCTGAAGGAAGAAGGCTCGGACCTCTCCGAGGTACAGTTTGGTATTGCAAGTGTTCATAGGTGGCGGTACATTGGCACCACGATAACGATACATTGTGTGAGGTAATAAACAAATAAGGTTTATTGGATACCCATAACGTTCCTGAAATAATTTCATGTACCGGTTATCGTAGTATGATGTACTAAATTCACCCCAGCAGTCTGCGGAGGGCTATCCCTTACATCTTGTATACGGACATCCAATAGCTTTATACGGACGTCCATCAGCTATATACGGACGTCCGATAGCTGTACACGGATGTCCAACAGCTATATGACAATGTGGCCGCCTCCTATGCTATTCTCTAAAAGACTCAGCACCGAAGCGACGCTGGGGGCTGCGGTTTTATTTAGTCGATTTTGGACTTTAAACTCGAGAGTATAAAGTTGAAAATCGCGAGCGCTAATTTAAGAGAATAGTACCCCCTTGAACGCTTGGTATACCTGGGGTATCAGGCTCACTCTGCCGTCCAATATCAATAGGTACCTATTGAGCCTGGTGACCTTATTCATTTAAGTCCTTTCAGTAGTTTTTATGTGAAAGAGCGACACAACAATGAATTCATCCATCTGTCCTCAGTTCAAAAGCACACTTTCACATTTAGAATCTTAGCAAAGGATAAGATGCTCATAGGTACATATTTCAATATCGGGCATCCGTACAGGCATAGCTTCTTCTCTTTTTGTGGTGGTAAAATCATCAAATGAGTCCTCCCGCCCTGGGTGGGACGGATTGGACTGTCAGACCATTACTGACTAAAAGTCCAACCGGTTCCTTCGGTTGCCCTTTGCATTTCAGGGCCAGGGTATCCTGCTTAGACAGGCCCGCGACCCCGGCAGGCGTCTGGCCCTATTGGGGCACCGTCAGTTTGCTGACAGCTCCTTGCGGTGCGCGTGGAATACGACGCCGAGGTACCTATAGCTTCTACGAATAGATTTAAAGATTAAACTGTATACAACAGACAACGCAACAAATGATAGTAAAAGAAAGAGACTAGTAAACCCAAAGCTGGCAACGTCGCAATCCCCAACCTCACTGAGGACTTTAAATTGTCGACGCATTAGATAAATCATGATCAATATATCTAGGAAGCTAATAATCTATCACCATAAATGGGGGTTCAAATATATTTGGGCATGACTGCAAGAAGAATATTGCCCCATATAAAATTTCAGGAAAACTATGTATCCCATGAGGTGGGAAATCGAAAAACTAAGCAATATTCACAAATACATCATAAAAATTGCAAGTGGAACTGGGGGACGCCGTAATGATGCACAACGTGCATGACGCCAAAAGCGTTGCCGGATGTAAATATATATATATATACATCCGGCAACGCATTTAAAATAAATATAAATATATATATATATACTATAAATAATATATATAATAATTATAATATATATAACAAGCTTTTTGTATTTTCTTTATCAAATAAAGTTAGTCGTTAATATTCTAGTCTGGCTAGGCGAAATTAGAAAATACAGAAACTAATCGTATCTGTGAGTGGAGCAGAATTTCAAAGGGGGAACCTTTGATATTCTGCCCTACTTAAATAATGTAATCTGAGATGTTACAGATGGCTGATGTAGTTCAAACATGATCTTTTCAATACTTTGATATTCATGTAATAAATAAGTATTAACTTATACTCAAAATAGCTTAGATTTATTCAAATATTTTTTTTAATAATTACTGTTTGTAGATCATCCCCTCAAACCAGTACCTAATGTCGTAAAAGTAACAAAAAGCAAGTCCCATCATTATGTGCCTAGCCTTTTCCCAACTGGGTATATTGAAGTTACCTTCCAATCAAACCAGATGTAGCTGGATATCAGTATTTTACATGGAGTGACTGCCTGTCGCACCCCCACGAACCAGTAACTGGGTAATACAATAACCCATCCCATGGTAAGACTGGTTGTCAGACTTTAGTGCTTCTGAGTAACAGTAACGAATGTGGCTTTACGTGTTTTCCGAGGCACGAAGGAAACTTTCTTTGACAGATGGTCACCCATCCACAGACCATCGGGAAGCGCGGCTTAACCCGGTAGATCGGCCTGTGCGGCTTTAATTATTAAGCCACGAGCACCTCCACAAACAACAAAAATCTAGACTGTACATATCGTAATAAGATCACATACAACACCAGTATGAAAAAAAACCTAGATATCGCTACAACATCAAACGTACTGGCAGTAATAACTTACTTAGGCAACTATCTAAGACTGTAAGTTGTCGGGTCGTTTCTACGAGTAAGGAGAATTACAAATAGATAGTGATCTCATTCAGGGACGGGTTTTCATCGCGAAGAGCCAATATTCGATACTTTTTCCTCGAGTGGCACACTTTTACATTTGGACTGCGTTCCTCATTGACAATTCAACCCTTGCGCGGTCGAACAAACTGGATTAGCTCGGGACATGTTCGTTCACAAGGGAAATAAATTGATTTTTTTTATTTTGTTCTGTTTCCAACTCGCGTCCGCAGTAACGGACCACAATGAAAAATAATAATACACGGGAGATTGAACAGCGCGAATGTTTAATGTGTAGCAATTAAATTATAATGCGGAGGTAGGAGCGTTCTAAAATGTACTGCCAAGTTATTTATGCCACCAGAACTTTGTTAGTCATAGTAATTTGTTTCTAATGTTGTGCTGAATTCTGGCTAAAACATTGTTTTAAATCTACCACTTTATGAGCTTCAATATAAATTGACTAGTTCCTCGAAATGTTGGTACAAATGGAGCTCAGTTCTGATTATTGTTTTCCCAGAACCACTTTACCTAGCAACAACAACTATATTATATTTTCTAGTCTGTTTGATGGTCTTCAAGATAATATTTACCCAAGTTTTTACAAATTAAGCGCGAAGGCAACAGTTTCGCCTTTCGTTATTGGTTGACCACACACTGTTGTATTTTTTACTAGGGCTATGAAAAATCCATCAAAACTTTTTCATGTCGTTAGCGAATCTCGGCTTAGTGGCAAAATATAGTCCGACGATGTTCCCAACAGATGTGGCGATATCGATCTAGCTTATAAAAATGGATATACAAACATATATACGCATGAATAAAGCAGTTTATGATTTAGTCGAGTACAATAGAATCCCTTGTAAGACTTTACCTGACAAAATTAGGAGGATGAGGGAAGCGGAGAAGCGGTATGTATCCCTTTTTGGGATTTACTGATGTAGAAAAGATAAACAGACCAAATACGTGAAGCGATGCGTTGTAGTTTCAGTACATTTTGTGAATACTTGCGGTCGACGAGTGAAATTCAACCTTAATTCATTAAACATAAGCTTGGAAACAAAAAGATAAGCTTTCTGAACATCTCCTTATGTAAACATTAATTGTGCTAAGCGATGGTGGTTCCAGAGATTTAACTACGTATGAAAATAGTGACAGGTGATTTTTAAATATTATAACATTTGTTCTTTATTTCCATATAAAAAGGAGCTATCGATATTGGCCAAACCAAATGGCTAGATAGACTTTTAAACATGCACGAAAATAGCGAAATATTTGTTGGTTTTACAAAAATGTTTTTATTGAACAGTAAATAAAGTGGCATATCAATTGACGCATCGATGTCAACGTTTATTTTTTAAAAGCTGACGCGTCCTAGTGAATTATGGTATCAGATCCGGCAGCCCCTATCTTTGCTTCGGTCAATTTCACCGAAGTAACAATATTAGAACATCGTTGATTTTTTATCGGAGCTTCGAAAATGTTGCTGAAAATTTTAACAACGGGCCTATACTATTTAGACGTAATTCATGAATACAAAACAGTGAAACAGATATCACAATAATTTAGTGTAATGTATTTGGTTGTAACGGTCAGCATAAACACAGATTGGGACAAATATCGGTTCCGCAATGACCGGAACATTGCTTATCTCACCAACAATCTACGATGTCACGATACTGACATGTTACACGAGCCGTATTCCTGTAATGGAGGCACTTCACTATTTTATCGGGAAACATAAACAGAAACGTTTAAACACATAAAGTGGCCGGCAAACGGCACTACAGACATACCTACGCCATTCGATGCTATATCAAAATAAACAAGACCCTTTCCATAGGTACAATTCAATTTTCTGTACGACTTTCATCGTAGTTCGCAGACTCATGAGTGCATATTTGCTCAAGGGATAGAAAATCCTTGTCTGAGGAAATTGCCTGCGATCGGATTGGATGACGGTGCCGAGTCTCCGGGACCGATTGTCATTTGTTTAGAGCTCAGCCCACAATCCCAACCGGTTTCCATTATAGACACTTTATCGATAAGCAGTAAAAATATACACGTCCCCGCATCCTACGTAAGTTATGTCGCGTGAGATGCTTTATTTTGCTTACATTACGTTTGTGTTCCCAATATTTCCTGTTTACGTATTTATAATGCAATATGTATGGTTGTGTGCGAGTTCAGTATCGGGGTGACACGAACTCCGCAAAGGTTAAAGTGCAAGCGCAACACTAACTTTTATACCTTATGGACTAGCCGTCCTTTGCCGCACTAAACTTCGGGGGCTGTGTTCATAATTTATACGTGAATTATTCGGAGCACTAGTACCTAATTTGCTTTGGTTTACCGTTTAGCTGGGTATTGTATAATATAATACAATTTCAAAATTACAAAACCGTAAACTTTTAATATTTCCTGTGGCTTTAACCACCACATAGTAAGATGCCTTCCGTGTCGTCAGTCTACTAAAAGGGCGATAAACATGCAATTTGCGAGGGCACATTCAAATCCGTTCCACGAAACTCAATTTCCTGGGGCACTGATGTTATTATGACTTTTTTTATAGAATGAATGACGACTAATAAGCCACAGGTAGGGGTGGCCGTAATTTTCCGCGTTCCAAACAAATTAACTCTACGCCAGTGAGCATTACTACAGTTAATAAACGATTTAATGGCTGACCTATTTATAACATATTAGATTGGCGCGTGACAGTTTTGTTCGCGCTGTATATTCGGAATTTGCGGATTAAGCTCGGCTGAATGCTAATTTGAATTTCGGCTACTGAGATATAAAATCAGTTATGTTTTTTTTTTTTTAATTTATGAACTGCTTTTCATTCTCCAAATAATATTATGATGGATGGATGGATAGGATGGACCGATGTCTGTTACTCAATCAGGTAAAAATGGCTGAACGGTTCTTGATGAAAGATCAGAGGTAAGTCATAGTCTGGAATAACAAATATACCGCTTATCCGGTATTGCATTCTCATGGCATAAGCTTTTTTTTGCTTTTTAAACTTTGCCCCCACGCTAGGAATTTCTCCTGTATCGTGGGTGCGTTTACAAACATAGAAACTCACATAGACAAACACCCAGATTCGGAACAACTAATTGCCGATCATACAAATATTTGCTCCGTGCGGGAATCGAACCCGCGGCTCACAGCGCAGACCAATAGCTCGGCCACTGCACTAAGCTTGCCGTCTAACGTTACGAGAGTTACGAGTAACACATGGGAGAAACCGTTGGAAAATGCTATTATATGTAAACAAATAGTATAAATAAACAAATTGTAAGATACTTAAATACGACAAGAAAATAGAAAAGAAGTAATAACAAGAGGGTCGTTATCTTTTCTTGTAACCGAAAACTTTAAATGAGCTCTAGATTTCAGAATCAAGAAAAAACAAATATATTTTTTTTTTGATTTGTTTAAATTGAATCAAGTCGGTCGGCTTACTTATTTCAGGATCGAATACCTAGGGTAGATATTGGGCTAAAACGACATATATAGCGAAAAAATAATAACGAGGTTATATTAATCCTTGCTTATCACATTACCAATCAAAGTCCAAGCAAAATCTTTATTACCATTATTAAAAGCAAGGAAAACAGGAAGGTAGCATTGCTTTTACACCTCATTCGCAGAGGTAGGTTTTATGGAGCGACGGGTCCATGAAACTTCATACTTACTCTTTTTCAAAAATATTTCACATCACACACAATATCTTGAAAACAAAAATTAAAAAAAAAATGTGAAAGCGATGTACTCAAGTTACGACCAATTTAAAAAAAAAAAACAATAATTAATCGATCGATATATCTGCAAGAATCTTTAAAATAATGCTGGAAGTTCTCAAGTCCTCAAACGAAGTAAATAAATACAATAATCGTAGTAGTAGTTATGGGTTTGAGCTATTTTTGGTGGACTTCGATGACTCTTATCCAATGCTGACATATTTTTTGCTCAAAGAATCAGCATTGCCATCAAAAATGACAATAATTGCCAGCTTTGTGGTCACTTTTATCGTTGACAACGATGTGAACCAATTTTTCATACTCTTATAATTCAATGTACATACGCCAGCAGGTCAACCTACCTGAATCTGTAAAAAATTACCAATCGAACATTAACCTTCCACTATTGTTATAAGGACGTTAATAAGGTTGAAAATTGATTAAAGTGTATCATTGTGGTAACTTGATGTGCTGGCGTCAGTACATAATATCTTCAAGTATACTATCTAAATAATAGAAACAATCGCAAAGATCCCTTGGAATCCGTGATCCATCAAAGTGGTCTCACCATCGTCCCTCATATAAGAAAGTATTACACATCAGACCAGCAATATTTGCCAAACTAAAAGCAAGATCACACTGTGTGCCCAACGTACTCGTGGATTTTATTAAAATCCAACAGAAAACGTATGAAAATATGTACGAAGAACTTTGCATATGATATAAACGTGATCGGAGTGCTGAATCAGCGTTGCCAGATTGGGTATTATTTCCCCTTTATATGGGGAATATTATGATGTTCAGGGAAAAAATTTGGGAAATAAAATCAAATTTTAAAAGTTAAAAAAATCAGGAGGTTTACAACATGAACTCTACACAAACAAATAGAAAGTACGGTGGGCAGCACGAGGGTGTGAACTATAACATTACGACACATTTTTATATAAAGATTTTTGTATAGGACTACTTCTTTTACATCCAATATTAAAAAAAAGTGGAAGCAATTTTATTTCAGGGGAAAAATATAAAAATTAAAGGTAAACCCAAAAACGTGATCTAGCAACACTGTGCTGAATACATTACTATCGCATTACAAACGTATTTTGTTTGATCTACGAAAATAAAGAAAATATCTTTGGAATACACTTCGGTAACAAACATTGTTTAACACAAGATTTTATCTTGGGGTTATGGGTTCTGTTTACTTTAGGTGATTTAAGGGTGAGATGTGAAACGATTCACTAAACGGGGTTGAATGAATCCCAGGAAATTGTTAGGATGCATTTGGAATTCGCCTAAAATATTCTATTTAATTTACAAACTATAATTAAAAACCTACTAGTAATATATACAGGAAAAATAATAATAAATAAATAAAAGGAGGGCTGGCCTATTCCTTGGCCAACGAATTAGCATTTAATTTTAAAATTATATTTTTTTACTTTTATTTGTTGTATTACTTATTTTCTTAGGTGGTGTCCTGCATGAGAGACAAATAAGACGCGACGCGATGCACGTAGTGAATATTGTAATAATACTTTAATTGAAGTTGAAATAGTTCGAATCGCGTCACGTCGCGTAGCATTCGCCGCTCACGCAGGACACCGCGTTGTAAGCTGATTAAAGCTGTGTGGCAGATTTAAGGACAAAGAAAATACATTTTCAATAAAAACAGTCTATTAAAAACCTGAAGCGAGCTGCTATATAGAAACACAATAAATTAATTCACTACACCACATTAGGAACAAAGAGTAGTTATTTTAACAGACGCTCTGGAAGCATTTACCTCCAGACTTGTGCTTAAATAATTCACTAGCTTTCGCCGCAGGCTTCGACTATGTGGAGCGTAAATTTTCCGCGGTCCTACGGGACCCACAACCTGTTTACAGTCTTATCAAACAGTCTAAGTACATATACAGTTTTAGAACTCATTATTTATTCCAAACGTTTTCAGGAACTTCACGAGCTTGATAGCTGCTCTTCTAAATTACTCGTCGTTTTTAGCTCTTTGATAAATTACCTGTATGCTGTAATAAAATTTAAAAGTGAAGATGTTTTTTTATTTACATAGATTTTGTTATACATTTTACATTATGTATGGTTGGATTATGAATTAACAAGAACTAAATCCCATAAGTCCCATAAAAATGGAATATAGAGATAAACCGTATCCGTTATGTGATATAAATACGTGTAATTTCAGATTATAACTAAACCCTGAGCGATTGAGCATGACTGCCTTATGCACTACCAACTAGATGTTTCCAGCAGGTTCACCAGCTTTTATGTCAAAAATCGCATGATGCCACAAGTTGCTATAATTTTTAAACGTAGGAATTTGATTTTTTTATGTTTTTGTACCAAGCGAGATTGTTTCCCGATTAAATGACCTGGCATATTATATTTCCACTCTTTAAATATTAATAATCAGATCATTAAAATGTCTGGCTGTTCAATGCCGTAACTTCTCAACAAGGTTTCTGTGTTTAGAGATAATTCAAAATAATAATATTATTATATTGTGCGCAACTCTCCATCTATAGCTTGAACGAGCCGAAATACGATCCCTACCCTGCTCCACTAAATTACGGGCGTATGGGCAATGTCGTCTTTCAAACAAAAGCCGTTTGCCCGTGACTGTCATTCATACACATAGTTTAAAGCCTCCCGGTTGTATAGCCCTCCAAATGCGTTGAACTTAGGGTCAATACACACGTACCACAACGACGCCATGTGGTCCGGCGTATATTTTGTATTGAAAATGAATATTACAATTTATATGTACCACATTTTGCCGTTGTTATCTACCACCTGTGTAATACGACCATACCGCAACCATATCGCGACGGCAACGCCACCACCGGCGGCGGCACCGTGGCCACATCGTCACGACATGACGCCAACAGCGCCAAGCTGGTGCCTTTCACCACCCAATAAATTCTATGTCTACTTCTCTTCTTCAGTCTTTTTCTTATTAATGCAAGCTGTAACAAGGATAGGAACAAAAATCTTTCCTCCATGACTACGTTCAGTCAAGCCGTGTTTCCTCTATGAAAGCTGGAGTATAACTGCACATGACCACGTGGTTTACCACATCACAACGACAGCGACAACGCAACCACATCGACATTTTTTCGGTACCACAACGCAACTGCAAAAAGCCACTGCAACACTATTCACACGTAACCACAGCTTGACCACATTTTGCCGCTGCAGCGTGGTGTGGTTGTGGTACGTGTGAATACACGCTTAGTGAAAACTTAGTACTAAATAAGTTTTGATGTTCTCACTGTTCTCTTGGGGAGCGTATACTTAGCGATTAGAGCTCATCTTCTCTTTACGGAGGGCTCGAGGGAGGTTTTATGTATTTTCAGGAAGTAAGGGAAATAAATTTTTGTTAATAACTTTTTATTTTCTTTTAAACATCATCCATAGATAGAAAAAAGGTGTGCGCAAAAAGAGAAGTGGTAGAAGTTTGACCGCTATATGTGTATCTGTCTGCATGATAGATCTTAAACGGGTGAGCGGATTTGAATACGGTTTTTGTATTTCAGTTGCAACAGATATCACGGACAACCTGACCAAACCTAATGTAGTTGGGAAAATACTAGGGTAATGAAAGGTTAATTAACTTTATAATTTTTATTTCCTATTTTTAAGCTGTACCACACTCTAGGTACTTCTTTTTATTTACTGAGATTTATATTTTTTGACACATTTCAGAAACTTCCTTTTGAATATAAAAGACCATAAACCAGCATTAATTAAATTAAATTAAAATCTAAATCATGTAACATAGCAATCAAGACCAAAGCAAACAAAAGCAATTTATCTATCGGTCTATGTAAGCAATTAAATAAACTAATTCTATTAGTTCAGCTGATGAATTCGTTGGGCGTACGCGATCCATCAGACTCAAGAACACGTGGTGCGAAGACGTATCGCGTTACTTATTCGTCTCTCTGACACCGTGTTGACCAACATTTGCCATCCCTCATTTACCTCCCCCCAATCCATAAACATGATAGAGATGGAGACTGATGCACAGAACACTTAGCCCCTTCGTACACTACGCGACGCAAGTCGCCTATACCTTACGACTTTGGTATCCAAACGACTATCGCAGTACAAATCCATAGAGGTTCGTAAACAGGAACCAAAGTCGTAATGTATCGGAGACTTGCGTTGCGTTGTGTGCGAGGGGTTTTAGTTGTGCGTTCTTCTGACATAAAGTGCTATGGCACAGTCTCTCTATTCATATAATTGCTGATTGACTGTTTGTGTATAATGTGTATTAACCGCATCCACGACACAGAAGCTAGACGAGATAACGTTTAAAAAAAGAATAATGGTAAAAATTAGCTAACATTCTTAGTAAAATTCGTTTTTAAAAGTTAATGTAACCTAGATAATCTCTTAGAGTAACGATTTTTTTACAAATGCTTTTTTTTTCTTTTCTTAGGTGATTTTTGTAGAAATTTAAAAGAAACATGGCCGGAAGAGTGTCGTGATTCTATCAATTACTAAGTTCCTTTGGCCATGTAACCACGATTTAATATCGCTACTAACGCGAAACTGTTGTGCGTCTCACCGTAAGGGAAGCACGAGAACAGCGCGACAACAGTCTAATCATAAGAAACAGTCGCCCGTTTGTGTTGTTGAGTGTTGCAAACCCGCGTCAGTATTACTACCCACTGTGGTAGTAATACTGACGCGCGTTTGCAACACTTCTATTACAGAGGTCTCTGTGGGTGATGGGCCTTAAATACTGCATCGCTTAAATTATTTTTTAAATTGTTTAATATTTTGCCTTTCTGAATAGCATAAATCTACGCAAATTATTTTAAAGAGTCAAAGTTGCTAGGTTAATAAATAAAATTGTCAAAATGCCTGAATTATATTTTATTACGATCCATTTAATTTAGTTTGATTTAAACTGTATAACAAAACACGAGACATTAGCGTAATTTGTATTTATTTGCAAAATAAATAATAGCATAACTAAAAGCCTGAATATTGCTAAAAATATTCAAACTGATAGCTCTAATGGGCGAATATAAAGTACTATTGCGAACTAGTGACGTGTAATGATGGTTTCAAACGTTGCTCATTATTCATACATTTTCGGTGAACTGAACGTTATTTTATCGATAGACTAACGGCTCGACTTTATACACTCCACATTACTAACTGATGATGTAGCTTTTTCATATTAGCTTATTAAAGAGAATTAAAGAAAGTTCATCCATAACAAAAAAAGTAATAAATTATCATTTTAAAATTATTTAACCAATTATTTTAAAAACTGAATTTGAACATGAACATTCATTTAAAAACTAAAATTAAAACTCATCTTTACAAAAAAGACTAAAATTATCATTTTTATGTTATATATTATTAAGAACTGGGCATATCAATACGACTAAAGCCCCTACCACGGTGCGTTATTGGAATGTTGATTTTAAGGATATGCCAAGTTTTTATAATTCGCAATTCGATATTTAGACCTCTATTAAAATATTTGTTACGTAAAGATTTTTTAAGTACCTACACCAAGCTAAACTTTTAAGAAGACAAAATGCACTTGTGCACCACAGTAAACTAAACGTATCCTCGTCATACACGAAGATTTATAATAATAAGTTTGAGAGCAGAATTTATAAGGTGGACAGAATCATGACCTTTTTTATAAAAAATACCAAGGGTCAACATTATTTTTATAAAAGCCCCAGCTTCGCACGGTGCCTTTAGTCTATATCCTATCTTCAAATGTGGAACCAACCATAAAACAAGAATTCGTTTGAGTGGTTTCGAGGATTAGCATGCACAAAATCGTCACAATGTTTTTTATACACCTAATATTTCGATTGTAAATTACATTATTATTAGAATAGAATAAAATAGAAAAACATTTATTCGATAATGGACACACACACAGAAATAATTAAAAAATAAAATTAAAAATACAATAACAATTTTGCGGAGCATGTCCACACCAAAAGGGTTACCAACTCAGCATATGCTGGGCGACACCCAGCGCTGGTTTTCAGTTGGCACTACGCAGTGACACACGGAAGAGGTAATAAGAAAAATACCAAGGAAAAAAACCATGTCTATTTTTCAGAGTTTTTTTTAAGCCAAATACAAAAAAAGTACGTAACTCTGTTTGCCGTGTGTAAAAATATACAAAAAAAAAAACCAACAACCAAACACAATAAGTAGAAAATGATAAAAAACAACCCACCTTTTTAACAAAACTAAAGTAAATAACGCCCACATTTAATTTAACAAAATGAACAACGTCCACCAACGAGTAAACGGCTCGATTCCACATTCAAAAGAGCCCAGTATAAACGCAGCTTGGTTTTAATAAACCGAGCACCGCTAGCGGTGTCAGTTATGAATGTTATGTTATTATGCATACTGTAATAAGACGCAGCAACAATGCTCACGGCGTACCTACAGCGTCTGCTGTAAAGCATTATGTGAACGTAGTTTCAGAAACAGAAAGCCCATTTACCTTTTGTAGTGGCTTTGTGCTCGCAGACTGGCGGGTTAAGCGTCGCGGCGCACGGGGGACAATGGCTCGGACCTTTTTTAAAATGCCTCTCTCATTTCTTGCTGCCAGCAATTCCCGAAACGGAATGGTTCCGAGTTGATCAAATTGGTTCCGTACGGTTAAAGAAATGTTTAAAGACAAAATGAATTTGTTTTGCTCACGTCTGCTTCCGTTTATTTATCAAAAACTTCAAAGTTTATCTCGTCTACCTACATGAGATACTTCGTTCGTGCTATGTTAACATTATGTGTGAACAAAAGTTTATGATAGATGTATTCATAACGTGTATGGCACGAAAATGCGACTTTATTACATATTTCTGAGTAAATATTATGTGTTGCTTCTTTATTACTTTTGGACTAACATATAACAGACTCAGAGAAAATATTATTTTAGGTCTGTTTGTTTATTTGCGCGTAATATGAAACAGCTATTATACGGTCGGACTGCTATGCTTTATAATCTAATTGGATTTTAGATTTTTTGTTTGATCCGTTATAAAAAGCTACATATTTTTTGGCGAGGCTAAATTTGAATTTAAAATAAAAGGGCTGTTAGGTACGCCGCGTCTTTGTGTTGAAGGGCGGTCACAAGGATAATTCAGACCAATTTCAATTTTACTTTCTATGATAGAATTTTATCTACGGTAGAAGGAACCCTAGACGGTATAATGGAAGTTCATTCATTTAATTACACTAAGCGTTAAAAATCTCATCAATATTAACTAATAGGAACACCGATTTAAGACTACAATGCTGTAGACGTAGGTTAAGCAAAAACATGGTATGAAAATCTAGACTTACGCATAATACTCCTAACATATTATTTTTAAAACAGTAACCATGGTGTTTCGTGCCGGTTCTTCTCTATGGACACGACCAACCCGAAACGTGACAATTTTTTTTTTCGACCATTTATGAGGCCTATGTAAAATTAAAAAAATATTTTGATTTTGAAGAATCTTTTTTTTATAGCCTAAATGGCAATGTGTCTCACAGTTGATCAAGGGCCTCTCCTTTCTCTTTCCAAATCTTTTTGCTTTGGGCAATTTCTGAACGTAAAGGACATGATCAGATCATCACACCAAACTGCGCGCTCGCTCTTGACAGCAATATCCTCCCTCAATTTAATGTAGAATAATAAATTTAATAAAAATATAACACCTCACCACAAAACTTTGCAATCTAAATAAAAAGTATAAACGAAAAACTTTCCACAAGGAAACAACACAGATTACTGATGCAAGAGTAGTAAATACATTACTACGAGGTACAAAGTGTAACACCATGTAAGTGCGGCTAACGTTGATAAAACTTTAATAACACTAAACTTTCCTCCCGGCCCCGTTCAGTTAGAGCTAGTGTTGCGGTCCAGTGGTGAATTTCGGAACGGAAAGTTGAAATCGGAATTCTGATTTTGAAACATTTACAACGGTTGAAAAAAAACAATGCTCATAAACATTATGCTTCGTGACAAAAAACTATAATGAGCACTATTACTCCAATTTTTCTAAGGAAATTTAATTTGGATCATTTCAGTAATTTCACATTTAATTGATGACACGGTTTGCGCAATGGCTGAGCGATCGACTGCTACGTAGCGTGTAGCGGGTTCGAACCACGCACGAAACAAATATTTGTATGATATACTAGTTGTTGTTCCGGGTTTGATTGTTTGTGTATGTGTGTTTCTATGTTTATAAACGCACCCACTATACAGGAGGATTTTCTACTGCGGCGTAACTTTTTTTTTTTGTAATATTTTGAATAAAGTAGAAAACGAAGTGTCACCGAAACTCTCAAAATCGTCTTCTCCCGAGTTGCGAGAAAACTCTCGGGAAAATCGGGACTTCTCTCTAACCTGGATACCTGGCAACACTAGTTAGAGCGCACTAAATTGTTGCAGTTGCGGTCTCATCGCTAAACTAAATCCAATATTGAAATTTGACCCTTATCTACTCTATTAAGTTCACGTTGCTTGTTAGTCTTGTAAATTACGAACAAACAATAGCTCGGATTTTATGAGTGCTTTTAAGAGAAGGTTGGAAACTCATCGTCGGTTTAATTAATAAAGTGATACTTTATCTAGTACGGATTTCTAAGGATCTTTTAACTTCATAGAACATAACTTTGTGCAATTACAGAAGGGTTACGCAGAACTGGACTTAATTGATAAATTCAATAACCATTCTCCCCTATGACTGATTCAACATTGACGTGTGCGTCGATAGGACAATTACTTATGTTTTTCCCACAATAACCAGTTATGTATTAAGCATGACTTAATTAGGGACAAGAATGAATTGCTACTACTGAGAAAATTGCGAGAAAAACCCCAGTAACACCCTTCCTACCTGTAAAAGCCTGACACAGATACTGACCAAAGAGGCCGCCATTAATAATAATAATTATAGTAATAATTCATTTCTTGAAAAACTAACAAACAGGATTTATAACTTGATTTGACAAATTCAAATAAAATGAAAAATCATGATCATTCTATGTATAGCGAAAAACTTTGTTTGACTCGAGGTCCATAATTCGCTTTTCCAATAGTCTGGGAAGAGAAAGCTTTTGTTAGTTAGTTTTGACAATAAATCTCTATTTTAGTTAGCGTTGCGTTGCTCGAAAATCTTTTTAACTTTGTTTGAAAGTGATGCAATTTTTGGTTTTATTATAAAAAAATAAATATACATGTCGAATTGAGAACCTCCTCCTTTTTTTTTCGTCGGTTAAAAATAACTTTAGCTCCCTTTCCTTCTTCTTTCCTTGGCAACATATTAAAGGTCTTGATTGCCAAAAGTTGTTGCAGCAATTCAAACGCCACGCGCGCCTCAAAGTCACGCGCGTCTCAAAGAGCTGTCAGCAAAAATGACGGGGCCCCCTCTCAGAGGGCCAAAGCCTGCCGGGGTCGCGGGACTTATTTCTATTACCGTGACCCCGGAACATAAAGGGCTACTGAAGGACACCGTAGATTTTAGTCAGTACAAGTCTGACAGTACCTCCCGCCCTGCCCGGGGTTGGAGGTCTCATTTGATGATTTTACCACGCTAAAAAAAAAAAAAAGCAATGCAAACGCAAAACGGCTGCGATGCAATCGTAATCAAGGATCTTATACATCGTCATGCCATGTCATGCTTCAGCCGCGCGTTTACATAGCTTTTGTCCTTTTGTCGCGCGTTGCAAATGTTACTTATGCGATGACCTCAGTATTTTTAAATCCCTACAATGATGTATTTTGACATAATTACAGTTATTATGAGTTCATCATGCTAAGCTTTAGTAATAGAACTAGAAACGTCATTAAAAAATGCAAAAAAAGGCAATGCTTATTTCTAAATTGCACACAAACGAACAACTTTGTAAAAAAATAACGTTGTTTAATATGTACATAATTTTATTATCTAACTTTTCAGGGTACCTGACATTGGAAATAGTTCAATTGTCAAAACATTTTTTGTTCTCAATTGTAATCCTTAGGTTGTTAGCTATTTTCATGCGATTTTTAGCTTATGAACATGCACATTTTTATACAAGTGAGTCTAAATCTCTGCAAATAGATTTCAGTTTAGGTTTTTGTATTTATACATTAATCGATGATAAAACTAACAAAACGTTATTTAGTAATTTTCTTTCACTTGGCTACAAAAACCTTAATTCAGAAAATTGAGAGAAAAATATATTACCTACAACATATTTTCATACAGAATATTTTCAATAAAATGTAACTAATAATGCAATAAAGTACCAAAAAACTGTAATTTCGCATGGACCGTCAGAGCGCCAAGATAAATTCTTTTTTGAGCGCCGTCCTACTGTGACATATCGACAAAATTCATTGCTGAATTTGTAGGCTGAAAAAACATTAATGTCGTTGACAAGTAGATAGGGAGTATTCCACTTAGGGCACCTGGCACCTGCGAAAAATGTTGACAGAAGCCTTACGTCGAACAGATAAGGTACAAGTAGCTCAGGTGCCATTGACAGCAGGTGCCCTAACTGGAATACCTCGTAGATAGGTATTGATCATGGATTATGTCTGAAAAGAAAATATTTTTAATATAAATATAACTGAAATTGATTAGGTTTTCATAGCAGCTCTACTAATTTATGCAAAATCGTCTCAAAATCCTGATGCCTAATCGCAAGATTTCTGTATTTGATTTAAAGCGTACTGGAAGTATTTTCTGCGTATTTGATTTAAAGCGTACGTAAAGTATTTTCTGCGTATTTGATTTAAAGCGTACTAGAAGTATTTTCTGCGTATTTGATTTAAAGCGTACTTAAAGTATTTTCTGCGTATTTGATTTAAAGTATTTTCTGCGTATTTGATTAAAAGCGTACTTGAAGTATTTTCTGAGTATTTTAATTAAAGCGTACTTGAAGTACCTTATGCGTATTCGAATTAGCGTACTTGAAGTATTTTTTTGCGTTGAGGTGCTTTTTTTTTTCAAGTGTACGAACAATAAACTTTTTTCACAATAAACTAACGTCAAAGTTCCAGTTTATTTTATGCTAAAGAAACGTGAACAATCATGATCATCATTTGACTAACAAGATGTAACTACTATCACTTTTTTTTTTGGATAATTGCTGCGTGAAAAAAATACGAAATAGTAAGAAGACGGATCACGATCCATACAAAATTACCCCACGTCCTATTACAAAGTGACGTATCTTAAAAAATAAATAAAAATGTATAAAAAAATATGGCATACTCCCTAACTTTATTTTTTTACACCTTCATATGGAAAAATTGTTTTAAAAGTAGTTCATGCGCTGTTAAGAAAAAATCGTTCGTATGAGTATTTATGGACTGATTTTAAAAATTCTTTTTTTGTTTGAAAGGGTACTCCCAAGGTAGTCACACTGCCATAAAATCAGGTCTCCGGCCTACATGGTCCTGGCGAAATGAAATGAAATTCTCTAAAATAAGCTTATTTTTTTCAATAAAGTTAGTTTTTAATATATTACATTTATTATGTTAAATAAAAAATCAACTGACGATGCCTGCCGGGGTCGCCCCCATACTTAGAATTGAAATTCAAAAAAAAAATTTCGCTTGACCCGTACGTTTATCTATGGAAAGGTCTTTAAAAAAATGATATTGAGGTATTTTTTTCTAAACTGAACAGTTTGCGTGAGAGACACTTCCAAAGTGGTTAAATGTGTGTCCCCCACCCTGTTACTTCCAAAATAAGAGAATGATAAAACAAAAAATAGATTAATTATACAGAATTTAAATATTTGTCATCAGAAATTGTTTATGTGTAAAAAAGGCGCTTTTGGTGATATAGTTTAAAAAATGATTGGACTGGGAATTTAAGCATACTACAAAGAAAAATACATTTTTCTATTGTTTATAATCTAATATACATACTTTTTTTTTAGGTGGTAAAATCATCAAATGAGTTCTCCCGCCCTGGGTGGGGCGGAACGGACTGTCAGACTCTTACTGACTAAAATCCACCCGCGTTCCTTCGGATGCGGATTATACACACGTTACGATGAATTTGGTTAAAAGGCGAGCATAACCCAAAGTTCGTTACGTCATTTTCTCAACAATCATTTATTATTTTCAAAATCCCTTAAACATGGTTCAAAAAACCTGCCTTTCCTTTCTTCAGGCTGGTTCCGCATCCAGTCCAAATAAAATATTACACTCATAACATGGGAACACACCCCCAATGTCCTGCGCCCATGAATACAAGAACAACAGTGTTCAACCACGATATTCCCCTCCTTCATTTCGTCTACTATAAGCTTCGCTTGCCGCGTCGCGTCGCCATCGTTATTCGTCTCTCTCATTTGTGTTAATGTAAGTGAAACGATCTCTGTCGACCACTCCCTCTCGTTACCTTTTATCTCTTTATAATGCAATAAATCAATAGAAACAACAAGAGAAAAACACTAATAATGTGAAGTAAAAAATGAGGTTATTCTTGAGATTTTACTTTCATTTCTCCAGGTTCCTGGAGACCGGAGACCTGAAAATATGACAAATGGGAATAACTTGGGGTACCCTTTCAAACAAAAAAAGATTTTTTTTAAATTGGTCCGTAAATACTAATACGAACGAATTTTTCATAAAAGCGCCTGAACTATTTTTAAAGCATTTTTTTCATAGGAAGGTGTAAAAAAATGAACTTAAAAAGTATGCCATATTTTTTAATACATTTTTATCTTTTTTTTGAGATATGTCACGTTGTTATAGGACGTGGGGCAATTTTGATCCATCTTCTTTAGACATCACTTTCAATGGTTCACAGAAAGTGGTAACTTTACCGTCAGCGTACTATACAAATAGTTATAACAGCACTGAATTTCTATAAAGAAAATATTCACAAAATTCACGGTCTTCCGAGTACCGACTCTAGGACTATTTTCGCAATTCAACAAAACAAATACAAAATCGCTCTCCTAAAGATCGTGGCAATAAATTATGCCCGCTCCACTCTGCGCTTTTTAAATTGTATAAAATAACAATGACATTCTTTTAGTTGAAAACCGTTACTTCCCGTTTCTTCTTGGAGAACAATATTTTCCAATTTAAGTGACAAAGTGCACTTAGGTCGGCTTGTCTGAAACCAAAACTTTGCCATTTGAACTACAGACCAAGCTGCAACTAAGGGAGGGAAACTTTTTTTAAACTATATACGCTTTCTTGGATAGTTTTGCTGCCGACTCGATGATTGTTGTAGACAGCTTTCTGATCGAATAACTGTTTTTATCTCTGAGCAAAATGGTTGAAAGTAATATAAATGTAAGAGACCCAACTTTTTAGGAACTCGTCAATGATCTCCAAAAGTTTAGCATTAAAATACTCCATGTCCATTAATCATTACCTAATTTTTATATCTTGTTAGGCGTGCAAATGTTAGATAGTCGGAAAAATTGAGCGGTATAGTTAAATATTTTTCATCACACCTATTCGAAAAGGACGACTTGGTTCGCCTTTAAGTGCGCCCAAAAGTGGTGTTTTCTATATTAAACCTTTAGCGAGCGTAACACTAAGATGTTCCAAATTCAAAAAGTGTGCCGCAATTTACTTTTACGCGCACTTATTGAAAAGTGCGCGGAAAAGTATTTTGCGGCGCACTTTTTGAATTTGGAACATCTTAGTGTTGAGTGTATTAAAGGACAACAAAAGGAACCCATTTCCAGCATTTTAGAATTTTGGTCTGTTTGTATGTTTATACGTCCGCGCATCACGTAAAATGAGTGAGTGAGTGGGTGGAGTGAGTTGGAGTGAGTTGGTGCGAGTTGGAGCGAGTTGGAGTGAGTTGGAGCGAGTTGGCACGAATTTGGAGTGAGTTGGAGCAAGTTGGAGCGAGTTGGAGCGAATTTGGAGTGAGTTGGAGCGAATTTGGAGTGAGTTGGAGCGAGTTGGAGCGAGTTGGAGAGAGTTCAAATGGAGTGGAGTGGAGTTTTTATTTTTTCATAGTGGGTGATGAAAAGCAGAGTGTATTACTCGGGACAAAATATATTTTCGGCTCGGGCGACATACGTTGAATCCCTCGCTACGTTCGGGATTCGAAATAGCGCCCTCGCCGTAAAAATATTATTTTGCTCCCTTGTTATAGCTCTCGTACTAGAACAGCTATTGCATTATAATGATAGAATCACCAATTTTATGTATTTACAATTATTTTAATGAAACAGATATAATTTAATTTTGAATGTAATTATTTTGAATGTTATTTGTTAAACGTATTTATTTGAATGATTAAACTTTGACTCACCATTATTGTACCTAATGCTAGGTAACGAAAGGGCGAGCTACAAGCTGAGCTGTTTCTGTTGAGCTCGTTCGGGATTGCGTCTGTGTTGCCGGGAACTGTGTGATTGCACTTTTACACCTTTACTCTTTCCATTTTTAACTGAGTCCTAATTTTGCTGTTAGGAATTTGTTAAGCACTTTATTTTTATCAACAAAAGCGGAGTTTTAAGTTTTAGTCGCACTTAAGGCAGCGAGTTTCTTATTTCTGTGAGCCTATCTGGCGCCATGGCGCAAGCAGCGCTCCCTATTGGTCGGTTGCCGCGCCATTAGTGGCGTCATTCTAGGCGTGTTTTTATTAAAAGTACTTTTATATAATTTATTTTATCACACACGTTTTTATACTATAAAAATTATGGATATGATTTTATTTAATGTATTTAATACACTTCACTTTTCCTTCACATATATATTTGTTTTTTTATCAAGAAAATTTAAATATTTATTTTATTTGCCTACCCTCGTCCGTGTGTCACTGCGTGGTGCCAACTGAAAACCAGCGCTGGGTGTCTTTCGCCCAGCATATGCTGAGTTGGTAACCCTTTTGGTGTGGACATGCTCAGCAAAATTGTTATTGTATTATTATTATTATTTTTTTAAATTATTTCTGTGTGTGTGTCCTATATCGAATAAATGATTTTCTATTCTATTCTATTCTATTCTATTCTTATACAATCTACTATTAATAACATACATACTTGTAATATTTAGTTGTCCCTTACCCCAAGTCCTATCTGTACGTAGGTTCAAGCAGCACTAGGGTACAAACTACAGCTTTTTTTTTATAACTTTGCCGCACCCTAGGAAATTCTCCTGTGTCGTGGGTGCGTGTACAAACATAAACTCACATACACAAACGCCCAGACCTGAAGCAACTATTTGTGGATCATACATCATTATTTTCTCCGTGCGGGAATCAAACCCACGACACGCAGCGATGTGCTAACCGTGCCGTCAGGGAATTAATATTTGTATAGCTATAATGGTAATCTTTTATGTGAATCCTATAATCTCCGAAAGCTTAGGCAGAGTTGTAGCTAAATGTATGTACTTACATCTACATTCCACCAAATATGGGACGAGCTATTGTTACTAAGCGGGCACAAATCCAGGCTCGTTACGGAGCCTAGATTTGTGCCCGCTACTTGTCTTGTTGTGCTACTTTCTTGAAAAACCAAAAACACTTTGCACGACCTGGGAATCAAGCCCACAACCTCATGCTTAGCAATCACGTTTACCACTAGACCCTTTTTTTTCATATTTATTTATCTACTTTTTTTTGTCTATTATTTAACATAGCATTCGTTTTCCATTTTGGTATACTGTTACGTTACCTGTCCGCTCTCAAAATAACTACTTTGTGCACTTAAAGCTCCGTCACTGAGTTAAAAAAAAAAGATATATTGGTTTTACATGCGTCATATTTCAGGAGGAAAAGCGTTTGTTTCAATCAAACACTGAAAAGCTTTCAGCGGATTTCGAAGCTTGTACAACTGTGAAAAACGAATAGTGATCCTATTTCCTAAGCTATCGATGCAATATTTGGATAAAAAATTTAAAGGATACTCGTATTTTATTCTCTCTCTCTATCTCTATCTTAATACTTTGCTCCCTTCTCTCTTTCTCTTACTAATCTACAACAGTCTTGATATTATTAATAGTGAGATTATTAACTTTTTCGTCGATGTATGTTTGCTACTCAACATCGTCACTGCAGTTGTAAGCGTTTTAAAAAGTTGATGAAATTAGACTCAGTTAAATAAGGCTTTAAAGAAAAACTAAGGCCTTGGAACGCTAAGGACAACAGAAGGAACTGATTAATTTCTGGTCTTTCAAGTCAGACAGTCTCTTTCAAACCACCTGAACTCATGCTGTAATGTTATTAAAACAAAAAAAAACAATAGTTTCGTAATAAAACTGCATGGAGGATTAAGAAGGGAAATAATAACTATTCGCTTTAATAAGAGTAGTTTAATAAATGAAAAGAGGAAACCATATTATACGTAGATGTATAAATAAGTCAGTACTCGTAATATTCTCACCGCAGAAAAATACACTATATCTAAGTAAAAAACCGGTCAAGGGTGAGTCGGACTCGTTCACAAAGGGTTCCATATGGTCTGTAAAATGGTAAAAATGTCATGTCTGTTGTATGGGAGCCCACTTTAATGTGTTTTAGTATCTTTATTGTTATATATATTATAAAAATATACATCATCTGCGACTTCACCTAGCCATCTATCATGGTTATTAATTTAATTCTGTTTACAATAAATACAGCAGCATCTGCGAAAATTTCAACTGTCTTACTATAACGGTTCATGAGATACAACTCGGTGACTGACGGACGGAGTCTTAGCAATAGGGTCTCCTTTTACCTTATGGGCACGAAACCCTAAAAATGTAGCCCATAAATAAATTCATTCTTGGGAACTAAATCACGCCCCCCACAACAACTTGATAAAATATTTATTTGTTAGGGGAAACAAACTTCGGAAAACCAGAATATAACGTGTGGTGCGCCTCGTTAATTAATCAGTATTTTCTGAACGAAGACCAGAGTTAAAGCACATTTATATTCATCATCTGCCTATCCTTTTCCCAATTATATTGGAGTCGGCTTCCAGGCAAACCCGATGCAGCTGGGTATCAGTATTTTACATGGAGCGACTGCCTGTCGGACCTCCACAACCCAGTAGCTGGGAAGTACCATACCCCATGATTAGACTGGTTGTCAGACTTTAGAGTTTCTGACTAACAGTAACCACGGTCAAAGAACTACAAATGACAGCCGGGACCAACGGCTTTACGTGCTTTCCGAGGCACGGAGGAAACTCGTTATGACAGATGGTCACCCATCCACAGACCAACCTTGGCAAGCGCGGCTTAACCTGGAAGATCGGCCTGTGCGGTTGTAATTATTTAGCCACGAGTTCCTCAGTTAAAGCACATCTATTTTGAGACTCACAAAATGAGCTAAAACTGTGAGTAAAATAGTTTTCGAATTTTGATCGAAACATAACCTACGTGAGCTAACAGTCTTCATAACCGTCACGTCCTGTCGATACCTTAACACATTGCAGACAAAATCGATTGTGACAGACGGACAGATGAGTGAGTGATCGCATACCGGTTCTATTTTCTCATTTTCCTGTATGAAACTCATGACATTTCCCGATATAAATAAGCATTTTGGTAATATTAGAAGTTAAAACGTGATACATTATGATGTTTATTATTTGTTTTAAGTTTCTGATATTTTGGGATGACGGCAATTGGCAAGCCAAAATGACATGTCAAGCCACAATGCCATAACCACAATGACAGGTACGATGTTAGTTAAAAAAACCTGATTTTGTACGTGTAGAATTGATGGCAAAATGCTAATTCAAAACTTGCACGCGCGCATACGCTAAATGAAATTATTAATTCCGTTTGCGAAGGAGATAATTTTGCAGAATGCTTGCGTTGTTTGAGTTTAATTAATTCGAGGCTTGTCAACGGTGGTTGTAATTTCTGCTGCGCGCCTGTCTGAGGCATGTATCTCGTTACTGTAATCACCTAACGTTCATTTAGTGTTGATATTTCGAGGAACGTGTGATGTTCCCGAACAGACAGATTAATTAGCCACTATTGCTATTCTAAAACGGTAACTTTAACTACTCTCTAAATTCCACATAAATCCAACGTTTAAATACAAATGTTACGACATAAATAAAATATTATGGTCCGGCTTCGAATAGGAAACAAATACGAAATAAGTTCGATGCTTTCCGAGTCGCGAAAACCGATAGGTAGACTCCCCAACGCACGCTGAGCCAAACGGAATCCGTACCATATTTCATGTTCTCTACGTTATGCGCTTTGTGAAAGAAAATACATTTTTCACTATCTTTAGAGCTTTCACAGTATATTTTCTTTATTTGTTTCATTCCGTATCCGATAGTTTTTTATGGAACGAAACCGTTTAAATTGGGTCCAAGGTTGTTGATGTTATAGTTTTATTCGACGTCGTAAGATGTTGTCGATTAGTGTTTCACCGCCTTTGAGTTACGCATAGTCGAAAATCGGGTCAAGGGTCATATCGACGCGTGTAACTGGAAAAACTCAATGTACGAAATTGGAAAGCGTTCAAACGAGTTCCGCAGAATGATTTCTCGTTTGCCGACACTTGGTAACGATTCATTTGAGAAACTCATTTGCGCGGAGCCTCCGGAGAACGATCCTCATTTGCGTTTGTAGTGGAGCTGGAACGTGCTGGTTACTTACAATGTTACATATCGAGTGGTAAAGCAAACATGCCATTATTTCTAATGAGAACCATTACATCACGGATACGATCGCTATTTTGTACAATACTTGCAGCAAGGCAAGCTCACATAAGACCCATGTAAACTTTATGTTCAGCTCACATTCTTCACGTATGCGCATAAAATAACAAAGTATGATATATTACATCTGCCGTGCACTGAGCTATCTCTTGAAACCATCTTTACACACAGCTGCGTAACAACAAAAGGCTGTTGAAATCTGCACTCTGCTTGCATCACGAGTCGTGAAGAATGCTCGACTTTTAGAGTACGTAGGGGAGCAACGGAACAGTGACATCTTCCCCACTTAGCGTTCTCGACTGGCGAAGACGACTCCTCGTCATTTAAAACAAAGGGTGAAATTGCCCGGGGTAGCATGCATTCTACAGTCGTTCTCTCTTGTCCGTTGACCGCAGTCGAGGGCACTGTGGGCACATGTTACATAATATGTCGCTAAAAGAACTTTTTGCTGTTTCGCTAAAAGGGTTTTTCGCAGAGTAATTTTAAAGTCACAAACACGAATTTTACGCTTTTGTATAAACATAAAATACTCAAACAGATGGACGGTATTGACCGTACGTGTGAGCTCAATGCTTTTAGAACAACTCGACGCCTTATTTAAAGCGCTAGCAATAACAGTAAAACCGAATATGAACACGATAGCTTTGGTTCAATCGCGCTATGAACCACCATTTTTAAACGAAAACTAATTAATGTGGATGAAAAGCAACAAAAATAGGTGTGTTGTAATATTTGGACGTTGATTAAAAGCGAGTGACGTCAACCCATGGGTCGCTATGAATATTCAGACGTTTATCCCGACGTTGACGTTTCATTTAAAGAGCGCCCGATGACTTTGTAATTTTTTAAGTAATATTAACGTCAACAAAAAGGCCTGAAGTGACCCAGCATTAAAGTCAGCTTATGACTGAGAGCGTGATAGATTGCCGACCGCCCGCCGCTCTCGTTTATTTTTTATTAAATGCCGAGGCATCTGGCTTCAATTGCGGTAACAGCTTTTTATAGTATCTCACCGCTTGATATTTGTGCAAATACTCATACAAGTACGTTACTCAAACAACAAAATGTTTCAATTCGTTGTTTTGGTATTTCTTAGAAAGTAGGATCAGCTGCGAACATTCAGCTTATCAGTGACAAAAATAGCTTTAACCTTTGATCTTTGTAGTAAACCCACTTCTTATTTGGGATTTTTTGCGTCAATATACGAGTACCTCCCCCTTTCGCTGACGTGTTCAACTTGTTTGTTAACCTACAGTAGTAACTTGGTATCGTAATCGATGAACAAGTAAAAAGAGCAATTATTATCGAACAAAAAGAAGTTAAAATTCAAATTTAAAACGTGCTTGAAACCACACTATCGTACGAGACGCCTAAACACAAAACTCAATGAACCAGAAGAGAATGATGCGCGCAGATTTTTCCAGACTCAGGCTTTTACATAGTTTGCTGAGCCAATTTTATACTTCACGTCGAGAAATGTAGATATATTTCAGTATTTTTGTATTACACTCACGTCAAAATACAAGTTGAAAGTTGAGGAGGAACATACAACGATGGGTACTATTTATTCTTGAACTGTCTTTAGAACCTTTGAGAATATTAAAGAAGATGAATGGAGTCACAGCGTCATCCTACTAATATTATAAACGTGAAAGTTTGTATGTGTGGATGGATGTTTGTTACTCTTTCACACAAAAACTACTGAACGGATTTGGATAAAATTTGGTACACAGATAGTTTATAACCTAGATTAACACATAGAATAGTTTTTATCCCGATTTAATGTTCCCACGGGAGTTGTAGCGGGTGAAACCGCAGGCAACAGCTAGTGTAGTAATAATTAATTAGCAGGAGAAAGTCATTGCGCGCAATTAGTTATTCTAGCATCCAGAATCCAAAATGTCAGTTGAAATATATTCAACCGTATTCACAAATATAATAGAGACTATTAGTCGACAACGCGATCTAACGCATTGTTACCAAAACTCAATAATTTAATTCTGGTTTATAAAGTTTTATATAATAAAATTATTATTTCTCTTAATGAATAATTTATGTAATTACCTATCTACCATCGTTATTGGCTTAACCCCGTTATTATTTTTATAAAGATAAAATCTTGATTATACTCGTAAATTATACCCGCGTGATATTTCTAAGAATAAACTTAGCTTATTTCATATTTCTACGCTATGCAGAGATTCGTCAAAATTATTTCAGTTGCTTATCGTTTTCGCATATGGTAGTAAGATACAAAATGTCCGGGGACGAAAAAATTGAGTTCGATTCCCGCACGAAGCAAGTATATGTATTACCTACAAGTAGGTGCTTTTACAAACAGAAAATCACATACACAAACGTCCAGACCCGAAACAAGTCTGGGCCTTTGTATATTATGTGAGTTTCTATGTTTGTAAACGCACCCACGATACGGAAAGAAATTCCTAGTGTGGGGCAACGTTTAAAAAAAAATTGGCGACATGTGTGACATCTACCAACTTGCACAGACATGGTGGATTTAAGCCCACCTTTTCACAGAAAGAAGATGTGTGTCCCAGTAGTGGGAACATTATAGGCTAATTATGCTTATACTATGCTAACATACGTAGAGTAGGCATGCTACAGAATCCAATACAAATAAATAAATAATATTAATATCTGCATTTTATATTTATATTGCTCTCATTTATGCAATACCATTCAACCAGTACACATTTAATTCACGTGATTAAATATTATTTCAGATTGGCAGTTTACATTATAATATTTACACAGTTACAGAGGTTTTATCACGACCTTTCCCGTTATTGCAAGGTACCATAAACTTTGACATTAATTTGATTGAAAAAAAATATAGCTCCTCGTTGGTACACTAAAGGCGCTTCTTTTTCGCAAACAATTAACATCGTATAGGTACTTTGAGCACGATGTAGGTGAAATACGAAAATCTCATGTGTAATAATGTCGGTACATGCATAGGTAATTATGTAATTACAAAGTCTTCCCTTGCCTTTGGGGAATCTTTGCGTTCTGACCGTCTGACCTCTAGAGTATCTGTTAGACTAAGCAATGAGCTTAATAGACATACAACACAGTTTCTTCAAATTACTCAACTTTAGAATGGCTTTGCTCTTGCAAGCTCTCTGGTATCCTAACGGTCAGTGCACACCGAGATGTGATGCAACGATACTCAAATGTCTATCTTTTCAGGTAGTAAATAGAGTTAGCGTTTGAGCAGCTCTATTAAAATATGAGCGCAGCGTCGCGTCTCGGTGTGACTTGACGCTCATCATCATCATCTTCCTGTCCTTATCCCATTTTACTTGGGGTCGGCGCAACACGTTTTTTTCCTCCATTCTCCCCTATCAGACGACACAGTATCATTTACTCCTTTTTCATTCATATCATTCCTTAGACAATCCATCCAACTTTTCTTTGGCCTTCCTCTTCCTCTCCATCCATTGACTTGACACTAATCAGACATATTATTATTGAATCTACGTTCTGTAGGAAGTTCAAGATCACAAAATCTAATGAAAACTAAATTCAACTTGAACAAAGCGTTATTTTAGTAGTACTTCTTCAATAGGTCGAGTGCTACCCAATATTCTTTTGATCGCCTTCGATCCTGTGTAAGGTAGTAAGGAGAGGAACAAAGATCTTATGGTTGGCTCGCAAAGAGCTCAAAGAACACAGTCTCGGATCCGGAATCTAAAGATAAAACACTGTATGTAATTTGTCAAAGATAACAGCTTCTATGTAGAAAACTCGTTTTATTTTAGGAAAAGTGGTGACCCATTGAGAGAGTGACCCAAACACAGTGGTGGCCCAGTGGTATCGGCCCCTACTTACAAGTGCAGGTCATGAGTTCGAACACAGTCAGAGGAATTACTTTGTATAACTTATTTCATCACCACTCTGTCAAAACGGTAAAGGAAAACATGGTAAGGTAACCAGCCGAGGTCGCGGGACTAACTACCGTGACCGAGGAACGTAATGGGCTATTGAAGGATCACCGTGGATTTTAGTCAGTACAAGTTAGAAGCCAATCTTACGGGACAAGCCCAATTTCTCACGGGACATGGTAACTTTAAAAGTAAATTGTTTTCCTTTAAGCTAGTTCCCTCGCCTTTTTGTCAATGTTCGACCCCTGACTGTGAATATGAACAATCAGCACATCATATTCTTTGGGAGTGTATTCTTTGGCAGAACGAACGCAATATTATGTTGGATACTGTTCAGACTACATCCGGAGTCATTTATTATTCGGACCTTGTGGAAACTCGAACAAACTACCGTGCGTTCAAGCGTTTCTGCCATACCTATTATTGGAATCAAATATAGCAGCTCACAATTTAGGTCCCATTAATATTATTAGTCATTTTACCCGTGGTGCTAGGCAACTGGGCTTCTCCCAGTTGTAATATCCCTTTGTGCCTATTGGCCTTGTTTTGTTCTGTCTCCTGCTTGCATGGAGGGAAGTGGAAACATATTTTTTCCTACTCCTCCACTATTCTTTTCTGATTAATTTCGTTGCAGGACCCAAGACAGGTAAATTCATTCTCCGGGACACGTCGAGCTTCATTGTCTCGGCGCTTTTCTGGTGGTTGCCACTGTTGATTCTGGCTCTCAGGAGTTGCAGTGGTTTGGGAACAGTGTGGTGGGTTTGTCCCAAAAAAAAAAAAAAGTACAAGTTAGACAGTAAGAGTTGGAGGACTTATTTGAAGATTATAACTTTAACAAAATATTTTAGAAATGGCGGTCGCGAGTCAGTCGGTCCTGGCGAAGCCTACCACCGCCATACCAGTAGGTTTACACAGTCGTCACTGTTTCTATAAACCAAGTTTATTTCACACTTGTTGTTAGGTAACATTGTTAATATCATGAAGACCCCTTCAAATTAGGCCTATGACGTCAGTACAGACAAACTTGCGTCCGTCTTGCTTGATCAGGTTACTGCTAGTACTTAGCATAATGATTTATAACTTTCAATATTACACAAACATTGTTAAAGATCTAAGGACAATAAATAAACCTTTTATCTAAATATTTCTCGACGAAAATTCTACTTGAATAAGTTTCATTTCATTACTAGGTACCACTACATTCAGCAGTAGTCTAGCTTACCATCAGATTTTTTTTTAATTGGACTAGTAGTTTCAGAAGTTAAATCCAACAACCAAACTCACAAACTTTGTTTTTTAGTACTCTTAATTTCAGATTTGAAGGTACATCCTACAATCACACAGACAACAATTTATTCTCAGCAATATATCAAATTCATATAAAACGAATAATTTGTAAACACAAAACCAAAGCTTTAAAATTGACAAAAAAAATCTCTGTAAACAATAATAAAAATTAGGGACCAAAATGTGTCCATTGTTCAAGCGGTGCCGCAAATTCTTCCACTTAAGTTCGGCCCGTGACTAATGTTAGGGGCGGTCCAACTGTTACTTTTCGTTTTAGCCCGGCGACCGTAAACCGACGTTGATAAGTGTTCAATGCGACACGTCTCTATTTGGACCGAATGCGAGATAAGAGCTGAAATAACTCAGGAAACTAACCCCAATATGCCCTCAGTATGAGTTCAGAATACTTAATGTAATATCTTCTGTTCGCGAGTGTCCGACTTTGTTTCGCTGAGACTTTGTTTCTTTGTTACCTGTGTTATGACTTATGACCTGAGCTGTGTGAACGCAAAATGTTTTATTTATAAGAGCTTTTTCGTACCACTTGCTCAAAAAAGTGACATTCTATGCCACAAAAAGCGAACAGAACAAATTAGGCATTTATTAATCTGTGAAAAACAGGGAAGAAGTGTTGTACGGAATCATCTCTCTCTAGGAGAGAATGTGATTTATTAGATTCAGGTAGAATCGATCGAAAGCTAACCAGAATCATAGCACATTAAAAAATATAAAGATTTCGCGTCGACAACATATTCCGCAAAATTCGAATTGTTCGAGTATTTGTACATTTCTAATGATTTTCTGACCAGGCAGATCGCAGCCGCCATTATTGACATCGGTTATCATGTTGAGTTTTTTTTTCTTTCTTTATTTTCGGCCTATGACTTACCGTGACACCTACATTTAGTACCTTGATGTCATTGTGTAGTATTTGGGACACACGTTTCACCCGAGTGAAGCCGGATTTTCATCTAGTTAAATAAAATTACGAAAACCGACGAGGCCGTATGAGCTTGATGCCTTTGCTTTTTTAATTTGCCGCGTTTTTGTATTATTCAAATACATAAACGTTGAGTTTATTTTTACTTATTTTTATAAATAAGTTAATGTTAAATATTAATGTTTAAAATGCGTATCTCATATTATTACTGTGTTATTTTTTTCGCAAATGGTACGAAAAGTAGAGTATTTTCCTCGGTGATAAAGCTGTCTTAGTCTTGGGTGAACTTAAATCCCTCGCTACACTCAGGACTCGTCTTAAATCCCTCGCTTCGCTCGTGATTTAAGTTTTTAACACCCTCGCTACGCTCGGGAGTAAACCTCGAGTCCTTCGTTACGCTTGCGATTTAATTCGCCACCCGCGACAGAGAATCCTTGTTCTAGTGCAAGTGCTGTGCGTGTGGTTCTGGCGCTGGATTCTCAAATTAGTTTAAATAAATTTATTTATTTAACTATTTATGTACACACAATAAATTTACAGGATATTACATAAGAATTAAAAGTAAAGTACAAAGGTACTGTTTATTTCTATAGAAATTTCTGCCAGCAGACCCTCCAAAAGAAAAATGATAAAGAAATGAAGACAATAGTGTGTAAAAATAAAAAGCGAAATGTCTATGTGAATATCTTAACCTAAGTTTATAACATTATAAAAGTTTATAATATATTTAAATCAAATAAAATAATTAAATAAATGTAATATTTTTGTTGAATTTTTCCATTAGTAATTTTTAATAGCAGCCTCGGAGTCTGGTCTCGCCCTTTAATACAAACTTAAGTTGCAAGTATGCATGTAACATCAGTTACATTTTTAAAGAAAGAGGAATGCTTTTATGAAAACATCATCTATGTGTAATGTGAATCCTTCATACCTGACACCACAGAATGCGAAGTCAGGAGTTAGGTTGTGATTACATTTGCAAAGGAATACCTGAGCTGCGTAATTGTAGCCTCAAATTAAACGCTAAACATAAATGAAATATACTTTTATTTTAGCAGTAAATGATGTTTTGTTAAGTACTTCACTAAATAAAAGACTGGACTACTAATCGACTGAAGATAAACTTTAACCTACATTTAACAAAGTTACACAACCAATTTACCCCTTTCGAACGCTACATCGATAAAGAGTTTCCAATAAAACAATTCAGTAGCGTGAAAATCCTCTCTATAAATGAAGTAGGTACACAAATCAAGCGCACGCTGGCCGAGCAAGAGAATTCCGTCACCACTAAAGCGTATGCCTTCCGTCTAATCGAGTAAATGTTTCCAAACCAATGGCTCGGACACGTCGCGTAGAGCTGCTACGAGCCGTAGCTCGGGCGCCGTAGCAGTCGAGACGTAGCGCTACGTTCAGACTTGAACAAACATTTACGTAGCTCTCCAGTTAAGTTTGGTAGTTGCATTAGATATATTTTATGGGTTACGTTACTTTGTTTCGATAATCGATATTCTTTTATAGTATCAATACTTATCAACCCTTTATCGAACACTTTTAAAACATAAGACCGATTTAAAATAGTATTTTTAGTAACTGTGATCGTGTGATTTTAATGATTGCAGACTAATTATGTGGCATATCAAAGCCAAAATTTATGTCATCGTTAGGTAATTAAGGTTACCGTATGGAAATTATCCGGAATGGGAATTTTGTAGCTATAAATTGAGATTAACAAATAACTGAACAGCCGACAACAAGTTTTGGGTACATTTATCGGATAAAGTAATTGAACGTAATTACAATCCTGCTTGTTTATTATTTCTTAACAATCTAAAATATAAATCATGGCGTTACTTTCGTTTACTTTTAGTATCTCAAAACAAACTAGATCAAAATCTTCTATTGATACTAGATTTTGCCAACGGCTTCAATGGCGTAGTAAACTTTTATTACCACTGGAATGTAAAATTGGGATAAGGTTGCTTATTAGTGATCTAACTAATGCTTGATTTTTTACATTCGCGAATGCGAATAGTGAGTTTCAAATAAAACGCTCGCAATGTGATAGATGGGTTTGACATTGTTTTCATTTCAGACATATCTAAACCGCGCATTGCCAAGTAGATAAAATATAGGTAACTTGATTCGTTCAACACAAATCAACAAGTTTAGACGTGTAGTAATTTCAAATATATGTCATCTATTATACATTTCTGCTCCTGTAAAAATACCGAATTTAAATGAGTGTACACGTGCTTAACTTAATCATTAGTTTTTGATCAAATAATAATATTCTGAAAGTGTTATAAGGATTTAAATTTCGAAACTCATCTGTAAAGGCTTATAGTACATGCGGATCAATCTAAATAGGTTACCACTGCCCTAGAATGCAAAGGACATTTGAAGGAAAAGGACGGATTTTTAGTAGTAGGTATGGATCAGACAGTCCCTTCTGGCCAGGGCAGCAGGACTTATTTTTTTGATTCCATCAATATTATTATTTCATAGGTCTCATTTTTTTTTCTGGTAAAATCATCAAATGAGTGGTAGCAGAGCGGGAGGGACTGTCAGACTCGTACTGACTAAAATCCACGGTGTCCTTCAATAGCCCTTTACGTTCCAGAGTCACGGTAATTCGTTAGTCCCGCGACCCTTGCAGGCTTTGGCCCTCTGTAGAGAGGCCCTGTCATAAATGCCATAGGTTTCATAGTAAAGGTTTTAGAATGCAAATAGTCCGGTCAATTTAGACATTCGAAGTTACATAAAGTCCCAACAAGCTGGATTTTTGTGAAGTTGTTCAAAACATAATTATAAACAATGTCTGGAAGTTCCCCATCATTCCCCTGTAAGGAAAAAATTTAATTCAAGGTCAAAGGTCAAAAAAATGAGTTTTTCGCGATTTTCAGCAAAACGGTAAGTTTTATCATAAAAGTACCTCAGACAAAAATTGTAGATCATAAAATTGTCTATAAAAAATGTATCAATACTTTTTTTCTTACGAGCCACCGTTTCTGAGATATAACGATTCTGAAAGTTATAAAAGTTGTTATCGTCATATGCACACGTTTCCACGCCACCTATGAGGTAGTGTACAGTCAGGTTTAAAAATCCAGTATCAACTTCTTAAAGCAATAGACTGACGCTTCACTTTGACTTATGACCTTTTGTTATAAGTTGTTTTAATACTATACAAATCAAATTAACTTATGATGTAGTTCATAATTTCAACCATCATTCTACAAGTAATGCTAGCGCAGTGGTTAACGTCGAAGGATTCGTACGCTGCGGCGATGGATCGAACCTCACATTTTTTTTAAATTATTACTTTATTTAATTTAATTTTCAATAATTACTTTATTCTTTTTGTTATTTTTAATACATTTTTTAGTAGGAATTTGATAATTAAATTTGTTTTTTGTTATAATTACTAATATTAGTCATTAGTGTTGCGTGTCGTTCGTTGTAATCACAGATATAGATGGTCTATCTATATCTGTGGTTATGATCATAATTTTAGTATAATAAAGCTTTGTAGGTAGATCACAGAAAACGAAACAAAAGTGACAAACGTAAATTATTTTTATTTGTGAGGTAGACATAACTATGTTAGTTCGTTTCGAGTCTCATAATAGAACGTTATTGATTCCTGGTTATTTTATGTGACGATTATTTACATCTACGGTTTCATTACACTGTTATGGTTTTGCAGTGAAATATTTAGTAGTAGTGGGAATTATATAAATATTAAGAGCGAACATTATAGCCCTGCATAAAATATGTGGATGAAACTTAAAACAAAATAAGAAAAGAAACCGGACTAAGTGTGAGTACTAACATTTAAATTTTAACTATTTCACATGACATGTTAGTATTCTTTTATAAATAAGGTTCCATATTCAAAAGAGTTTGTTTAAAAGTAAAAGAAAAGTGATTGATACTTAGTATTGTGCTATTATATTACAGTTTTTTCTTAATAATAAAATAGATCAACAGCTGTTTTTGCATAAAGATAATAATAGTATTCTATGTTTTGTTCTAGTGACGTAATACTATGAGTCTGTGGGATACGAGATAATATGGCATGATGATGAGATGAGTTGTTAAGAATAAACAGGGACGTCAGCGAATGAATATTAAGGAAAATGGTTTCCGTGTAACACGAAATTAATAATTAATTCAACTTAATTGAACACGAAAATAATAACCGTTCATCGTGCAGTCAACATTGAAGGCTTACATCATCGAATATCAGCTAAAAACCGTTACGTTTATGGGAATAAAAAAAAGTTATGATTTTCTCGAGGACCTTTTTTTGATATGAATTTTGTTTATTTATTGTAAATAGACTGAAAACGTAAACATCATTTTATTGATAACTTATTATTTAAGGATTAAGAATTGAGGTATGGTTTCAAACATCTTTTCGTAAAGAAAACGATCCTTAAACTTACCTCAATATCTTGTAACAGGGTATTTTTTTATTGATAGTATATAACTTTTTTTCTCTAAATTGAACTTGGTGGAACGGAAGAAACTTGATAAGCTCAATAATTTTTGACACCGCGGTACTGGAACGCAAAGGGCAACTGGACCTTTCGTTCCAGGGCTGCCATGCTAAAAGGCGTTTATTTTGGAACAGTAACGGGACATAGCGGCACTTGAGCGTAAAGGTCCACTAGCCCTTTGCATTCCAGGGCCTAACCTAACCTAATCGGTCTGAGTCAGGGTGACACAAACCCCGAGCTCACTTCGCTTACTCGCGCGGCCCAGGAAGGCAAAGAGCAACTGCCCCTTTGCGTTCCAGGGCCTAATCTAACATGTCCGAGTCGGGGTGACCCGAATACCAAGCTCGCCTTGTTCGGTTTTGCGGCACTGGAACGCAAAAGGCAACTGGCCCTTTGCGTTTCAGGGCCGCGGTGTCTTGATACTAAACGACTTTAATAATGATAACTTTATTATTTCAAAATAAACGACTTTAATAATGATAACTTTATTATTTCTTTTGGTAAAGTAAATACGGTTTTATTAATTTTCTTATAGAAAATAACATACTAAGATGTTCGCAATTAAAATACCCTGTAATTGCTAATTAGCGACGCATAATAAAACGAAGTACCCTTAAAACCACCTATATTAATTTGAAGAGCACATTTTTTTAAAAAATTTAAATTCTCTTATTTACTATTTTATTACGTCAAAGATCCATTTAAATAATTTCATAATTATGTTTAAATAATAAAAATTGTATCGACGATTTACTACGACAAATATATAACATTATATTCAGCTCGAATATTCATAATTTTAGCAGTTTTATAACTATAGCTAAAACATAGAATTACAATAATTACAACTAAAATAAATTATTATTTTTAAATTACAAAACATGCATTTTTATTCTAAGCCCTGTAGGATAAATTATCATCATTGGTAAAAATTTTAAACGAAATAATATGACAATAAGCAGTACTAACGAAACTAGTGGAAATTTTTAACTAACAAAAACAGACTGATGGTCACCGTTGCATTGCTTTCATTACTAATGATCTAACATGACTGTGCGGATAGCGTGGGGTCATGATCAATGTGGTTTGAGTTCGAATCTTAGCTACGTTCTTTTGTTTTCATTGAAATCAATCTTTAATTTAAAGACGACATTTTTTTTATTTTCATTTAGTATTGTTGAATTCGTGACAATATTATTAATAAATAACTTATTAATTTATTATTATTTTGTATATTTACGCTTATTGTTTATTTTCAAAGAAGTAATATATTATTTAGTTTTGTTTATTAAAACAAAAATTAACATTTTTTTTTCTAACTAACCAACTAACCAACAACACACAGAAATTCCTAACAAGGCCATTTCTGCCTGTGTGTAAAAATATTTAACCTACAAAAAGTAAACAGCTGCTGCACGTTATTTGAACTCGCACCTCTTTCGATTAACGCAATTATGTAAACGCCTTAACCACTGAGCTAACTGGACTCATATTTTATCGTTGAAATTATGAACTCTACTTGAAATTATGTTGATGGATTATTGTGTATCTCGAAATTAGAAGGTCGTAAGTCAAACTAAACGTTAAGCTATTTCTTTGATAACGAGACACTGCAATTTTGATTGCCTACTGTACTTAGCGCGTTTTTGTTAACGTGGTTTCCCCAGTAGGCCTACCCCACGGGTCAGTTGTGATTCTGTTTAATGTAAAACTATTGCAAAATAACGGAAATTTTCAAAGATTGGGAAAGATAAAAGCGATGTAAATGAAAAAAAAGTGCTGAAGTTTATTCGTCTTATTCGTAAGTTTCAAATTCTTGTTCTTCTTCTTGTTCTTCTTCTCCTGCTTCTTCTTCATTTTGGATGCAAGTAAATTGCGTCAATAGCGATGTATCGCATGTTACTTCGTCGGAGTCAAACGAATCCTCCATTGTTTGTGATTCAGTATTAAAGCACGACCGGCCTTGACAATTTGTGCATGCCAAAGAACAAGACAGTCCGACTTTTTTGCAACCACATTTAGCACTGCATCTCTTTTTGCAGTTGCAAAAATTATGTTCAGCAGTTTTTCCGGCGCAGGTGGAAGTAAAGTTTGAACTGGCTCTAATATATTGTTGACCAACTTCCAACCCCAGTCTGTAGGTGTAGGGTCTAGCTGATAACCAAGCCGCACTTGAACTTGGTAATATACTCGAAGAACAAGAAGAAGATCAAGAAGAAGAACAAGAATTCGAAACTTACGAATAAGACGAATAAACTTCAACACTTTTTTTTCATTTACATCGCTTTTATCTTTCCCAATCTTTGAAAATTTCCGTTATTTTGCAATAGTTTTACATTAAACAGGATCACAACTGACCCGTGGAGTAGGCCTACTGGGGAAACCACGTTAACAAAAACGCGCTAAGTACACTACCTCATAGGTGGCGTGGAAACGTGTGCATATGACGATAACAACTTTTATAACTTTTAGAATCGTTATATCTCAGAAACGGTGGCTCGTAAGAAAAAAGTATTGATACATTTTTATAGATAATTTTATGATCTACAATTTTTGTCTGAGGTACTTTTATGATAAAACTTACCGTTCTGCTGAAAATCGCGAAAAACTCATTTTTTTGACCTTTTACCTTGAATTAAATTTTTTCCTTACAGGGGAATGATGGGGAACTTCCAGACATTGTTTATAATTATGTTTTGAACAACTTCACAAAAATCCAGCTTGATGGGACTTTATGTAACTTCACTCTCATTTTTTGGTCTAAATTGACCGGACTAAAATGCCCCTTTGGAATATTTTCTAAAAAAATATTTTAACTTGTCCCGAAGTCGTTCCGAATAGATATTTCAAAACTAATATCAAAATTTCAAAACTAGTGGCAGCCACAGGATTTTATTATTATTGCTCGGTTGATAGCTTGCCCTATATATTACATGATACTAAAAATAATTCACTATATATGGGTGTATGTTAATATACCTCTGCCTAACCCATTAGGTACTACATGAAGGCAATTTAACATGACGCTACTACTAAAAGGAGCTGGGCAGCAAATATAACTAGATTTAGAATAAACGGATCATAATTCAAATTATGAAACTATTTGAATGCTACCATTGTGGCCTTTTTAGACCCCCTAATGTTATCTCCCATCAAAAGCTCAGAAGGCCAGTCTTAGCCCCTCCGCACATGGCGTCGTATCGTAAGCGTATCGTAAAACGCGCGTAGTACGAGAGCAATACAAGCAGGAACATTTTCAAACAAGTCCACACACGAAGCGGAGTTGCAGCGTATCGTATGAGGTGTTCATTAAAATTACGTTACGCATACGATACGTCTACGCCTACGACCCATGTGCGAAAAGCCTTACTCTGCATAATGAAACATAGGCAAAGACCATACATAGAAGCCAGTATCTCCCTGTCTATGAAGATGCTGTTTAATGGAGTGTATACGTTCTGCTGACCAGTCACTAACGTCACTGCTGACTTAGCGGGCTCGGATTTAGCCGTAAGGTATTCCTACGTACATGTGAACTGTATATGTATGAACACGCAAGTGTGGGTGTGTGTGCGTAAGGAACGATCTGTTTGCTTGGGTTCATCGGAATTCTGTTACTTAGTTTCGTCACTTAGCTGATTTTCCTGTAGTTATTCGTTTTAGATTTTAAAAAATGTAGAGTTGTTCTTTTTTTTAACCAGAGGGCGCAGACAAGTATCCGGATGATCCAGGAATACACACAGTGAGGCAGCGAGTCTGCTTGTCGTGCTGCCATGGGATCTGGAGGCGAAAGGTCTTCAGCACGTCGACGAGCGGCGAGGTGAGGACCCACAACGAGATGACATCCCTGAAAAATAAACTTAAGTATTTAAATTTCGAATAACTACAGAACACAGTTTTTCTACACCAAAATACGAAGACTGATTCACATTTTGACCGTAGAAAACATTTTGATGTCCACAACACAATTCCCGGTATCGGTCCGTTCGATCAGCTACCGGAGCAACGGAGCTACCCATATTTTTCAATTCGTTTCAAATTATTAAAATCTGCCCGTGCCTGTGAGCCCGGCGCTGTCGCACGGTGAAAACGCTAACCGTTCGCTATAAACTTTTTTGATATTACTCAGCAGCCGTTGCACGTAAATCTGCCCTTACAGTGGTCCCGGCAACTTTTTCAATTTAACAGGTAAGGATAAATCGTTCATTCTTTTTATTTGAACATAGAACTGATATAAACTTCCCAAAGTTTAGAAGGTGGAGGCCGATATTGTTTGCTTCCTGTTAACTTTGGAAATCTTTTGCTGAGAAAGATTTGGTTCGTGCCTCAGTGGGCTCTTATAGTTTTGTGGAAGTAGGTATATTACCCAATATTTTGTTCCTGAAATCTTTACACGATTTTTTCATCTGCTTTATGTAACATTTTCTTGTTAGTATTTATCCTGTTGAAAACGAGGATCAGTTTAAGCGTAACAGATGACTCCATAAACGTTCGCTATCGCTAGAATGATTGCAGTCATGATGTTAACACTGCAGCAATTTTAACACGACTTTTTTTTTTGATTGCGCACATTAATATTCGTGTTTACCCATTAGCTTTGTACGTCACAACAAACAAAACATACAGTCCAAACAACAGGAGAGTGTAAATAAATACCGAGCACATTTAAATTATACATTTGCACTAATTACAGAAAGCAAACACTGACTGCAGTGCATACAAAATTATCCACTAGAAAATTGCAGGTCCATTATGTTCCACATATAGAAAAAATACAGTAATTTTCCATTAAACATTAAATTCACGATCGCAACTCTAAGGCTAAGCGTATGCTGAGACGCAGGCAATGCAGCACAGCACAGTACAGCACAGTGCAGGGCAGGTCAGTTGAGGCAGACATATGCCTCCTCCGCATGCTGCGACGCAACTGACATTCGCATCATAAACAAAGTTACCTAGCAACGAATGTATCCAGCATACACAACGCACGCGTCGCGCAGGATTCTGTGCCGGCACTGCAACGAGACGCAGAGCAGGACAGACACATGTCTGCGTGACATGTCCTGCGCCGCAGCTTACGTAGTTCAATGACGTTCCATGCTTTACAAAATCTACTCTGCTCTGCGCTGTGTGGACCTGCGTAACCTGCGTCTCAGCATACGCCTAGCCTAATTATTACAATCTACGATCAAAACAGTTGAACGATAGTAATTGATAGAGTTCGCGGCACATTTCGATGCCAAATCGATTAATAGGTGAGGTACATAAAAGTTTTTCAATCGAGAAGTTTTATCGATTAGCTCGTCGGCGACGTTACTGTCATCTAGATGAAGGAGCGGGGAACTGTTCAAATCGCATCCTTTATGCTCGAATGCTCAGAGTCATTAAAAGTTTTATCTGGCACAGATGCACTGGCTGTGTGAGTTTATTGTTGTCTACGGGAGATGCTTTCAGTGAGCAAAGCATTTGAAATTATGCTTCAGAGTGCATGCAAATCCTACGAGAATAGTTCGACGCCTTATTTTTTTATGTTCAGAAATTCCTGCGCTATAATAAAGTTCTTCACTAAAATACGGTGCAGCGATTTCTAAATTATTATTTAGCTTCAATGAAGAAAGTTCCTTAACCCTGATAAAGTATTGATGGAGTAATTGGAGGTAAAAGCTTTAGTAGGTCATAGTCGTCCACTGGCATTTTAAAACTAGTAAAGCTAAAAAGTGTATCGGCCTTCAGGAAAATGTGTGCTTCAATTACTGTACGTTTTACTAAGCTAGAGCTTTATCGGCAGAAATTCACTTTTTGTTTATCAATATACATGATTTGATTGATTTTTATTTTTTTAAGTTTTTGCTATATCGAAAAGCACTTTTAGGCTCACAGCACACATATAAAGTCCGAAACGGATCGTAACCGTATCAGTAAGAGTCGTTTAGTATTATTTGTATGAGACTCCCCTGTAAAACATACTAGTAAGGATTGTAACTTACGCGATTCGTTCCCGAGCTTGTGTCTTTCCGATGACGCTCTTACCTCTCCTGCGGCCAACCAGCAGTTAGTGAGTCGTAAGTGCGACGTCGTCTAGCTGCTGCTGAGTTGACGTAACGGGCTGCTGATACGCTTTGGTTACGCCTGGTTGACGGCGCCGGCGAAGCGAAGGCGATAAGTTGAGGATCCGTTTCCAAGTTGATATGTGTGATATGGTTCTTAGCCGTTAGTACCTTCTGGTACTTTCTACACAAAAGCCTCAAATTCTGCTACACAGTGTTACCATGGGATATGATATTCACTACCTGGTTTCTGTTGATTAGATGGTTAGTAATTTTAAGAATTTACTTTTGATTTTAGTTGCGTCCGGGTAGATTGAAAGCCGACAGCACTATGTTTGAAAGTAGGTCAGATACTTTATAATGTAGCTACTTGTTTTTCTTTATTCCAAGTTGGTACTGCATAACATTTTTTTTCTTGGTAAAATCTTCAAATGAGTCCTCCCGCCAGGGCTGGACTGGTACACTCGTACTGACTAAAATCTGCACAAGTATAGGATAAGGAATGGGTTTCATGAAGAATATTATCAACAAAACTAACACAAAAGGTTCATACCGTTTAAAGCGTTGGTATAGCAATAGCGACTCCACACCATTGTTATATTTTAATCCTGACTCACTTCATTTGTAATTGCTCAAACATCCGCAGATGAGATTTCAATTACTTCGTATATTTAAAAAGGGACTTGTCACTCTTCAATGCATAAAGGCAAATGATTCGAAGAGCCATTTTCCACTGGCAAGGCACCTATTGAGCGCCGATGACAATGCTGTCTGTCGGTGGACGGAACCCTATTGTTATACTCGGAAGCCATTATTGACATTTTCAAAGGGCTATTAAAATATTTTTTATTGAAAAACGTTTACGAACTTTTTTTGCGAAAAGCAATAATTCATCAATATATACCGCACGAAAATAATGTTAAATATTACCACAAAGGAATCCCTGACAGATTGTACGTTTGAATATGGCAAATAAATGGTCGGAACGTTTGAAAGCGAAATCGTTTAATTCTGTGATTTATAGTGTTGTGTATTGAAATGTTGACAATGTAGTCTTAATTACGGGAAACGTCGCGTCTTTACACACTATTACACACACGCCTGAAATCTCTGAAGCGTTAGGTAGAGATTTAATAGTACCCGTATTTCGCCAGTTACTTTTCAGTACCATGAATGGGGATTATTTTCATTAACCGTACGCGAAAGATTAGATAATTATTAAGATTAACCGTTCTCTGAGTTTGTAGTAGAAAATCCAATAACACTTTGATCCACGGGATATCATGCGCAACATCAGCACTTACGACCACTACACCAATAAACTGGTAATACTGTCAACAATCCCAATAATAATGTTAAACAATGAAACAATGCATTCGCCTCACTCTAATTTTTCCAACACAAAATAATAACACGACTATTTTTCTCTGAGGAGGTCCGGTATATTTAACGTAAAAGCAAATTGTTTTTCCGCCCGCCCGGGAATTGTCATGACGCGCATTGTTGCTTAATTATCAAAAAGAGGAAATAAAAAGTTCCGAAGAAACAAAGGCTTAATTAGCAGAATTTCGCCGAAGGGCGAACGAGCTCATGGTAAAAGAAAAATATACTAATATAGACACGTTCAACTCCCACCCGGCAACGAGAAATTTTAGGAAGGATATTTTGTGGGAAAATTACTTCATAATATTTGCGAAAAACTATATGTGGGCCTATAAAATTTGAAAGTTGCCCTCGATTTCTCCAGGATCCAATCATCAGATCTTGACTTGGTGAATATGGGACCACGCCGGAAGCATCTCCTTTCGAACAAAAAAAGAATTTTGAAAATCGGTCCACAATCGCCGGAGAAATCGCGTAACAAACACACAAAAAAAAAAAAACATACCGTCGAATTGATAACCTCCTTCTTTTTCGAGTCGGTTAAAAAGTTAAAAATATGTAGTGGTACAGTGGTAGAGATAACCTCAGAATTTTATGTACAAACCTCGGTAGGAAATTGTACTATGATTTTCACTTAAGCCTCTTACGTGTACCCGTACGTCGTCGTAAGTTGTGCCTACGTGGGCACTTACCCAAAATTAGTCACACCGGTCCACAGGTTACGGTCGGTAAGATCCTCTTATAAATATACATTATACACCCTTGTGATCGCCCTTCGAATTTTACTCTGACTCGGTTAAGGCTGTAATGTATTACTTCACTGTGACTGTGTGGAAATAGGATAAATTGTTACTTGGGTACATAATTTTTACTCAAAATTTAACTTATTATAAAAATCTCGTATCAGTCGTTTCTTAAGCTGCATTAAGTGCTTATGATACGATTCATAGTGACAAACGGGCAACGCTATCATCTATTGAACGTATAGCTATATCAATAAAAGTACAGAGCTAATGAAATGCTACGCGCGTACGGCTGCGTAAGGGTACAGTACGCGGTGACTGTCGGTTTAACATTAAATCAAGCCCTATACACTGTCCAGCCGTGCGATTGGATGGTCATCCGAGCAATCGGGTGGAGAAGCGAATCTCACATTGCGGTTTGAAACTTTACCCCACACTAGAGATTTTCTCCTTTATCGTGGGTGCGTTTACCAACATAGACATGCATTAACACTATCGAACTCGCGACATAGGTACGCTGTGTCCATCGCTCAGCCATTGCGCCAATCGTGCATGCATGCATGCACGCACGCTCGCGCTATCAGTCGTTGAACGTGTCAAAACCTCTCAGAACTTCTTTTACTAAACCGTTTTTTGTCGCACTGGATTCTCAATTAATTCCTTATCAAATAAGTTTTGAGTTAATTCTAAATTAAACCATTTCAATATAATAATTCCGCGCCTGTCATAACAATGATGCCAGTCTACTGTCAGGTCCTGGACAAGTCGAGGTTGTTCGGCTGTAAACAAGCGAACGTCTGCGTCGCGTGATTAATGAATGCAGCCTTGATGTGGTGTTGTGATGCAAATGACTCGAGTCAAACCCTGTGATGACTAGCCTACATATTGCTGACGTCAGGATTTTGTTACACCGTTGAATTTAGTCAAGGAGAAATAAAATCATTTTAAATTTATTAGGTACTGAATAGGGTTTAAAAATAAATATACATTTTTCAGCTTTTTTCTCTCTGACTCGCGTTTCGAGTTTATTTTTAATTTTTTATGTTTTGATCATGTTGAAAGAAAGCAAACGCAAAAAAAAGGTTTAATAACTTAAAGCATTCCAATTAAAAAGATACAAAATAAACTAACAGGGCAAGAAAGGAAGGATCGCGCAAAAATGTTCTACGAACAAAAATAAAACGCGTAGCGTACAGTTTGCCTGCTACGAAAGCGTAGCAAGCGTAGCGGCTACGTGATCGTGTCGGTCTCGCGTAGCAAGGAAAATAAAATTACTCCAAAATGCCGCATTAACAATCACCTACCTATATACTCGGAGGGTACTTAATAAAATTAATTTACGAAACTTTATCTACGGAATTGTTAAGTTCCAAAAAACATGGAAAGACACGTCGTCAAGAACGTTCCTCAGTTGGGTCGTAAATTAGATCGTCAATATTTTATGTCATGACATGAACTTTTATTATTATTGTTTTACTTTTTTTTCTAATAAGTAAAAAAGGCTTAAAAAGTTAACTTGAATTATTTAATATTCTTTACAATGTTGTAAAATATTCAGTGAGATTTTTATCACACTTTGTTGTAGTTCTTTAAAATTTAACATGTTTGAAATATCTTTTGATAATGAGTTGTAAAAGATTCATAACAACACGGTTGTCGCTATGGCTCAGCGATTGTGACTGCTGTATGTCGCAGGTTAAATTCCAACACTGGAGAAATATTTGTACTTTAAACAGCTGTTGTTCGGGGTCTGCGTGTTAATGCGTGTGAGTTTAAATGTTTGTAAAAGCACCCACGATATTGGAGAAATTCCTCGTAAGTCCGGAGCAGCTTTTTTAAAGAAATTTATATAATTAGGTATTGTGTGTGTAAATTTAAATAGAGGAGCTCGTGGCAAAATAATTACAGCCGCATAGGCCGATCTTCCGGGTTAAGCCGCGCTTACCGAGGTTGGTCTGTGGATGGGTGGCCATCTGTTATAGCGAGTTTCCTCCGTGCCTTTGGTTCCGGCTGTCATTTGTAGATCTTTGACAGTCGTTACTATTAGTCAGAAGCTCTTAAATCTGACAACCAGTCTTACCATGGGGTATGGTATTACCCAGTTACTGGCTTGTGGAGGTCCGACAGGCAGTCGCTCCATGTAAAATACTGATATCCAGCTGAATCTGGTTTGACTGGAAGCCGACCCCAATATAATTGGGAAAAGTCTAGGCAGATGATGTGTGTTAAATAAAATTACCAAGCAAGTATTTCTTGTAAGTTTTGTTACCTAAGTGATACTAGTAACTTAATTAATAATTAGTCATAATACCAGTCTACAGACAGTGTGCTCGGGTTTTCTTCGAACATTCCTCTCGAAATTACTAAATAAACATAATTGTTAAAACATCCTTCTCGGAAGACATCAGAATTATTTATCTTTCCTTTACAAACAGTTGCGTCCGCCATTATTATTTACCTAAGTTACAATTTGGAATTACATAATATTTATTGGCCGTTTTCCTGTTCCAAGCATTTGTATTTAGGCACTATGAATAAAACGGTTTGTTTTTATAAACCTGATTTTTTTGAAATTCCTAGTGTGGGGGCAACGTATTAAAAATAAAATATTAATATTCAGTGCAGGAATCGAATAAGCGACAAAGCTCAGCGACTACGCTAACTACTGACAAAAAGCTTAAAAAATAATTGTCTTTACCTTTACTAAGAAATAATAGAATCGTAGCCTTTTTAATCTCGAGCAACTAAGGTTAATAAAAAAAAATACAGGTAGGCAAGAGAGTTATATTTCACAGAATGAAACAAATCATATTTTTTTAAATTCAATTAGTCCACCTGACTGGCAGTCTTTTCTTCGAACTACAACAAAATGAAATCCTTTAGCAAGAAAATTGAAGTTTTAGTAGAAATATCAGAATTCGTCTCAGAATTACAAGGATTATAAAGCAATTCCACGAGCCTAGACTCTGAAATATTTAACAGTAATTGCTAGATAATATTGTTTTAGTACTAACTGTCGACTTGTGTTAAGAATCAATTTTAGTGATATTTGATGGTTGAATAATTACCTTATGCCAGGTTAGAGATATATCATTTATTAGATATCTCGATTCAAAAAGCATAACATAATACGGGGCGCGGAAACAAAAAACTTAAGACATACATTTTTAATATTTTGATATGAAAGATATCAAAATATTAAAAATGTCTGAGCTAGAGGACTGTGCTTCACTTAAGTTAAAATAACCGTTAAACCAACCAACTAAGGTTTAAGTTTACTTTCCATTTATAGTTGTAACAACCATTAACGGTGTGACAGTCGGACCCAGACCTCACAATGATTGGACGTAGCGCTCGGCGTCCACGTAGCAGTGGCGTGGAACCTGATGAGGCGTTTCTAACGCCACAGCTTTGCTGGCTAAACCATTGTTTGCCCAACGCCCGCCCTGTGATCGAGACACGCTGTTTACCCTTCGAGGTTTCCTTTAATTAATTAGGGTATGCAACTATGTGCCTATACGGTTAAGATTCAAAACAGCTTACGTTAACGTAATTTGTTTCATAGTTTATCGGGTTTCGTCGTGGGGGAGGTTATTGACAGTCGTTAAGAAAGTGGATCCAATTTATAAATTAAAAACAAATCGATTTAAAAAAAACATACCGTTTACCACAAAAATAAATAAATACCCGTTGAACACTTACCTAAAGAAATTGACAACGTCAAAACGACATGTCTCAATGATATAATATATAAGGGTCTTTTTTTTTCTTTTTTTTTATTGGGGATTTTTATCAACACGGATATGTCAACCCCATCATACCTTATACTTAACTCAATACTATCAAATGAAGGAGAACTATTAACGCGATCTAAATCATAGAGACTATGTGGTCCTCACCAGAAGGGTCGTTTTGCAGTTAAACTTTTCTTAGACAATCGTTCAACGGCTGTTTATCTTTTTGTGGTAAGGTAAGGGTTTTGAACTTTGTCAAAAAAATACTCAAACGATAAATCAAAGTGAGAAGAAATTCAAAAAACCCATGAAAATCCACTTTTTGCCTAAAATAATTTAAGGGTTTCCGTAACATAATATTTTCAGAACCTGGTGTTACACAGATAACAATTATACTCTGTTTATTCGAGACTCTCAAAAGACCTGGAACAGCTAATAATAGCCAAATATTTGGAGATATTATTCTATGTATTAGAGGATTAAATTACTGATCCAGTATTCGGGTAACTCCTACGCATCTGATCATTACTGGTAATGAGCTTTTCCCTATTATCAACATGGTACTAGTTAGACACCCACGTGAAAGATATAGTTACCTCAACTACAAACAAAGAAAATGCTGAATAAGCTCTTATTTAGCCAACTAAGAAGACTTAGCGGGTTATTATATTTAATGTGGAAAAAGGATTTGATCTGTATCTCTATGGATACTGTGTATGAAATGTATCTCTTATAGGACTACTTCAAATGAGCTGGCGTTTGACGGATTTGCGTAGGTATATCACAAAATAAATAGGTATTACAAGAAAATATGTAAATCATTTCTGCACTCTTTCTTCATAAATATATATTTCTTTTTTTAATGTGTCGTTCATATTTCCCCATCCTCGTATTTTGCTTTACGAATTAATTTAATTTAAATATTATTATTATTAAATGAATGTTAATGTAATATAATGTTCTAATGTAATGTTAAGTAATCACCTTTACAGCATTTGACGAAGGCAAATGAATAGTTATACAATAATATAATATTCCACAATTATCACACAACGCCATCTAGTCCCAAGCTAAGCAGAGCTGGTGTTATGGGTACTAGACAACTGATAAACATACTTATATATTTGTAAATACATATTATAGATAAATTACACCCAGACACAGAACAAAATATGATCGTGCTCATCACACAAACATTTGTCCTGGGTGGGAATCGAACCCACGACCCCCGGCATAGCAGTCAGGGTCACTAACCACTAGACCAACAGGCCCCTGCCGGGGTCGCGGGTCTTATACCATCACCGTGACCCCGGAACATAAAGGGCTATTGAAGGACACCGTGGATTTTAGTCAGTACAAGTCTGACAGTACCTCTCGCCCTGCCCGGGGTGGGAGGTCTCATTTGATGATTTTACCACGTAAAAACAAAAAAAAAGACCAACAGGCCAGTCTACCATATACCAGAATTACTTACTAAAAATTTTGCATAATAAGCTGATCATCTACATAATTTAAAGTCGATAAAAAGTAAAACCTCTGAAAGGTTACTTAATTATTGCAATTTGGTTCTGATTCAGCTTTCTCAAGACGAAACTGTTCAAAAACGTTAATCAAAAAATATAATGAGGTATTCTTTGTAGGGATTCCTTTTAATTAGCTTCGTTCGCTTTCATTATCACTCATTAGCAGGTTATTGAAATTGAGTCCAAAAGAAAAATCGTATAAAAGTTACATAGGTAGGCCCTTCGTACACAAGGCGACTCAAGTTTCCGATAGCTTACGACTTTAGCATCCATTGACGCGTGCCTGTGAACGAATCTCTATGGAATTGTATTGCGATAGTCGCTTGGATACCGAAGTCGTAAGGTATCGCAGACTTGCGTCGCCTTGTGTACGAGGGGCGTAGTCCATTAGTCGCACTTACCTACATTTCGACTTCAATCGGAACCACCCAAGGTTCGATGGTATGCAAATTCTTTTATTATCTTTTTGCGTCTGAGAAACTTAATTATTTAAGAGATAAGTATTTTATTAAACGAACGAGTAAAATTTTCAATCCGACGTCAATATTTAAAGAGTGACTTAAATATTCAACTATATATTAAAATGACTCGGACGTAACTATCATCATAATACAAAAAATAAAACAAATACCTATCAAAACTACGTATTTATATCTATGATCTGCAGTAAGGGACGTGAAATTAAATAAATATCTTGATCTAAACGACATCAATTTAATACGATCTAAATTGGCTGTCAAAGAAAACGCGTATAAAAGATACTTAAATATTTGAGTTGACCGCAGCTGTAGTTTAGGACTCAAATTCAGTAAAATACTCGGATTTTTCTGGAATTTTTTTTAGATACATGACATCTAAGTCTAACGATTCTGTAGAGGTTATTCTACTGGTACTGATTTCGAACCCAACAAAAGAGGCACGGAGAATACGTGTACCAACACTTCTAATACTAGAAAGAAAGAAAGAAAAGTGCGTTTATTGGCACTTGTGCTAAAACTTAAAACTAAAACAATACAAATTTTATAAAAATGAATGCCAAAGGGCCTCAGCTCAGCATAATGTCAGGTGGCAACACAAAATGTACTAACAAAAAATGACATTGAAAAAACTTTTTTTTACGTGGTAAAATCATCAAATAAGTCCTCCCACCCCGGGCAGGGTGGAAGGGACTGTCAGACTTGTACTGACTAAAATTTACGTGTCTTTCAATAGCCCTTTATGTTTCGGGGTCACGGTAATGAAATAAGACTCGCGACCAAAAAAACAAAGTGCTGTGCACACATGCAGAATCGAACCTAGGCTCGATTCGCGACCCACTTCACGCATTGGGCCACAGGTCCCGTGCGTGCACTGACATTGAAAAAACTTGGAATGTATTTGTGAATTAGTGATTATTGACTTATGCTCGGTAATCATTCCACAGGAGTATCACATCGGGACAAAAAGTATCATCTATGTAATGAAGGTCATAAACTGTTTGTGTATCATCCAAATCTATTAAATAATTATTGTTTGAAAGAGCAACATCGATCCATCCAACGTTCGCATATTATAACAGTGGTAAGATACATCTATCTCTCTATTTTCCACTGAAAAGCGTTAGTAATTACAGTACAAATTGGCCTTGGCGTTGCCAAAAATGTCTGACTTTATATAAAGCGACCACCAACCGACCCAACCAAAATTAACATAGCGTTAGTGTCTGTGCATTTATTATCAAAAAGAGTATATTTTCTAACAATAATAACCATTGCAATTTCAAGTTTCAGAAAATTTAATGAAAAAAAGAGACTTTTATGGAGTTATAAAGTAATCACGTACACGTACGTAACAATACGGTGTACAGCGATTTTGAAAATCTGAATGTGGTCACCTACTTTTGATGCTGACTGCACCTAACGAGTATACGCCCACAAAAATGCTTTTGTAACAAAGGTGGCCCCGCAAAAATGATTTTAATCTTTAACCGAATTTATTGAAAAATCGCGTCGCACATTTTTGACCGCTATACTGTAAGCAGAGGCTGTCAACGCCCGGGATAAAATTTCTGCGGCTTTAAAAAAATAAAAAAAGTACATTTTTATCCCCGGCGACTGAAAGCTGTCATTTTATAATTCAAAACCAATTTCAAACTCAAAGTGGATTTCAATGTTATGTCAAATCAAATTTTATTAAGTTAGTAAGTTTAATATTGAATAAAAACTAATTTCAAACTAAAATAGTGGACCACAATTTATGAAACGTTTATTTTAAAATGTATCTTTGAAAAGAACATTTAAAATATCTATGCCAAACTCAATAGAAAGTAGTAGTATTGATTTATTATTCGTTGCATAATTTAGTCATAGTGACACTGAGAAGCCACCTCCAAAAAACTCAGAAAGAAGTATGGCGAATTTTTAGGCCGCTAACGACAAAGTCAAAAATCAAAATACTATTTTAACGCGAAGAATTTATTTAATAAATCAACAATTAATTAACAAAACAAATAATAAACGACCTAAACAATTAAACAAAACAAAAACATCTTTCTTCTCTCTATCCACCCACGCCCGTATATTTAATGAAAATTAAACAAAAGAAGCTCTGTTTAATTATATTACAAGTCATGTATTTAAGAAGCCTGATTAAAACAAGCATCTAAGCAGTCCGAATGGTCCATTAAAACCGTGGTAGCTGTTTAAAGCTTGGATTCCATCAGAGATGTGCTGTGCTACTTTGCTATGGATGCGTCTGATATCCACCAATCATATTCATTGGTGCACATAGCACAGCACTGATGGAAACGGATTCAAATAATTATGTGTGCTATGGATGTGTGCTATGGATGCGCGCTATGGATGCGTGCAATGGATGCCCGCTATGGGTCGTCTTCCCTACTTACTATCGATACATCGCATAACTCGAGCTGCGCATCTTCCTTGCGAAGCTACTTTACATTTTCGCAGCTAAGCTGCATAGCACACCTCTGGTGGAAAGGCACCCTAAGCCTGCTTGCAAGATTACTAACATTCTCTGTTGTATGCTAATCAAACAAGCCTGGGTTGGTTTGGCTGAGGAGGGAGGGAGGGGGGAGGTTGTTCCTCATTCTGATTGATTCATTGGATGTGGTTAATGCGTCTCTATTGTCAGGAAATCTATATGAAGACTAGGTGTATGTTGGGTTTAGCTTGAGTTATGTGATGTATTTAGCTAAGCTTAAATATTTACGTCTGTGCCGCAGACTGTAAAACATCTTGAACCCAGAACCTCCTGCTCAACAATTATCAAGCATAATTGATCACTACACTGAAGAACCAGACATAATTATCTACATTAATATATAAAAAAATATATTTTGGTGTGAGTATTTTTGTAACGAATAAACTCAAAAACTATGGACAGATTCCAAAAATTCTTTCACCGGTAGAAAGCTGCTTTGGTTCTGGGTGACAGGCAATAAGGGGGTGGGTGGAAAGTGCGGGCGAAGCCACTGACACAAGCTAGTTTTTGATAATAAAACTCGGCCGTAATTAGACAAGTTGAGCAGGAAAGATCTTACACTAAGACAAAGACAAGAAATAAAACAAAGTTCCAAAAGCATTTACTTTTAAAACCATAATTAGCCATGTTTTATACCAACAACGTTAAAATCAGCACGCCATCCAAACATTCAGTCCGCCATTACAAATCACGTGATCTACATAAAAGCATGGAGGAATCCATTTAACGAGGGAAGGTAACATTAACTTCTAATTTAGTTCTCATCGCGGACCGAACTAAAGGTATTACACCTTGTTTTTGTGTAAATATCAATTTAGATTACACACAGAACTGGCGGGGAATGTTCGCAATGGCCGGTGGCTACCAACGGCGGGTATTAAGAAGAAATATGTAGTACGTGACTACGTGAACTGGAACACAAATGTAAGTGAAAGTTACTGTTAAAGCTTGTACAATTATACGAGTGGTGTTTGGTTTCCTGAATGTACAGTCGCGGATGGAAAATGTTTGTCGTTGTAAGTTTTGCTGTTGGTTGTACTATGTCATTTTATTCTCTCGAAGTTGTAGAATTATTCGATCTTTAAAAAAAATATACTTTCCTTTTAACTATTATGATTTTTAGTATATTTTTTTATGTTTTTTAAATATTTTATATATGTACTGCCTGCGTCACGAATTGTGAAACTTTTTTGTGGAAAAATAATGGAGAAAATAGTCTTTGTTGGCTACGTTGTATGCGCCTAATGTATTGAAACAAAGGGTCGCATTTTCAAGTTCTGTTCGTAATATAATTTTTATTTCCACAAAAAAGCTTCATAAATATTGTTGTTACAATGTTGGCATTTTGTGTTCTTATGTTTTTTAACCGAGTTCAAAAGGAAGATTTTTCTAATAAACCCATATCGTACAGATAGCGCGTACAATAAGTCCACATAAATGTATAGCTTGACTTTGTAAGTATTATTTATATAATTATTCGCATTTATGTCCTTGTACCTAACGATATAATGTATATTGTACAATTTCTGATCTTAACATAGAAAACTACTAATGAATTAAAAACAAATACAACAAAATAGGGACTGTTCCGTTTGAATTAGACTAAATAGGCTTAATGTTTGTACAAGACGGAGCGGCTGATTTCTCGAGCCCATTTTTATTTATTTTCACCTTCAAAACTTTTAATTAAAAAAGTCGTTCCCTATTTATAAGATTCACAAAGACTGAACAACAAAATGTTCTTATTTTCAGGATTCCAAGATTATATTACGCGGGCTGCAAATAAAATTGCGCTTCATCGAACGTAAAAATTGTGATGACGTCAAAAAGGTATAGAATAAATAACCTCACGTGCATAAAAGTGCTGAGATGAGCATTTACACATGAGTGTGTACAGATTCGATGACACAAAGCCGTTGAACGTGTATTTCGTGCATGAAAATGCAAGGTTGTACCATTTTTCTGATTCTGTGACATTGCACAAATAGCTGTGGGGCGAATGTCTCAAATCTCAGAAAGTCGGTGGATGTTCTTTCTATTTGCACGCCACTGTAAAGTCTCGCCAAGAAAAATATATTCCAATTTAACAGAGATAGTGCTCTGGGATGGCCTCGTTGTGCCAAAAGTTTCCATTAAAAAACGTTGGTCCCGACGGGTTCTGTACAACGGTAGCGAGACATTTGCTTACAGCCGTCCCGGGTACGTAAGTACCTCCCTACACGTGTACGAAACTTATGTATAGCTCAACTCTCTTTAATCTATGTTATAGTTCGAATTGTAGATCTATCATTTTGGTTATGGTATACTTATTTTTTGACGTCACGATTGGCGCAGTGGCTCAGCGCTTGTGCTGCGTGCCTGCGTATCAAAGGGTCAGTTACCAAATGGAAAAAATAAATCTATAGGCTGTTTGGTGCTGGGAATTTTTAAATGTTTGTACACACACCCACGATACTCGTAGTAATAACAAGACAAAATTTAAAAAAAAACCGCAGGACTTTTAACCACATTGGCCCTGTTTTAGAAGACCTAAAAGTCATTAGGGCACGTATTTTCCCAGCAGGGCTAACAGTATTTAATAGTAAAAGGACGAAGTGATTACTTTACCTTACCACCTAAACAAAGAGCTCATTACTTAAATACTTAAGTTAAGGGTCTTGTTGGCCAGAAAGCGCTAATAAACCTTAAACTAAGTACGTACTAGTATTTATTTATTTAATGTTTGGGATCCTTGCAAACGAATGTGTTAGTAAGTTAAAAAAATGCGCACAAATTCGCTTCATTAAAACTATAATAAACACTTACACACAATAATAAAAAACATAAAACCATTATTGCTAATAAAACTGACTTTCAAATCAAAAAACAAAAGTAAAATAGTTTGTAAAGTCCCCTGGCAAAAAGTCAATGGTATAGAGGCCATCAGATCAACCTTCCCCCATCTGTCAAAAGATCGCCCGGAGGATATGGTGGGACATACTGTGGAGATCTCTCCCGCTTGAACAGAGCACCGACGTGGTCGTCTGGACTGAATGGATAAATTATAAAACACGGAAAAAAGAAAACCTTTTAATATACCACAAAAAACCTTGACATTATTAGACAAGTCTTATTCATTTTATCCTCCATTTTTTTCACCCATAGCATTTTCCCCACCCTAAATAAATAATTTTCCAAATCGGATTAATTAATAACGACGAATTATTTAATGAGGAAGTTCTGAGGTACCTACAAACAAAAGAAATACAACCAAATTGATAACCTTCCTCGTTTTTTTGTCGTCGGTTACAAAGTACGTATAAATACTAAAATATTGTACCTAAGTTGTCGTCGGTTACAAAGTACGTATAAATACTAAAATATTGTACCTAAGTACAGACATTAAACTGTACAGTACCATAACTACCAGTGTTGTTCCACCCCATGTATTTGTTCAGCTACTACCCTCCAATTAGTCATAGACAACTCGGAGGGAGGGTACAACGACCCCTTTTTGCGCGATTTTTATTTGTTCGAATCACTAATGAACGATTCGCGTTTTTCAGCGAATTTAGTCTATAAAACAGGTAAAATAGAGTCTATTTTATGTAATATAGACTTTTTTTTTAGCGTGGTAATATCATCAAAAGAGTCCCCCCACCCCGGACATGGCGGGAGGGACTGTCAGACTCGTACTGACTAAAATCCACGGTGTCCTTCAATAGCCTTTTACGTTCCGGGGTCACAGTAATGAGATAAGTCCCGGATGCTTTGGCCCTCTAGAGTCCCCTTCATTTTGCTGACGCTCTTTGAGGCGCGTGTGGAACACAACGCGCTGTCAACCCGGGTATCGTCCACGGTCGAGCGGCGAGTTGTCCTATGTAACATAGACGTAACATAACATCACGCCAGTAATCCTAAATGGTGAGGCAAAAGGTGCTTATTAATAGTAGATAGGTACCAACACTTCGTCAAAACTATCATATTTTGCCATTCAGTAGGCGTTAGATTCCGACCCCGGAACTGAACCCCCACTGAATCATTAATTGTATTGATAGAATTGAGCACTTGAGCAAGCTAGCTATGACTTATCTCATTCATCATCATCTCCGTGACCCTGGAACGTAAAGGGCTATTGAAGGACACCGTGGATATGTTAGTACAAATCTGACAGTCCATGTTTTGATGATTTTACCACGAGAAAAAAAGAAGCTACCTCCCTTTTAACTGAACTGAAACCACCAGACACAATCATAAGCTCGTAGAATGAAAGAAAATATGAGGACATTTCCATATGACGAGACGAAGTACCTACACCAAAATAAAATATCACATTTCGCTATCTTGAAGTTTTTGTAACTTAGGTAACATTTTCTTTATATTTTCCTTTTTAGAGCACCAACGTCAGAGATCCCAAATCTCAGGACTAGTTATTCATAGCCGACCTTTGTTGTCCACGAATAGATTTATAATATGAAAGAAATGTGAATCTGAGTGGGGCTTGTGATACACTCGGTCGTGGGTTTAAATTCTTAGGTATTTTCATGTATATATTTTGATTTTATTTTTCTCTTTTTGAGACTTTTATCATACAAGGGACGTATTTAGAATTTAGATATTACTATTTCAAATTGTAATTGATATTTTTGTTTTGTAAAGTAAAAGATATCAAACATGAAATTCATATTCATAAAAAGAAACAAACCATATTGATCATACTGCCGGGGTCGCGGGACTTATACCATCACCGTGACCCCGGAACGTAAAGGGCTATTGAAGGACACCGTAGATTTTAGTCAGTACAAGTCTGACAGTCACTCCCGCCCTGCCCGGGGTGGGAGGACTCATTAAAATTTGATGATTTTACCACGACAAAAAAAAACCATATTGATCAATATTGATATGATAATGTCTTACTATGCACTGGTTTGGTTACTCAACACGTATTTCGGTACATCACTAACGTCTGTAATTAGTATGTATTGCAAAGTAACTGGGTTCTGGAGGTCCGATGGGCAGTCACTCCATGTTAAATACTGAACCCCTAAAATAGTTGGGAAAAGGATAGGAAGATGATGATGACTCCGTCTGTAAGCAGAGGTGTTATTTAATAGTACATCCAAGTAATCTAAGTCCCACGTAATACGGAGCGAAAATATTGCCATCAATCGTGCAAGAATCCACAAAAAAATATATATCCAATAACAGTTTGCCCGACCTTTGAATCAAACCCAGGACTACTTTTGCTCAACAGTCCACTAGAGCAAATAATTTTAATAAGCATAGTATCGTAAATTATGTTAGTATGATATTATTGTTAGGTATATGAGTTTGAAATTACTATTAACAAAAGGGTCATTCCATCGTTTCGGGTGTTACAATTGAACTCAATAAACTATGTTTTATTTGTAGTAGTATTCTTAACTAGACAATTATAATTATCGGATCACCAACATATAGGGTTATATTTTCTTTTCTTAAAATCACAATATTTAAATACTTGGCCAATAAAGAGAAAATGCCAAATAAGTAGCTGTTTCGGGCGTTACACGAAATTGCCTCTCACTTCAGACAATCTGTCTTAACATGCATAATTCAGCGAATTTCCCTAGTAACCTCTAGTTTAATTTATATCATGTAAAACTAGATCCAGTAGCCCACCTAAACACGTGACAAAAAGTTCATTATTAAGTTTCCATGATTTTTAATAAATAAAATTACCTGTTTCGGGTGTTACCACTGTTTCGTTTCGGGTGTTACGAGTACGATATGGAATCGCATATATCCGAAATTTTGAGCTATATTAATGAAATTTCAGGCTTTCTATAAAAAATATTTATAATAAATAACTATTACGGAATTTTGAACTTTTATTATTAGAATTAGGCTTGTTTTTTTCGGTGTTAGTTTGTATGAAACTTCGTGAACAAGTGCTAAGAATCCCAAAATTTTGTTGAGTATTTATTTGATTTTCTAAATGTATTCCATAAAGATGATGGCCCGGAGTAAACATTTACAAAGAAAAAGTTCGACATTGGTACAGACGATTTCACGGGTCGAGTTGTAGTTTTATTTCTTAACAATAAGGGGATATACTTTTCTAAGACATGTATTTGTACTGGGAATTCGATCATCTTAAGTCCTCGTAACGTACATCATAGAAATCTTCATTAGATCTGATTGTTTTTGCTTTATCTCCAACTATTTGTTAAGACACAACTTGAACCTCGCCTTTAGCCCATTTTAAAGGTTAATCATCGGAGAGATTTCTTTATTCTAGTCACATACATCATATTAACACCCATGCAAAAAATATTATATGCTGCGACGATAAATAAGTACCTATAAGCAGTATAAGATTGTTTTACAAATAATGTAACACCCGAAACGTTTCGGGTGTTACCCATTTAAAACCGTCGGAAATACAATTAAAACACATGATTTCACTTTCATTGTTAAATATTCGACTAGATTAACCACAGGACCTTACTTTGGCAAAATATGTTAGTTTAACCGCTAAAGTCCCAGCGGCACAAAAACGTGCCGGTAAACGAGAATTGCCGTTGAGCCCCGCTGGCACATATTTGTGCCACCAAACCGCGACCGATTTAAAACTGTATTTGTAGTTAAGATAAGTCTTAAAATCTTTTGTGAATGAATGTTCTCGACGGCAGATAATATTTTAAAACCATAAACAAAGATAGAAACTAAAAATATCGATGGCAACATTTAAAAAAACACGTGTGAAGTTAGTACAAAAAATTCGTGCTCGCGGTTGCGCCGCGCGCTTTGAAGTTCGAGTTTGAATATTGCAGGAATCGGATACAGAACTCGTAAAATATCATTATATTTAGATTACCAGTATAATCATGAGTTAGTTCCCAAAATTTCGTATAAATTGATCACACAGTTTAGTCAGAAATTAACATAACACAGCAACATAACTATAAACATAAACATTCGCAAGTTCTCCGATTTCAATAGGATATGTTTATTTCTTGAGGTCTTATCAGTACGTTGTTAACATTGTATTTCATAGCCACTTCATTGAACAATCCGACACTGTTTAGACTGTGTGAATAGAAGCAATAGAAACGGAGCGATAAGAGTTTTAGTGAGTGGTGTCGGATTTCGCTGACGATAAGAGCCCGTCCGCGGGGCTTGACGTATGGCTGACGTATTAAAAATGGCGGTAGTCTAGCGGTTAAATATATTATAATTAGGCGCAAAATTAAACAAACAATTACCTCTTTTTCGTTTCGGGCGTTACACTGATACCACAGTTTGCAAAACCCCTTCTCAAAACAGTAAATATAAACTGTTTATTTTTTTTCGTACGACACAAATAACTACAATAAGTTAAGCTAACTTACTACGGAAACCAAGTGATGGTTGACAGCTTCTTTCTTTTCTTTTAGCTTTGCCAATATTGGGCTATAAGTTAGCTTCTAGTCCTTGTCTTTCTAACATTACGTTTACGTGGGTATAACATGAAAAATATTGTGAATTATGCAAAAAAAAATCCAGACAAGAAGGATAGGAATGTTCTCTATGAAATAAGGTTATAATTGACTTATTACGACGAGGTTTTTTTTTGAGGCCTTGGTAGCGTTTGTCATGGAATGACCCAAAACTAAGTATAAAGTATTTTATTTTAATTTTCAATAATACTTGTACTCAAAGAAATCCCTTGCGTACATATTTCTAGAAAAATCTTTCAACTTAAAATTAGGTTATTCGTAAGTACCTTACTTAAGGCACCACTTTACCTAATAAAACCCTTAATTTATAAAAGCCTCTACATCATAATAAATTACAATCATTAATGTTTTTTATGTCTCAAGAGTTTAATGGTTTAGATCTCACAAATGGTCGCTTGTCTGTACATTAACAACATTATCTAAAACCACATCAATAGCTTTTCAGAAAATAAAACTTAGTTCTTTGTGATAGCAGGTATTAAAATCTAAATTATCCTTAAAAAAAAACTGCCTCCCAGTATCTTACTTTTAAATATCAGTAAAGTGTATGGAGCTATCTCATTTCTATGTATCATCAATCATACTTTCAAATCATTTGGGGCGGGAGATAAGCACACTTTTTTGAATAAAACCGTTTTTGAATAGCAAAGATATAGGGCGACTCCTCAGTAGACGCTGCGATTAAGATAAGATGGAGTAAAACGTTTTTATTATGTTTTTAAACAAAAGATATTACACTTAAAGAGTATAATAATGGATAAAAAATGGAAGTAAGCGGCTTTAAGAAAATATATTTTAAAAATTATAGGGTTTTCACGATCGTATTCTTGGCTCATTTGTCTTTTATATGGCCGTTACTGTAATGTTTCCCCCGAGAGGCATACTTCTCGGATGATATTAATAACGACTGAAGCGAACGCTGCCATTTCCCTACAGAATTTTTACTGGAGGTTTGTAATCCTTCCGTGTTTTGTGTCTCATTGTTATTTGTAGGTTTATTTTACGAACTTTCTCTTTTCTCACGTTTCAGTTTTTTTGTAAATATCAAAATTTTAATTATAGAAAAAGTATTTAGTTTACTCGCACAGTTAATTAATGCTTGATTATTAAAATAAAGTAAAAAAGGCCTGTGAAACGTCAAAAGCCTTCTATCTCGACGTGGTCCAACGCAGCACCCTTTAAAAATAAATATCACGGTATTAATATATAAACTCAAAAACCAGATATCATTCGCACTGTGTTCACTTTATATTTTTTTTTACACTGGAAATCACTCTAACACTGTGTTGTTTACAACTCAGTTATTATTTTATTTATGTTACTTTTCTAATCAGTCCAGGTGTCAAAGAAAAATCTGGAAATTTATTACATTGATATTCAAAATGACAGTTTGTAGCCTGAAGGGATATCGGAGCCTTTATCACGAGTTTTCAGTGTTTTACAACGCTTTTCCAGTATTTACAGCGTTTCTTGTAAGGAATGGAAGAGCACCTCTGGTGTACGAAGAAGGAACTATTGATTATTAACTATTAATGTCAAAGTTCCAGTTTACTTTACGTCACAATAATTTAGTTATAATTATATAATATATTAACACATGATAAGGCCTCTCAAAAAGCCTAAAACCACCACAAAATGATAAAGAAACAATAATTCCAATAACCGACATAGATAAACACAACACAACCCTGTATTGTGATATCACAATACAGTGTTGCTAGCGAAGAAAAAAATACCAGCATTGTTAATCAATATGAATCTTATTATATTTAGAAAAAGAAATGTTTTTGGTGCAACTAATACCCCTGTTGAATAAGATATATAATATAATGAATACGATCAAATTACTTAAAAAATCATCTACCAAACAATTAAATGGATAATTTTTGTTTATGGTAACATCCTTTTACGTGAACGAGTCAGTCAAGTACAGTCAGGTTTTTACTATTTATTTTTAGATCCATCGATTAGTAAAGATATTTATGGCATAATTAATTATTTATTTAAAAAAACTTTATAACATTTTGGTTGAAAGGATTTCAATGCAAAAGGATTAATTTAATCTAAATATGTTTTTTTCACGCTACCCTCATTGCATTTGATTTTTGTCAACGTTGAGGTAATTGTCAATTTCGTATCCAATAATCAGTATCGCTTGAGCCTCGTAACCGACAGGTCGAATTAGTCCTTGATAATCGCGAATAAAAGGATTTGAGTGTTAAATGGTCAAAAAAAGTGTGAATGTGTTTTGCTTAAAGTGATATAAATACGTAATGACTACGTTTGTGGACTTATTTTAATCAGTGAGCTAACACAAGGTCGCCAGAACGTTATAAAACGGCACCGTGAACCTGGAAGACAAAGGATTCGTCGTCTTTTCTGCTCTTGTGGGTAGTTTCATCTGCGCTCGCGCTCTGGTTGGCAGTGATTTACTTCGCTCCTATTTATAATAACGATTATCGTATTCCGTAATCAAATCCTTGTCTCACTAGTTACTCCTAAGTGTTGTGTTAAGTGCTGGGTCTGTGAGTAGGTAATACAGTGTTCATCATACATCCGTTTGCTACTGGAATTTGTTCATTGCTTCAGCTATCGGTAAGTACCTACATTTTCTTAACTTGTACATATATTGTTCGTTAATCTTTCACTTTAAACGTTCTAATTATGTTTATTAATATCGAAATCCGAAAAATTATGTTTTTGCAAAATCATGACCCATCCACTCGTATAGGTATTGTAAAGAAAATCTTTGAAATATATTTTTTTAAAGTATGTTCTTAATGAACATGTTCGAATTTCGAACGTGACGTCTAGCGAATTTTTTTAAGCATCTCGTTCAGAATCTGCGATGATTTACTTGAATATAGGGTTCAAGGTCGCATCTAAACGCCTGTACATTTTTATTTAGTGAAAAGTCACCTTAATCAAAATTTTAACCGCACGATTAGCGCAATGGCTGAGCGATTGGACTGCTGTGTGTCGCGGGTTCGATTCCCGAATGGAATAAATATTTGCTGATCGAGCCGAGGTTATAAACTTGAATGTACGTTCCACGACTTCGATATGGGTAGATTTGTGATACGGAAGAATTAAAACAATGTGATGAGTAAATTTTTTAATGGCTCGAAGAGTAGAATGAATGCGTAGACAGCACGGTTAGCACGGTGTTCGCGAGTTCGATCCCCGCTTAGAACAAAATTTGTATCATTTTTTTTCGACAAATAGTCATTCTGGTTCTAGTTGTTTGCGCATGTGAGTTTCTACGTTTGTAAACACAAGATACGGGAGAAATCCTAGTGGAGTAGAGGAAACGTTTTTTATAGGAAATAAAACAAAAATAGAACAACAAATTATTTATTCTGACGATGGATCGAAACAACTATAAACATCAGAGTCAATTGAAAAGTCTTTGCCCATGTTAAAATCCCACTTGTATTTAACATAATATTTGTATAATTATGTATATTTTCCGATTCTCGAAAACGACTCTAACGATTTTAATGAAATTTGGAGTATAAAAAGAAAGATAATTTATTTGACAAACATACGTTTACATAGACTGGGTAATCAGACATGAAAGGTTTTAAATACTATGATGTGAGTCTTCATGCTTTGCCAATAACGACGTACAAATTTTGAAGGTTTGAAAATTATATTTCATTGCGTATGGTCATTTGAAATTTAATTACAAAATACATAAGAAATAAATAATAATAATTGACGTCAAGATATTATTGTATAAGCATGTATTAGTCCTTTTTTTGCGTGGTAATATCATCAAATGAGTCTTCCCACCCCGGGCAGGGCGTGAGGTACTTGTCAGACTTGTACTGACTAAAATCCACGGTGTCCTTCAATAGCCCTTTTTGTTCCGGAGTCACGGTGATGGAAATAAGTCCCGCGACAAGTATGTAATAGTCAAAAAATAAATTAAATTAAGTAGGTCCAGTATATTCAATATCATTGTTGTTTAAAGGGGCCAAAAATCAATCTAGATATGTCCCATGTCTGGAAAAATTAGTTTTCTCCGTATTTTCACGCATAAATATTTAGATGTAGAAAATGTAGCCCAATTTGTTTAAGCGTCGACTTCCATGCGGGCATGCGGACAGCGAGTAAAGGGCAACTCGCTGTCCGACCATGGACCATGCCCGGGTCGACGGCGCGTCGTGTTCCACGCGCGCCTAAAAGAGCGTCAGCATAATGACGGGGCCCCCTCTCAGAGGGCCAAAGCCTGCCGGGGTCGCGGGACTTATTTCCATCACCGTGACCCCGGAACATAAAGGGCTATTGAAGGACACCGTGGATTTTAGTCAGTGCAAGTCTGACAGTCCCTCCCGCCCTGCCCGGGGTGGGAGGACTCATTTGATGATTTTACCACGATAAAAAAAAAAGCGTCGACTTCCATTATGATGACTATGAGTTCAAACCCCAGATTAACATTGGATTTTTCTTTTTTGTTTTCTATTTGTCAGTTGGTTTTTAGGGTGTTTTTTCTAAGTTTTTTTTTTAAGTTTCTTTTTTATCCCAGTGCAAACGCGCTGAATACTATGCTGGTGACCATGATCGTGGATTCAAACTCCACATTTGAGCAGGTTTTTGTTATGTATTCTTTCACTTGGTTACTATGATTGACATTTTGATTGATTGATTGATTTTGATTGATTGATAATTGACATGATTACTTTGTAATTTATTTATATTTTTACATCTTTTGACATTTTCTATGTCATTTGTTTTTTTTTTATTTTATTTTGTATTTTTTGTTGACATGAATTACTTCGTAATTTTAATGTTCTCTTTTTTTGTGATTTTACTAGCTTGTGAATATGAGAACAAAAATGTGGGTTACATTTTAGTCTATTTTTTTTTTATTATTGATTTTCTAATTATTATTTTTTTTGCGTTTATTTGTATTGTCTGACAGTTTGAGTTACTTATGCGGCCTACCCAAATGTCCTTTCTTTGGTATTGTTCGTCGTTTCGTTGAGCTCCTTGTGTTATAAGTTGAGCTACACGGTAACTGACACATGCTTGCACTGACTGGACAGGTCCACTCAAATCTGTGTGGTTCTTTCTTCAAAAGACCACCTCAGACACCTGCATGGTTCTCATAGTACTTTACCAATACAAAATTGTCTGGACTTTAAAAGAGACTGTGACCTCTGAGTTTGTTTCGGATGTTTCTTCTCAGAGTAGTCAGGTACGAAACACCGGCCCCATCTAGTCTAAAAATAGTGTCTTTTGCGTGTAAAAGAGTTTGTAAAAACAATTTGCTGAATAAATATCATTTATCATTTAACGTTGTCGAATTAGGTTAAAGTAATTGGAGTATTAAAATATTTTAAATTCGAAGTTTCTTCTGTATAACCACGATAATTATCACAATTTGCGTTTAACCATGAGGTGAGGAATTAAAATCTATTCAATAATTTTTAAATGTTCGTCGTTCAAAAGTTCCTCGTCGATGGCGTAATTGAAATAAATGATTTTATTTTTAACCGACGAAAAAAAAAGGAGGAGGTTCTCAATTCGACATGTATATTTTTTTTTATGTTTTTTTTTATGTATGACCACGCATAACTTTTCCTAACGTGGTCCGATTTCAAAAATTCTTTTTTTGTTAGAAAGAGTATATCTCAAAGTTGGTCCCATTTAAATTTCAAAACTAAAATCGGCCTCTGAGGGTAGAAAAAAAGGAATTAATTGTCAATCTTCCTACAGAATTTTCAATTATGAACCGATTCTGTTGAAATAAAGTTGACAATCGTACTTCTGAGGACATTTTTATGTAGCAGAGATGTGGAGAACATAACATGGTGGCGTCACCATCATCAGATCAACTCCAGATCCCTGTTATTTTGTGAAGTCAGTACCAAGAGTTCCTTAACAGTTAACAACAGCTATATCGTGTTTGGGCTCATTTCACTTAGCTTTATGAGAACTTTAGACCTAGCTGAGGTATTATTGCCATCGAGGGTCTGAAGATGGAGACGGATAGCAGGGGCAAGAGGTCCTCAACAGTTAACAGCACCTTTATCGTGTTTGGGCTCATTTTACTAGTCTTGATGAAAACTTTATACCTAGCTGGGGTATAATTGTCATCGAGGGTCTGAGGATGGTGAAACAGGGCAGTAGCAAGAGATCCTTAACAGCTGGAGTTGAACTGATGATGGTGACGCCATCATGTTATGTTCTCCACATCTCTGCTGTATAATATGACATGAGATAGGAAACTCAAAAGTAAAAAATAAGTCCTTTTTAAAAAAAAAAATCAAACCGACGAAACATCGAACTGAAAAGCAAAAAATAACTTTTGAGGCGGCGCCAAAGAAACAATCAACGAATAGCTACGACGAGCTATTCAACCACGACAAGCTATATAACGAGCTATTCTGCTCTAATGGTCAATCAAAATGTTTGTTTGTTTGGCGCCGCCTCAAAAGTTATTTTTTGCTTTTCAGTTCGATGTTTCGTCGGTTTGATTTTTTTTTTTAAAAAGGACTTATATTTATTTATCCTTTATTTCAGGCATCTAAAAGGCCCATAAAATACAATACACAAATATATAAAACGATAACTATAAACTAATACATATTATTATTATTCTAAACAAATATACTTAAAAAACTATTGTACACGAAGTGACGGCGGCGTCGTGTTTCGCTGCGAGGTGTCGCGTAGCCGGCCTCGGAATCGCCGATACAGCACACCAGGCCCGAAGCCACCTAACATGCCGATTCCTATCGAGTTACCTTTCGAAATATAGCAAATACTAGTGTTAATTTATTTTCATTTATCATTAAAAAAAATTACGAAGTTACATTGCTTGTAAAACTAAAACTAACAATCAAAGAAAAACACTCAAACTAAAAGTAACAATCATAGAAATAATAAACATTTACTTAAGAAAATAAAACAAAGAATTATATAAATAAACGCCTACAACTGTCTTCCGCGCAATTTCAACTCGCGCAAAACAAGCAAGGTAAGGCGTAAGGCGAATCAGGAATTTAGTACTTATAATTTCATAGAAATCTCTCTCGGCGACCGTGACCTTGAGGCCACCTAACTCGGCTAGTCTAAGTAAGTTATAACCCGAGATTTTTCGGCTTCCGACAAGGACAGAGAAATGTAACGCGTACGCCAGAACGAGATGGAATGATACTAGACTTCGTAATTCGTATGGATAGTTTTACTTGGATGACAGATTCACATTAGTTTTGGTTCGCGCTTATTTTTAGTGTTTTTTTATTGTTTTAATTTAACTTATCAATTTGGATTTGATTTGGTATTATTGAAATTGATAAGTTTTTCGTACAGTGAGTGCAGTAAAACAAGGTTAGTTCAGTTCAGTGTATTGTTTGGTAAATGTTCACCGTATGTTAGTTTCGAAGTTTCAACTAGATGGCGTTGTGCGATTACGTCACGATCCTGAATCGCGGTGTTAACATCTGTAGGCGATTAGTATAAGTTTTTGAACATAGTAAACATTATTTTTTGAGTTAGATGAGTCGTGTGCATTCCTAGCTAATTTCTGTAAATAGTGGGCACTATATTCGACCGTTTATAAAATAAAAACAAATTAGATTATAATAATATAAAAAAAAAAAAAATTAAATAGTCTTTAATTTTAAATACGGTCGAATGTCCTTTTATTTAATGATTGATCGCGCATAACTTCGTCGCTCATGAACCGATTTTGAAGATTTTTTTTTTGTTGGAAAGAAGATATTTCAAAGGTGGTTTAATGATAACAGAAATCAGTTTATGATGGTGGCAGACCAGAGAAATCGAGTAGAGCTTTCAAAAATCGTAGGGGCAACTAGTGTGTTTGCAAGTTTTTTTTAAAGGATTTCAAAACTACAATTTAAAAGAAGAATTGAAGCATTTTTTGCTCCGGCTTCACGTTCAAGATTATTTACCCTACGCCACTGCAGCACACCTTTCGGCCAAAACTCTTCCTTGAGAAAAGTCGCAAAATTTTACTTTGACTATGTAAAAAGTATCTTCAGTCACCTTCAAAGCTTACCAAATAATTGACATTCTTAAAAAATTGGCGCGAAAATGTTCTGAGTATCACATATTGGGTTGGAAAATTTGGAATGAATAGGAATAAAAAACGTATTCAAAAAATAATATTATGTATTTAAATATCGTTATGAGAGAGAGACCTTGTCATTAATTTATATTACATTTTATTATCAACATCTATCGAATTCTTTAATTCCTTCATTTTTTTTCTATTCATGTTGTTCAAATGTTCAAAAAAGATTGAGATTCGGCTGTCAAAGGAAAACGCCTGATCATCCTACTAATATTATAAACGTGAAAGTTTGTATGTATGGATGTTTGTTACTCTTTCACGCAAAAACTACTGAACGGATTTGGCTGAAATTTGGTACACAGATAGTTTATAACCTGGATTAACACATAGGATAGTTTTTATCCCGATTTTATGTTCCCGTGGGATAATTTTCGAGTTGTAGCGGTTGAAACCGCTGGCAGCAGCTAGTATTTCTTTATTTATACAGAGAAGTCTCATTTATTTATTTTTTCTAATAATCTATCACTATTAATTATTTTCTGTACATTTATTTTACCTAAGCTAATGTCGGTCGACCAGGTACTATCACCAATGTAAGTAAAAACAACTACATAAGTATTCTGATTTTGGTTTCTTAGGTAATAATAATATAGTAATAATTTTCCACAACTATCACACATCTAGTCCCAAGCTAAGCAGAGCTTGTGATATGGGTAATAGACAAGATAAACATACTTATGTTTCTAAATACATACATATAATAGATAAATTACACCCAGACACAGAACAAATGATCGTGCTCATCACATAATCATTTGTCCTGGGTGGGAATCGAACCCACGACCAGTAGGAAATAGGTAGTTGCTTAGCAGGCAGTGTCACTAACCACTAGACCAACAGGCCAGTCGTGCCTGTGTATCTATCTAATCTAAAATTAATAACCTTGCAAATCATTGTCATGTGGTCATTAATATGTGCAATTATATTTCTTAACTAAATGTTTTACGGCTTAATAATTAAGCCGCACAGGCCGATTTTCCGGGTGAAACCGCGCTTACCGAGAACGGTCTGTCGATGGGTGACCATCAGTCATAGAAAGTTTATTCCGTACTTCGGAAAGCACGAAAAGCCTAAGTATTGTCCTGGCTGTCATTTGTAAATCTTTGACAGTCGTTACTATTAGTCAGAAGCTCTAGCCGCCTTATCACAAAGATAACCTTAAACGGTTGTCTAAAAAAAGTGCAACTGCAAAACGACCCTTAAATCAATGGGAAATGTCGTTTTGACGTTGACAGTTTTTTTAAGACAAGTGTTCTACAGATGTTTATCTTTCTTTTGGTAAGACGGTAAAAGTCTGATAACCAATCTTACCATGACTAGTTATCAGACTTTATGGTGGTAGCCATGGTTATCGTTTTACCCAGTAACTGGATTGCGGAGATCCGAAAGGCAGTCGCTCCATGTAAAATACTGATATTCAGTTGCATCTGGTTCGACTGGAAGCCGAAAAATAGTTGGGAAAGTGCTAGGCAGATAATGAACTATAAGTTTTACGCTGAGATATTTTTTTTATTACTGAATGAATTGTAATACCCTTAACGTGTAATTGCTGTACTAGTCTAATGTTCAATCTACATTATACATTGCCCTTGTTAATTAAAATAATACAGAATGTAGCTGGATACTTTGACTAATGGCCGTTTCTTTTTTTCTTGCTTTCCATAAAATCAATTCGATTCTCAATCGTTTTCTTAATTATAAAATTATGATTTGCATTGTCTCGACGTCTTTCTGATGATGACATTCTACAGCCAAAAGAACCTTAATTATTAACATTATTGATGTTTCAATGTACTAGGGTACTCAAATATTTGCTCTTAGTTACCCAGCTCTACAATAAAAAAGCAACAACCTTGTTTCTGTAACCAAAAGGCTCACCTCCGCGTTACCATGTCGGAAACAAAAACGCAGTAAACAACTCGCTGAAACGACACGTTGGCAGCAATACGTGGGAAAACAAAGCGACTGCCCCCTACGTATTGCAAGTGTAATTCATCTGCATCACAAGATCATGTCTCTTGGTACGTAGGGCGACGACTGCTGGGAACAAACGTTGCCAGAAAACGTGGGATACGTAAGCGATGGAAACGTAGCGATAGGAACGCAAGACGTGAGTAACATGGCGGTGTCTTGAAGTATTGAAGACTTCTGTAAATCAGAAAGCCTGCGAGCTGGTTTCTAAGTCCCGTTGTCCCCGTTAGGAGCCTCTTAAGCATCACCCATTCAACACAATTAAAATCTAAGTTTGGTACAGCAATTACAAGTCGTCATTACAATATGGTAATATCCTTAGGGTCAGTCTTCGTATATTCTTGGCAGTTCTTCGCAGCCTTCTGCATGCAAGGCGATTTCCGCTGTGACCGGAAATCGCCTTGCAACGTCCGATGCACTGAGGGTTTGCCGCGAGATAAGAGAGGCGCCGCCATATTGCCTCCATGAGGACTCGGCGGTGCTCTGCCAGCGAGGCAGTCCACAGTGGCTCCACCGAGGTACCACCGTGGTACCACCGTGGTTCCACCGTGGGTTCACAGTGGGTCCACCGTGTTTCCTCCGTGGGTCCACCGTGGGTCCACCGTGGCTCCACCGTGGATCCACCGTAGCTCCACCGTGTGTCCACCGAGGGTCCACCCTGGGTCCACAGTGGCTCCACCGTGGGTCCACCGAGGGTCCACCGAGGGTCCACCCTGGGTCCACCCTGGGTCCACGCTGGGTCCACAGTGGCTCCACCGTGAATCCACCATGGCTCCACCGTGTGTCCACCGAGGGTCCACCCTGGGTCCACAGTGGCTCCACCGTGGGTCCACCGAGGGTAAACCGAGGGTCCACCCTGGGTCCACCCTGGGTCCACGCTGGGTCCACGCTGGGTCCACAGTGGCTCCACCGTGGATCCAACGTAGCTCCACCGTGTGTCCACCGAGGGTCCACCCTGGGTCCACAGTGGCTCCACCGTGGGTCCACCGAAGGTCCACCGAGGGTCCACCGAGGGTCCACCCTGGGTCCACCCTGGGTCCACGCTGGGTCCACAGTGGCTCCACCGTGAATCCACCGTGGCTCCACCGTGAATCCACCGTGGCTCCACCGTGTGTCCACCGAGGCTCACCCTGGGTCCACAGTGGCTCCACCGTGGGTCCACCGAGGGTCCACCGAGGGTCCACCCTGGGTCCACCCTGGGTCCACCGTGGCTCCACCGTGGATCCACCGTGGCTCCACCGTGGATCCACCGTGGCTCCACCGTGTGTCCACCGAGGGTCCACCGTGGCTCCACCGTGTGTCCACCGAGGGTCCAACCTGGGTCCACAGTGGCTCCACCGTGGGTCCACCGAGGGTCCACCGAGGGTCCACCCTGGGTCCACCCTGGGTCCACAGTGGCTCCACCGTGGGTCCACAGCGGCTCCACAGTGGCTCCACAGTGGCTCCACAGCGGCTCCACAGTGGCTCCACAGTGACTCCACAGTGGCTCCATAGTGGCTCCACTGTGGCTCCACAGTAGCTCCACGTGGCTCCACAGTGGCTCCACAGTGGCTCCACAGTGGCTCCACAGCGGCTCCACAGTGCCACAGTGGCTCCACAGTGGCTCCACCGTGGCTCCAACGTAGTACCACTGTATCCTCCGGGGTTCCACCGTGGCTCCAACGTGGTACCACCGTATCCTCCGGGGTTCCACCGTGGCTCCAACGTGGCACCACCGTGTCCTCCGGGGTTCCACCGTGACTCCACAATAGCTCCACCGTGTCCTCCGGGTGGTCCTCATAGTGCCAGTGACACTCAGGCGTTTTTTCGTTCCCAATCAGACACAGGAAGCTGCCGAAACTTCCGTGTCCGGTAAGGACGGTGTCCAGCAAAAGGTGAGGATACCCTGACGCCTCTCTAGCCACTCCTCAAAGAGGGCTATTACCGCTGCGATGGTGGCATGCCCAGGCGTTTGACATTCTATGGGGGCTCCGTCAGATTACTGACAGCTCTTTGAAGTACATGTGGAACAATGCGTCCTATGCCGTGGCAGTTTGCCGCGGCGGCTGGATCATGAGGTGTAATCTGGCCTCTCCTCATATTCCGTACTCCTTCCTTCTTTAGCAGAAGGAAGTAACTGCTTTCCATTCGCCCCGCAGCATGGGTGAATGCCTGGAGCGTGTACACTCTGCATAATCGCCTGAGTCGACACGGCGGTGCTCTGCCCGCACAGGTACCTCCTGAAGCTTCCGTGTTCGCTGAGGACTTGCGTGAAACTGAAGGTGCGGGCACCGTGAAGGTGACTCTCCAGCTAGTCCTCTAAGAGGGTTCTTACCTCCACGATAGCAGCGTACCAGAAGTCATAAGCTAAGATATGTAAACATATGGTTTAGCTATCCAGAAAGTTTCCATTTAGTATATATTGCTTCTTTGAAAACGTCCTGTAGAAATGAATCCCTAAAACCATTCAGTTACTCAATAAATTTTAGTAAGACACATAAGGCCAGACCGCGTATCTATAATTCAGTTCGTATGTTTCTACAGCAATATATCAGCGTCGTTAGGAAGATGCAATTTACATCTCAGCTCGTTCGTTGGCGTATTTATTGGGAGAGCTAAATAGTTGTCGTTCGTTACTCAAAGTAACACATAAATCTTCTACAAGTTACGTACATATATGTATTGGAAGTGAGCAAGATCTTCCCTGTCTCTTTATAGGAGCTGTAAAGATAGGATAGAAGCTTAGGAATAAATCTGTTTAATCACAAATGGTCTAGCGATCTAAAAAAAAAATGGTTCTCCACTTATATTTTAGTTTACCTTCAATAGCCCTTTAAGTTCCGAGGTCACGATTAAGCAGTACTGTGACCCCAGCTGGCTTTGGCCCTTTGGGGTTTCTTAGTAGGCTTTGAATGAAACCAAAAGGAACACTTTACACGTTTATTGTAGAGAGCACGAGCATAGACAGGAGTAGGTATTAAAGTCTCTAAAGCACTTTTCACTGGTAGATAGAATTGTAACGTACTGGCCTGGGCTTTGACTACGTAGCAGGTGGTCCGGCTTGAGGTCTCAGGGCAGGCAGCGGAGCGGAGGGATGACCCCAAAGACGCCGAGCGTAGGCAGCGCCATGCAGTGATGGAAGGCGACCGCGTGTCAGTCCCGTGGCTAGCAGTCCACTCCCAATACTGGAACCCTGGAATCAACGCAAGAAGGGTGAGCACTGTGCCAGATCTCCGCAAGCCTGGTCGCGGGTCTTATACCATCACCGTGACCCCGGAACATAAAGGGCTATTGAAGGACACCGTGGATTTTAGTCAGTACAAGTCTGACAGTACCTCTCGCCCTGCCCGGGGTGGGAGGTCTCATTTGATGATTTTACCACGTAAAAAAAAAAAAAAAAAAAAAAAGATCTCCGCAAGCCCGCTACGATGCGTGCGTCTCCCAGCCGTAAGCTAAGCGTAAGCAAGCCCTAGCAGCGAGAAAGGCAGGGAAACTCACTTCACTCATGGAAACATTAGTGATATCACTCAAATGAACCGTAACTAGGTATGTGCGTAGTAGGTAATAGTAGTCGGTTTTGACTAAATTGATAATCCACGCTACAACGGGGCAAACTTTTGCCCAGTGAGTAGAGCAGGCTAATAAAAATCAACTAGTTAAATCTAATTTTATTGTTTGCTGGCCATCATATTCCTTTTCAACGCCATTTCTATGGAAAATTATCAAATGAGTCTTTCCGCTTGGTGGAGTGACTAAAGCACTGTTGCCTTTGTTTTACAGAGCCGCGGCACGCTGTTCCACAACAACCCATCATATTACGGACCCCTAAAATCTCTTACACCTAAATCTAATGAGATAAAAGCTATCTACTTTGTCCGTTGTCCGATGAAGCCGTAAAAGTCATCAATGGTTTACTACAGTGCGACCTAATGTTACTTTCAGCCTATAAATTATCCCATAGCTAGATAAAGGCTCTGCCCATTTCTCCCAGACTTCTAAATTGGTGTTTGGCCTTGATGTGACCTACTTGTCCTTTGTACCATTAGATACGTCTGTAAAAGTCTACCTTACAAGCACTATTTCTTAAAGAAGTATCTTCTTTGTAAAGATGAGGTCGAATTCATCGGGCCGAAGTGCGGGCACGGGGTTTTGATAGGTGTTGATAGATGTTCTGGTTTTTTTCGGTCAAATAGTATAATCAGCCTTTAATATTACCACTGCTGCCACATGCTTCGTCTCTTTAAGTGGGTGTGAGCTGTAATTCACTATGTGGCCCCTAGGCTGACTGGTAATATCATCAAATTCAGCGCTGAAGGGAAGCTAAAAACTGAAGGAAGGGACTATCACTTACTTGCTGATCATTATTCTCGGTTCCAGTAGCATGGTGTCATTTAAAGATGGTCCCGCGACCCCAGGTGAGCAGGCGTTTTGCCTTTGACGTTACGTCAACCATGGCCTAGTCCTTAATCGGACGCTCCCCGCAAACCCGCGCTAACGGTGGTTGGGATTCGCCACGCGATATCCTGGGCGTATCCCACAGCTTCTGACTCGTGAGGTGCCGGATGTCCTCTCCCTCAAGTATTCGTAGGTGCCGCCCAATATCAGTGTCCAGTGAGAAACTGCGTCAGAATAGGAGCACATATAAGTTTTAGTGATCTTTTAAAATCAAACCAGAAAAGTGAAAATGCCGATTTTCAGGCACCCAGTACGGAACACAGTCAGCAAATTTTATAATAAATTCATGTCACGTCAACCGAACACGATTTTAAATGCAAAATTATACAGCGGTACATACACATACACGAGTGCTATGCCATTGCAACTTGTTTGATTGCGAATAATTTGTTCGATTTGTGGTCGGTGACGATTTCCAATCTAGTTATTTAGTAACGTTTGTCGTTTCGCTTTTGTTTCTCAGAACTAATGATGTTTTGGCTTTAGCATCGAGTGAAACTGAATATGTCATGTTGTTTTTGTTCGTAAAAGCATGAATTTACCTTTATTATGACTATGTAGTCGTGTAACTCGTTTAAATATTTTAATTGAATCGGTAGGTATACATCATTGGTGTGCCTAGGTTGTCTACTGGGAATCGACTTACGAATCGAGGTATGTAGGATATGTAATTTACTTCATCACAACTCACTCTCTCAAAATTATATTTCTACAGCTGGGAAACACGCTTTGACTTGGAGTGTGTAAACCACCACGCGGGCCCAGTATGGGTTGCAACCCGTACTGTTAGATGTCACGTCATGTTTTTGAATTTTTGGTTCTAGGACATGCCGGATTCCTCACAATAATTTTCCTTCACGATTTTGAAAGCAATGGTGATGAAATACATAAATAGCGCATGGCTGGGTCGTACGACCCATCCTTTATAATTCAGGGCCATTATCACTAATCCACATATATAAGACATGTAATTGCTAGATGAAATTTAAATCTCCGTGACTACTATGGAGTCCTTCTTGATAGAAAATCCCAGCTTAACCAGGCAATCAAACTCTATACCCAAGGTCCTTTGCCGGGGTTGCGGGATATACGTTACCGTGACGCCGGTACACAAAGGGCTACCGAAGGATATCGTGGATTTTAGTCAGTACAAGTCTGACAGTCCCTCCCCTCCCTGCCCGGAGTGGGAGGACTTATATGATGATACTACCACACAAAAAATAAAATAGACCTCTAGGTCAGCAGGTGCTTACAACCAACTAAGCAACTAACAATAAATGTATCAGAGACGAATCATTAACTGGAAATATCTTAAAATAATAAAATCTAACAAAATAATTCCATCTGCCACTTCTAACCTGAAGAAAGTGGTCATGTCTAATAACATTCATTCAATTCAATGAACATTTAAATTACAATATTATATCAACTTCATTCCATACCATAGACTAACAAAATGACCACACACCTACACTATCAAAATTCTAGAACAATCGAGAACAATTTAAAATCGTTCATAGACCACAAGTTTCAATTGAATCGCGGTTTTCAGCCCAAGTAAATAATGTACGTGACCGTTTTATGTTTCTTTGATTAACGACACACACTTAACTACCCCTGTTTACGTCACAATCTATGTACTTTTAAGTAGTCGTACTCGTTATTGTAATGGTGGTAAATTTGTCATAAAAAAAAGTTTATTGCTGTTTCGCGTTCAGTGTTTTGTACGTTTTTTTAGGGTTCCACACTTCAAATGTAAAAATAATAAAAATACCTCGTTAAAGTTACTGAAAAAGTTGTCCTTGTTGTCCGTCTGTCTGTACTCTTTTTACCAGGACCGCTTAGAAGAATAAAATTAGCAATATCAAACACTATAGTTATATAGCCTACAGATAGTGCGCGAGTTGAATGCAGTCGGGGTCTGAGGTAAAGAGCGGGAGCACCTCCCCCCGCTACCCGCACGCCCCACCTCACGCGCCTGCAGTGTAGTACTGTGCCATCCTTGTCAACAGCACTACCGCATTCCTAAGGTCTGCATTCAACTCGTGCGCTATCTGTACAACCTCATTTATCTGTGAAAACTTAGTCAAATTTCACAAGGGAAACACAACCTGGCAGGTACTTTTTGTTGACCAATAATCAAAGGCAAGAAGCAATGTCTCTTAAGAAAAATCAGAATATCTAATAAAAATACAATTTTACGGAACCCTCAGTGCGCGATCGTACAACTTTCACTTGGCCGTGTTTTTTTTTTATTTATACAAGTTCTCTGTCGCGTTAATCTTTGTTACGAATACCTCTTGTTTTCCTGTAACATCTGTTTGGGTAATATTTTACAAGGACTGTGACATTAATATTTTTCTGATTGCCGTCGGAATTGGTTTTTATTTTAAAAATTTTACGGCTCTTCTGTGACGTTTTTTTTTTGCTTAATTTAATGTGATTGCTGGGTTTTGAGATATATGGGGCGTCTTTATTTAATTGTTTGCAATAGCTGTTTATTAGCTATTCAACGTAAATGTACCAAATAGTCGGAAAAGTTAAATTGTTTGTATATCTTGATCCATTGAAATGGGTGGATGTCTGTTACGAGTACACTGTCACACAAAAAATACTATGCGGATTTGAAATTTGTTACACAGATAATTTATAACCTAACACAAAGAACTCTCAAAAGTAGTATAATTTTCGACGTTGGGGAAACGACCAATTATAGTGTGTCTAAAAAGTATTTTAAAATATCATTGATTTATTTGCACTTTATGAGGAGTTTGCATAATTAGAAATGGAATGGCATGTTGTAATTTTTTTTTTTTTAAAAAGCTATAAGTCACACCGAATCCTACAAAGTACATAAATCAGAAATAAATTAAAAAACCTAACCGTTAAATAGGTGTTTGCTGTATAAAGTGACTGTTTTACGGCACTAAAGTGGATGTAGGTCCTTAATTTCGATACGTCCACCAGCCTCGAGGTATTGTCTTAATATCCATCAATTAATTGAGGTAACATGAGGACACGCAACAATGTGGTTTTTGGGGCAATGCCTGACTGTCCTTAAACAAAGACAACGTTGACGATACATAAATAATACATGTAAGACTCTTTTTTTTATCGTGGTTTAATCATCAAATGAGTCCTCCCATCTCCTACTGTCAGACTTGTACTGACTAAAATCCACGGTGTCCTTCAATAGCCCTTTATGTTCCGGGGTCACGGTGATGGAAATAAGTCCCGCGACCCCGGCAGGCTTTGAAGACTGTAAGACTTAACACTTTAAGCGCCAGGATATTTTTTTTCGGACGTGATGAAAACTACATAATAATCATAATATTTTGTTTTTCATTCCCCCTTTTCCCTTGTTTTTCCTGGATTTTCACCCGTGTGATATTTGGATACACGTGGCCCGGGCCCGTGAAATATTTTATTTCCAGAACCTGTGTGACAAAAATATACACAAACAGGCGAAGGTGTTAACTAACTTGTTACAGTAGGATTTCGAAATATCAAATTATTTAAAAATGTGCTTAATCTAAGGTTTGTACTTTGATACTCGTACTAGCTTATAGCGTCATGAAGAACGTTATAAACATTACTGCTGATCGATAGAGCACTGTTCGGAAACAGAGATTTATTTTCAGAAAACCCTTAACAAAACTGAATAAATGAAAAAAAAAAACAAAAAAAACCTGTACAAAGCTGGGGTTGTACCCGCTGTCTAATGGCTCCTTCTGAGAATTTCTCTGTGTGGATTTGTGCCCGATCGACTGGGACAACTCTAGCCAAATATGGATGTACTATTAGCTATTGATGAGCGTAATTCTTAATAACAGAGGCGTTATCGTGAATTTATAATTTTTGTGACGTAAAGTCAACTAGAACTGTACCCTTTTTTTTTTACGTGGTAAAATCATCAAATGAGGCCTCCCACCCCGGGCAGGGCGGTAGGGACTGTCAGACTTGTACTGACTAAAATCCACAGTGTCCTTCAATAGCCCTTTAAGTTCCGGGGTCACGGTGATGGTATAAGACCCGCGACCCCGGCAGGCTTTAGCCCTCTGAGAGGGGGCCTCGTCATTATGCTGACGCTCTTTGAGGCGCGCGTGGAACACGACGCGCCGTCGACCCGGGCATGGTCCATGGTCGGGCGGCGAGTTGACCTTTACTTAGAACGAGTTTTCAGTAAATTAGACGTAAAGTAAACTGGAACTTTGACACTTTCAAATTGACAATTTTCAAGGAAAAAAATTATTCCTTCTTCGCACACCAGTGGCGCTATTCTATTTTTCCATACAATAATAAATACAGCGTACCTACTTGAAGTACGCTGTAAATAAAATATTGAAAGCTAGTGATAAGGCCTCAGGCATGGTTTTATAATTATTTTTCGAATAAATTTTATAAATGATACTAAAAACAGCAGCAAAATCTCTAAACGCATACAGACAAACGCGAAAACGTTTATTTTATACTATTTATAGATTACATAAATTTTGGACAAACAGCGGGGTTTCGGCGCAGCTGCAAGAGTTGAACTAATTTCATCTCGACATGACAAGGGTATTAGTTGGGTCGAGACCCTTTTTATAACTCAGGTTACTCGCGCAAAACCTGCCTTTGTAACGCACCCGTATAATTGTCGCTGAAATTAAATGTGAAACCAAAACAATGTACAACTTAATATTACAGTGATTATTATTTTATACTGTGGTTTGTTTTGGCTTGGTTTTATACATATTTTGGCTAGAAAGTAAATGACAAGCTATAATGGCCCGAGAGCTGCATGTGATTAAATTAGGTGTTTGAGCCACGCTGAAAACTTGTCCAATACTTCTTCAATTATCCCTAAATTCAGAAATAGAGAACTGACTGAGAAATAGGATTTAACGAAGCCAAACCTTTTTTAAAGATAGGTACTTTATTTATCCAAAAATGTTCCTTTAGACATCGCTAAATTTTACTCTGGGGGCACGGCAGTGCTCCCGCCAAGTCTAGCTATCTATTACTACTTGAGAATATTATCATAATAATTAATAGATATTTTATATATTATTCGGACCAATAAACTATAAACAGAATTAACTATTGAGGTTTTGGAGAGATCAGTGGCTATATAGCGTGGTCAGTACTCCTATTTCGTTTCAATGTGCGATTTTCCAATAGTTCTGATAATATATGCAAGAATGTGGTCGAAAACTTTGAGCTTGATTAGATGCAAATTGCAAATAATTGAAGTTAGAACATTGTTCGTGTTTCAAATATTCAGACCTTGTAGTTTGCTATTACAAGAAATACCTTAAACTTTAATACATAATTATACCAGAATCTACCCACACAGCAGAACGTAACCTATCTACATACTTAATACTTTAAAACAAGCTAGACTTGGAGAGTCTTAAACTATTGAATTTTATTAAACAACTTAAGATTTGTTCAGCCGTGATTCAGTAAGATAAAGAGTTAAACTTTCGCTTTCAGAATATTAATAGCAGAAACCCTTACGTCTGCACTCTTAAACACTTTACCCTTTTGAACTCACGGAGTCCTTTTTCTAAAACATAATTGAATCCGACTCGAAGCTAAGCCGTGACAACTGTCACAGTCGAAGCGCACAGCGAGGGATTTAAATAGGCGCTTCTAAATTATGCAATAATTTGTCTCGAATTAAAGGCTTGTAAGTATTCCTGAGTAGTATTCGAGCCTCGGTAAGATTTAAGAGCTTCGTCGCTCGCACAACTGAAAGAGATAAGAGTGGATCGCGCTAAGCTGGTGAATTACCGCCATTTCTTTGTGCGACATCGGCCCGCCTCGTCTGACGCGGAGGAGAATGACTTGCCGCGCGTGAGCACGAATTTATTCAAATTCACAGCATACCTCGCTGGTTCGAGTGAAGTTAGTAAGACATCATTAACTCGACAGTAATCGTAATGAAATGTTCTCCGTGACCCAGCTGCGACGAGCGTGCCAGACAATATAACTGACTTTATTACATTTTAAGGGCTGTAAGTGAGCCTGAATTACTCTGTAGCCACCGAAAGTGTTTGGTGAAAGAAATAACGAATGGTAATTTAGTCGGATGATGAGTAATAATGAACTAAGTCAGTTTCGCGTTACTGGTTAGAACGCGTGTGCGTAGTTTCCTTTGCCTAAGGCCCTTCGTACACAAGGCGACTCCAGTATCCGATACCTTGCGACTTCGGTATCCAAGCGACTATCGGAATACAAACCATAGAGGTTCGGACACAGGCACGCGTCAATGTATACCAATATCGTAAAGTATCGGAGCCTTGCGTCGCCTAGTGTACGAAGGGGCTAACATACATAATAATATAGATTTTTGTGACAAATACACGTCGCGCGTCGTGCTCATAAGAAATTCACCCTCTTCGGTGTCGTAGGGCGGGCCCTCGTGAATTATAACATAGAACGCCAAGTTTTTGCGCTGAGATTAACTGCGTATTACAAGCCGAAAGTATGCCAATGAGCCGGTGTTCTGAAACTTCTTAATTACTTACGAAGGGTTTTTTGTAGCGGCCGCCTTACCAGGGGTAGACATGAATTGTTTTCACATTTCAAAGTGGAAGAGCGACAGGAGAAGTTTGCATAGTTAACGTTCGCTGCAAAAACTTTAACATGAATGTTTGGCGAGATGTTTTCGACGGAGAATGATATTATTATCTCGTTTGAAACTTCTTTAATCTTGTTTGATCTTTTTATCTACTCGTATCAGCAGAGGAGCCGTGTCTTGTTACTTGGTTACATACGATAACTATTGTGAGCGTATCTGTACTTACCTATTATTTATGCGCGATGAGGGATGCCACTTTTTAGATTTAAGGTAAAATGTCAGAGCACTTGTCTTGCTTACTATAAATAAATTACAAACATTTTTTAGTTTATATTTAGCATAACTTTGCTCCATATTTTAGTGGGTAAAGAGGACAATGTTAGTATGAGCTAGTATTGAAACTATATAAATTGAATAGTTTTAATTAATTAAATTAATAACAAGTAACTACATAATATTAGTTAACTAACCTTAACGATTTCTACCGATAGAAACTAATAAAAACACAAAAGTTCTTCTTTCTCCCGCCTTATACGCTAAGCATAATTATTTAGAAAGATACATAGGACACACTTTATTGTAATCAAAAGTAGGTATTGTTATTTAAAAAAAAAAGCTATGCGCCACACTTAATGATTAAACGAACTTACCTGTAAGTGAAGTTCGATCATAATTATGTTTCTGTGTTTCGTTCTCGAGATTAGATTTTACACTTGTAGTTTCACGTACAATGTCGCCTCTATGCACTCAGTTCAAAGACAACTAAAAAAAAAAAATAAAAAGCATGACAGGTTATTCTGACATTCAAATCTTCATTCACGTTCCAGTGCTTCGCCATATTGTACTGTCAATTTGTTTTTTAGGTTTTTTTTTTGGCAATTTTAATATTTTTTGTTATGCAAAAAAGGAAATATTATGACGAATATAGTTACATCAAGAAAATAAATAAAGAGTTGGAATAAAATTATATAAAGGACGGCGCCGTTGATCATCATCATCTGAGCCAGAGATGTCAATACCTCAAGGTATTTGTTAATTTTTTATTGGTCGAAAATGGATTAACGATGCTACGCTATCCTTAGTTGAGACACGGGTTCACGATGTAACGCCTTGAGTTCATCTTACCCGCTGTAATATGTACGTAATACCTACATACCTCTTGTTGCCTGTTTAGGTAATTATAACCATGAAACAGTTATGTTTTTTCATTCATCGGGGGTTCACGATGTAACGCCTTGAGTTCATCTTACCTGCTGTAATATGTACGTAATACCTACATACATCTTGTTGCCTGTTAAGGTAATTATAACTATGAAACAGTTATGTTTTTTCATTAATCGGGGGTTCACGATGTAACGCCTTGAGTTCATCTTACCCGCTGTAATATGTACGTAATACCTATATTTTTACGTACACACATCTTGTTACCTGTTTAGGTAATTATAACCATGAAACAGTTATGTTTTTCATTAATCGGGGGTTCACGATGCAACGTCTATGAGTTCATCTTACCCGCAATATCTTTATTTGTTGAATGTAAAATAAAAATACGGCTTTTGTTACAATACATTGTATTAATTTTACATTATAAATACGGTCCATATTCGTGGTCCATATTAGTGGAGAATATACAGCATTGTATAATTTCCGATTGCAGACAAGACTGCTTTGGAATCGGAGTATACTAATACCTACCGATGAACCATAATGAGCCGGTTCGTTCAAATAGCGTTTCTTGTTTGGAGTCACTGCAAACACCATAAATGTGTGAAGTTGTTTTTTAAAAGGAGTATCAGGAATTAGATGACTCCGTAATCAATCATTATGATCGGATCCAAACGCTACATTTTTTGGTAAAATATACAAAAAAAAACTTAGCTGTACGCTATGAATTTTAAAGCCACTTTTGGTTTTGAGAAAAGAGATCCGGAAGGAGTTTTTAAAATCTCATTTATCTCCGGATAACTGAAAGCTGATTGACGCACCATCTCTAAATCTTGAAATCCTGAATTAAAATAATAATTATTGTTTAGCGCGTAACCTTATAGTAAAGCGTGACAAGGCTATCCAGGCCAAACAGAAACAGGTTGCTGGCACTGTTTCATGTTAAACGAAGCTATTTATCTATTATTTTGTCTCAAGAGACCAAAGATCCGAAATATTGAAATTAGTTGTGGACAACGGGCGTATTTTGTGCGATTGGTTTTATAATGATTCTGTCATTTAGCGTATTTCATCCTGGCTGTACTGAAAAAAGAGGAAAAAGGGTCAGGTACACCTACCCTCGACAAAAAATGATAGTTTATTCATCAGACAAGATCTCCCTGAGACGAACAGCTAAGACTTAAATCTGTGACGTCTCACAAGGCTCAGTTGAAAACCAGCGTCAGGCACCTTGTGGCCTGGCTTTATGCTGAACTAAGCCTATATGGCACAGCCGTGAGGCACGCGGCCAATAATAAGTCAGGAACTGAGTTGAAATGTGCTCCACAGGCCAATGTTTTATCAAACAAACCAAAGCCTCCACTATCAAACTAATTTAATATGGAATCCAGCGCTGTACCGTATATAGATGGTGACTCGGAGAACCAAGGAGTTCTGTAACGTCGACGAGACAGCAGCAAACACAGTCATCCAAAGCGTCACGTCCGATCTACGGCAGACGTTCTAATGAACAATGGTAACAAATAACATCCAAACTGTACTAACATGGATTAAGGGTTATGAAAATCATTTTACATGTTCTCCATGTCAGTTTAAGGTACCAGCACTTCAACAATATTCTCGTTCTGAAGAATATGAATTTGAACAGGCTATAGATAATTTACTTTCTACAGGAGTTGTTTCTCAATGTCAACTTTGTTGTTGGACTTATATCCAATGTTTGTCTTTTTGGTGCACAAAACCAAACGGTAAATCCATGGTAAATCATGACTAATTTTAAATTTAAAAGTCTAAATGGTTTTATAAACACTAAACATTCCAATTAGTAGTTTCGAAACTAAACGAAAACTTATTTCGAAAGACTTTCTTCATGTCCACGATTGATTTTATGGATGCATTTTCGTTCGCACTTGCTATTTAAATGACAAGGTTCTCCATTTTGGCATAAATACTGCATCTTACGTTTTTTACTAAAATCATGGAACCTGTTCTCCAATTATTGCGATATTCCGGTAATCTGTCAACCATCAATCTTGATGATATTTGTCTCGTATCACATTGCTATAGCGATTGTGTTGCAAATGTTGGAATTGTAAAAACAGCTTTCATACTTAAGGCTTCATCATAAATATGAAGCTTTAAGTTGTATATCTAGTAATTCATGAAGATAAGCTTGCCTGTTGAAAAGCGTAAATATTAAGAAGGATTTACTACAATTTAAAACCTTGATTCGATAGAAAGGGTTTTTGCTCCCTTTCTGCTTGCCCTGCCATTAAATATGGTTGGCTCTATACTTAAGAGTTTGATCGATGGAAATTCTTAAGTCTTAAAGGTCATGATAATTATGAAAAATTCATGACTATTAGACTAATTTTATTGTTAAATGTATTTGCAAAATAAAAGGTGATGCATATATTTTAGAATTTCAGACTAACGCCTCAACTTCGGGATGGGGTATAGCTTGTGATGGGAAAAACAGCTAGTGGTATGTACTTGTAGTCAGAAGGAAAGAGAACTAATGGATTACTTGGAAATAATGGCTGCATTTATTGGACTAGAAATATTTTCTAAACATTTATTAAGTTCTAGTAATATTGAGAATAGATAATGCGAGAACGACTTCTTATATAAACCGCATGATGAGGAAACTTATTAAAAGTATATGACAATGGTGTGAGGCTTGCAATTTCTTCCGTTTTTTGGTTTGTACATGCGCATTCCATGAATCGAGAACAGTATCGCCGATGCTGAATCGAGACGAGTTCACCCCAACATTGAATGTTAACTATCAGACTATGCGCCACACTTTCTGCTGTACCGTGCACATACAAACGCCCAGACCCGGAATAATTAGTCAAAACAACTTTGTCTTCATCGCGTCAATACCACTTATGTCTATGTTTTTAAAAAACCATAAAAGACATTAAATTAAGTCCGTCCACTGAAAAAATCTAATTAGTGCACGATTAGTCTACAGTCGGCTTATCAAAAAAAATACACGAGTTTTTTGTTACGTAAACCGAAATTGACGAAAATACGACGTTTTCAAAATTCACAATACGTCCGGCTGTGTTATAATTTATAGTAGCCTTCTGAAGGGACTAGTTTTCGTGCGTTTCATTTTTCGAAATTTGCATTGATTAAAAAACAATACGAGTATATTACCTTATCCAGCATTTCAAGAATTTAGGGTGTTTCCAACATCAATAAATTGTGGATCTATTTAGTCCGTGGAGTATCAAAAATTATGGGCACTGTTTTCTTTTTCATTAAAAAACAATATATTACCTTATCTAGCATTTCAAGAATTTAGGGAGTTTCCGACATGAATAAATTATAAATCTATTTAGTCAGAGTATCAAAAATTATGAACATTGTATTCTTTTTTAATCCGATGTCGGCCATTTTATCCTATTATCATTTACACAGATTTACCAGAACTAAAGCGAACATAATACAAATGATACACAGAATAAATATGGCATAAATATATTGCATGGCATTGTCTCTTTTCAACTGGTAAGATTAAAATAGCTGAATAGTGAAAAGGGTTTCATAAACCACATTCATAAGCTTTAAATCTTTTTGTGGTATAAAGTATAATATATAGAATAAAGTGGTTCAAACCTACAATAGAGTATCTCGTAGTTCTGTACGGATTTTCTATTTTTTCTTTAGGTAACGTTGTATTATAATCTTTTTGGTATAAAAAAAGTGGTGTCGAATTAAGAGGCTACATCTGTTTTGACGTAAAAAGGTCATGAATCATAATGAATTACAATTAAATTTTCTTTGTTAAAGTCAGTATTATGATTTGTCAATCTACATGAAAATTTTATCGCAATTTTACCACCATTCTTTTAAGTATCATATTTTGATTCTGCTATGTTAAAAACTATCTTTTGAACAAAATTTCTTCCAAGTCAGCTCAACTGTTTTATTGTTATTGTGTAACACACATACAAAATTCCATATTTAAAATATTATTCGAGGATTGTAAATAGAACATCAGACATGATAAAGCAAGTTCCATTGTGATGTGAAGCACTTAACAGTAACTTTACATAATGTGTTTCGTCTGACTTCTGTACCGAACATAACTTGGGGCGGACGTTGACTCCTAAATACGGTTTCAGTGGCGCACTAAGTTTTAGTATATAATAATAAAGTTCAGTACACACAATTGCACATTAACTTAACCGAAATTCCTCTTTGTAAATAGTGAATGCTCGGATTCAAATGAACTGTTTTTTTTTTTATAAAGGAGTTTGTCTCTGGTTTTGACCATTAATGAAAAAAAACCAAGTGTCACTCACTGTATTTTCCAACGAAACAGATGACTCAACCCATAAGGGGAACAAATTTCCAAAAATTACGTTATAAACAAGAAGCTTTAAGCCAAACTGGTTTTTATATTCACCTATGAGTAAGTAAAATAGAACATTGCGTTTTCATCACTACATGTTGAAAGTGATTGTATGAATTTCAAATTCATATTAAGCAGATTTACCTTGACCGCACCTTAAAGCCGTCTTTGTTTCGACTTTACATTTAATTCTTTTTGCAAACAACCCGCAAATTGCAAGACCCTGATGTCGCATTAATCGTAATCGGATAAAACAGCATCAGCATAACACCGTCTCGGGATCCCAGCTTAAATTGATTGAGGTGAAGCAAGACTTGATACAAATCGCATCGCTTATGTCTACCGCTTTTCACCTTAAACATTGCAACAGAGATAATGCCTTTAACCGAAACGGTTCATCAGTATTCAGTGGCGAAGCAATTGAAACTGCGGTGGTGCTCGGTCCTCCCACTCAATTTTCCTTGTTCCGACGGCTCGAGTTATTTGCATCACAAAAACACAATGTCGAGGGAACGCGAGACCATTAATCACGCGTAGCGGAACTTCAGCACAGCGGTGAATAGCTTCAACCACACGCGAATGATTCAGACGTTTTGCTGCCCGATCGAAGGGCGAGCCGCCGTCGTCGCGACAACGGCCTACTACTGGCTATATACCGTCATGACGTCATGTATCACATTTTTACCAAATACTGCGACCGACCTCATCTGGGGACGTCTTCAGAACCAAAAGTTCACTATACCGCCCCCCCTATGAACCACAAACGACACGACAATAAATGCTCCGCGGCATTGTATAGAACGCTGGTAGAGGTGGAGCCCGAAAAACACAAATTAAACCAGGAACCAGTTAAAACAACACAATTATCACCTAAACAAGCTGAAATTAATACAATCTCCTAAATATAATGTATTGTGTAATTTATTGTAATTCGCAACAATGTGCCGGTAGGTACTGTTCAAATTGTCTGTGCCTATACTTTAAAAGTTTTTTAAGTGCCGGAACAAGCCGCCGTTTTAATTGCGCCAACCGGAAAGGGGAGAGATGAATGGAAGGAAACGGCAGCAGCCTTGCCAACCGCCCTACATTATTAAAACTTGCCTCTTACTCCACCGCGCTCCACTCTTGCAACTGCGAGCATAATGAATCGCGCATCTCGAATAGACTTGAAATAATTTCGTTTATAAAAAACATAGTGAAAATTGGAGGAGCGTTGAGATTTTATCTCCCGGGATTTTCCAGCTCAAGCACTAGCTTCACGTTTCTAGTTTGGACTGGCAAACTTTTTAGGCTACTTTTATTATATCTGAAGAGCTCAAACGACCTCGTTAGTGTACACGTATGTACGTCGTTCCATCACGCACGAGTCTCCGCTGTTCCGCGGGACATTACAGACTACCGATAACAAGTACTGTCATATGAAAGCCACTTAAGAAGTACAATAGCATCATACATCTTTGGTGGAACACGTAAAAGAGAACTTAGAGATGAAGCTTCAAATAGTATAAACGAAATTCTGCAGAGTGTTTTCATGAATAATTCATCTTATCTTAGTGGCCCAAACGTGTGATGCGAAAAACACAAAGCGTAAAAAATGAACAACATTTTCAGCAGCAAACATGGTGATAGTTGTGAGTGATGCGTCGCGACTCCACGAGAGCTGGCGGAGCGTGCGTCTGTCAAGAGCGTTTTGTCAGCGCGTTGAATTCATACGTTCCTAGAAAAAACAATGTACCTGAAAACTAATTGCGTCCTTGATACAACGAGGCCGCTAGCTCAACGTAAACATTGTTTATAAAAGGTGCGAAATAGACAGGCGTCCCCGTATTACCGTGGCCGCCTTATTACATTGTACAAGTACCTTCACAAAGCCTCCGGCGTGCCTTATCTGTGGTACCACAAGAGCCTCATAAGCCCAGGTTGTTACCTCGGAACACATTGTAACACATTATGCGCCGACGCGCCGCCGACCTAACGCCCTCATCCGCACGTAATAAGAATATGTAGTCTTATGAATATTTTGCTCTTTCTTGACAATGTACGATTAGAGATTACTGTTTTGTGGCTTCCGTGAGGCGACGTGAACTGATATTACTGCCTCGCCGCAGATTTAGTTAGAACATTGTCTGTACCGGTTTTGTTATGATGACTATGAGGTTGCTTGCTGCCTTGTTTTGTATATAACATGCATATGTATAAACTGATCTTTAGATTTAGTTTTTTTCATCCCAAAAAAGCACAAAGAAGCATATCTAGCCAAAAGAGCCAAAGGTATATATAGACATATTAATTATTTGAGATAAATAAACTAATAATTATGTCAAATGATAAGGAAAACCAATAATAAAATAAGTGTAATGTTAACCAACGTGCGTAATTTTAGAATTAAAATTAACGCAACTAAATGTGCACACTATAAACCTGTACATTTTCACAATTAACTTAAAAACCTATCAAACCAGTTATTTCGAATGTATGTAGGCACCAGACATACTCATTTAAATTTAAAGTAACGTCTGACATTTCTGAGTACAAAAGCGTGTAGGTTTCATTAAAGTAATTAGTTGAAATTAACCGATTACAGGTACTTACGTCACAAAACAAACCAACTTGAAATACATTGTGGTACTTTTAAATGACCACGAAATAATAATATAATCGTTTGCGCTCTTGAAATAGAACATTATCATGCTGAATTTAACTCACTTGTGTTTAATAAAGACTTCTACGAACTAACTAGTGAATAAAACACACACACACACACACACACTACTGTCTACATTTCTTTTTTTTTCTCTCCCTGTAGCAAGTCTGGCTGGTAGAAATTTCTTATGAAATAAGCAGTGCCTTTGTACTATTAGTTGAAGTATGTCCTTTTATTTTATGTACATAAATAAATAAATAAAAATATCTGTGGAATCACAAATGTGTTTCATATTTCCAATTTTGAAGCTGTTATAGCAGCAGTAACCAGTGCTTAAGTTTTTATAACTGTTTAAATCTCAAACACAAAGTAAAAAAAAAGAGCGTATGCTCTGAGAACCTTAGAATGTCAAATAGTTTTCGAACAATTATTTTGAAAATCTCTTTTCAATAAATTCGAAGTCAAATAATCATTGCACAATACGAACAAGATCATGAATTTGTAACATTACATTATAACCTAGAAATTAAGAAAAGAAACATTGGTGAAGGCAGATCCTGCATCTTTTGCTCCATGTTTTGCGCTTCGAATGCAAAACTAACTTCGCCGCAGTGTGATCCTCAGTAGGTTTGCAGACTACGCATGTTTGCTTATTCCGTGCTCCTTTAACGACCCGATGGGAGGTCACACTGTACTCACTATCTACTGTGCTACGATAATGTTATGGCACCCTGGTACTTTGGAAGTGAGATCGCATTGATTTTGGGAATTAATGATTCTGAATTCTGTGTAAGTTGGTTAGATAAGTTTTGCATCTGATATTACTTTACTTTTCCGTTTTTTGGCAACAAAAGACGAACAGTTAAAGCCAAAAAAGGGCAAATCTGTTACATTGTCAGACGCAAAATTAGTAGAATTTACAAAATATAACATTACTCCTGTAATGATACCCGCATTTCGCTTAATTCTCCCCGTACCTAATCTCAGACAGTCTTGAGGGAAACCTTTACGTATTGATAATTTAACTAAAAAATAACACGCGCAATGCAAAGGTATTAGTGTCTATTTAATCTGACTGTACAAAAATAAACAGGGATTATTTAAATTACAATAAAATACCAAAAACATTTTCCAAAGAGATTAACTAGATGACCGCAAACTCTGTTCAAAGCGGAATTAAAATATAACTGCACAAAATAATACGACCGCTGTTTGTCACAGATACTCGTGTGTAGTCAAAAAACTCTGTGGTCGTAATCTGGTGTACGCAAAGAGAGGTCTCGGAGACCCCCGTAATAATCGCTAGCGAAACGTCAATCACACGAGGGTTGAACCAAGGATGAGACTGAAGGGTTGGATTATAAGGGTCCGATTCAGAGCGGCAACAGGATTACTTATATTCAGGGCCACGGATGATGGCTTTAATTTACTTTTATTTAATATTCAATTACAGGTTGATTTTGTAAGTGTATTAAAGCTTTTGTGAAGGATTATAGTCTTTGCATAAATTAAAAACAAAAAAAAAACTGTTAAATATGAGTGTTTTTTTCTTAGCAGTGTTACGTTACGGAGAACCATAAATTATCAACCAATTAAATGTAAAGCTAGCGACATAATTATCACAATACATAGATGAGTAAATCTGTAATTTGAAAATCACACTCACCTAATTTGCTAAGTGGAGATAAACCTATTAATACCTAATTATTGTGCACAACAGGCTAATATACATTTACGGGTTAATCCACAGATAATCCCGTTTATACACGAGTTACGGACCACAGAATAACAAAACTCCCGTGTCAAAATAAAGTCCTGGTTTCATGAACGAGAAAAAAAATGAGTATGACTTTTTGTGTCGAGATTTCCCTCAAGATAATATTTTCTATTCAACCACCTTAATTAATTAGCGTTGATTGTCTAGAATTGTTGCGATACGGGCTACTACACCCCGTCGAGAAAAGCCGAGGTTTTGTACAGGTTTTCCTTAACATCGAGGAAAAAAGGCCACACTTACACGCAAGGTTTTTTTTCGACGAAGAATGTCTCTTCGAGGGTTAGAGAAATGGACTTACAGAATTTTGTCGTACACTATAAGGTCTCGTTTCCATTAAACAAGTCACTTGTTTACAAGTTGCAAATTGTATGCAACTTGAAGAAACTTGATACAAGTTACAAGTAGATAGTTTGAACTGCAGATCGTATTTTTTCTTCTATTCAAGCTAGGTACTTGTTTACAATTGTGACGTACTTGTATGCACGACTTGCCTAATTGAAACGTGTTTTAAAGGACGTTATGTGGATGTTTAATTATTACATTATTTAAAAACATTTCCACAGTTACGTTTTAGAGTAGGTAGTTAGATTAGACACGAAATTTCGTTTACTGATCATGAAATAATGGTATTATGTAGATAATAAAATTATAACGCCCATTCCCGAAGTTGGCAAGCCTCGGAAAATCATATTGTGGCATTAATCCCTTGTTGAAATCACTACAAATGCATGAAATACGAGAACCTATGCAACAATACAAAGGGCTACCGGTTAATTAATCCAACTCACGTGGAAAAGTTCATTCATTTTAAACAAAAAAATAATAATTTTCCATCCAAATGAATAGGTACAGACAAAGGGAAAATTATCGTGTGAATAAAATGAGCTTAAGGCTAAAATGAGCATAATAATCATACGCTCGCTTTATTTAACATCACTTAACACGGAAAAAACAGATGCTAAATGTATACATGTATCAATAAATTTCCTCGATCCCATTAATTTTATCTTTTCCACACATTATTAAGTGCAGTCAAACATCAATCAATTTAATTGAAACATTGTTTGTGGGAAAATTGAGTTAAAACCGCTACCTGAATACGGAACGCTAAAAATAAAATGAATAATTTAGGCCGACGGTCGTTATGTGAATTGCAAATCGAGCGAAAGATTGTATTTACGTGAAATTATTCAAGCAAATCTTTCCTAACGAATTGTTTGCTAGCTTCAAACTTTCCCAATTCCAAAATAGGTATTCAATTTTGGGTCATTTTATTCAATAAATTTTGATGGTTACGAATTTAAATATTTTTGCGTAAAAGAATTTAATTTTCAGAAAGTATCTACCGATGAAAAATGCCGCCGACTTCTTTATGATCCACCGATAACGTTCAATGGACGTATTTTATAGCATTCATATTTCTAGTGAATAAAGTACATCATAATTATTATGAAGATTAAAATGGCATATGAAATATGTAACTGCCTTAATAACTGTTACAGTGTAGCTAAGTTTTTTCCGCATGAGGGGAGCATTTCTAAGCGTGTTTATCGAAACAATCAACTGGGTGAACATATGTGCGGAGTGGCATAGAGGGGCTCGGGGCTAAGTTGTGAATATATAAGCAGGTCTAGGGAGATAGTAGGATGCTCAGTTAAAGACAAAGGAATACGACACAAAGCTATTCCAAGCGAGTCGTCTGAATCTCCAGGGGTTTGCGGCTTGCGCTCGCAACGCTATGTTTTCGCTGTAACTCGCCTGTTGCTGTGAACGTGTCACGTAAATATTAAGAAAATTCAACTGCAGTATTTTTACCGAACACCGTCTATTCAGTAGTGAACAGTGAACACGGCAGTCTTTGTTTGCATTTAGTCCTCCTGTTACAACCCCACATTATAATGGAATAATTATGAACAACACTCTCGTAACATATCCGACTCTTTTATCCTAATTTTACTGCACGAAATATTCCGTAAATGTTGGCCATTTTAAATTCTTTCGTCTCATTTTTCACCGTATTACACTCGGAGCTCCAGATTGTTTTATTATAAACTTTTTTTTTAGAATGTGGGAGTTTTTGCATACCTGCCTCTGTTTTGTTCCGTATCATGAATTCATGAAACGAATTTTTTGCGTTTTAATTTTAAAAGTACTCGTAAATTTTTGTGCTTAAAACAGGTACGAGTTTGCGTAATTATGCGTTCGTTTATGTTTTCATTTCATACGAAAACTCATCTAGGTAATTAATATTATTACGCTTTCTGTAAAATGTTTTTAGAGCTCTTTGTTTCTTTAATAATTATGTCATTTGTTTTCGGTTTCACCAGATAAAGAAAACATACTATGTAAGAAGAAATAAACACTTTTTTGGTCAAATCGACTTAAGAGAATAAAGATTTTTCTTTTTGTTTATTTTTTGTCTCTTTTGCAATAACATGATTGGAGTGAGCGCATTTCATATCGACGTGATGTTTTGATTTCATTCCATGCTATTGTTTTTCATTACATTCGTTATTGTGAGTCGGTGTACTGTTGACATTTCTGTTCATTGTGTTCTGAAAAATTATGTTGCCGTAAACACGAACAAATTTTAATAAACTCACGATTCAATTTGTTATCTGTCCCTTTACACATTGTTTCACGAAAATCTAATCAAGCCACCGAAAAACACAATGGGTCGAGTTTCGATATCTGTTAATTAAAATCAATCCTTTCTTTAAATCAATTCGGGTGACAGTTAAATGAAAACATGTTTTTTGTTACCTTTTTTAATACCTTTGTTTGTATTTTTGTTTAATTAAACAAGCTGAGAGGAATAATATGATCCAAATTGGGTTGTTGAAATAATGTTCCAATGCAGCATTGAGTTAATCTATTCTAAATTGGAAATTGCTAATTTCTAATTATCAGTATTACGGTATCGACGTTATAAATGAAAATACGATACAAAATAGTTTTGTTATTAATTCTGAATTGAATGAAATATAAAGCCAGCCTCTAATTCATGATAATATTATTAAATTGGAAAATATTTGAAAACTTATAAAGAATGATTAATAGCAACTTTTAGTGCTACACCATAATTTTATCAAAAAGTTTCAAAGAAAATTGGAACATTAATTCACCACAACGACTACCTAAACGAAGGTTATACACGAAAGTAAACGATTCCGTTGAATTTATAATAAAACGACAGCTAAATATCCGAACAGGAAATTAAATAGGAATCAGAACAAATCCCATTATAAAGTGTCATCAATCACTAAATCCAGGAACATGGGCCTGCTGTGTGGGAAATACAAATACGTAGGCCTTACGTACGTACCCACTTACTGATCTATAGGTTAGGTACACAAGTTTAATATTAATTTACAGTGAATTATAACATATTTTATGTCAACCGTTTATTTGCAGAAATGGTTGACTTCAAACAAATGCTTCAATTTCTTTGCATAAATTCATATTATTGTAAAAATGCAAATCAATATTTATTCAAATTCTTTAATAATGTTTACTTATTTAAGCAAAGTAAATATAATACATACATAATCATACATGAAACTTTCTACACAATACAAATAAGCGTTATTACCAATCCTTGAAAGATTTGGCAGATATGTAACTAATCTTACAACCACATTTCTCTAGTTTCATAATTCCTTTGTTAAAAAGACCGAGTCTATTGCCATCTACCGGACAAAATTCAAAGCTTCGGCGGTTATCAAGTTGTTTTTAAAATGGCTTCAATACTTTATTCATTCGATTTGTTTTTATTTAGAACCATTCCAATCAGACCAAATTATCTACGAGTTATCTACCTTTTAAAGCTTAAAGAATCAGCAACCCGAACGAATAAAATAAATTATATCAAAATAGATTTTGCCATTCCATCCCAATAAAAGCCAATTAATTGCTAAAGGAATTACAGACCCTCCACAGTATCGAACTTGTTCAGTATTATCAAAGTAATATTATTAATTTTAATTGCGATTTCAAATAAACAGTTTGCAGGCACGAATTTTATGAAAGCTTATGATACCTGCAGGTTTGGTATTTAAAAACCCTATTGCAACTATGGGGTCATCTTAATAATTATTAACTAAAATGTCGTAATAAAAATTTTAGTACATAAAGTCCGGTCAGAAAGCAGAAGGAATTTCGTACATTGACCTATAATTACCTGTCTCTGTCACTCCCGCGTAAATATAATAAGTCTCGCTTAAACAGATGCAATGGCCGCCATCTTTTACTTTAAGTACATTATGACATTCATTTTCGTGCTGTGGCCGCTGGGCTTTATCCACCAGGGTTACAGCCCATTCTCGCTTGTCCAGCTCTTGTCCCAGGAAACATTATAGGGTGATGATAACTACTGTAGATTATACCAAGTGATAATCCTGTTCTACCTTTAGTCACTTGTGTATTGCTTACACCTGACTGTTTTAACTGATGCATCTTCTTCTTTGTCTTTGGGATGATTTTAATTTGATTTTTTATGAGACATAAAATATCGAAATAAATGCATTTTTTTTTTTTTTTTTAAGAAGACGACCTACAGCTATACTAATTATGTAAATATCTATATGCTTTTTTTTTTTTTTACTTGGTAAAATCATCAAATGAGACCTTCCACCCCGGGCAGGGCGGGAGATACTGTCAGACTTGTACTGACTAAAATCCACGGTGTCCTTCAGTAGCCCTTTATGTTCCGGGGTCACGGTAATAGAAATATGTCCCGCGACCCCGGCAGGCTTTGGCCCTCTGAGACGGCCCCGTCATTTTGCTGACAGCTCTTTGAGGCGCGCGTGGAACACGACGTGCCGTCGACCCGGTTATGGTCCGTGGTCGGACAGCGAGTTGCCCTTTACTCGCTGCCCGCATGCCCGCGCCTAAGGTGGCCGGAGATCGTCTTGCGACGTACGTCGCCGTGGGCGTACACCACTGCGGTTGGGGCGGAGGGAGGACGCTGTCCTCTCTCTCTCGCGGCCCGCCACCTCCTTCACGAGCATTACTGCCTCGCAGAAGGTGGCGACCGCTTCCCACTCCGTCTCGCTCCGCAGCATGGCCGAAACCAATGCCAGGCGCGAGAGGTCTCCGCCTATCGCCGCTGTGAGTAAATATCTATATGCTGCAGTAACGTTGGCGTTGTTAAACCTTACTTTAACCGTATACCACACAAAGAAGGTCGCGGGACTTTTTGGTCGCGGGACTTCTTCCATCACCGTGACCCCGGACCATAAAGGGCTATTGAAGGACATCGTGGATTTTAGTCAGTACAAGTCTGACAGTCCCTCCTGCCCTGCCCGGGAAGAGAGGACTCATTTGATGATATTACCACGCAAAAAAAAATACCACACAAAGAATTTTGTTCTATATTTTGGTATTTGTTTGTGCATTGAGTTTTTTGTATTTTTAATAATTTTGTACGTGATCTAAAAAGCTAGAACTAACATACCTTTTACTTTGATTAACAGTTCTCGAAAAACATATCCAACATAGTCTGACTTCTAGGAACCAATACTAACTGATGCTAGTGATATTTCGCAGAATACAATTTTTATATATTAATTAACTAGCGGCCCGTCCCGGCTTCGCACGGGTGGAGGACCCGGTCTAAAATTTGAGATTTAAAACTATCCTATCTCTCAAGTTGGATCGAACTGCACATGGTGTGCGAATTTTATTATAATCGGTTAAGTGGTTTAGGAGTCCATTGAGGACAAACATTGTGACACGAGATTTATATATACTACTCAAAAGAAAATAAGGGCCAACTGATATTTGTCGATTTATTAATTAATATTTAAATATTAGTAGTTATAATGACTGAATCTGATTAATATTAACGATTTTACTTGGAAATACACAAAAATTAAGTTTGTATTCCAATAAATCGTTAAATTAAACGAAATTGAATGAAAAGTGGGGAATTGCAGGAATGTATCAACTTACACAAAACATCAAAAAACTCGAAAAAATAACGTCTTTAATGTTCCAAAGTGTTCTTTAAAGCTTCTCTTTTAACTCTGTTCTCTCTGTGCTACTCATTTTAATGGATGTGGAATGTTCAGGATTAATTACCATACATTTTCTTTGGGATTCTCTACCAGCAAGTTTTCAGACAATTAATGAGATCCAGCTGGGTGTTGATGGGAATTTTACTTTCTTTTGCACTCCTCTTTAACTCATCTTTTAACTGCTGAATAAAACTTAGGTAAAAATCCTGATTAGCCACTGTAACATCGTAATTCGAACTTCAGCGAATGTGTTTACTGTTAGTCGCGTCGTGTTCGCTCGACCATTATCCTGCTTGAAGATGAACTCAGGTACTCGTTGCTGTGCGAATGGGATAATGTGGAGTTGCACCACATTTGCTACGCAATTTTGAGCAGTTACAGCAACGTTATTACGAAGTGCGAGCTCAGTTTTGCGTGATAGAGACAACCGCCCCAGAGCATAATTCAGATCTCATCGGAACAGTCTGTTTCAAGAGTGCAAAGATCTGAAACCTGTTGTTTAGATCTTCTCTACACTCTAATGAATCAGTCTTTATTAAAAAAAAAATAAGCCTGCAGTCATAAGTAAAAAGCAATGAAGCCCATTCAAAACAGTTAAATAATTTTTCTCTTTGCAAATGTTTCACGATTTGCACCATACGCTCCAGTTAACTGGAGTAGAACCAAGCATCTTCTTGAGTATTGTTAGTCTTCATGGAGTTGATCCGGAATAGTCTAGTCAATTATAGGGGTGCCTGTAGCTCAACGCAATGGAGTTTGTACGGTCCGCGCGGCAGTTTTTCGCTCTAATTGCGCGGTTAATCAAACTTAATGGTCTTCTTAGGCTTTACTTACTTACTTTCTTCCTGGATCACGGCGTCTGGTGATATTACCCGTCTTTTGAGACCAGTTTCAAACTTTTTGAACCACTGGTTACGAATATTCCACCATAAGACCTACCTGTTCTGGCTATGCCCCTCCTGGATTAAGGTAACACCCCAAGTGGCTGTTTTTGCATCCATATGTCTCCGAATAAATGGCATTATGAGATTCAACAATCGTTATAGCCTACTTGCTGTTTATGTCGAAGAAAACTCCGTTAGAAGTTTGAAAAATAAAAAACACCAAACCGTAAATTCTAAGAAATCTCAAATATCTAATTAAAAAAAGTTATGAATTTCCAATTCTGCAGTAGAAATAATATTAATACTTGAAAGAAACTATAACAAGGTATTCACCATCTATTATGTACACAGAATAAGAGTGATACTTGATTAAAGTGCAATTTAATAAGTGGCCCCTATTTTCTTTTGACGAGTATATATTAAGATAAACAAGACTGTGAAACGGTCTTCTATTTATATATATTTTCTAGAGAGTAGAGGTATTTTTAATTTCCTGGAAAATTAAATAGACAGAAAACAACATTAGACTTTCAATGAAAAACTGGTTCAATATATTCTAAAAGTGGTAATTGTAAAAATGAGCAGTGGATTTCGCATTACTTTGTGTAAATTATTCCATCAGCACTTCTCATAACGGTCAAGGATAACGTCGAGAAGAAACGCCATGTCCCAGAACTAAAACTTTGGAGACAGGCGATTGTTCTACCAAACCGTTTTGGGCCCGCGTTGTGTACTGCACGACACTCCTCGTTTTATGGAAGAGATCAGTTTCCCAGCAGTGGGCACAATATAATTATGGTTTTACTAAGCTGTTCCCACAAAAATGAGTGTATTAGCCAACTGCAATCAAATGCTTTTTTTAAACCCAAGTCCATTCACTCCATTACATGGTGCCTATATCCGACCAGCCGACTTCTAAATGCTCGTTTTATTTGGTTTATGTTACAATTAGGAGGCAAATAACAGAAAGGGGTTCCGCATACTGCGTAATGTTAGCCATTTGGGATCCCTAAATTAAGCTTCGTTTCGTACGTCGCTCGTCGAACATTTTTGTTTAATTTTACTCATGTTTGGTGAACTAGGAAAATTAGATTTTGAAACTGTGAGGAGTGGAACTGGAATAGTTGATTTTGTTCGTGTTCATTAATTGCACTACTGCGATTCGCTGCCATCCAATGATGACGGTATATGCTAATTGTGCTTGGTTTTCAATTAGTTTTTGTACAGACAGTGACTGTTATTGTGCTATGATTACCATTATAATTAATAGTCCCTAACTACCTTTTTAAATGTGATAATATGGGTATTTTTTTTTCTTTCCCAGGCACCGGGGAGAGTGGAAGCGGCAAGAGATGTCATACGGTGTGCTTCAGGGATTAGTTCTGGACCCGCTCCTGATGGGACATCGTATACAACTGGGTGCTGCGCGCCGACCGCAGCAGCGTCAGCATAGTATGCTGCGACACTCTTGTCTTGGCGCAGGGAGAGTCGCACCAGGTGTTGAACACCCTAGCGATGTGCTGGGTTGCGACAGTCGTAGTTAAGAGGATCCGAAATTTTGGGACTCATTTCTCGAAGTAAAGACATTTTAGTTTTGCAAAATGTAACCATTGTTGAAGCATTTTTCCGTAAAGGAAGTTCAGTATGGGTTGGTACCGATCGGTGCAAGTTAAACTAGTATAAAATAACTGGTAACTCTGCTAAATCTCAACCTGTGTATATTGTATACGAGCGCATAAGGTAAAGAATTAATAAAATGTAAATCAAATTGCCTGCTTATTTATGAAGGCGGTTGCTATGACAGACAATGGCAGAACTATTCATCTATCCTATAATCACGACAGTACCCCTTTGTAAACCTTTTAAAAACCACCGAATTTTTTCAGTAGACTGTTTTTCTTTTCTCTGCCAGTAACGACGAAGCTATTTAGCTTTTATAAGTACTAAAACCTTTTGGTATTTTATTAAGATTTTATACCAAAAAGGATCTTAAGACCACTAATTAGCTCTGAATTTTTAAAACTTTTCCAAAGTTTTGCTTTAGGGTCGCAGTTAGCACTTAATATGAATTTTAGGGTGAAATATATGTAGAGAATATATTATATTGAGAAAAGCTCAGAAAACTGAAAGCGGTGGGCAAAAACAGGCTGATGATAATTATCATATACAGAAACTTTGGTCTAGTGATTAGGGACCCTGATTGCTATGCCGGGGGTCGTGGGTTCGAATCTCACCCAGGACAAATGGTTGTGTGATGAGCATGATAATTTTTTGTGTGTCTGGGTGTTATTTATCTATAATATGTATGTATTTAGAAATATATAGATATATTTATCAGTTGTCTAGTACCCATAACACAAGCTCTGCTTAGCTTGGGACTAGATGGCGTTGTGTGATAGTTGTGAAAATATTATTATTATATTATTTGGAGTCGAAGTACCATAATTTTTGTTTGTTCTTCCATTTTACTCTACATCACTCGTCATGTCAACAGTTACCACTTTTCTAAGCATATCATTCCTCACACTGTCCAAACATTCCTTTTCTGTCTTCTACTCTTCAAGCCATTTATAACTTTGCTCACTCATATCAAAGAGGTAGAACCTTCAGTCAAGTTTAAAAACTCGACTTGCACTTAAAACCTTACCTACATAACTTACGGGCTTTGGCCACCTGTGAGACATTTATGCTTACCTTAAGTCGGTTTAATATTGTCTTCTAGTTTGATAACGGCATAAGATTTAGATACAGTTACAAAGAATCTTTTGAGATATCCTCATTTAAAAACACACGCCGTGCACGAGTCTACGCGTCTTTTGCATGACACCTCGCGCCAAATCACACAAAATGGCGGAACCGATTAGCGGATGTGATGAAACAGAGAGTAAAATAAACAATCCATAAACAAAATCAAAGGTGTGAGACAATCAATAACCAAAACCACCAAAAGAGAGATAAGACCCGACCATTAATATCACCTGGTAACAACGATTGTGTCCTAAACTCAACATGCTTCAACAAACTTAGCAATCCACAAGAGGCTTAAAGTATCAATCAGAGATCCAACTGTACACAGAAGTTACTTTACCTCAATGACAGGTCAAGATTTGCAAACTAATAAAGCTTTGACTGGTAAAACTTAGAGGTACAGGAAGGGTTGATGTGGTGACGCTCGAGGGAGGTCGATGCCCAGTGTACTGTTTGACCTTTGGCAGTGAGTATGTATGTATTAACTTAAATATCTAGTATCTGCTGTCGAGGTCGGCTTAAAATAAGGCCGCAAAAAAATGTGCCCTTAACAGCTGGTCAGAAGTAGCACTCGAGAAGAGCATTTGATATGGGTAAGGCCTTTGGCCCAGCAGTGTGAAAATATCGGCTACTGGATAAAAAGAGAATTGCGTTGTGGTCAGATAAGCATTCGCTTCGTTCCATGTATAATTTTGGTACACAACTACAGGTTGAAAGTCGACCCCAACGAAGTAGGGATAAAGCAGATGATGGCAGATGTCTTTATTTCGCCACTTCTATGCTTAATGACGTCATCGTCAGGCACCTAATGTGTGGAAATTTTTGTCTACGTACGTTCATAATACCTACATGAGGCTAACGTGACACGTCTGTCCAATTTTGACCTGTCGGCCTTTTAATACAAGTCACATTTTTCGGTACAGCTGTATACGGCAGCTGAAATCTGAAATGGTCAGATGTGAACGACACTTCGTGATAAATAAAGATGAAGGAATATGTAAATAATATCTTCAAGACGGTAGGAATTATAATGTGAAGCTTACAAGACACGTAGATAGATCTACATAAAATTTAAGGCCGGTTAGCATTTTGAGGAGCCATTTTATGGGAGCATTAAATGATAAGAAAATTTCTGTAAATATTAATACGCCTATGAATTTATGATACTTGTTGTCCTGTAGCGAACACATATTATGTACGATAGATATATCGGCTGTATTTCCCAAAGGCGTTTATTGAGTTGTATCGTTGTTTCATAAGTTGCATAAGGTTTCCATCGAATGCATCTGAACTTTGCCTAACCGATTGTCGGTAGTTCATAAGGACTAGCGCTGGATAGATGTGTTTTCAACTATTGTAACTGAATTGGCTGTTCCCTAAAACGCCTAGTAACAACTAATTTGTCAGCAAAGAAGACTTGGTTTTTAAATAAACCGGATACAATATAATACGTTACGAGCAAAAAAGGCAAAACACACACGAGTACATACATTTCTATTACCTAGATATATTTTCAAACAAAATTATATGATAATATCTGAACCTGACATGCTTTGATATTTCGGACATGTCAAAAAACACGAGGCAGAAAAATGAAATGAAATATAATGGTACTAAACGAACGAAGAGATTAGGGTGATGGGAAAAAACACGTTCTATTAGATGGCGCAATTTTCAAGCTCGAAGCTTACATGGAAAAAAATAATAAAGGATGAGGGGAGGGTATAACAATCATGGCTCTTTCTGATTACAGCGCGTTGCTCTCAATGCTTGTTATATTATAGAACCTTGTATGAGGACGTTGGGGAGACGTACGCGAGTACAAAATGGAAGACCCTATCGAGCGATTCTTTTGTTTGTGAATTCAATTATGTACTGGATTAATCAAAATACTTGATTTAATACGTGTGTAAACTTTACAACGAAACTAGTATTAGATTTCGAAACGATGATATTTGTTTTGAGTTAGTTGTATTCAGTGGCCTGAAAGTCTGATGACAAGTCTCGCCAAAGGGTTTTGTATTACTAGTGCTAACGGGCTAGTAGAGCTCAGATTGGTAATCGCTTCAAGAAATACTGTTATTTAGCTATCCATTTATAAGGGCAGCCAAAACCAACACAGTTGGGAAGACTATGCAGATGATGATGATTATTTGTTTTGAGTTTCTACTTTAAGATGTACACAATTAAGTAAGATATTCAGCACTCACAATACACAAGTTTGGAGCTGCATAGCGAGTACACATGAAATTAAATGATGTTTATGCAAATAGGTTTTATCAACGCTATTACAGGCCATTTCATAAAACTAGGAGAGGCCAGTGTTTCATACCTGACTACTCTGAGTAGAAACAGCCGAAACAAATTCAGAGGTCACAGTCTCTTTTAAAGTCCAGACATTATACGAGTATTTAGATCAGGTTATACGAGGGCCATGCTGGTTAGTGAGAGCTAGATCCCTAATCGAAAAATCAGACGTCTACCTAAATAGATTTTATCCGAAAAACAACTTTCCCGAACAAAATCAAGCCCAAAATCCCGCCTCAATAACGCAGGATTAAGTCAAAAATATATTACCTAATAAACGTTTAAGTTAACTGACTCCTAGCCATTTCTAGTTACGTCCGTAACTGCGGACGGGTGGCCGGCTTAATGTCCTTTCTGTAACACAGAAGTCAAGCATCAACCCCGTATAGTTGCCGACTAGTGAATTTTGATTTCGATTTCGACCCCAGAGACTAAGGAATAATACGGTTACGTAGGTACGGCATATACCCGTAAATGAAAGCAACCGTTAGCTAACAAAACGTTAACCTTTATTATACAAAACGAGGTTTGACTATAGTCTTGTTTGCGTTTATTGATCTTGACAGTGAACAATAGCTATGAATAAAGACTATTCCCGTTTCTGAATGAGGATCGGAGAATATTTTCACCAGTAGTAATTGGTTATTACGATAATTCTGCTTTTGTTTTTTTTAGGGACTGTCAGACTTGTACTGATTAAAATCCACGGTGTCCTTCAATAGTCCTTAATGTTCCGGTGTCACGATAATGAAAATAAGTCCCGCGACCAAGACAGGCTTTGGCCCTCAGAGAGGGGCCCCGTCATTTTTGCTGACGCTCTTTGAGACGCGCGAGGAACACAACGTGCCGTCGACCCGGGCATGGTCCATGGTCGGACAGCGAGTTGCCTTTTACTCGCTGTCCGCATGCCCGTACCTACGATGGCCGGAGATCATCTGCCGACGCCATGGGCGTGTACCACTGCCGTTGGGGTGACCATGAGTATGTTCTGTTCATTTTAAGGATCGTTCGTCTGTCAACCAGAATATTCAACTAAGCATTCCATTAATCCGTGACCTTGGAACGTAAAGGGACTATTAAAGGACACCGTGGATTTTAGTCAGTACGAGTCTGACAGTCCCTTCCGCTCTGCCCTAGGAGGGAGGACTCATTGGATGATTTTACCACGATAATGTATAAAAACGTGGGAAAAAAGCATTCCATTAATAAAAAACATTTCGTAGTCCATTCAAGAGCAGACTTTTTATATTCTGCCTTAAATTGCATATAAAATACCGTGGGCCGCATACAGTGTGCGCCAGCTATAACTTACATCCATACATCTACATGGAGGCAAGGTGTGGAACCAATTGTGAGACAAATCGTCCCTGCTGCGTCCCAGCAGCCGCCTTGAGCGTCGCTTCAATGAGACATTATTTGAAAAATCTGTTCTTATATATTATGTTCGTTGTGATATTTTGTTTTAGTAGTAATATCGAATAAAGTCGTATTAATTAAATTCCTGTATTAAATAACAAACTATATTAAATAAGTTAAGTTTTTCTTACACGTTCTTTCTTTAAGCATTTCTTTCTGAAACTTAACAGTTATCATCGTGAGGTTAACAATACACACGGTACTAAACCTCGGAAGAATAGCATAAGATTTAAACTCTTAAAAATATCAAAAACAACTACAATATCATCAAAATATAATCAGTACCCCAACAAACTCAACTGCATGCCTATTAACCCGTTTTTTATTTCAATTACAATATAACTCAATTTGTCTCATAGCATTTCCCCTAAGTGTAATTGCGTTTCGTAATACGTAATTTGGGAAATTCTCTTCGCTGGGAGCTCCACGATGGTATAATTAGATACGTCGTTAATTAGACGGTAGCTCCACAAGAGCACTCAGGGGCCGCTTTCGTTTACTTTCGCACAAGAACTAGGTACCGACCCTTCTTTGCCAACGGCTAAAATTAAATCACTTTACTTGTAGTCTTACTCCTGAAACGGACAATAGAACCCACTATCCAACATGATATCAGCTTATTTTACGACCCAATAACAAGACAAAGACTGCTCAACTACAGTTATTATTACGAAGTTGATATCGTCTGGCAACTTGCTCTCGCAAATACTAAAATAATACCCTTCAAATGCTATGATAGCAATCTATTACTTGAAGACTATTAGCGCAGGTAGAGTAATCAATAACAAAAAATAAAAGCCGAAAATCTCTGTCAGCTGTCTATCTCAAGACGCAAGAAATATTGCCGATATAATTTTCCCCGAACACATGGCGTCCCCTGGGGAGCATATAGGAGAAAGCTATTTTGTTAATGGAAGTACAATGGAAAAGAAAACTCAATCAAGCGCACGAGTCGCCGTGATTTCTGCGCCTAACTACGAGAGATATATTGTGGGTCGAGACTCGTCATTAGCCGCGAGACGCCGCATTGCCCGCACAGCGAGGAAACTCCACCAAATAACCTCAGCGTAACTTTTCATATGTAAGCCTGATTTAACGTCCGACATCACTCCCCTCCGCATTTTTCCACTTGTTTATATCGAAATTAGAACCAGCTGCCCTGATCTTTGTTAAATGAGCTCGCCGTTTAATTAACAAAGCCTAGGGCAGTTTTATTTCTCTTCAGAGAAAAATTTAAATCAATATGGCCCACTTTGTTCCTTTTGTCACTCTTCACAGAAAATTCAATTAAATCCCTCTCTGTCTTTTTTTACTTCGCTCGTTCTATTTGAATACAGGATAGTGAGCTGCAGCAGTGTTTCATTGTGTGATTGTCGTTTTAAATATTTCGCCATCGAATAACCATAAGCGTTTATCACATCGAATGGCGTTACAGTTCGGATCATATTATAATGTCGTCGTTACGGCATGCGCAAGGACGTGTTATATATATATTTATAGGAGCGGTAATGTCTGTACGGTTGTCAGGCCCGGCACGTAACCGGCGCGTGCCGGATGAATTGAAAGGGATGCTGCCTACACCCATGACCGCAACATTATAAACTAAACTGCATTCGTATCTGATTAACTATTTTTATATCTATCGTGATCCGGAAAAAACAAACGGTTTTTGTCGGTGAGGTGAAAGGTTATCCACCTAAAGACTGCAGCAGTGCAGGCTATAAAACCGAATATTTTACTATGGAAAGCAATGATGCTAAATATTCATGAAGTATCTGATGTTATTATCACATTAAAATGCTATAACCCGATGAACAAAGAACTCCAGTTAAAATACAGAAGTTAATCTAAACGAAATGCTTCCGACGATTATTTGTTTTAAGTGTCATTTGGGTAGCTATCTTTATTACTACGGATACAACTCCTCGCGGTCTTGTTACGACGATACTCATCTATAGAACACCGAAAGGGACTCATTCTAATATACTTGCGGAAAAATAAAAAGCAACTTTTGAGTTGTTACAGAACTCGTAATCCTAAAAACGTCTGTTCCTAATTTCTTTTCCGATTTTAAAAGAGCCATCTTTCATTTACGACGACGTTTAGAACAAGAAAATTTCAGGCTTCGACACGAAGTTTTGGCAATTTCCGTACTTTGCGTCGCTTTTTTTTGTGACCCATACTTTGTCGTTAATCTTGCGAACAAAAAGTCGCCAATGCTCGGCGAGTCGTTACTGGTAACTGTGTGAGCCGACAGATTTAAATTACCGGATTAAATTGACCGAAGACATTTTTCTTTTTGACCAAATATCTGCTAAAGGCATTAGATAAGTTGGTTAGGATACGATGATCATTACTGTTCATATAAAAATGAAGAGTCTGCTAAAATGTGTAAAAGTTCCTAACTCCATTACAGAATTAAATGTCTCCGAGGTTCTAGACCATTTATCTGTGTGTCAAAGTAAAGAAGTGAGCGTCATGTTAAGCCTGACTAATAGTAAACTGAAAGAAATATCTTTTACGACGCTTGAAATATTAACCTTATTTATTAAATGTTATGGTATTAACTTATTAAATTCTTTTGAGTGATAGTCGGATACTTAGATTTCTGGTGTAGAACAAATACAAAAAAGAACACCCTTGAAAATTTTCAATACGTCTGATTAAAGTTTCCTTTCCAAATGGAAAATCAAGGTGGTTTGTAAAGCAATAAAATAATCTACATCATTTTGACCGCATCTGCATCATAACACATTTGGTCCACTTATTTCATATACATTCAATAATGTAAAGAGGTATTCACTGGATTTTATATTACGGTTGTAAGGGATCGTTCAGTCTCTCCATTCGAGGTTATATTCGACCCAAATTTGTCCAAATGCGGACACATTTTCGACGTCTCCCAGAACACTTTTCTTTTTATTGGAATGTATATTTCAGAAATTTCATCGACACACCCGGGGACATTCCCGAATTTTATTGCAAATGAAAACATGTTGATAGGTTGCATCTCGTAACATTCGAGCCTGACATGACATCATAACAGGAGACGTGTTTTTACTACTGTGTGTTTAAATTACACTATTTAGATAAGATTTTTTTAACACTTTATTTAGATAGCACAGTGAAAATGTTGGAGTTGTTTTTGATCGCGTCCGCTCCGTAACACTTTTGTGCCAATGAATTTTTTATCAGCGCGATCGAAAATAGTTACCAGTTATTGAGTAAAAACTTTTAACTACATTAAATTGCTGAAAAAATTGTCGATGCCATAACACCGAGTGCTGTAAGCTACCATATCGGAAATTGCTAGTATATTACATGGAAAATTTTATGTTTCCGTGGTTTTTATAGACTCATATATTGAGCTTATTCTATACTGAAAACCATTTTTACGGGTTTAACGATCATAAGTACGTGTTTTATGATGGGCCAGCGGGACTGAACGTTTTCATCATAAAAATGATAGTTTGAATTAAAGACATCTGTGTTAAAAACAGAATGGATATTGATAAAGCTATAAAATATGTATCTGCGAGTAAGGGCGGCTGCATTATATTTATGGCTACCTATTGTACATTTTAGTGTCCTATAAATAGAAAAATAGGGAGCAAGTCTATAAAGCAAGCGAAAAACACTCGTCCCGACTCGTATTTATATGTTTACTTCTTATCAATTCTAAATAAACATTTCATAAACAATTATATTTCCAGTGTAAGCAGTATTTCACCTGAAGCGACTGCGTATATCACCACCAAAAGAGTCACTGAGAAATTCTACCAAACAAATTCTCAAGTAAAATATGTGCCCCACGTGCCATAATAGAAATACAATTTATCTATAAACTATCACATAACAGTACCCGTCTGTCAGACTCCGTCCATCATACTCGAGCAGAATACATCAAAGTTTATCGGCGTGCCCCTGTTTACATTCAGCTCGAGCGCGTTACATCAATATTTGCACTCATAACGTAAAAGAAGAGTGACTATTACACGGACAGCTGCTTTTTTTGGTCGGAACATCCCTTCGTTCCATTTAAACGAACGGATGGTGGAGCTCGTAAAGTTTCACGGCACGCCGCCTCCGGCTGTCAGGCGAGCAGCTCGGGCTTCGGCATCACAAACCATTTACCACGATCAATCACGGCTGAGCCGCCAACGTCTCCAGCGCCTATATCACTTTACGAAATTGACTGAAATTTTTGCTGAACACCATTATTGGCACAAGAGACCCGCACTTAAGGAAACTTTTCAGATGTTCCAAAGTTTCAAAAGTAAGCATCAAACAAATTGATGCCTATAAATATTGCAAGATTACAGAAGCGTAACACGGTAGAGCTCGGCCTGTGAGGGATATTTGGAATTTCAAACAGACTGTATAAAACTACGAACGAGTAGGGACACATGCCCACACAATCCATTCGTTACAAATGGTACCAGTACCAGCCGGGCTTTCCAAAGTACTTGCACAACAAGTCAATAAAATCTGTCAAAAAGAAAAATAATATATAAAGTACAATGTTAGTTTAGCGTTGTATCCGAACGTATTTTTGACTCGATACAAATGTATTTGAAAACTTTGTCAGTGCTAACCTTTGCTCACGAATTTATGATCTGAATCTAAGCTACCTAGCAACATAGGAATGATATCGATCATAACTAGCACGGTGAAACTCTCGTCAGTCATCAATATTGTTTAGGAACGTGCCATTTGTCAGCTCCGCACTAAAGTCCCGTAACGATTGTTTTTATTAAATTTACTGGGCTTACTCAACTTTAAGGGAGTTTTGGTTGCAAATCTTGATTGATAGCTAGTACGAAGACCCATCAATTTCCTGCCGAAAGCCGCATTTGCACTTTAATGGGTACAAGTAGGTAGATAGGAACATACGGCCTTTGTAATATGAATCAATAGACTGTTTTAGCTAATGCTGAGGTTAAAATATTCACGTTATCATTACGCCGTAAGCTTCACCTGATTTAGTAGGGTCTTACGTCTTTATCAGCCGTACAGAAGCGGAGTTAGGGATTTGATCCGCACACGCGTTGATACAAAAGATTAATTGTTTATTATCTCCGTTATATTTACTTAATCCGCTTAATTTAGACGGATTATATGTGATGTGATGCGGTGAGAATTGGCTGATAAGCTGTAAATGAAACATAAGATAATGCTGTCTAGACTGCTTTGTCTATGTCTATAGTAATTTTGTTGTACTCATAAATAAAAATAGAGTTATTAACGAAGTTTTTATGAAACCGTATTTTTCTTGTTAATGCATAACATTAATATTATTTAAAATGAAAGTTAAATATTCATTATTCCTTCGGTGCTTTACGAGGCCGAAGAAAAGCCTGGAGTTAATTCAGAGTTAATTAGGAATTCTGTCGCAAGGTTCAGGAGGCTAATACTAGACGACTAACTAAACAATGCCATTTGACGTCGTTTGTTCCACGTTGCCGGAGACAGGCAACCCTTTCCTCTCATTAAATATGAACTACATAGGAAGGTATCCAAGTAACATTGGCAGATTACTAGCGATCTTAAAACGTGGGTGGAATAAGTAGAATCACATTCTCACACACCCTAATAAACAAGAAAAGCCAACTAGGATGGATGATTTAACACGAGATTTGCGCGCGTGGAGTGAAAATATCTTTTAGATAGATTCTGGGAAAGTTTGTCGTTTCCGCGTACCTTCATATTGTACATAATAGCATTAAGGGACGATTCCGTAACCGACTGCAGACAGCAGCGACTGACGACGTGACGTCTCAGCGATATGAGGCTGTTCAAGTAGGATTTATTATTTACTCCCCTTATCAGCAAAATAAGCAAAGCATAGACGCCCCTCACACCCGTATTGTACTGTCGCTGCGGTTATGATTCTGAACCCAAATGAATTTACTGCGGCAGGCGGCAGTGCAGTCGGTATTCCAATTCTTAATATTGCCCTCAATGCTAAACCTAATTAGCACAGGCTCAAGAATTTACATATTGGAACAAAAAAGAGAGACCAAGATATAATATTGGCAGCAGGGTTGACGCAGTGGTGCGCTGCGTGTCGCAGGTTTGATTCCTGCAAGAAACAGACAGATTTTGTACGACCTGAGTTAAAATGTTTGTTCACGCACCAATAAAATATTCCTCGAGTGGAGCAACGTTAAAAATGATATAATTCTCAGTCGTAGCTGAATAAAGACCCGACCTATTATTCAAAGACCTAACCAACTATAACTAATAAATTAATTAAATAAGATTGAAGCACAATGCCAGTATTTCGCGAAAACCATTTAATAACTAAAGCCAGCCTAAACAATAAATTTACATTCACCACGGAAAACCAATTACCGGCATCGTTCTTAAACGGTGTAATTTGACGGTAGTTTTAGTTGGTAGATTAGTAACCGCGGGTAAATACTACCCGTGGGTGGTTGACTTTAACTAATTGTACGGGAAGGGTGACAGCTGTCTCTCTGTTTTTCTTTAATTTGCCGACGGAACTATTAGGTTAATTGAGACTTACGAAATGCTGTGACATTGTCTGTTATTCTTTTTTATTTAACATTATTTGTTTTAGTCCCACTCTAGCCGAGAAGCAAAGATGAGGATGATGAAAAAAGTTCAACCCAGAAGGACTGAAACTCTTGCGACCGACGGAATACATTTAAAAATGGCTTTCCTCTTGGCTTCAAGAAGGACGTCAGACTTGTACTAACTAAAATCCTGCGATGATCCTTCAACAGACCTTTACGTTTAAAGGTCACGCTTTCCTGATGAGACCGCGCCCCGGCAGAAAAGAGGAGGCCTAAGATGTAGCGAGTTCACCCAGAAGGAACGGAAACTCCTGTGTCAAGCGGCTCTGGTGAGACCTACCAACCGCCAGTGGGATCGCTGAGCTGTCGCTGTTTGTTTACAGGCAGCCTGCATCGCCTAAGCAGGTAGATTCCACCTACACAAGAAAATGTGGATCTAAGCAGCTGAACTACAAGGATAACCCTTTAAATCTACCTATTAACCTATTAACCGCCGCAGTTGTATATAAGCAACTTATTATTTTTGAGCCCCTGACAACCCCAGTTGTTAAATTCGCAACAAAAGTCTACGAAGTGCATTTTCAAGCCTATTTTTATTTACGCTTTAGCAGCAAATTTTATAATAATTATAAAGACCCACCTTTGCCTTCCTTTCACGGAATTTCTTTCATTTTTCCCTACAATCACTGATGCTGAGCGCCCCATCACTGATGCTGAGCGCCCCAAATTAACGGTGAAAAAAAACGAATAAAAACTTCATCGCAAAATTGCAAAGTGTGACCTTAATCTGTACGCCAGAGTTGTATAAAAACCACAGTCGTGATGTACCACATAAGTTTATTTTTTGTTCATTAATTGCCAACTTTTAGTTATTCAAATAACATATAAAGAAGTTAGCCATTCAGAATTAGAAAGTAATTCAATGCTTGTTGCTGTTTGATTCTATTTCTAACTATAACATCTAAAACTTCACATGATTTCTGGTAGATTCATATTACAATTGTAGCAACGGTTTTTACCAAATCGTATTTTAGTAACAACCCTAGCACTTTAATATTATCAAAAGAGTCCAGCGCCGGAGTTGTATATGTGCAACCGCTTGTGACGTCATAAGCGAACTCATAATGATAATAGTGAGGGTACATCTGTTTTATTTGTTAAAAAAATTAATGTATTAGTGGGTACCTAATTTATTTCAATGGGTATTGTGGCTGTGTTTTGTAACAATATTCTTTATTAGAATATTTATATTAATAGTATAATTTTAAAAGGGAAGGTTAAGCTTTAGAAGTAGCCTCAGCAGGTTAGGCCTCAGGAAGTAGACCTCAGTAGTGTCCTCAGCAGGATAGCAGTAGTGTCCTCAGTAGGAGAGGTCCCAGGAGTGACCTCAGAGGGTAAGAGGAGTTTCCTCAGTTTAGTGACTCAGAGGGAAAGAGTTTCCTCAGGTAAGATTTTTTTTTAAACAGGAAATCTCAAAACTTTCTACTAACATATTCATAGTTTGAGTAATAAAATCGATAACCGGAAATAATTTCACTTGTCCCCGCACTATCTACGCTCTTGTTTATCTCTAACGTTAGCGCCGGAGTTGTATAAATGCAACAATAGGGATTCCAAAAACCGAATTTTGTAGAATTATGAACTAAACTCTATCTTGGCTTTGTTAGTGTCTATGTACATGTTTATAGGTTTTTGATATGGGTATTTTAATCTTATTATTGTTATGAGGGTAATGAATTGAAAAAACATAAGATTTTCGTAAAAACGTGTAATTTTACCTTACAAATCTTGTTTGCTGTAGGGATTGGTCCACATCACTATAGTTGACCTTGAAAATATGTGATTGGCGCTAGGGGCTTTAAGATTGTCTGGCGGTTAAAAGGTTAAAATTACGAAACACCCAAACGGCAAGAAGCCAAGAACTAAAAATTCCTCCAGCAATTTGTCGAGGTATTTCCAACAAAATATTTATAATATTGCTGCTATACGTGCATAACACGGAACGTGAACGTTAAGCAGAATCCAAAACTGCTTGTAATTTCAGCACCCTGAAATCCGACGTCATACGTGTTGAAAGTGCGCGGAACTTTGCCAACTAATAGCAGTTAGTCGCCACGTATAATAAGCTGGCATGAAAGAAAACCTGTGCAATATTCAGAAAGTAATTTTTGTATGGGTTCATATTCCATATTTTATAAGGAGATAAAGTTTGAGAGTTTGTTTGTAAGAAATAAACTCTGGAAGTGCTGAACCGATTTCGAAAATTCTTTGTCCAGTAGAAAGCTACATTATTCGGGAGTGATATAAGTTAGCTATATATTTACTTAAATCCAAGTCAATTAAGCAGTCGGAGTGCTGGTACATACATAAAATGTTGCCTTTTCACGTGGGGGTTGTTATAAACAAAAGATCACCATCTGCTTCGATCCTTCCATACTCCTTCTGAATCGTCCATGTTCATCTAGCCATCCAAGAACGCCGATTATCTAGTGGTATGCACCTGCCCTCTCTGATCAGGGACCCTACCACGAGCTCTTAACACGATCCAGATTAGGCTGTGGGAATGAGACAGAGCTATACAAGTCGTCTAGCACCATCTCGTTCCCTCAGCGGAACTATTCAAGTTTTAAGACGTCATGGTAGGCCGCCTGATCTTCACCAGTTAAGTCAGTATACTTAAATTTTCATAGAGCGTGGCACACGTGCCTTGAAAATACTTTTTGTTAGTCGCTTTTCGCCGATCCTTTAATTTTTTTGTATAGCTATAGGTGTAGATATCGTAGGTACAACACCGCATGTCGCGCGCACTTGTTTCACGTAAATTATGGGTAGCGCAGACGCGCCGCGACCAAACTTGCTGTTTTTGTTTCCAAGATTAACGATGAACAACGGCCCTCGAAAAAACGTGTCACAGAAAACGGATATTGCCCAAAAGTTTGCCGCATAAATTTTCTTTGTTCGGTTTTATAGCGTTTATGTAAATAATGATACAGCCCTTTTATGAGATTCGTTTTCTTCCCTTGATGTTTATTAACTACTTGTGGGTTCAATCTGCTATAAATAAGATGGGATGTGAAACTGCGGCAATAAAAAAGCACTTTACATTAGCATGTTATAAAAGGAGTTGAATTTAATCTAGTGCTTTTTACGTAGTAAATAAATTATTTGCAGTAGTTTCCCGGCTTTGAATTTAATATCGTCAACGCTTCGAACGAATAGAAATAGAACACACTGTTGTTTGAGAGGGTAACATACTTTTCCGTTACGCTCGGAACAATTGTATTGCTCTACCATTTTTACTTACAAAAAGTTTCACTTATTTTACGTACGTGGAATCAAGACAATCTTGGGAAGAAAAACAATAATACCTTATCCATTCTCGCCTATAAACGTTGAGATAAACCAAGTTAGACGGTATAAATTGCAAACGGTCGGGTCACGGTACACAGTGCCAATGAGAAGGCTTGTACTAACCACTTTACCTTTCTTTAGGGCAGACCTCTATTTTACTGCACAGGACCCGACAGTGTAAGTGGCGGTATTAAAATAAAATATTTACGCACAAATTTCGTTCAATTTAAGTCCCTTCTTAGGTACCTAAAATGTGGAAGTTTACGATCTCATAAAATATGTTTACAAAACAAAAACCTATAAATAGTCGAAATTCGTTTTAAGGTTACTTTTACGAGTTATTGCCAGCGTAGAAATGTTATTTACTATGGTAATGAAATGGCATTGATTCGATTAAAGTACGAGTAACAAAACCGCTCAAAAATTAATTACCTATTACAAAAACACCTACAGAATTTTGCGTTACATTTTCATGTGAAAATTAAAGACGACCTTTATGTTAAGATGAAACCGTTAAATATAACCACATGATAATTATAATTAATTTGTTGCTTCCGTTTATTCCTTGGTAGAATTCCGAGAACTTCATACTTGTGAAACGCAAATAATTAAGCTTCTCCAGTAGCTTAATTAAAGATTATATTTTCTACGTGTTTCTACAAAAAGTATGACAAAAAAAAACAGAATTAAAAAAAAAACTTTTTTTTTTAAAGTTCATGATGATATTTTCAGTGTTCAATAAACCAAGATTTTATGACGTGGCAATGATATCAACCTGAATCTTTGAAGATAATCTAAAGTATTAAGAACAGTACCTCTAGCACGAGTTTTCACTATTTTGCTTTACAGAGTCTTTCTAGTATTTACAGCGTTTCTTTTATTAAAAAATGGAACAACGTCTCTGGTCTGCGAAGAAGGAGCTAATTTTTTCCTTGAAAATTGTAAAAGTTCCAGTTTAGGTCTCAAATACTGAAAACTCGTGCTAAGGGTACAGATTTCACAGACTTATGTCACTGGGATGTAATCACGAGACAGATTATAATATAACCAAGAACTTTGGTAAACATCCGCCATTTTCGGGTGGGCATCATCACGAAACTTGCCTTGCCTTGGCCTTAATACAAGTTAGCCAAGTAACGTCAACATACTATTTCAAAGGGCCCCGAAGTTTCAGTATATCAAGTACTTTTAACCGCAAACCCATTGGATTCTGAACTTTGTAACTAATGAAACAGATTCTATTCTTCTTTAAATAAAAGACAAGTAGTCAATAAAAGACACACCGCACATGCTTAACGTCAATTGGAAATAGAATACTGATCAGAGACTGTATTACAACGTCTTAAAACCAGGCTTGTTCCAGTGAGTGAACGAGATGGCACTAGACGACTTGTATAGTTCTGTCACTTTCACTCGCCGGAACAAGCCTGGTTTTAAGGCGTCATAATACGACCACTGCGGTATTAAGAGACTACGGTAGTGGTGAACATGTCAATGACTGATGATGATGATGAAAATCTTCATCATCATCATCAGCCGGAAGACGTCCACTGCTATGTTCAGCAGTGGACGTCTGGCCTCCCCCTTAGACCGCCAAGCCGAACGACAAAAGCGTAATTGCGTATAATTTTTTAAAGTTTTGGAAAAAAATGACCAAAAATTAAGATTTTTTTCAATAAAATAAGTACGCGCATGCCTTTTTACACGTAAATTTGAAGCGATCAGTCCTACGTGCACTCCAAACTTACGCAATAGTTTTCTTTTTATTCTTGAGAATGAAAGAAAATGTGAAATGTGTGCCTCTTATCTTTCCGGGCAAGTAAAGCTGACTGAAGATCTCGTGAGCAGCGCCATAATTTTATTGTGTTTATTCTTTGACGCGAATTCCGACTTATTTATGTATGAAATATATTTTTGTGCTAGAACATTTTCTTGGGTAACTTTTAGTTGTTTAGCAGAATGTTTTGGATTGACAGAAAGAAGTTTTTTTAGTCTGACATTATAAATGAGAGTCCCCGTGAAATATAGTTAAAAAAAATTGCCTCACGCTAAGAATTTCTCCTTACTGCTCTTACAAACATATAAATGTTTGTAAACGCAACCCACGATACAGGAACTCACATACACAAACGCCCAGACCCGGAACAACTACTTGTAGATCATACAAATATTTGCCCCGTGAAGGAATCGAACCGGCGACACAGCGCAGCAGTCCAATCTCCGAGTCACTGCGCCAATCGTGTCATTAATCGTGATCATTTAAGATGAGATACTTGAATACATATTCGTTTCTTTGAACTACTTAACTGATTCCAAAAATCCTTTAACACATTATTTCATAAATTTTTCTAGCATAAAAACTTTTGACAGAAGCCTTATGTCGAATAGATAAGGTACAAGTAGCTCAGGTGCCATTGACAGTGGGTGCCCTTACTGGAATACCTCATAAAAACTACAAATAAAAATGATTTAACGCATTAAGTCTGATTTTTGAAGCACCATAAACAAACAAAAACAACTAACATAGCTCTGAAAACAGTATTTTCCGGTTCTTATTTTTCCTCATACCAAATATCTATCCTAACACACTAACAAGGGAAGCGTCAACCCCGGGATGATAACAAAGCAGCTTCCTCACTAATTGCGATACTTAATACACATCTGGAAGTAAAGGACTTAATTAGTAATCAATATCCTTATATCACGAGGGTATGTGATAGAATAATTAATTATAGTTCGCTATCAATAAGTTTTCTTCGCTACGGTCTTAAGATATATCTTAGGTTGGTTAATATAGTTTGTTAGTATTGAAAAATAATGCAGACGTATTTTTTTAACCGACGAAAAAATAAAGGAGGAGGTTCTCAATTCGACATTCATATTTTTTTTTTCTTCTTTTGAATCAATCCAAATTGACAAAGATAAAACGTTTCGTAATTCGGGAGAGGGGGCTCGTGACGTCAGTATGCCCGTTAAATTATACAAACCGAGTGACGTTTTGTGATTTTTAGAAGCGTCGTATCCTTTTCAATTTAGGGTTAGGGCGCTCCCTCAAAGAGGAGGCGGCCGCGTGAGAGAGAGGACAATGTCCTCCCTCCGCCCCACCCGCGGTGGTGGACGCCCACGGCGTCGGACTTCGCAAGACGTTCTCCGGCCACCGTAGGCGCGGGCATGCGGGCGGCGAGTAAAGGGCAACTCGCCGTCCGACCATGGACCATGCCCGGATCGACGGCGTGTCGTGTTCCACGCGCGCCTCAAAGAGCGTCAGCATAATGACGAGAAACTCCTCCGCCGCCCTCTCAGAAGGCTAAAGCCTGCCGGGGTCGCGGGTCTTATACCATCACCGTGACCCCGAAACATAAAGGGCTATTGAAGGACACCGTGGATTTTAGTCAGTACAAGTCTGACAGTGGGTGGGAGGCCTCATTTGATGATTTTATCAAGATAAAACAAAAAAAAAGAGCGCTCTCTCACCGCGAGCATTCACCAGTAATGTAACGTTACAGACTCGAACATTCGAAGACAATAGAGAATCAAATAGCGCACTTTTATGTTACATTACGGGTGAATGCTCGCTATGAGGGAGCGCCTTTACGTTCATTTCATTGTAAGACAATTTTACTGCAAAAATAGGAATTAATAACTAAAAGTGTATATAAGAAATTCGCGTGACTTCACCATCTAAAATACCATGTTATTTTCATTCATAAAGCAATGAACTATATCGGCTAAGAAGTTATATTTAAGGAGTTAAGTACAGGAAATGCTTATTACTAAAAGCAAATGGTGTAGTGTACTTTACATAAATGCAACTTAGTCAACATCTCGAATTGTTTTAGGTTATCACGGTTTATTTCACAATTTAAAATGTCATTTACGGGATATCTTCCGTGATTAATTGTTTTGAGTTCCCGAGTCAACCCGCGATCTCAAAAAAATTAATAATCACGGACGATATTTAAAATCTAGACATTTTAAATCTCGAATTGTATGATGATACTTTAATATTTTTTATTTAATTTATTTTAACTTAATTATTTATTTTATAGTGAGTGGCTTCCGTCTAGGAAGAGAAGAATTGATATTTATTTTATTTTGATTGATGATACAGTCAGCCTGTATCATCCCACTGCTGGGCAAAGGCCTCTCCTCTGTGAGCCACTGGCTGTTAGTCTAGTCCAGCTCATCCCGCCACCTTCTGCGAGTTCTGCCGCGACACCCTTACGCAGGACACACCACAACTCATTAGGCATCCGGCAGACGTGGCCAGCCCAGTCCAGAGAAGAATTGATTAGATAAAAAAGGTGGCCAGTAACAAACCACGATGTTTTTGGTAAAATCATCAAATAGAATATTTTTATATTAACAAGCCACCTGTTTTGGTAAAATCATCAAAAAATATATTTTATTAATATTTGTATTTACAATAATACACGCGTCGCGAAATTCAAAGGTTTTCTATGAAAAGAAAATCTTTGAAAACATGAAATTAGTCCTCTCTGTTACTACTTAAATACTGAAAAAACACCACCGTGTTTCATCATCAGTAGCTCTGTGGGTTCCTTGGCATATTTCGGCCTGTATAATGGTCGACCCATTTCATACATACAGTATAGTACCTTTTGTAAGCATTTTCTAAAAACATGGTAAGTCAAACACATCAAACATTTTAATTCATTTCCTTGAAACTTGAATCCATCCACATGATTTCCATCAGGGCAACGGGCTCACAATGCGGAAATATTATTGGGTTTTTGTTTTCCATTTTATACGTTTTACGGTTTCAGCTGTTGTACTTGCCGCGGGCGTCAAACAAGGCTTATGTTACATCGCGGTGTAATATGAGGAATTGGAAAGGATTACATGTTCTTAAACATGCTTAAAATCTTTTGTTTCACGTGTTTATGGATTCGGTTTTCCCATGCACAAACCTTCAAAAGTTTACAGTGAAAACTGCTCCGGGTAGGGTTCAAAATTGCTTGACACATTCTTCTTGTAAAGCTACTACGTTAGTTACTAGGAAAAGCACTGCAATCTGCCCAAACCTTTAACTATGGCAGGGTCGCGTTCAAGTCGCACCGATAGCAAGCAACTGCCCATCCGACCTACAAGCCCAGGTTCATACTTGATATATAGACCCCTTGATAAGACTGAATGAGACTTAGACCACTACTAAAGACTCTTAAAACGAAAAAACTCTTCGGTTATATATTTGTATAGAAGACAGATGGTCATTCAGCTACGGACCGAATTTGGTAAACGCATTTAGGCGATACCAGTTGCACACAACTTGCATGCAGTTTCATGTTTCATTTCGTAGATGGGCCTTTAACCATGATGCATGCGTCTTTTATTATTGAGCCACGACCTCCTTCGTGATGCAGAATCTGAAAAATAAGCTATCTTAATACTATATGGGTCATCCCTTTTCATTTTCATAAAAATCCCTAAAACATTTCCTGGTTCCAACAACTGTTATGGCTCAAGAAAATGCTCTGAGGCGATTTGTCTCTGAATGGTACTTAAGTCCCGTTTGAATGTCTTTTATGAATTTTTAAAGACCGCAGTAAAGATTATGGGGATATTTAAATCTTTCAACATTATAAAGCTCGTTTTTAACTCGTAATCTTTTTTATGTTATAAACTTTGTTAAAGGTGATTGCCTAAAACATGTGTATGGAATTGCTAACCAAAATTATATGAATCCATGTCCAATGCGAAAATAATATCATTTATCAAATTCGGCTTCGACAAATTGCTTTAAAATTGGAATGCAAAAGGTCAAATGTTTTATCAATAGGATCGTTAATAGCTATTTCATTTTATGCAGGCATGTACGAGCTGAATAGTAAAATCATTAAAAAAAGTACAGGTACCGGCGATAAATATTTCACATCGGCCTTTGGAAAGAGACAATCGGTTATTTTGGCTTCACAGAACGTTGTCTTTCTCACACACTAACTATGTGAAGTTTGTCACTGGTTTATCGGTATTTGTGTTTTTTTAGTACTTCGTGGGACGAAGATAACACTATGAAGCCGAAAATAGCCAAAGGCTTTAAAGTCTATCTCTTTCCAAAACTGCAATATTACTCGCCGGTAAATAATTAAGTACCAGGGTTACATAAACAGGCGGGAGCTCAAGCCGAACTCTTTAATTTTCTTGGAGTGTTCCAAATAAGAATTGGTGTGATATTACGTGGCGGTGTGTGGGACAGTTTCCTGAAGCAATAACAACTCGGCCACGACGTCCGGCGGCACCATTAACCACAGCATTATCTCGTTGCAGCTCTTTTCAAATATTTGGACATTTTATTTTGCCGCCGTGAGCCCGCTGCGCGCTGGCCGTGTTTCGCAAAAGATAAAATGATAAAATTGTGTCATTTCGCCCGAGACACGATTCAATTTGATAAACACGTCACTGGATGTTCGGTAGCTGGTTTACTTCCGTGTTAGCCGTTGTTTTACCTGATTACTGGGAAACGAACATGTTTATTGTTTATCTTTCATCTTTTTCATGTGAAGGAACTAGAGATAAAAAATTGTGAACAACATTTCAATTTTCTAGTACGTTATTTTTTATTCTTGCAATTATCACACAGTAATATGCTTTTTTTTAGGTGGTAAAATCATCAAATGAGTCCTCCCGCCCTGGCTGGGGCAGAAGGGACTGTGAGACTCTTACTGACTAAAATCCAGCCGTGTTCCTTCGAATGCCCTGTACGTTCCGGGGCCGCGGTATCCTGGGTTAAGAAAAAACCCGCGACCCTAGCAGGCATTTGGCGTGAAACACGACGCGCCACCGACCCGGGCTTGGTCCTCGGTCAGACGGCGAGCCACCCATTACTCACCGCCCGCAAGCCCACTCCGCCGCTGTGCCCTCTGCTGATCAGAGGGACACGCGTTTTTTTTTTTTTTTTACGTGGTAAAATCATCAAATGAGACCTCCCACCCCGGGCAGGGCGAGAGCTGACTAAAATCCACGGTGTCCTTCAATTCAATAGCCCTTTATGTTCCGGGGTCACGGTGATGGTATAACACCCGCGACCCCGGCAGGCTTTAGCCCTCTGAGAGGGGGCCTCGTCATTATGCTGACGCTCTTTGAGGCGCGCGTGGAACACGACGCGCCGTCGACCCGGGCATGGTCCATGGTCGGGCGGCGAGTTGCCCTTTACTCGCCGCCCGCATGCCCGCGCCTACGGTGGCCGGAGATCGTCTTGCGACGTCCGACGCCGTGGGCGTCCACCACCGCGGGTGGGGCGGAGGGAGGACCTTGTCCTCTCTCTCACGCGGCCCGCCTCCTCCTTCGCGAGCATGACTGCTTCGCAGAAGGAGGCGACCGCATCCCACTCCGTCTCGCCCCGCAGCATGGCCGCGACCAGTGCTGGGCGCGAGAGGTCTCCGCCTATCGCCGCCGTGAGGACACGTCGGTGCTCCGCCCAAGCGGGGCAATCCTGCACCGTATGCTCGACTGTGTCCTCCGGGCGATCTACGCAGTGGTGACACCCAGGCGTTTCTTCCTTTCTCATAAGACACAGGTACCTCCCGAAACATCCGTGTCCGGTGAGGACCTGCGTCAAGCGGAAGCTTAGGACGCCGTGACGTCTCTCCAGCCACTCCTCAAAGAGGGGTCTTATCGCCGCTATTGCGGCGTGCCCGGCCGTCGGTCGCGACAGTCGTGCCCTCCATACTGCCCTGAGATCGCGCCGGAGCTCTTCCCGCTGCGCCTCGACTTCTCGAGGCAGCGGGGTCACGCCCCGGCGCTGCGCCTCCACGCGCCATTCATAGACGCGCTGGAGGGCAGTCGCCTCCAGATCCCAGGGCAGCAATCCGGCGAGCAGGTTGGCCGATTCGCCGGCAATCGTGCGGTATCCCCGGATCATCCGGATAGCCATGACCCTCTGGCATGCGACCAATTTGATTGGTCGCGTCCGGATGCTTAGGGCCCACACTGGGGCCCCGTAAGAGGGACACGCGTTGGAGCGTCCACACGACAGGCTATTCGCATACGGGCAAAGAGACCCCTTAGGCACACAGTGCCGGAAGAGTTTCTGGCCCGAAAAACTAGTCTCCCCCCCGGACGTATCCGAGAGGGAACTCCAGTCCACGGGCGCACCTTCCAAAGCGTGGGGTGCTAGTGAATTTTGCTAATAGAAATACTGAATTTGAGAACCTTCAGTCAACCCTTTTCAATATAAGTTTTTAAACTGACATGGTCACTATTACAAATATTAGGGTTTAACTCATCCATGAGTTCATCCGTGACCTTGGCGCTTGCAACAGTGCCGAAATATCGGAAACTCAAAACAAATAATAAACATGGTAATATCCAGTTTCCCTAATATTTGTAACCCTTTTCAATGCCTTTAAAAAGGAAAATCAAAAAACAAGGTCCATGGTAATTTTATGACGGAAAAATATGAAATATAATTACCGCCTTTGCACCATCACACGCATAAACAAATGGGGTACAGTATGTATCCTGAAACCCATTTAACGTGTAAAAGAATCCAATTATGGCGAATAACGAGTCCCGTCTGTAACAGCGCCCCATAGGATTTAAAATTGAGTAAATATGACTCGTTCAAAAAATATACTCACGACAGAGCTTTTAAAATTAAGAGTTGAGAATGAAGACAATATGCTATCTATACCTACGTTCATTGCCTTAAAAATCAATCATGGCCAATGAGCATATTTGACTGCGGAAAGTGAGAAGGGTCGTTTTATCCCACAAGAGATTACTTCTAATAGAAAAGGCAAAAAAAAATACTAATATTGCACGACAGGGTTTTTAAAATTAAAGATTGAGGATGAAGAGAAAATGATATACCTCATACTAACCATTCATTGCCAAAAACTCAATCATAGCCAATGAGCATATTTGACTGCGGAATATGAGAAGGGTCGTTTTATCCCACAAGAGATTACTTCTAATAGAAAAGCCAAGAAAGGTTACTAATATAGATCATACAAATTAAATTAAATTCATCATAACGACAAACAGACAATGCTGTCCTTTAAAAACGTGAAAATCTCTTAAAAAAAACGCACGAAAATTTTCTCAATTACACAAACTGCAGACAACAATTAACAGGATTAGCTGTATCTTGTTACAAACTTGTTACACACGTAGAACAACGCAGCTGTTAAAACAAACTTATAATTATTTAGCACTTCTTGCTAAGCAATTGTAAAACAAAGGCGAGCACTCGGAACACTTCCAATTGTTCTTCCAACAGATAGTTTTCACCTGTAATTAAAGTTCGCGGCGCGGATTATATTGGCCGTGATTGCAGGCAACTACTTAATTACGGAACAGGGCAATCCCGGGAGAGGCTATCGGATCACGAACGCCCAAGATTTACTGGTCTTGACCTCACTTGATCTAAGTCTCCCCTAACTTGTAATTATAACATCGATTACAATCACAGTAACAATTACCAAGTTTAATAAAGCTATAATGTTTGTCGGTTTACGACTTTCACAATTGATGACCCCGTTTTAATGGGCTCAAAAGTAATACACCCCTAATGTTTGTCATAGCGTTTGTTCGGCGGTAATTTTGGTGAGTTTCTAAACTAATTATACATTCGTTCGTCGTCTCCACGTCTCGAGTGCCTTCACTGGAAAATTGGAATTTTATACTGTCGTTTTTGAGACAGAATATTAAAATGAGCACAAAACATTTAAAATTGAATTTTGACGTTAGCATATTGATATTGTTTTAAACCTACTATCTATGTCTTATGTTAGAAATCATTTCGAAATAGATAATCAGGACAAATGCATTTTATTCATAATTTACAAAAACAATACTGTTACAATATCAAAATATTTCTAATTGAAACCAGGTCCAAAGATAGGTAACTAAAACTAACTAGTTTAAATAAACCTGGTTTTTCGTTTAGATAATAATTCAAATCATCGAATTATCATGAAAGACCTTAAAATTTTTCATTAAGGATAAATTTACTGGAAACAGCTTTGAATTTGAAACCCCGGCCCTGGGGGGCAAGACAATAGACTGGTCATGCCACATATTGGCTCAGCGGCGTATCTTCCATTCCTGAAAACATGCCTTGCAAAGAAGAAACAATGAACCAAGAATTAAATAGTACCGAAAAAAAAATAACTATGGCCAGGTGGCCTACCAAAAGCGTGAGTCTTTAGGCTGTGGGAAAGAGATGGCGCTAGACGACTTCTATAGCTCTGTCTCTTTCCCACAGCCTAAACTGGATCATGTTATGAGCTCGTGATAAAGGCCCAGGAGGGATAATACGACGTCTTAAAACCAGGCTTATTCCGGCGAGTGAAAGTGACAGAACTATACAAATCGTGTAACCCCGTCTCCGTCACTAACTGGAACAAGCCTGCTTTTAAGACGTTGTTATTAATACCCCCCTGGTGGCCTACTATGCCGTCTTAAACCGTGCTTCTTTAGGCTGTCGAAAAGAGAAAGAGCTATACAAGTCGTCTAGCGCCATCTCGTTCCCTGAGCAGAACTAATCACGCTTTAAGACGTTTCAAGAAAAAAAGATGAACGATTGATTGATAAAATACTTATTTAAAATATGAAATAAAACATATGATTCTAAACATCATCATCAGCCTATAATGTTCCCACTGCTGGAACACAGGCCTCCTCTCTGAGAGAGGGAGTGGGCCATAATCCACCACGCGGACCCAGCGCGGATTGGTAGATGTCACATATCTTCGAATTTTTGGTTCTAGGACATGCCGATTTCCTCACGATGTTTTCCTTCACCGTTTTGAGAGCAGTGGTGATGAAATAAATTACAAAAGTAAGGCGCCTGGCGGGGTTCGAACTCACGACCTACTCGGAAGTCGGTTAGTTCGTAGTCGGTAGTTAATTCCAATTATAAGTGAATATTTAAAAATAAAACTTTAGATTCTACTAAAGTGGTATTTATAAATCTGCTACTAAGCTATATCCTAGATGGGAAAGTGATATTGGGTTTTTCATCAGAATTTCGTTTATAATGCTCGGATTCTTAATACGTGACAAGTTGACAGCAATAGATTCACCATGGGAAAAAATGCCGTAAGAGTCGCGGGACTAACGAATTACCGTGACCCTGGAAAGTAAAGGGCTATTGAAGGTCACCGTGGATTTTAGTCAGTACAAGTCTAACAGCCCCTCCCGCCCTATCCTGGGATGGGAGGACTAATTTGATGATTTTACCACCATAAAAAAAGAGGAGTAATATGTTTTTACTTACTGCGGTCCACATGGTGGTATACATCCAGCTTTCAAATTCTGTATAATGTTGTATACGTCGCAGACATTCAAGTCCTCCTAAAATAGTAAAATGTTAAGTAAACCATTTTACGAAACAAAAGCAAAATTAATAATTTTTTGTCTACTAGACCCTAAAATAACCCTTATTTCATGGGCTGAAAGTACTTATAGTCATAAACAACTTTTACTATCAAACCAGCACTGAAAGATGAAAAAGAAATCATGACGTGTTTCGTACAACTTCTTTCCTTTATTTTTTTATTTTTCAGAGATGGTTTCATCGTAAGGGCGTTATCACACTAGCGGTTTGGAAGCGGTTGCGGGGCGGAACGGCCGCACAGTGAATGCGTTACGAACACGTCGCGGCTGCGCAGCGAATTCGTTGCGGACGCGCAACGGGATCGCCGCGAACAGCAAAGTGGACGCCATTTTGTACTGCCTCTAACAAACGGCAGCCGAGGAATTTTTTGTATGAAGATTTTCGAAAAATTCCTCCGGTGCTGAAGTTTGGCATATGATAAGAGTAGGTGATACCGATTTAGATGCACAATAATCCAAATTTTTTTTAGCCGAGAAGTTTTGTTTTTTTTACCAAAACATGAAAATTGCTTATAACTCTTTGCGAAAAATTCCTCAGCCTAATCTAATAATGGATCTTCCCAAATTCGTCGATGCTTTCGTTTTCGTCTCCCGGCGTCTTCGAAGTAATAAAATCAACAGCAATGTTTCCTCGTCGGAATCCATTTTGTTACTTAGTGTACAAACACGCGACGAAAACGTAACGCATTTGCCCCGCGTCCGCGACGATACCGTTGCGCGTCCGCAACGAATTCGCGTCGTGTTCGCGACGCATCCGCTTCGCGTCCGCTCCGCCCCGCAGCCGCTTCCAAACCGCTGAATGACATTCCAAATGACTGAATTCGCCATATTTTTACCAGTCAACCTATTCCTCTGTAGGAGTGGCCTATAACTTATATCTGCATTTACGAGTGCTAATTTTAAATAACCCAACAATACAATCAATTTAGATTTTGGCAGACCATGATCTAAGATCATGATGGTTTACCAGAACACATTTTTAAGCGTTTTCCCACACTTGGAATTTCAGAATTTCTCCTTTGTCCTTGCTTGGTGCATATACAAACACAAAACCTCTCATACACAAGCACCCAGACCCGAAAAAAATAATTATAGTAAAAATAGTAGGGATGCGAGAGAGAGAACCAACTCACATAGTAATCATCATCAATAGCGATGACCGGTGCGTTTGCGCACGCGCCCTGACACTGCACGATATCTACACCAAACATTCCGTCCTCGGACAAACCGCCCACTTTGCAGGATGTCGCGTGTTCAACGACTTGGACAAGTATATCCGACCCCCTTAACATACAGGGCAGGCTATGACAGACCTTCACGTTGAACTTGCCTCTGGGAATCCTGAAAATTACAATGCACCTGTAACCTGAAAGTGAATGAAACGGACGCCTGCACGATTTCATAGCGGCCAGTTCACGACTTTGGTCTAAGTGGTGCGGCGGGTGGCTGTTACATAGTCAACTTCCCTCCAAAGGTAACTTGTCCATATAATGTTTTACTTTGAGTGTGAATCTCGCGCCCGGCATTGGTCGAGGCCATGCTGCGGGGCGAGACAGAGTGGGAAGCGGTAGACTTCTACAAAGCAGTCATGCTCGCAAAGGAGGAGGCGGGCCGCTTGAGGGAGAGGACAGCGTCCTCCCTCCACCCCAACCGCAGTGGTAGACGCCCAAGGCGATGGACGTCGACAGACGATCTCCGGCCGCTGTAGCCGCGAGCATGCGGGCGACGAGTAATGGGCAACTCGCTGTCCGACCATGGACCATGCCCGGGTCGACGGCATGTTGTGTTCCACGCGCGCCTCAGAAACTTCAGCATGATGACGGGGGGGGGGGGGGCAAAGCCTGCCGGGGTCGCGGGACTTATCAATTTACCGTGACCCTGGAACGTAAAAGGCTATAGAAGGGCACCGTAGATTTAAGTAAGTTCGAGTCTGACAATTCCTCCCGTCCTGCTCTGGGTGGGAGGACTCATTTGATGTTTACCACGATACCAAAAGACCTCGCAGAAGATGGTAGCATGAACTAAACAAAACTTAGTAGATAATGTACTTCTTTTTAAAAACTTACCTCTTACACATGGTATAGAAAGTAACCCACTCATAGACTCTAATTCTGGGTACACTAAGTAGTTCAGCAACCTTGTGCATGGCCGATATGGGTATCCAACCCATTTGTCTCTGGACGATATCTAGCACCAAACTTAGTGCGGACCTTTGCGAGCCTTCCGGGAAGTTCTTAATAACCGCCTGGACTCTCTAGAAAGATGATTATTTAGTTAATGATATTATAATAACGAACTACATTGGTGTAAGGATGTTTTGGTGCTTGAATGATATTGACAGAGGATCGCTGTTGGTGATAATTTGTGATATTGATTTGAGAATTAATCTCAACGCTGTCCTGCAGTCAATAGTTGCCCGGGCAGATCAGAGAGTGTGGGCGCAGGTGAACCGGACTCGTTCCGTCTAACACTGACGGAACGTGTCCGGTTCCAGTTCCTACCATCAACCAGCATCAGCAGTGCTATTCTCTATAAATACAGCCTTGTGACAGAGCGGCCGCAGCGCTCTCGCAACGCTTAAACTAAAGCTTGGTATGCACTAAGCTACCGACACTAGCGCACACCGCTGAGACAGCCGAGAATAAGAACTAGAACTATAGTAGTAGGTAGTCATTGAACGAAAATTTGACTTTATCATTTTGGTAATCCCTAAAGAACGCCTCGATTTCCTCTGTCAAATCGATAGGTCGATCCTCAAGACGCTGATGAGCTTGTAGGTAGAGTTGCGATGTTCTTAAAGAGAACAGCATCAATAGAATAGCAGATGGTCAACCTAGCTGTGATAGGGCACAAAACAACACCTTAAAAAAAATACCATTTAACATTGTAAATGATTTGAGATACCTACATGATAATACAGTATGTATAATGAATAGGAAAATACAGAATATAGCAGCTGGCGCTTCCGAACTTCTAAGACCTGACTCGTTGAACTCGGCACTATTTAATAGACTATCAAAACTTAGAACTTAGCTCGTTTCGCTATCCTACATAACTTGAGCGGGTGTCGCTTAGGGCATCGCTTCATTTGGGAAAGATAAAAAATACAGTGGGTCCGTGAGCTTGCTACGAAAATTAAGGCGTTTTTTATCGTGGTATTATCATCAAATGAGTCCCAGGACGGGAGGGAATGTCAGACTTGTACTGACTAAAATCTACGGTGTCCTTAAATAGCGTTCTGAGGCCACGGAAACCCGATAGTCCCGCGACCCCGGCAGGCTTTGACCCTCTAAACCCCTGTCATATTGGTGACAGCTCTATGACACGCGCGTGCAACACAACGCGTTGTCGACCTAGGCATAGTCCATGGCGGACAGCGAGTCGCCCATTAATCGCCGTCAAATGGAACTTGAATTATGAATTGAAGCAGTGAATAGTAAGATATTTGTATGCTGGCAAAATGACAAATAAGCTGGTGATCGCTGAACCTACTACACTTTCACACAGACCTCGCGAATTTGTACTGAAAACTTGTCACAGATATTTGAGGAAAAAAAAACACGAAATCATGTTATAGCATTCAATAAATATAATCAACAGATACGATCAGCATACAAGAGTCCCCTGCCAAACGTAATTAAAATAATTGGAACGACACGACACACTCATCGGTAGATAGGTAAATATAAAAAAAAAATGTAACAGGGCGATGTCTGTAGGTACCTACATATTAGCCTTAAAGAAAAGACACTAATGAAATGGGATTCTTTATAGAGCAACAGGTGCCAAAAAACAGTTTTTAATTTTTTGTGTCTGCTCGTCTGTCTGTATGTTTGTAGTGACTAGACATCAAGCTACAGACATCTAGTTTATGCTAGGTCTCACTTTTTATGCTATTTCTGCACATTCAACAGTCTGCGTATACCGGTAATGCTATCGTGATGTATAACCGTGTGTGCACACGCATCTCGCAAAAACTACTGCAAAGATTTAAATGCAGTTTTAACCAATTTATAGGAGGAGAATCTACCTCAAAATAGACCCAATTTTATCGTAGCAAAATATCATAGTCCTATTTTAGTTTTTCGCAAAATGGCGCGGTCTGAGGAACGAATATACTTGATTATCAAAATCACGGGAAAAAGTTAGTATATTCATAAAATGCCGCCTCAATTTTACAAATTACCACTCAACATTAACGTCAAATAACACGTCATGTTCATGGTAACACCATAAAGTTGACATTAAAGCTCATTATAATTTAATTAAACATTGATAATTTCAATCTCAGTGGTTAATTAATCATCATGTTTTTAAGTACTGCGTACTTCCTCATATCAATTTTACGTCTACCAATGAAAATTAGACATCGGAATCAATGGCCAATTGGGTAATGGCCGTTATAAACATGGTAGGTTGTTATTCACTATGACAAGACACAGTGTTGTTACACTTTTTATTGTCTATGGAAATTAGATTAGCATTAGGTATATCTATAGAGTCCGCGCCACGACTCAAGTTCTGCGGAAAATTCGTGGTACTACATTTTTTTCACGCAATTTGATAAGATGGCATAAACACGATATTATGTGTGAAAAAATCTGTCAACATTGTGATCAAACTAGAGCTTATGTAGTTGACAATAAATGTATGTGTGTATGTGTGTATTGTAAATGTATTAAACTAAATTATTCACTAATCTACCGCTTCTCTGAATAATGAATAACATTTGTTGCATACAATATTTACACGTGTTAAACATTATTTACATCCAACGGTAACAATTTGTGGTTAGAATGTTTAAAATCTAACGTTTACTACTACCTAATTATACTTATCTCCGAAACCACATAAACGATTTTAAAGAACTTTTGTGAATATGCATGTGAAAGGAAAGTCCAAATTGATTCTCAGGCATTTATTTTTATTGCAAGAATAAACAACAATCACAACGCTAATAATTTATCATTAGTTGTTAACATTCATTACTTTTTATTTTTACTTAAAAATGATACGGTGTACATACCTTAATTCTTTTTCCAAACAACACTTAAATCACAATTTCGGATTTTTAGCACTCGTGAACTACGTCTTATTCCTTCGCCTTTCTAAGACGGATATCGCAGCAAGACTGACTCGACACCGCTCGCCGTTGCACTCCCGCTTAAAAAATCCCCTCTACTACTCGGTGGTAGGGCGCAACGGAGCAGCGAGCGAGTCAGTGTTGCCAGGATGAAAACAGAAAATAAGTATTATAATATTAACAAATTATTATATTATATATTATAGGCCATGTACATAAAAGTATTTATAACGATTCTTAACTGATTCCTAACAGCTCGGTCATCCTGCAGTTTTAGCGAGTCCCTTCGCTTTAAGTTACTGATAAGTTAAATAGTGATTTATCTAATCCATTCAATTCAGTTAATTAAATAAGTTGATATAAATAACAAAATAGCTGAAGCATGACCGATATAATCGTCTTGTACAACAGTAAACGATTTATTTATTATATTAACACATAATGTACTCGCAGGTACATTAACACAGGTAGTTTAAGTAAACAACTTTTACTGAGGCAAATTCATATCTTAGTCTAGACAACTTAAACTATCTTAACCAGGTATCTTAATCTAGGCAGGTGATTATATTCTAACGACTTCTATGTAGTACTACACAAATTTTATGAATTTTCAGTGCTAACAACACCGCCACCCATCAAAATCATTCAAACGCCAAAATATCCATGTAACTCTATAATCTCATATTTCAAGAAAGAAACAAAATTACGCTTTTAATCGCTATCAGATTTCTGATCATCATTTTGAGATAAAACGCCATCATCAGAATTTTCGGAGGAATCATAATTTTTATTAAAAACTAACCAAGGTTTAAGTTTATCTATCGCAATAATATTGTTGTAAGGGGGCCGGCCAGACTTGCGTGTCAATGGCGTGTCTTCGATTACAAGTCTGTCATTAGGTAGCAGTTTAGTTACGCGATAAGGACCCTGATATTTATTAACTAGTTTTTTTGATTTTCCGTCGCTAGGTACTTCTCTTTTTACACTTACTAGATCGCCCACTGTATAATCATGCTTTCTTTTTCTTTTGGAGTTGAATCTGGCTTTATCTTTTTGTTGTTGTTCTATAATGCGCGCGCTGGCTTGTTCTCGAATTTGATCTAAATTATTGGTAGACGCGTCCCTAGTGTCGTCTATGATGTCACTAAGTACGTTTTCGGAACCACTATTAATTTTGAAACCAAACAAGAGTTCGGAAGGACTTTTACCGGTTGTTTTATGAATAGTAGTATTTATCCCTATTTGAATGTCGGGTACGTATTCGTCCCAACTTCTATCGTCCTTGCCATGAGTTTTGGCCGACAAAGCGTCTAAAATCGTTCTATTGAATCTTTCGACTTGGCCGTTAGCACGTGGCGTAGCCACTGCGTTGAGAATATGCTTAATGCCGGTAGATTTTGTGAATGAGCGGAAGCTGTTACTCGTGAACGATGTTCCCTGGTCTGTTATTAATCGAGTAGGAGCACCAAAATAACTAATGTGTTCATGCAAGACCTTGATTGTTGTGCTACTTTTTGTATTTCGAACAGGTGTAATGTTGATAAACTTAGTAAAGCCGTCTATAATCACTAACAGATAGCAGTTGCCCTTTTTACTTTTAATGAATGGTCCAAGATGGTCTGCGTGAATTGTGTGGAACGGTACCACGACTTTTGGTATTGGGTGTAATTCGCCCTCTTGCTTGCCTGAAACCCCCTTATGATATGCGCATTCTAAGCAAAACCTAACATACTTTTTTACAAATCTGCGCATTTTTGGGAACCAATAAGACTGTTGTATCCTAATCAGCGTCTTCTCAAAACTAAAATGCCCTACATCATCGTGGTTCATCTTTGCAATCTGCCATCGAACACCCTTTGGCACTAACCATCGAATGTCGTTATCCCCCTCCCCCACGATACGGTAAACCTTGCCGTTTTTAAGTTTATAGTTCTTTAAAACCTCCAAGACTTTTACAGCGTTAGGGTCGTTTAGAATCTCTTTTATCCGAACTACTTCGCTGTCACTTGACTGAACAGTTGCTAGCAAGTCTTCAGTGCCTACGTTTAGAACGTCCAAAACATGGGGTTCTTCGACCGCATCCCCAACAGGGTTCCTACTTAGGGCGTCTACGTGTTGCATGCGAGAGCCTGGGCGGTACTCGATTTCGCAATCGAATTCTTGGAGTTGTACCCACCACCTAGCTATACGGGGAATAAGATCTTTCTTTATTAAAGTCGTTCTCAGGGCATTACAGTCTGTCAATACTTTGAAAGGCATACCAATGAGGTAGACTCTGAATCTATTTAGGGATGATACTACGGCGAGTGTCTCCAACTCGAAAGAGTGATATTTTTGTTCGTCGGGAGTTGTCTTACGACTAAAATAAGACACTGGTCTCCATAAGCTGTCATCATCCTTTTGTAGTAGGATTCCAGCTATACCATGCTTGCTGGCATCGGTATGAACCTGGGTCTCTCTCTCAGGATCATACAATGCCAGTACGGGTCTTTTAATCAGAACAGACTTGAGTTGCCGGAATGACTCGTTTTGCTGTGGCCCCCAAACCCACTCGCTATCTTTCCTAAGGAGGTCTGTGAGTGGTCCTGCAACAATAGCAAAACCCTGAACAAACCTCCTGAAAAAGCTAGCGAGTCCGAGAAATTGGCGCAGCTCATGCTGTGATTTGGGGACGGGAAATTTGGATATTGCATCCGTTTTCCTAATGCCAGGCTGAATTCCGCTCGCGCCTATTTGAAATCCTAGGAAGTCTATAGAATTAAGGAAAAACTTGCATTTAGCCAGTTTAAGGGTAAAACCTCCTTTTTTTAAGAGAATTAAAACCTCCTCTAGTCTGGACAAACCCTCTTCAAAAGAACGTGCAGGGATAAGAACATCATCCATATAAACAAGTGCGTATTTGGATTTTGCGTCTGAAAGAATTTTGTTAATTGTTCTTTGGAACACAGATGGGGCATTAACTAAGCCAAATGGCATCCTCGTAAATTCAAATTGGCCATCAGGGGTCACAAATGCAGTCTTGTCTTGAGATTGTTTTTCTATCGGGATCTGGTAATACCCAGATGCTAGGTCTAAAGAAATAAACAAAGTGTTACCAGAAAGCCTATCTAACTGATCCTCGATAAGAGGAAGAGGATAGTGGTCCTTTTTGGTACGTCGATTCAATGCTCTGTAATCGACGCACAACCTTTTCTCGCCAGTTTTCTTTTTGACCAATACGATCGGGCTCGCGTATGGCGATGAAGATTCCCTGACAATTCCGGTGTCCAGCATTTCCTGAACCATTTCTCTTACTTGGGCTCTTTCACCATAGGACAAACGGTAGGGTCTGTAAACCACTGGGTCGGAATTCTCAAGTTCAATCTTCATCTCCCCCGCAGTTGTGTAACCTAGGTCTTTTAAGCCTGAAGAAAAACAATCGGAATATTTAGCTAAAAGCTCCTGTAACTCTTTTTTTTGTTTAGCGGTGAGTTGTTCTCCGCAATGTATAGATTCTTTTACCATTCTATCATCAAAAGACACCGGTAGCACATCAAAACTATGAGTTACGGGGACAGCACGTGTTATGAGTGATCCCTTTTGCAATGTAAGTTCGTTACCACACAAATTGTGAACAAGAACTTTCCCTAGACCGTTTTCAAGTGTATACGCACCAGGAAGCAGGTAGTGTTCTTTGTTAATCTGTCCTCGTACGTTACCGTTCACAAATATTGTACCCTGAGATTTAGTAAGACTTTCAACTGGTACCGCTGCTAACTCGTTAGGTTTTAGATTTGTATCCATACAAGCCATTAGAAAAATTTTGGTATTCGGACGCTTCTCGAAAATAATCTGATTGTCAGTTTTTGTTATCGTAATGTTTGGTTTCTCCGTGAAAGTGTGCCCTAATAACACGGGTTGTTTTATAATTGAATCGTCAACAATAAGAATTTTAACCTTTTCTTCTATACCTTGTACCGAAATGTCAACGTGAGCCTCTCCTAGTGGTTGCACATGATAGCCACCTATACCTCGCAAAATCGGTAATTCGTCAAGCTCATAATCGAGACCTAATTCTTTTGCTATAGAATCTTTAACGAGCGTACATTGACTTCCTAAATCTACATGTGCCACTAATGGTTTTCCATTCACTTTAATTTCTATCAGATATTTTCCGTTAGTCTCTTCACTATTATCTAATAAAGCAACTTGTTTTTCTTGTTTAGTTTCAGAAGTCGTTTTCTTTTCATTTACGCTATTATTTTGTTTCGTCCTACAGTACAAGTCTAAGTGCCCCACCCTACCGCAGAATGCACATTTATTAGGCGGTTTACCACATTTGAAACTTTTGTGACCGTCTTCGTTACAATTGTGGCATTTTATTTTACTTGAGGAATCGTGAAGTTTGGATTTATTCGTATTAGTTTGACCTTTCCGTTCCGATTTTGCCTTTTCGAAAGTTTCCTTACTGTGCCCTGGTTTTACGGTCTTTAAATATTTAAGGACGTCTTCTGGCTCTTTAAACTGGGCAGCTTGTGCTCCCACCCTAATAGCGCGGTCCTCGATACCATGAAGTAGGCAATCAACAGATTTCCTACCTTTAATTCCACATCTGTTAATCAAATTAATTTTGGAATAGTAATAGTGTTCTAGCGAGTCCCCATAACGCACGCGTTTGGCAAGCATTTCTGTTAAAAGTTCTGCGTAGTCATCTCTACAAGGGAACGACTCTATAAGCTTTCTTTTCCATTCACTCCAACTGTAAAGTACTGTATCTAACCCCTGGTACCAAGTTTTGGCTATGCCCGTCAATTTCGGTAGAGCAAAATGTATGACTTCGCGTTCGTCCCACCCGTATATTTCGGCGCATTCTTCAACTTTTGTGAGCCAAGTGACTATGGTTTGATCCTTGGATGTTGGATCAAATTCTGGCAGGACGTTTGTCAAAGAAAGCTTAGAGGTCGAGGACCCTTTAACATTACTTAGTATATCTAAAAACTTATTTAAAATATTTTTATCACCGCTAGGCATATCTTTAAAATTACTGTTAACTCGCGTGGGACGAGATCGAGAACGCTGACGTCGTCGCTTCCTTAGATGTTTAAGATCGTCTTCGCTATCAGAATATGACCGACGCCGACGCCGACGTCTCCTCGTTCCGCGCACTTCATCCTCAGAACTACATGACGGCTCGCATGAGCTACTATGATCATATCGCGACCTTTTGTAGATCCGACGTCGCGGACGAGATCTTCGAGACTTCTGCCTTCTATTGTGAAGGGCTTCGTATCGATGACCGTCTTTTGTACCTGGGCTACTTAGTATCGTTAAAGTTGCCGAGTTTTGATGTCGCGACACCTCCCTACTCGGGCTTCGTGAATTAAAATTATAAGAGCGTTTGTGGACTTGCCTCTCTCGAAGACTCCCATCCACTCCCTCGCTCCGGCCTTGTTCTGAGCGTTTGTGGACTTGCCTCTCTCGTAGGCTCCCTTCCACTCCCTCGCTCAGGACACGCTCAGGAGTCTGCCTACTTCCGCTTGGATTATTGCGGTTGTGGTTAGTAGGCTCACCCTCCGATACAGCGTCTGATGTAGTGTTATCCATGATTCTGAAACTTATTTCATGCCCATTAAATATTGTTAGGGTTTTACCCTATGAAGGTAAGGTAACGTAACATTAAAGCAACGTAACATTAGAGTAATCGTAACGTTAAATTAGGTTTATTATGTTACGATAGGTTAAGTTGGGTTCATTAAAAAAAACAAGTACCATTAAGGTAGGGTACCATTAGGTAAGGTACCATTAAAGTAAGGTAGCATTAAGTTGATAATGGAATGATAGCAACATGGTTGTGTTGTGCGTAATATAAATTATATAAATTTGGCCACTATTCAATTATGAAAAATCAATATGATATCATTTAATTAAAATTATTATGGTGGTATATTATTTTGTTTTTGACCAAAAATCTGTGTGGTGCTGATGCTTATTAATAAGAGGGTAATAGGGTAAAAAAAAAAAAAACAAAAAAAAAACACTTTAAGCGTCAAAAATAGGACTAGACGGTGACTACTGTGCACTCAACGGCACATTTCCAGAAGCTCTGGCAAAATACACCACCCAAATGGTAAAAGCCATCGGCCTCAATCAGTCAATCTAAGTCGATCCTTAGTTATCGAATCACAATATGATTTCACAATAACAAAGCCGGTGTGCTATGCTATTCTAGCCCCCTAATTTAAAAGGAAAAGCGTTTGCCAATAATTATGCTACCAGGGAGTGCCCTAGCCGAGCCTAATCTATAGGCATAATATTAAAATAATATTAAAATGAAACATGGAATTTATTGTAAAATTTCAAACATTGCGGCGCCATCAAAATGTCTTCTTATTAAATGATCAAATTGTTAAAATTGAGAATCAATTATGGATTTAAAAGAAAACGAAGTAAAGAAAGAAAAAAAAAACGAATAATATAAAAAAAAATATTGTGGGTAGGGACAAACGGGTAGTTTGCAGACAAACAATGGAAGCAATAACCCGCTGATCCCACTTCTGAGATGAAAGGAAAGTCCAAATTGATTCTCAGGCATTTATTTTTATTGCAAGAATAAACAACAATCACAACGCTAATAATTTATCATTAGTTGTTAACATTCATTACTTTTTATTTTTACTTAAAAATGATACGGTGTACATACCTTAATTCTTTTTCCAAACAACACTTAAATCACAATTTCGGATTTTTAGCACTCGTGAACTACGTCTTATTCCTTCGCCTTTCTAAGACGGATATCGCAGCAAGACTGACTCGACACCGCTCGCCGTTGCACTCCCGCTTAAAAAATCCCCTCTACTACTCGGTGGTAGGGCGCAACGGAGCAGCGAGCGAGTCAGTGTTGCCAGGATGAAAACAGAAAATAAGTATTATAATATTAACAAATTATTATATTATATATTATAGGCCATGTACATAAAAGTATTTATAACGATTCTTAACTGATTCCTAACACATGATTGGTTCTAGCTTGACAGACAGTACCTATAGCTTAGTGCACGGGGCGAACTGCAAATATGAATAAAAAATATAAAGAAATAAAATAAAAATCAGCTTTACCTTCATATTGGCTTCAGTAAACTCAAAGGGTACATTGGGATTATTCTCTTTTGTATCTCTATGTACCACTAACAGATCCGAAAAGCGTTGTGGTGTAGCAAAAATATTTCTTCTGCAGACGACCTGTTGAATAAATGTAAAATAAAGCCGATTCTACCTGGAAGAGCTACTGGTCCATCAAAGAACTTAAGAAGGGAGATCTCCCCTTATCACTAAAACGCAAAATCATGTGCATTCTTCCTATTTTGACATATGGATCCCAAACTTGGTCTTTGACAAACATACAAAAGTTCAAACTCAAGGTTAGCCAACGTGCAATGGAGAGCTTTTGTCTAGGCGATAAAACTGATCATATTCGTAACACCACACAGAGTTCCAAAACATAGATTACTGACGTTGCTAAAATGGCCACTAAGCTGAATTGGGACTAGGCTGGCCACGTCTGCGGGATGCCCAATGAACTGTGGGCCAAAATTACCACTATGTGGAGCCCTAACACATCCAGAAGGCGTCCCGGCTGACTTCGCATAAGATGGCGGGTTGAGCTGGATTAAACTAACAACCAGTGGCACTTCATAAAATCGACTTTACTGTTCAGTAAGCCTGTATCATCCCACTGCTGGGCAAAGGCCACATACAGGCTGACTGAACAGTAAAGCCGATTCTATGAAAAATACTTTAAATTCAATCTTGTAATTTACATGTTACTGAGAAGCGTTGAGCGCTTCGTCAGCTAAATTAAGCGAAGGAATAATTTCACAATGAGCAATTTCTAAGGATAATGTGCCAAGAGAACAAAGCAGAGTGATTGTTAAGTCAAACGAAAATATGTATTATATAAGTGTAATAGTATAAGACCAGCCATAATCAACAGTTGTTCCTTAACTTTAATATTTTAATAATTTGATTTATTTTATTTATTTAACACGTAAAATGGCAAATAATAAAATTTTCGTATCACTTGCTCAAAAAAGTGACATTCTATGCCACAAAAAGCGAACATAACAATAGTCATTTTTAATCTGTTAAAAACAGGGAAAGAAAGTTGTACTGAATTTCATTGTCTCCCTAGGGAGAGAATGTGATTTAAATTTGGAATACTTAGATACCGTTTATATTGAACTACATTCTGTGTTTACACCATTGAGTTTGTATTCTATAAAGCATTATACAACTTTTTAAAAAAAGAATACTCATTTCTTGTGCATTTATGATTATTATATAAAATTACCATATGAGCTTGATGCTTTTGCTTTTTTAATTTGCCGCGTTTTTGTTTTCTTCAAATACATAAACGTTGAGTTTATTTTTACTTATTTTTATAAATAAGTTAATGATAAATATGAATGTTTGAAATGTGTATCTCATATTATTACTGTGTTACTTTTTTCGCAAATGTTACGAAAAGTAGAGTATTTTTTAACACCCTCGCTACGCTCGGTAGTAAACCTCGAGTCCTTTGTTACGCTCGCGATTTAATTCGCCACCCGCGTCAGAAGACCCTGCTTTATCCTCTTGGTTAATAATCTACCATTTCATTGACATTTTAGAATGTTTGTTTGTAAGTAACTATTTTTGTTTGGCGATAGCTACGCATTTGACAACCATCTCGCCTGCTGATAATGGTAAGGTACGATTCAGACCAGCAGGCTCGAATCGCGCCGGGCCGGGCGGCATTTTACGCTTAGACGCGTCGTGTCGTGACGCATCGTGAGATGCCGACGGAGGTAACTATGCGTAAGTTGCATGCAAATACGAATTGTAATAATTACTGTTGATATACCTTTCAATATTCTTTACCGCAATGCAAAATGCCTCCCGGCCCGGCGTGATTCGAGCCGGTTGGTCTGAATCGTACCTAAAAAGCGATGATGAAGTCGACGATGAAGCACGCTTGTCTAGATAAGAAATAATGTATTCACTCTCTTTTGTTTTTTTTTTTTTTTACGTGTTAAAATCATCAAATGAGACCTCCCACCCCGGGCAGGGTGAGAGGTACTGTCAGACTTGTACTGACTAAAATCCACGGTGTTCTTCATTAGCTCTTTATGTTCCGGGGTCACGGTGAGGAAATAAATCCCGCGACCCCGGCAGGCTTTGGCCCTCTGTGTGGGGGCCCCATCATTTGCTGACAGCTCTTTGTAGCGCGCGTGGAACACGACGCGCCGTCGACCCGGGCATGGTCCATGGTCGGACAGCGAGTTGCCTTTTTCTCGCTGTCCGCATGCCCGCGCCTACGGTGGCCGGAGATCGTCTCGCTCTTGCGACGTCCGACGCCGTGGGCGTACACCACTGCGGTTGGGGCGGAGGGAGGACGCTGCCCTCTCTCTCTCGCGGCCCGCCATCTCCTTCGCGAGCATTACTGCCTCGCAGAAGGTGGCGACCGCTTCCCACTCCGTCTCGCCCCGCAGCATGGCTGAAACCAATGCCGGGCGCGAGAGGTCTCCGCCTATCGCCGCCGTGAGGACATGTCGGTGCCCTGCCCAAGCTGCCCAGTCTTGCACCGTATGCTCTACTGTGTCCTCCGGGCGATCTTCGCACTCTCTCTTGACTTAAACACCCAATGTTTGTATCTTGACCAATAAGACAAGAGTATTGCCATTGCTAACAACCGCCAAATATGAACAGACGATCACTTAAAAGTGGTCAAATTAAATTGTATAGCCAAGCCACAAAACCGCCAAAAGTAAAACGATTTGGAAGATATAATCAGAATTGAATGGCTACAGGTTAAAGAACTCCCTCCTCCCGAAAACACTTAAATTTTCTGTAATAAGGTTCCCTTTTGTTACACATTTAATAGGACTTCAAGATTGGCTGCTCATTAGTGCATCCACTTTAACATACTTATAATAAATAATTAAACTATTTTCCATTGCAAAAATCTTATACAAAAACAGTAAAAATTGAAAATAGTGAAACACTCAGCAGAGAATATTCAAAATAAATGCTAGACATAATAATATTATGATGTTCAAAGCTATACTCCACGTAAGCTCTGAAAATATTGAAAATTTGTAGGGTGTCTGTGTAATTCAATTCTGTATTTTTGAAAATTTTATGAGTACCTACTTGATGCCGAGAGTATATTGAGTGAGAGTTGTTGAGTATATTGGTTTTGAGTGCGAATATAAATGATTTTATCAACAGTAGATGATGAAAAAGCCGATGGATGGACTTCGTTAAGAAGTATATGCCTAGAAAGTAGATGACTGCTGGTATCAAGTACGTAGAAATGTAAGAAAGAACACCTAAATCGCCAACCCAACCCCAAATAAATTGGTTTTAGGGTGAGAAAATATTGTCTTTTGAAATTATTTACATTGAATACTTACATTTGGCAAACTAGTTTTCAAACGCAACACATTTCGTTTAAGTAAAGACATTGTAGGTACTAATAAAACAAGATTTGCTTTCAACAATATTGAGAGAATCACCGATGGGCTAAATCATTACGGATTTGACAGATTAATTATTTTTGACAGTATATTCATCATAACACTACTTTTTTCTATTCTGTTACAACCTCTTTTTATAACTACATAACAGTTACCGAGACGGCCGACGGCGACGTGTATGAAAATACTGAACTATAATACGGAAAATACCCAACCGTCCCATTTTCCTTCTACATAAAGAAATTTAATAACTACGAGTATTATCAAAAAATACGTAAACGTCCCAGCCATTACCCGAAACGATGTCACAAACTAATGTACGAAATATTCTAAATATTGCCCACCCCAAAATACTCAGGCAAGTTCGTAACGCGCAAGAAAACATCGAGGAAAGTGATTCCAACAAACTAAAAGTTGTTACCAGCCACCCAATATTAACGGATATTGGAAAAAGATGGTAAAAGATGGCAGTTGCCGGATCAAGGCTAGTAGGCACTAATATTCCCTGGTTGCAATATCGGGGTTCATTGCCATAAAACCGCTCGAGGCGAATATCTTGGGTACGATATTGACCTTATAGCATTTCGCCGAGAAAGCAGATATCTGAGGCAATTTCAACATCGTAAATGATGTTTATCGTGGTAACCTAGTGACCCTCGCCCCTCCATTTCCCCCTACCTATGAGCACTTGTCAAATGGCAGTGTATCGCTTTCTGCACACGTATTGGTAGCACGTGTGACCAAGTGCTCTCTTGTTTACCTATGTTACGTACAGAGGGCTTCCAGGTGTTTATGGTTCATATGGGCTTCACTTATTGAACAAGAAGCTGAAGACGCAAGGTTTTTGTGGTACTAGATTGCGTGTTAACATAACTTAGATACATTAGATTCTAACATAAATTATTAAAATTATACATTGCTAAATTTGATCTAGGGCCAACACTGGGTGAATCTTATTCTATGGCTCCCCCATAGAATAAGATTCACCGACCTTATTCTCAAGGTTTTTCAGAAAGGTCTTTCGGAAAAGTACGTGGTAAGTTTTCCAACATTATTTCAATGGTTTTGAAGAGTGTGCGATGGAACTGAACAATTTGATTCCGCCTGCCCTTTTCCATCGTCGGACTACAAGGCGTGCAATAATGCGCCAAGGGCCCATGGTGAAAACTAGACATACCGCGATTACTATTTTATGCGCACAACTGAGGAGTATACGATCGGCGTTGGTGGTCAAATGCGAGCCTATCGCCTATATAAAATCTTCCCCCATGGGAAAAAAAACACGCGTTTGTATGGACAACTAGCGGCCCAATAGCGGCTATAAAGTTACAACAAAAAGTGGCATTGATTTATATATACATATATATAACCCATACATATCATCTTTTTCGTCTCATTCTGGCTTAACTAACACACATGTGTCAACTACGAGTATGTCACTTCAAAACCAACGTATTAACTATTCAAAAACACCAGTTTGAAACACAAATTAGTGTCGCCGCAGACGACTCTGAACACAGGAGAAATTGTGGAAACATTTGTTTAGTTCCAAATACAGGATGAATGTCTGCAGTTTGAGCTAGTTTAGACCGTATTTGCAAATTTTAAGTGAGTGTGTTGATTTTTTCTGAACAAAATTACAGAAGGAGTAAATTTTTGTGTCCATATTGTGTGGATGGGATGTCAATGCCGTACAAGTATGTCAGCAAAAAATTAATAACGCTACCCCACACTTGAAAATAATTCTGTATCGTGGATGCGTTTAAAAAAATTTCAATTTACCTACACAAACAGCCAACCCAGAACAACACCTTTCCGGTCTAACAAATAATTGTCCCGATTCGAACTCGTAACATGCAACGCAGCAGTCAATCGTTCAGCCAATGCACATACCATGCCGTCACACTCTCTCTCACGCTTTCATACCAAAACGTTTAGTGATTCAGTGCCCAAACTTTATTTTCAACGCGGATATAGGAGCGAGTTTGATAGGAAATGAAAATATTACACACTCGATTAATCCCAAAAGTCAATAAGAAAGTAATAACAGCAAATGCTTCCATTTAAATAAAAATAAACGTTCAAATTTCCACGTCAAATTTAATTTCTTGTTGACTGCGGTGGCGTTCGTTAGATTGAAACGAATTTTCAATGGAGCGGGAAAAAATATTCGGCGCCATTTTTAAACGCAACCTGTGACTCGGTGATTCTTTAACACGTCTGCCTAACTTTTGAATCAAGAGTATTCAAATGAGGGCTTCCTTAAAAAAGCTTCAGAACATTGTTTTTTTTCGCAGAATTGCAAATTCGAATTTCTGATTTTCGATTCGCAAAATGATCTTTTTCTTTTATAGCTGAGGTGTTGGTCTACACGTACCTATCTTCATTCTGTATTAAAACGAGTTTGCATCTTGAAAACTAAAAGGTGCGATGCTAAGGAATGTTTTATTAAAAGAAAATTAGGTATAAAAGCTCTCCAACACTCTTAAAGACGGTCAGACCAAAAAGTCAAGTGCAAAAGAAAATGTCTCAAAGTAAAAACAAATATAGGACCTTCCCGTTGAAAAAGGAAAATGTGGTATTTTCATTTCCAGTTAACGCCACAATTTACTTATAAAATGTACCCTTTTTTATTAGGTTAAGTAAAAAGATTCTGTGAATTTAAGTCATAAAATACGGCTTCGTTTAAATTCAAAGATGACTTTGAAATTTCAGTACTCATTTGATAGATTTAAAAGTACATCAAAAGCCCTTTTAATTTAACTTGAAAAGCAAACAGTATTTCTTAATCTGCATGTTTTTGCTATCTTTTTATACAGATGAAGTCTTGTCAGTTATTTTTTTTTTTTAATAATTGGGTATTTTTTTTGTGTCACGATATTAATAATAAAGGCTTAGAGGGATTAATTTATAGCATATTTACCGTGTAAAAATAAATAACATATAACTAATGGAGTAAATCAGTTATTTTTTGAAGTGCGTTGAATCCAATATCATTCTGTTTCACTCAAATATTTGTACGGAAATCAATTTGCACCAATTCCAAAAATTGAATCTGCCTTAATTAAATTTAACTGCGTCAAAATTAATCACAGTATGTTTGTTTATTTCCTTCGTTTTTTTTATGTTTCGCAGATGTCCATCTGCGAAACAGGATTTTTCTACATATTTCTAATTACTTATTTCGAACGTCTCTTAGGCACTGGATACACAGAAAAGACAAAGACGCAGACGAGGCGCTTACATTTGAATCTACGGGACGCTACGGACTCTTTTTTTATCCTCAAAATAATGAGTCCTCCACCCAGTCCACCCAGTGGAGCGGGAGCGACTGTCAGACTCGTACTGACTAAAGTCCACGGAGTCCTTCAATAGCCCTTTACGTTCCGGGGTCACGGTAATTCGTTAACTTTCCACTTAAAAAAGCAAAAGCAAAAATTTATGTTACATAATTCAAATCTAACTTATTAAATCTGCTATTTACTAGATCCTTATTGTGGTCCTTAGTTTATCTTTAGCTTAACTCCCATGAGATTATTTAACATATAATAATGACTAGTAGACAAATCCTGAAAAACCTTAAAAAACCAGCTGTTCCTTACATACAGGTTTACGTAGAACCAAATCATGAAATGATTGTGAACACATGATGAACATGAAAACACTTATTAGCCATATTATTTTACTACTAAAATTTTTTACTTAGTTTATTGTGTACTATTTATTATCTTTAATTATTTAACAAATTAAAAAGTACATAAACAAAAAAAAAATTATCAAAACGTACCTATGATTAAAAAAAATGAACCATGGTACTCGTACAATAACACGTGTTTTATAAAAGCAACAAAGTACCGCATACTGAATACTAGTTTGCATGTTTACAGTGCGACATTTCGAGCAAAATGCCAGGGCTCGAGCCAGGATAATGTCAATCTGTCCGACAGGCGACGTACCCACACCAAGCTACGAAAGCCAGGTTAAGTTACCAGCCGAGCTATTTCGAGCACCCTAATAAGAGTTTAAGTTCAGTAACTTTGATATTAATATTAAGATTTCTCAGTATTAACGGTTGTTTAAATGTTTAACTAGCCGTTTAAAATTTCATGTTTTAATAACAACGTCTAGTCGATATTTTGGATGTTTTGAAAATTGTGATTGAATAAATAATAATAATAATATTCCACTACTATCACACAACGTCATCTAGTCCCAAGCTAAGCGGAGCTTGTCTTATGGGTACTCGACAACTGATAAACATACTTATATATTTGTAAATATATCATACACATTATAGAAAAATAACACCCAAACACAGAACAAATGATCATGCTCATAACACAAACATTTGTCCTGGGTGGGAATCGAACCCACGCCCCCGGCATAGCAGTCAGGGTCACTAACCACTAGACCAACAGGCCAGTTGAAGAAGGGTTAATTTACGTGTCGAATTGACAACCTCTGTCTCTCTTTTCGTTCTCCAACTAATTTTGACCTTAACTGATTACCCTTTTCCTAATTATTTTGAGATCAACATTCAGTCGAATAAAATGCCTCTGAATACCAGAATTTTTCATTGAGCGATAACTTTTTTGAAATCCTCCCACTTAGTACAGGGAAAATGATACCCGAGACCAGTAATATTTTTTGAGGGTTCCGTAACCAAAAGGTAAAACGAGCCATTACTATGATTTCGTCTGTCTGTCTGCCTGTCACCAGGCTGTATCTCAAGAACCGTGATAATTAGACAATTGATTTTTACTTTTGGCACTGTACCAAAGAATAAACTAAAAAAAACAATTAATATACTACGACATAGGGGGTCTCATACAACAAACGTGTTTTTATAGACAATGTAACAGACCCCTTCGTGCACAAATTTCTTTTTTATAGGAATACATCCTACTTTATAGTTACAAAGTTTAAGTTTTATTCAAAAATTGATGGTGTAGCCTACAATAAGTAAATCAATCTCCCGAAATTCGGGGAGAATTCCCCATTCAACAGTAATGATACGGCGTGGCACTTAGCTGTAACTATAATATACAGAGTTCAGACACACTTGAACAACACTAGCTTGATGGCTACTTGTGTACAGAGCTTTGGAGCTCAACGTGCAACGTGGTAACTTACTGAGAGCATACGTAGTTGGTATTACTAGTTTATTACCTTTACTACCCATGTGGCACTTAGTAATTCAGGGAATAATAAATCATGAGTTTCTGCTTGATTGTTTAGATTTTTTGGCAGAAGTTATGTAGATAAATTAGTTAAATCATTCAGATTTTTTATCGTGTCAGTCAGGAAAGGTGTCATAGAACATTTTTAAAATAAAACTAATAAAAAAAATCTGAAAGATGTTTTCTGCGAAAAAATCTTGTTCTTCAATCTTTATATTCAGATGCAGGTAAATGATAATTTTAATGATAACTTTTCAGACCTGTGTATCCTGCTTATTCGTGCGAAATTCCTAATGAAACTTAATTTACTAAATGATGAGACTGATTGATTTTAATAAATCTTTGAATTAAGGATCTGAAAAATTTAACAGGTTTTCAATAAAAAGACTTGATCAAAAAGATACCGTCAGCATAAATCATCACAAAAAAGGCACAGAGAATGCTAAAAGTCAACTGAATAACTGAGCTGAAATGGTATAAAAGTCTTACTTGAAGCGAATTCTATTCCAGAAAAATGTTTACGAGGGCTTAGTGCCACCGTGAACGCAACGCGGAATATCACAGATTTAAAAAATAGACTAAGAGAATTCTTAAGCAGTTCGTAACCTCGAAATTCCAACCAAACTCCATATTTTCTAGAATTCAAGGAGGAGCCGTTCAAAATCCAGGATGAAATAATTTATGTGAGGGATTAAGCTGACGGAATGAAAGGGAATCTACTTAAAGAGCCGACATCAGGACCTCCTCTATGAACACAGCATGGACTCGCGTTTCGTTAACTCGCTTTTGCACCCATAATTAAATTTTAAATAAAAAACTAAAATAAAACTTGAGTAGGTACCTAATAATAATGCACACACAAGTGTCTCAATATCATAACAACAATACAGATAAAACTGTAGTTCCAGTCAACTATTCTAATGTGACAAAGGAAAAAAAAGCCAAACAATTCGAAGCAACTTGTACTTTTCTTAGCGACTGCGATAGTAAAACTCTACGATATTCTTCTCTATTCAAATAAAAAAAAGAAAATCTTGAAACATTATTCGGAGACTGAACTGGTTACAAAACTCTCCTGCAAAATGGGAGTACTGGGGACGCAAAACGGTTCATTCCCTTTGTTTTATGAGACAATTAAGAGGCGAAGGGACGTCGGGGTGGCGCGAGGAGTAAATTTTTGTTCCCCGTAATAAAAGAAGCGAGAGCATTTAAATAGCAGATTGAAAACTCCTAACGATCTATGTTAAGTTCACGACGTAACAAGGATTTTTCGGTAAAAAAAGTTACGGCGCAGTAATTTACATTTTATTATCTTGTGGTCGGATTTATTTAAAGGTGCCTCCACACTACCTTACTGTCCATGAGACGTTACGTAACATCTGTCCGTCAGGACTTAGGAGTCAGGACGAAGTTTATTACCTGGGTATTTTATGTGTGAACGCGTTGTATGTGTCTATTTAAGTCTGAATAAGGTGGGTATTTGCCGTAACAACAGGCTTTCGGACTTCAAAGCGAGCTATTAACCCTTTTGGTGTTGTTATGTTCAGCAAAATCATAGTATTTTTAATTATTTCTGTGTGTGTGTCCTATATCAAATTAATATTTTTCTATTCTATTCTATTTGTAAATTAATTTTTGAAAGGAGACTTTAAAAAAGGTATTTACGAGGCAAATGTGATAAGCAACTTCCTAGAAGGGAAACTCTGAACTTATCAATGCGGTTTTTCTCAGAACCAGGGAGGAGATATTACCAAAGCATCTGCAAGGTTCCTAACTCCTTAGTATGTAAAGGTCCTTTCAGATGGTTTATCGTTTCTGCCTACTTGTGAGTTTACACTTATTTAAAATACTTAATTAGTGTAGCAAATCTCAAAACCTCGTGTCACGGTGGTTGGCCGATTTTTATATTTCTTTTCATGTATTTAGAACGTATATTAAACGTAATGGAATAGGTTGTAATAGTTATTTATGATATTAGTGCGGTAAGTTGGTTTTTACAAACGAGTAGACGAACGTACGCCCGAGCGAAGCCGAGGGCGTACCGTCGTCACGAGTTTGTAAATACCTATTTCTGCACGCGTGTCATACAATGTTTTTCAACACATTTATCCATATTAATATCAGATTCCTCGCTTGAACTCAGATTAGTCGCAACAATTTTTGAAGTTCCTAATATGAAAATGGCGCGACTTTGAAAATGGCGCCACATGCACGTAGTGAAAATTAGAACTACATCTTTCATCTCATTTACTCTTTAGTATTAAAGTGAGACAATGTATTGAGCAAAAGCGCTTCCAAGGAGGTTCGATCAGTCAGGTTGTTTATTCTCATAATGTGAAACTCTTTGGTGGAATTCTTTTTTTTTTTTTTTTTCGAAATTAAAAAAAAACCGTAAAGAAAACGCACGCTGCTATACAACGGGGCGTGCGGTAAAATAGGTACTTAGGTTAGAGTACCTATATTACCGCACGCTGCGTTGTATGATCCGTAATTTTTAACTTTCGAACACTGTATACAGGCTTTGTTAATGCATTTTACGAGCAAAGGTATTGAAATAGTTATTTATGATACTAGTGCGGAAAGTTGGTTTTTACAAACGAGTAGACAACGTACGCCCGAGGCGCCGAAGGCGCCCGAGGGCGTACCGTAGTCACGAGTTTGTAAATACCAATTTCTGCACGTGTGTCATACAATGTTTTTCAACACATTTATCCATATAAATATCAGATTGCTCCCTTGAACTCAGATTAGTCGCAACAATTTTTGAAGTTCCTAATATGAAAATGGCGCGACATTGAAAATGGCGCCACATGCACGTGGTGAAAATTAGAACTACATCTTTCATCTCATTTACTCTTTAGTATTAAAGTGAGACAACGAATCGACAAATTGGAGACCCGAATTGAGGAACTGGAAACCAGGCAAAGCACTGCTCTGCCTGACGCCAGGGTGAGCCAGCTCGAGCGGCTGGTAACAACGCTGCAGACCGAACTCGACGACCGCGAGCAGGACTTATTTAGCTCTGACCTGGAGATTGCGAACATCCCTGAAGTTCCTGGTGAAAACGTGCTGCACATCGTAGGACTGGTTGCGACGAAGATAGGTGTGGCACTTGATGAACGGGACATAGTGTTCGCACATCGGGTGGGCCTCAAGTCTGATCGTGAGACGCGGTCTTCGGGCGCGGAGAGCCCAACAGGAGGATTGGGGGCGGTACAGGCGCGAGCTCGGCGCATCGTGGTGCGCCTGACCAGGCGCGGGCTGCGCGACGACCTGCTGAAAGGTGCGCGCGTGCGCCGCGGAGCCACCACTGCCGATCTCGGCCTCCCCGCGCCCTCGCGTCGCTTCTTCATTAATGAGAGGCTCACCAGGAAGAACAGGCAGCTGTTTCACCGAGTTCGTGAAGCTGGTAGCCGTCTCGGGTGGAAGTATACCTGGACTAAATTCGGGCGCGTCCTGGCTAAGCAGGGCGAAAGCAAGCCCACACACTGCATCCGCACCGAGGACGAATTTTCCCGAGTTTTTAGTTTCGAGGCGCCTTCTGATTATCGGGTGTAACGTATGTTCTTATGTGTCTCGCCAAACTGCTGCTTACTACTTTTTTACTAAACCTACGCTTTGTTTATATTTTCTGTTTAGTGTGCATGTTTGTTACATTTTGTCTTTAATTTTGTACTGTGTGAGGTCGGATCTCTTCCGGTCTCAGTATTTTTTGTCATTATTCTGCTGGGGCCCAGGTGGGCAATCACTACTTATTGCTTATTTATATTATTTATACATTATAACGCGGCTTATCATTACAATACTATCTATTATAAATACACTTATATCAACAACATTAAACATTATCTACCTTACAATATATTCACAATATTATTCATCCCACTCGCACTCTGTGCTTCACAGTAGCTATTTACATTATATTAACTATTTACATTATTTACACAATATGAACATTCTATTCATTTACATTTTTGAAACAAATGAACAAGACTAAACATCTTACAGTTGGTTTTTTTAACGCTGGGTCGCTGGGATCACGCCATGATGAGTTTCTTGTTGCCATGGAAAGTATCAGGGTGGACATCATGGCCATAAATAATAATAATATAATAATAATATTCCATAACGCACGTGCCGCGCCCGGCCTGCGTGCGCGGCGGGCGGGGGGGCGGCGTGGGCTTCTACCTGCGCCGCGGAGTGCGCGCGCGCTCTCTTCCGCACCCGCCGGGGTCGCAGGTCGAGCAGATGTGGCTGAGGCTTAACATCAACTCACATTCTGTCATTGTTGGCACTGCATACAGACCGCCGTGGCTTGATGTCAATGTGTTCCTGGATGCGATCACGGATTCTCTTTCCTCTTTTGCCAATGCGGACAAGGTTCTCCTGGTGGGTGATTTTAACATAAATGTTTTAAATCCCTCTGATAATAAAACTAAGCTGCTTAATAATTTTTTACATTGTTGCAAGCTCAAACAGATTATAACCAAGCCCACTCATTTTACAGACCACAGTGAAACTTTAATTGATGTGGCTTGTACTGACGCCCGTGTGTGTGGACACTCAGTCTCACACATACCTGAACTAGGTCAGCACGCAATTATCAGTATAGAACTAAACTTTAAAATAGAGAAGCCTGTCCCGCAATGGATAACATATAGGCCGCTCAAAGATGTTCTCCCTGAACTTTTTAATGATGACTTAAATAAAATCGACTGGGAACATATTGCAGGTCTCCAAGATGTGAACTCAATGGTGGAATTGTTCAATCAATACATGTTGGCGCTGTTTGATTTGCATGCACCCATTAAAAGAGTTCTGATAAGGGAAAAGTCACCTCCCTGGATAACCTACACTGTAAGAGAAATGATAAAGCTACGTAACAAGTGCCATGTAAAGTTTAAAGCTTCGAAATCTGACAGTCATAGGAAATCTTATACAGCGTTAAAATACCTGGTAAGAACGGCAATTGAGACTGAGAAGTGCGCATATTTCAAAAAATATATTAATGACAACATTACACAGCTTGAGAAGTTATGGAGTCATATAAAGTCAACAATCACTAATACAAAAAAGTTAGAACACAGTTTGCCTCACTTCTGCAACGACCCGAATACTATAAACCAGCACTTCCTAGATGTTCCGGGCGGTGGAGAGGTTGATCCTGCAGATTTATTATATTTTCAACAGCATCGGCACAGCGACAGCAACTTCCAGCTTGAGCCAGTTAACGAGGAAGCAGTATTAAGAGTTTTGCGTAGTCTCAGTTCCAATGCTCAGGGCTCTGACCGGATCTCTCTGGAGATGGTGATGCTGACACTTCCTCGTACACTTTCTGTCATTACAGCTATCGTCAACAGATCAATCAGCACTTCTTCCTTCCCTGATCTGTGGAAAATGGCAATTGTTAAACCTCTCCCTAAAGTGAATAATCCCACCAGTGTGAAAGATCTCCGCCCAATCAGCCTGCTCCCTTGTCTATCCAAAGTATTAGAAAGGGTTGTCTCAAACCAGCTTAGGTCTTATCTGGAGCACCATGCTATTTTACCCGAGGTTCAATCTGGTTTTCGCAGGGGCCACAGCACAACAACAGCTCTCCTGGATGTAGTTGGGAACATGCTTGAAGCCAGAGACAAGGGCATGGGAACTCTCCTTGTCCTACTAGATTTTTCTCGTGCCTTTGACTCAATTAATACTTCTCTTCTCCTCGCAAAGTTAACTTATTATGGCTTTAACATTGAAACAGTAAAATGGTTTGAGAGTTACCTTACTGATCGATCGCAATTGGTCCAGGTGTCTGGTGACAACAGTGATAGGGTGTCTTCTAGCCCACAGCATGTGAACAGGGGTGTGCCGCAGGGATCAATCCTTGGCCCTCTGCTCTTTATCTTATACAGTGCTGACATTGTCAAGTGTCTGATCAACACCAAGTTCCATCTATATGCTGATGATCTGCAGATGTACCTCTCCTTCTGCGCCCGGGATACTGCGGAAACAGTAAGACTTATCAATGGAGACCTTGAAAGAATCTCTGATTGGTCCAGGAGAAACTCCCTGGTTCTGAATCCAGCCAAGTCAAAGTATATTGTGATGGGATCCAGGGATTTTATTAGCAAAATGCTCACTGGTAACCTGGGTCTCCGCATTGATGGTTGTGCTGTGGAGAGGGTTCTGGAAGCTCGTAACCTAGGTGTAGTTTTTGACGGTCAGTTAAACTTTGAAACTCACATTCTGGAAGCTGTGCGTAACTGCTTCTACCGACTCAAGCTTCTGTATCGTGTCCGTCCCTACATAAGTGTGGATATGCGAGTCATGCTGTGTGAATCACTTGTCCTGTCTAAGCTAAACTACGCTGACACTGTGTATGGGGCGTGCATTCTCTGTAGAAGCCAGAAGTTAATCCAGCGGGTACAGAATGCGTGTGCTAGGTTTTGCTACAATGTGCCGCCCAGAACCCATATCACTCCTTTTTTAAATAAGGGTAAATTGATGAGAATGTCAGCGCGGCGAAAGCTTCACCTGGCTACCCTACTCTTTGGCATCATTCTCTCTAAGAAACCTGACTATTTGTATAAGAAACTGTCTTGGTCGCGCGATGTCAATCAAATAAAAACCAGAGCATCATCATACCTGATGTTGGCCTCCTCCCACAGAACTGCCGCTTTCCGAGGTTGTTTTAAGTTCGCTGCCAGTCGCTGCTGGAATGATCTCCCGCCTCCTCTTCGTGATCTAAAATCAGTTGGTACTTTTAGGATCAATTTTAAACGTTATTTACTCCAACAGCAACTAAGTACCAATTGATAACTCACTGTGTTTTGCACGCAACTCGCAGCGGTGACTGGGGCGACATATTTATTGGGGATAGCGGATATCTATGTCAGGATGCACAAATTACGGACTATTCGTACAATCGAGCGACAGATACTGATTAATCATCTTGACGCATTCGTCTATTCTTCTTGTTGTTTTACGCCCAGCATGGTAATCATTATAATTATTTAAAATCCTTAGCATTACTAGCTTATAGATACTTTCACTTTATCACACACTATTTTATATCAACAACCACTTGTAACAATATTGTTTTGGTTTTTCTCTTGACATAATAGCATAATAGTCTGCGCCCGCGTCTCTTGTTTTTCAGTGTTGCCATCCTATAGACACTCATGGCATGGACAAACTGTTGCGTCGGGTGTCGATTTTGTACATTTTATTTTATTTATTTTTTAGTTTAATTATTATTGTTTTTCGTTATATTATTTATGTACGTATCTGACCGTGACTTCACTTTGGGCCCTACCAGAAAACCAGCGCTGTGACAGTTAAATGTCACAGCACATGCTGAGGTAGGAGCCTTTTGACCTCACACAGGACATATTGTTTTATGTTTTTTTATTATGTTTTACCTTTGTTTTTCTTTTTGTTGTTCTCTGTTGTTTTTATTCTTGTAATTTTGTTATTTTGTCCTGTGTGTCCAATAAATCTCTTTTCTTTCTTCTTTCTTTCAAATTGAGCAAAAGCTCTTCCAAGGAGGTTCGATCAGTCAGGTTGTTTATTTTCATAATGTGAAACTCTTTGGTGGAATTCTTTTTTTTTTTTTTGGAAATTAAAAAAAAACCGTAAAGAAAACGCACGCTGCTCTACAAGGGGGCGTGCGGTAAAATAGGTACTTAGGTGAGAGTACCTATTTTACCGCACGCTGCGTTGTATGGTCGGTAATTTTCAACTTTCGAACACTGTATACAGGCTTTGTAAATGCATTTTACGAGCAAACGTGTTGAAAAGTATTTTTACGTGTCCATGGGCACGGGTCAGCTAGTACCTAATCTATTTTATTTGCAGCAATCTTACACCAAAATAGCCAGTACATTTTTAGCACTGTAGCAGTAGTGAGAACAAAGCTTAAAGCCACACTTATTGACAACGATTTGCATTCGGCTTTCGTTAGAAAAAGTTTAGCCGAGGAAGGGGGAAGTAAAAACATCCTGCTTCACTTTGTTGGACACTGTAGACAAGCCTTGCCTTATTTGTGTTGGGAATAGACAAGATATTCTTTATTTTTAATACATCATTAAATGCTGATTATTTCATTATTGTTTTAGTTTATAGAAATACATTATTTATGTGTTTTTTTGGAAGCTTGTTAAAAAATAATCGGCTCTCGAGATTCTATTTTTTTTCATTTATTTTCTTCCTGAATGTTGTTTAGGGTTATGATCTCAAACCATGGTTAAAGTTTGAGGAAGACTGTGAAATACAACTTGTTTATTGATAACTAAAATTGAACTACGACAAAATGCGGGTTCTGGGCTGAAAGCTTACATTAAACAACGTTAAAGATCGACAAGAAATTCCCTTTTCCAATCAAAATTATTATCATTAGAGGTAAGTAGATAAACGTCAAGCTTTTTGCCATTTTGACACATAAATAATATTACGATTAAAAACATAAACAAAACACAAAGGTGCATGAGAATTACCCCATTAAAGAAAGATGGCTTTCAGAAAGACAACTGACGTTCTAATACAGACATTACTTGACAAATGCCAGAAGATGGCGTCGCCTTGTTTACTCCGATACTTTAAAAGAAAAACCAGCACTTAAACCGCAACAAAAAACATACTTTAACAATTTAACAGTGCACTCCAACCGTGTTGTTTTGAACTAAAAAACTTTTCCATTAAAAGTTTCCTACAACTCCTTTATGTAGCCATTTAGAAAATGTTTATTTTTTATTTCTATTAAAAATTACTCTAAATAATGAGGGTTCGTTAATGAAAAAGTGCACGCTTCCTAGGGTTCTTTTGTAAAATAACAAAAACCTACAAACACTTCAAAGTTCCGCCTTTCAGAAATAATGTGTACTATTTAAGTTTCATTTAATAAAAAATATTAGTATATTTCAAATTAGATTTATATTTATTAAAAAAATACTTTATTAGCTTCACATGCCACTTCAGTGTGAGTAAAGATTGCATTACATTTTGGTCTACATTGTAATTTGAACATGTAAAAACGCGTCATCATCATCTGCCTAGCCTTTTCCCAACTATATTGGGGTCGGCTTCCAGTCGATCCAGATTCAGCTAGATATCAGTATTTTACTTGGAGCGACTGCCTGTCGGACCTCTACAAACTATAAACTAATACTATGGTATTACCCAGTTACTGGGCTAAGTTACCCCATGGTAAGACTGGTTGTCAGACTTTAGAGCTTCTTACTAACAGCAACGACTATCAAAGATCTACAAATGGTAGCCGAGCAGATCAACGGCTTTACGTGCTTTCCGAGGCACGAAGGAAACTCGCTATGACATATGGTCATCCACAGACCAACCTAGGCAAGCGCGGCTTAACCCGGTAGATCGGCCTGTGCGGCTGTAATTATTTAGCCACGAGCTCCTCTCTAATTGCGTAAAACGCGTGTGACTCGAAAAACGCTGGGATGAGCGGTATTCTATGAGTTTCTATGAGTTATCCAGACTAATCTAACTGTGAGTAAAATTTCATTAAGATCCGACCAGCCGTTCTATAATTTAGCCATTTTATACATCCAAACTTTCGCAATTATAATATCAGTTTGATATAAGTTCGATAGTGGTTAGAATACAAGGCAAATAACGGACAATACCCTAAAATTAGAAGTTGTCAGAAGTTGCTTCACCAACACACACTTGGTTTGTTTTTGTTTGACAAGAACTTATTAAAGACGAGGGAACAGAGTTCAAATTCATGCTCTATTTACTTAAGTTGCTGAAGATCTATTAGTGTTATTAGTCTGAAAGTTAGTTTACATTGTTTGTATTATTTAACTTTTTACTTTACTTAAGTCGAGTTTAGGCTCTGCACTCAGGCAAGTCCTAAGGGAAATGATAGAAAGAGAAGTAAAGTTTATCTTTTTTTCTTCCAAAACGAATTAATTTACGATAAGTATTTTTATCTGAGTGAAAAGTTGTGTCTCCTTGATGAAGTAGTTATCGGACCAAAAGATAAAAGTTGCTTTATTGTTCTGTTAAAACTAGGTGATGCTTTTTTTGTGACAATTCTTTTCTTTATATAATTTATGGTGGTATGATTATTCAGTATTAATTTTTTTCATACTGGGAATTTTCAATGCTGACCAAAGAAGGTATGTCAAATACTTTTATACATTTGCGAATTGCTTTTACATGCCCCTTCAAAAAGTGACACAAATTATATCACAGAAGCTTTACCATTAACGTTCATGTTAAAAGGTTTTTGGTGAGAGGGCATTGTTTTTTGTGACCCTCGTCAAGTGTAATTTTGTTAGCAACTAATTAATTTATATTTTCACTAGCCGCTTGCCTCTAGGCGGGACTTAGTTTTTAAGCCACAACTAGATTGCTTCATATCTTTTCCGGACGCACAACGTAAAGCCGTTTCCAAACTGGGCCATGTTGGTGTCAAAGCGTTGTTCAGAAGTTATGTCGCAATCTTTTTAGGAACAATTTTGGCAATTCAAATCAACGTATAATGATGATGAGCCTAGGGCCCGTAATATTTTTTAAAGGGCCTTTGAAAAAGTAGGTGTTTCTTAATTTTTCGGAGTCTTCTGTCTTAAGCAATTATGTTCCCGGATTTCTCGAAGATGATTTGTAGTATTATATTATTTTCTGATAGGGTTTACTTCTCAGATGGTTTTATGACCATCAGGTCATGAGCTGATGATGAAATCCTAGAGAGATCGACAGAACTCTTAACTGAGAGCAAATCAACCGCGATTCCTATTATCGCATTTGTTTTTTTTTTTTTTTGCATTGTTAACGATTCTACTACTATTTTCTGGGATCCGGGACCACTTTATAAATCACCATTTTTGTTTGTGTGTCACATCTAAAAGGTCTTTTTAAATTCATGTTTAAATTACGTTACATGATATTCAATAACATAACACATCTAGGGCTTACCCGAGTTTATTTACCTCCATTTTAAAAGATAACTAAACCGGTTATTCTCGCGTAATGTTACTGTTATTACTTGTGTGCATTCGGTTATTAAAAAACCCTCCTTTTCCGTTCTCCTCGACTATTTCACGACACACAAAATCAAGAATAAGTTCCAGTCGTTATAAGTAAGGATAATTACTGTTTGCATAAACTAATTACTTTCTGTGTTTACTTTTTGCGTAGGTTCTCTTTGAAAAAAGTTTCCAACTGAAATATGCTTTGTAATCACAAGTATTTAACAGACCAGCAAGAAAAAATATATAATGGTAACAAAGGAGCTGTCTAATTTGTAAAATTTCATTTTAAGAAACGGGGCCGGTCTCCGTCCCAGATAGATACATTCCAAAAACTGTTCTCATCAACGTTTCAACAAAGGAAGTAGGTGGGCAGAAAATTAGGCTTCAGAAAATAAGCTTATCTTAGACCCTTATAATCCGTACCCGGAACTTTGATCCCCTCAAAATGGAGCAGACCTACAGAGATTGACATTTACAACGTTATCTGTCCCGACAGGCGGCTCGCTTTGAAACTAGCGTTCACCGAAATATGATCACCATACTGTAAGTCACACATGTAACGTGACGTCACAACGTCTACGTCATAAAATGTTGAACAAGTCCTCTTTTGTGCTCAAAGTATTATTTCAGTCGTATCTTTCATAAACTCTTTGTTGCCAAGTACTTTGTATAACAAACTTGACGCCGTATGTTGGTAATTTGAGGAAATGTGATATAGGAGTATAAAATAACTTTCGTACAAGACATCAGCGTAATTACCGTTTCGGCATTATTTAATGTAAATAAAGAGAGTATTCAAGAAGGGAGTAATTCGTAATTAGCTAAAATTTAAAAGCTTCCCCTTATATTTCATCAGATTAAGGTAGATAGCATTTATGTTTTATATTTAATTAGATATTCATTATACTGTTTATTTACACAACAGTGGGAGTTATTTTAATATCATACCAATCATTTCAGGGAAATGGAATGCCATTATAATTTCTACTAAATATTTAATCATTCTCTATAAATAATGAACAACATGCCTTTCCGAATAAATCTGTGTTTGTTATTTATGCTAATAATATTATGAAGAGACTCTTTTTTTTTTAAGCTCAAAAACTGATGAACCGATATGTGAAGTTACGTTATCAGCGAATGATACATGGTTTTTTTTTAAATCCACGCGATCTAAGTAACGATTGGACTGCCAGTGATTTTTAAAAATATACTGCTAAATTCGAAAACAATTCTTCTGAATCAAAAAGTGAACAAAACCTATAACTTACGGAAGAATAAAGAGGTATTCCAGTTAGGGCACCCGCTAAAATGGCACCTGAGCGAATGGCTCCTAAGCTATTCCACGAACGGCACCTATCAATTTTTTTTGCAGGTGCCCTCAGTGGAATAGTTTATCATCTAGCATTTTATTCCACTTAGGGCACCCACGGATCGTACTAGTGCTGGGCTTTAAATTTTCTTGTTGTCACGTTAAGAGTAACCAACAAATGTACTAGGCATGCATCAATTCAAGGTGGTACTTCAGGGCCTCTGAAGGTATTCTGGTGACCCCGCCAGGAACTGGAACTGGTCCTGTTGGGTTCACTCTATTTGCACGCCCTAACGCGTCTTGTTCCACTTGTGCCTCAAGTAGCTGTTACTTGAGGCACAAGTGGAACAAGACGCGTTACGGCGTCCTCGCCTACCGCCTGACGCAGGTCCTCACAGGACATGGATGTTTCGGGAGGTACCTGTGAGGGGTAAGGAAGGAGGTAACGCCTGGGGGTCACCACTGCGAGGATTTCCTGGAGGAAACGGTGAACCATACGGTGCAGTTCTGACCTTTACGGGTAGAGCACCGCCGTGTCCTAACGATGGCGATAGGCGGTGACCTCTCGCGCCCAGCATTGGCCAGAGGAGGCGCGAAGCGTTAGAGAGAGGACAGCGTCCACCTCACGCCTTGCCGTAGTGGTAGATGCCCACGGTGACGAACGACCCAGGACATTTTCCGGCCAACGTTGAAGGGACATGCAGGCGACGAGTAATGGGCGACTCGCACCATCATGACCATGATTAAAACATATTCTGTGTTCGGTGAGGACTTGCGTCAGACGGTAGGTGAGGACGCTATGGCGCCTCTCAAGCCACTCCTCAAAGAGAGGTCTTACCGCCACAATCGCAGCGTGGGCAAACCTCTGTTGCGACAGTGATTCCCTCCATATCACCATTAGGTTGCACCTCCACACGCCAGTCAGACATGCTGGAGGGCTTTCGCCGCTAAATCCCAAGGGGCGGGCCACATAGAAAAGACGTAAGACGAGAATACGTCACTTACGTGCGAAAATGTATGACAATCGCGCCCGCGCCCCTTCTCTTCTGTGTGTTTTACCTCGCGACGCTTCTATGGATTATGTATGAAAGAGACGCCGAACTAGACAAGACATTAAGTCTCCGCCCCGGTTGCGTCTTACGTCTTTTCTAAGTGGCCGAAGCCCGAGATTGCAATCCGACAAGGTTTGCTGTTTCACCGGAAATCGTGCGGTATCCCCGGATCATCCGGATAGAAATGCTTCCGCATGCACAGGGCCCACAATGGGGCCTCATACAGTGCCCTGATGGACCGCATGACTCTAGCGTGCAGCCTCCGGTAGGAGGTGATTATTTGTCCCACCAAGGTTGGGTAAGAGCCGCTTGAAGGTGGCCTCAGCCCGATCCAGCTTAGGAAGATATCAACGATCTAATAATCACATGACAGGTTAATTTATAGTTTGTATTAGAGAACGAAATACTAAGTAGATTTTTTCCAAACTTTGTAAATGTCAACGGATACGTCATCACACATAAATACAAAACATATCAGTCTAATGACTACTTACTTACGCTGTCTCTTACCAAATATCTACTTAAGTCCTACTTTGAATTTATGCGAGCCTAGTTTTCACGGAAATTCACCAAAAATACGTTTTAGTATTTGACGACAGACGAACACCTTCTCCATGATCCTGTTCTCCTAGTATGTATGTATTTACTTATCAGAACACACATTGAGTACTCTCATTCAAATCTTACTAACTGAGATAGTAAAATGAAAATACACGTCCCAACACTAGTACGTATAAATCCATGGGTGCCCTAAGTGGAATAAAATGCTAGATGATAAACTATTCCACTGAGGGCACCTGCAAAAAAATTTGATAGGTGCCGTTCGTGGAATAGCTTAGGAGCCATTCGCTCAGGTGCCATTTTAGCGGGTGCCCTAACTGGAATACCTCAGAATAAAAACCGGCCACGTGCGAATCGGATTCGCGCATAGAGGGTTGCTCACCAAAATCTATGAAAGCGAGAATATTTATTTTATACTATTTTTTAGTTTCCCAGATAAAAAATCAGGCAGACAGACGGATGAGCAGCGTTGTCTTAGTGATAGTCTTTGGATAGGGAATCCTAAAAATAATCAAAATCAAATTAAATCGTTTATTTCAATTAGGCCATAACCGGCACTTTTGAATTGTCAAAAGGCAAAATAAAACTAGTACAAAAATAGTTATGGTGCTACAGTCCCAGTCACAGACAAAAAACTGTGAAAGTACCGTAGGTGCTCATTCCAAATCGTAGATCTCTATGGAGAAGAATGAGCAAGAAACTCCATGGACACTCTTTTTCAATCGCCAAAATTATTACAGATCTTTGGTTACATCATTCAACATCAGATGGTAGGTACATTATGTGAGAACGATGTGGCAATTTATTAGTGTCCAAAGTAAATATAAAAATAAAAGTAGGTATTATTTCCATGCATTTATGTAAATACTTTAAATACTGTTTACTTGTACCCTAAAACCCGTGAATTCACCAAAAACTCGTTACCTACACGCCTATTGTAGCCGATATTAAAAAAAAAAAATAATAGTCAACCCTTTGCTGCCAGCTGCATGTGCAAAACAAATGTTTGTTTAAGTCGTAAAATAGTGAACGAGGCACAGTGCCTATTAAGTGGAGAGATGAACAAATAAACAGGTACGCAATCGAGAATAGATTTTTCGTTTTGTTGAAAAGAATTGCGCGGCGTTTGGGGGTTTTTTTTTTTTTTTTTTTAAATGGCATCTCGCATGTCAACCTAGAAGAGGTTGTGTGCTGCTTAACCGGACTTTTCTGTGGATGCCATAGATTTTACTCTAGGGCCTCCAGCCAGAGCTTACAAACTAAGCAAAACAACTATAAACTAAGTGACCGTTCGCTAAGGGCACCCCCTGTGGGGTACGGACCTCGGCTTAGGACGTCACTGACAGAGGACAGCAAGGGACAGGCTGGATCACAATAATATCTTATTTAGGGGCTAATTTAAAACTACTGGCTCAGCATCGCGGGCTGGGTCTTGCAAGGGTCGGGGGGGGCATTGACTTGGGCGTCGCGACGGGCGGCCTCGGCGGCGAGGGCGGAATGACGGAGTCGGTCTGTGTCTGTGTTTCCTAAGAGTACTGGTTTCCCTACTGCTCTCCTGAAGGAGAGTGATGGGGTCATCGGGATCTACTCTCGTAGGCACACCATGCGTAAACGATTTCTATGTTCATTTATTGGCATTTTTATGGTGTTTTTTATAGGTATGCATTTTAATAAAAAAATAAAGTTTTATAATAAAAGCAAACAGACTCTTTGACTTATCTAACAGGAAAAGAAATTATTTTGTTCTTGGAGACTTTTAAACTTGTACTTATATGTATACATATCTGTATGACTTCTGACATCAACAGCACAGTTATATCTCGTCATTTGTTTGTCAGTTTTTGAGTACAATTTTGATACAATACTTACTGCTGCTCGCGGTTGTCGAAAATTACCCTATGGGGAAATAATAATAATATTCCAGAAGTACGAGTATCACTCAACGCCATCTAGTCCCAAACTAGGCAGAGCTTGTGTTATGGGTACTAGACAACTGATATAAATTACACCCAGACACAGAACAAATGATCATGCTCATCACACAAACATTTGTCCTGGGTGGGAAACGAACCCACAACCCCCGGCATAGCTATCAGGGTCACTAACCACTAGACCAACAGGCCAGTCATAATAACACACTATGTATTCATCCAGTTTAAAAAAATCTGCTCGCCAACATAGAAAACCGTTTAACCGTTTTTGAACGAAAAAGCAACAACGATCATTTTCATTCAGCCTCACGACGACATTTATAAATAGTAGTAAGAAGCTCATAGGTACGCACTTGGCGTCTGAGTTTCCAAACTTCAAAAGCGTAATCAACGAAAAGACCCTGAAGTTGATACATACTTTAGGTAATGGAGCATGTTTTTTCTGCTCTTCACATCAAATAGGATTTCTGTGGGCAATTATGTATAGTACTTAGAATATTATTGGATGGAAAACATCCTTTTAAATGATCTAGTTACGTTATTAATGTAATAAATAAGGTAACTTAATTAAGAATACATTTAGGGGCAGGCAGACGCTTGGGCAGAGCACCACCGCGTCCTCACAACGGCGATAGGCGGAGACCTCTCGCGCCCAGCATTGGTCGAGGCCAAGGTGCGGGCTGAGACGGAGTCGTGACGGGCCATGGACCATGCCCGGGTCGAGACGGAGTCGCGAAACTGACCATGGACCATGCCCTGGTCGAGACGGCGCGTTGTGTTCCACGCACGCCTCAAAAGAGTGTCATCATAATGACGGTTGGGCCCCCATATTATGTTAGAAAATAACCTACACTTTTTTTTAAAAATACTGCCTAATACACTTAGGGATAATGTACAGGCTACATAATCCCTGACTGGACTATTTCCATCAATTTAATTAAGAAACATTTTGACTGGCCTGTAGGTCTAGTGGTTAGTGACCCTGACTGCTATGCCGGGGGTCGTGGGTTCGATTCCCACCCAGGACAAATGTCTGTGTGATGAGCATGACCATTTGTTCTGTGTCTGGGTGTTATTTATCTATAATATGTATGTATTTAGAAATATATAAGTATGTTTACCAGTTGTCTAGAACCCTAACACAAGCTCTGCTTAGCTTGGGACTAGATGGCGTTGTGTGATAGTTGTGAAAATATTATTATTCCTTTATTCATCTTCATACCTTATAAATTACATTTTTAAATATTTTTACAAAAAAGACTTAAAAAACATTTAAAAATATAAAAAATAGCAATCCACCAGTACCGGGAACAGGGTCCGGGCTATCGGTGGTCAGGGCTCTTGAGAGAGGAACCTCCTAACAATACGCGCCGTGTCCAGAAGTACTGCCTTCTGAATCAAGCGCTTGATCCAGCCACCCAGCGAGAGCCTCCTTAGGTGTTGGTCGAGGCTCTTGGCAATTAAGCCATTGGCAGATACGACTATCGGCACAATAACTGCCGTATTCACATTCGTATTCGTATTATTATTATTAAACAATGTCCTGAAAATCCAACCTTTATTCGATCACAAAACTACTTCACTATACTTCCACTCATCTAAAACATACAAAGTGTCGAACCGGACAAGTCTATTCAATAACCGACACAACAACACACGCCCTTCAATGTAAGCCATTTAAATTCCCCACACACTCTAAATTGCTTTGAAATTCTAAAACCGGGTGTATAATGTATGTATAAACCACAGCTATGTTCTAACATCAAAATATTCAATTACAATATCTAGGGGCTAATGTTAAAGGAATGTTGTTGATAAGTTATCTAAGGGTTTATTTAAGCTAACGTTAACCCTGAATGTCTCGTTAGTCAAATACCTTTTTATGTTTTATATATTGAACAAAAATTATATACACTATAGATACTATAATAGTGCAGGATGCGAATCCACCGGTGTGAGGCACAGTCCAGAGAAAATTTTAAATTTCAATGTATTTATTTGTGAACATAGGTATATAATAGATGTTTACAGCTAAAATTTGTGCCGTACGCACAATTGTTCGCTATGGTTGAATCACACATTGCTAAACTCAGTAAGGTAAAAATGTTCGCGCACAAATGTGCTGCACTGTGAGCGAACAAAACTTCGCACACAGCGTTGCTGGTGGACACAGAGGCTAAACGTGATAGCATCCAGCTTAATATACGCACTGCTGAAGAGCGAGAACAAATTAGACACGGTTATTTTTGTAGAATCGTGAATCATTTCTTACAGGTAAGTACTATAAGCATACCATGCCCGGGTCGACGGCGCGTCGTGTTCCACGCGCGCCTCAAAGAGCTGTCAGCAAAATGACGGGGCCCCCTCTCAGAGGGCCAAAGCCTGCCGGGGTCGCGGGACTTATTTCTATTACCGTGACCCCGGAACATAAAAGGCTACTGAAGGACACCGTGGATTTTAGTCAGTACAAGTCTGACAGTACCTCCCGCCCTGCCCGGGGTTGGAGGTCTCATTTGATGATTTTACCAAGATAAAAAAAAAAAAAAAAGTACTATAATCATTACATATTATTATTATGGATTGATAAAAAAATATCTAAATGGTTTACAGATTTGTCTAAAACTGTAATAAAATCTGACTGTTATGAAGTCTTGATTTTCCTTTTCTAGTTTTCATTTTTCCGTCCACTTTATCACGAGAATTTTTTGTACAATTATGTTTTTATATTGGGTATTAATTCGCGGAGAAGTCTAATATAGCGACGTAGCATGTTCAGCAATATAACAGGCTTATATACCTATGGAATTTCCTCGAATACATAATGAGATTATAAGCTTAAGCTGTGTTCATGGCCTGATATTACTAATAGCCAATCTCAGATGAGTAGTTGTTGATAATAATTAATATTATGTAAACTGCTGTAGTGTTAATAGAGTTAATTGGCTTCTGGCTTAAGGGGGTGTATGCATTTCATTTCAGTGACGTTGAAAATCTAGGAGGAGCTCGTGGCTAAATAATTACAGCCGCACAGGCCGATCTTCCGGGTTAAGCCGCGCTTGCCTAGGTTGGTCTGTGGATGGGTGACCATCTTTCATAGCGAGTTTCCTCCGTGCCTCGGAAAGCACGTAAAGCCGTTGGTCCCGGCTGTCATTTGTAGATCTTTGACAGTAGTTACTGTTAGTCAGAAGCACTAAAGTCTGACAACCAGTCTTACCATAGGGTATGGTATTACCCAGTTACTGGGTTGTGGAGGTCCGACAGGCAGTCGCTCCATGTAAAATACTGATATCCAGCTGAATCTGGTTCAACTGGAAGCCGACCCCAATATAGTTGGGAAAAGGTTAGGCAGATGATGATGCAAATGATGTTGAAAATCTATGAAAATAAGTACACTAATGACAGGGCCCCCCTTTAGAGGGCCAAAGCCTGCCGGAGTCGCGGGACTTATCTCATTACAAGTCTGACAGTCCCTCCCGCCCTGCCAAGGGTGGAGGACTCATTAGATGATTTTACCACGTTAAAAAAAATTAAGTACCTATACTAGATCCAACTAACTACTAAAATTAGACCTTACATCTTATTACTAGTATTATAACTGCGATAATTTGTGATGATGGAAGAGTTTTAATTTATAATTCTAATTTACTTATTTCCTATCAGATTTTTTCAGCTTTCTCTTAATGTAGATACAAACTTTCACAATGATGGATGTTTAATATGGTTTCTCACAAAAACTTAATTCACGCTGGCAACGCTGCACTTAGTTTTCAACGACGAACGAGAAATGCATAATCTAAAAATTAACTAATATCCACTTTGAATGTCTACAAATTAATGATTCTGAACTACCTTAATAAGCTTAGAAGTCAAATTATACGGGAATATTAAATCATCATCAGCCTATAACGTTCCCACTGCTGGGAAACAGGCCTCTTCTCTTGTGAGAGGGAGTGGGCCATAATCCACCACGCGGGCCCAGTGCGGGTTGGCAGATGTCACATGTCTTCGAATTTGATGGTTCTAGGACATGCCGGTTTCCTCACGATGTTTTCCTTCACCGTTTTGAGAGCAGTGGTGATGAAATAAATTACACAAAGTAATGCGCCAGGCTGGGTTCGAACCCACGACCTGCAACTCGTAAGTCGGGGCCGATACCACTGGGCCACCACTGCTCACTGGGCCACCACTGCTCTCTGAATATTAAATAAATAAATAAAAATCACATCATCCCAAAACATAAACGAGAGGGAACCAAAATGGGGACATGGGAAAACAAATCCATTACCGTTTCTTTTGACTTGGCCGTAATCTATTAACGGAATGGATAAAAGCGGAAAAGGACCAAGAAAGTGTGTTCTCCAATCGTAAACAGCTCATGTGACCGACGGACGCAGGATCTCAACGCACCCGCTTTGTTCGTGGCCCTTAAGGCACCTACATCAACGCGTTAGTACCGTAAAAAAATGACTTCATAAAGCAAAAACCAACGTCATAACGATCATGAATCATTTTTTTTAAATATTAATAATTTATTTCTCATATAGAATTTTTCAGCGTGAGAGAGTTTATGAGTTTTTCCTTAAAAATTAACACTACAACAAGTTATTCCTTATTTTTCAAACTCAGCATAAACTGTAATAATATCTTTTAATCTCTATAGTATTAAAATCAATTGCTGTACGTTAGTCTCGCTAAAACTCGAGAACGGCTGGACCGGTTTGGCTGATTTTGGTTTTAAATTATTGTGGGAAGTCCTGGGAAGGTTTAAAAGGTGTTTTAGAGGCTGTACAAAGTTTGCTGGCTCAGCCAGTTTTTAAATATTTTTACACTGACTAATTGGTCGTTGGGGGTTGTTTTGGTGGTACATACGATTAGCTTATCTTAGTCACTGAATATTTTTCAAACTAATTTCTAAAATGTTATGTCTAATACATCTGTCGTGAACAACGCATGTGTGTGAATCTAACACCGCCCGCGTACTCGCCATTGGCGAATAATACGCCTTAAAAAGACAATTTTGCGTCACGCTACATTAACATCACCCTTTAAATAAGCATTGAGCATCTTGTGTACCATAACCGCAAACTATAGCCAATAACTGTTACAAATGAACAGAACATTAGCTCCTATAACGAGGTAATAAGGTTTCTAATATTTTTCAGGCTTTCTGGTTTCAGGTAGTTACATAAATCCTACTGAACCACAAGACTACACGATAATAGTAAACAGTGGATGATAATTGTGAATATTCCTAGAATTTCTAGACTCGCGACCTATTTAAATAAGGTTTATTTTCTCAGAAGGTTTATGTTACAAAATCAGGATCGTATTTTCTAATTAGGTCATTATTAAAGCTTTATTTTTCTTGTAGAAATTATGTATATATCACATTTCTTCGAATTTTTAGTTCTTGTAGGAGATGCCGGTTACCTCACGATGTTTGACATCATCGTTTTGAGAGCAGTAGTGGATGGAATAAATTACACAAAGTATGCGCCTACCTGGGTTCAAAACCACGAACCAGAACTCGTAAGTCAGGACCGATACCACTAGGCCACCACTGCTCCTCACCATATTCTTAATATATATAATATTCAGTTTTCTACTATAGTGACAACAAAAAGTGTGTTTCAAAAACTCAATCCAAACATAAAATAAAGAATCGAAAACGGCTTATGATGTCCGTTCAAATTAAATAAAAAATTTAGAAGCTGCGCTCAAAGCGTCCAGATATTACGTAGATACACGTCTCCGCTGCCACTACGCGACGCGACGCCGACGCTCCAAATCTTCCCAGTGTTGCAAAATAAAAATAAAACACATTCGACAGGGAGAAAATATCTGTATTAACTTTCTGGATAGCTCAAAGAAGATAAGCCATTGACACGACACGTGTAAGTTTATTTCACGTTATTTTTGTAGATAATTGGCCATTTACAATTTTTCCTTCTTTCGCATAACTGTTGGGATATTTCTTAAGAAATAATGTATTTTGTAGTCAAATAAATAATGTTGTGTAATGTGTATGTCATTCATTTAACAGTACCTAGTCAACTTAATTGCTCTTGTGAAAGTAGAGAAAACTTCTAAAATAATAATAAAATATTATTCAATTATTTGACTTAGATAATAGAAAACACAAACAAACGAACAAACAAATTGTGACTAATGAAAAAAACTAAAAAAACTGTCCATGCTAAAATCTTTTCGCGTGAAATTACAGAGAAAATTAATTTAACCTAGATCGAATTTTGCCATCGTTAAACCGAATTATTCCCTCAATTAATCGCACTTTAGAACAATATCAATAATGATAATATGTGAGCGCAAATATAAAGAAAGGAAAAAACTATCAAAAACCTTAAAAGTTTCGCAATCAAACTACAACCTTTTGGTGAAAAAATTTAAAAATTGATTCAATTGACAGATTGGAGTAGGTCGACGCCTGACGTCTACCTCAATAGCATAGACTTTTCTCTTTGTGAGAATAGTGCACTCAATTTTTATCTATATATATGTAGCTACATATCTCCCAAACAATATTCCTTACATGGAAGGCTAAGTACCTAAATATTTTACTTTTACTCTTATTTCATTTTTAAAATTGTATGTTTCGACGAATTAAAAGTACTTCATCAAAAGAGCAGTATATTTAAATAAAAGTGTATGAATATTATTTTCATCCACTTTAATTCTGTGAATTTTATACATCAATCCCTTTACATTTTATGAAAAGTCCTCGACAGCTTATACTTTAATTTAATATTGCAAAATATTCAAATATCAATATAAATCATTTTACAAATTCTCATGAATTTTATTTCATATTATCACACAAACTTCAATAAATATTTACATGTGATAATCGTAAAATGGAAACTTATTCATATTATTACAGAAATAGAAAATTAACACTCTGATTTTGAGACCCGTCATAACTCATTTTAACTTGACTCTATTGCCATGGTAGCGGACTTAAAACGTCCACAGAATCATATTGGTAGCCGCAACAAGCGATTTCTCGAATTAGACAGATATATGGTTCCTTATAAAGATTCCCCAATTGTGGGACTGATGTTCATTTAGGAAAACAAACCATAACAAAGTGTTTAATAGTGGATTTAAGGCGTAACGAACTTCGCTTATACTGTATTAAATAGCAGTGTTAATAACAACGATTTCAATCAATGTAAAGTACTGGATTGTTACTTCGGCACTTGAACAGCATTGATAAAAAAATTGGTAAATATGTCGGGAATCATATTTGAATAAGTTTCCGATGTAGTTCTTCTAAGGACTGGCCAAATTATGTTAAAGATAATAGAATGATAATTATCAATCCTCGGATTCCCTTCAAAACCATGCACAATTAACTGAAGACCCCATCAAAGTACCAACGCTTCCTATAAAGGCCACTATGCAACTGCATCCAAGTATAACGCCTCGTCATAGAAAGGGTTGACATGGAATCATATTTGAAAAACATTCCGATGTATAAATCTTCTAAGGACTAGCCAAATTATGTTAAAGATAATAAGACAACAATCCTCGGATAACCTTCAAAACCATGCACAATTAACTGAAGACCCCAAAGCACCACCGGTTCCTATAAAGGCCACTATACAACTGCATCCAAGTATACAGGGTGAATTTTTCAACTGGGCGTGGATGGCTACTTTCGAAACTATGAGGAATATCGAAAAACGTTGAAAGGAGTCTCGAGGCCGATTTTGACGAAAACTAAAACTGCATCATTGGATTTTAAAAAAATCAAAAATCCTGGTCAGGAATCGAACCCGCTGATTTTGAAAAAAAAATCACACCCTGTATTATTATACCATTCGATAGTGTTGCTAATAAGGATCAAATTCTGGGAAGTAATCATATACGGCAAACTTAAGGAAAACGTATAATTACAAAAAAACTGATTAATCTTCAAGGCAAAGACTGTATTTTGAAACATAAGTTACAGTTTCTTATTTAAAATAATGCTATTTTTAGTTCAACTCAATAATGTCGTATTGCTAAGTACAGCGAGATTGTTGAAACGTCAAACCCAGTGAGACATTGAAATCAATGAAATTTTATAATTTCGAATAAATTATGGCTCAGTAGATGTAAAGTAACATGGAAAAATAGCAATTTCATAAAAATCTGCCATTTCCTTAAGTTTGCCGTATATGATTACTTCCCAGAATTTGATCCTTGTTAGTAACACTATCGAACGGTGTAATAATACAGGGTGTGATTTTTTTTCCAAAATCAGCGGGTTCGATTCCTGGCCAGGATTTTTGATTTTTCTAAAATCCAATGATGCAGTTTTAGTTTTCGTCAAAATCGGCCTCGAGACTCCTTTCAACGTTTTTCGATATTCCTCATAGTTTCGAAAGTAGCCATCCACGCCCAGTTGAAAAATTCACCCTGTATAACGCCTCGTCATAGATAGGGTTGACTGGGCATCATATTTGAAAAAGTTTCCAATGTATAATTCTTCTAAGGACTAGCCAAATAAAATGTTAAAGATAATAAGATAACAATCCTGCGGGATTCCCTTCAAAACCATGCACAATTAACTGAAGACCCCATCAAAACACCGCTTCCTATAAAGGCCACTATGCAACTGCATCCAAGTATAACGCCTCGTCATAGAAAGGATTGACTGTGAATCATATTTGATTTCCGATATATAGTTCTTCTAAGGACTAGCCAAATTATGTTAAAGATAATAAGACAACAATCCTCGGATTCCCTTCAAAACCATGCACAATTAACTGAAGACCCCAAAGCACCACCGGTTCCTATAAAGGCCACTATGCAACTGCATCCAAGTATAACGCCTCGTCATAGAAAGGGTTGACTGGGAATCTTATTTGATTTCCAACGTATAGTTCTTCTAAGGACCAGCCAAATTACGTTAAAGATAATAAGATAACAATCCTGGGATTCCCTTCAAAACTATGCACAATTAACTGAAGACCCCAAAGCACCACCGGTTCCTATAAAAGCCACTATGCAACTGCATCCAAGTATAACGCCTCGTCATAGAAAAGGTTGCCTGGGAATCTTATTTGAAAAAGTTTCCGATGTATAGTTCTTATAAGGACTAGCCAAATTATGATAAAATAAATAGATAACGATCCTCGGATTCCCTTTAAAACCATGCACAATTAACTGAAGACCCCATCAAAGTACCAACGCTTCCTATAAAAGCCACTATACTACTGCGTCCAAGTATAACACTTCGTCATAGAAAGGGTTGACCGGGAATCTTAAGAACTAGCCAAATTATGTTAAAGATTGCCTAGATAACAATCCTCGAATTCTCTTCAAACCCATGCACAATTAACTGAAGACCCCAAAGCACCACCGGTTCCTATAAAGGCTACTATGCAACTGCATCCAAGTATAACGCCTCGTCATAGAAAGGGTTGACTGTTTCAATATGTGCTCTCGTCCCATTGCAAGAGCACTTTAAGCTGCCGTTTGATTGAACGGGTCGTTAGGACGTGTCAAAAGCCTGCAGCATTAATAACTACGACCAAAAAATGTTGAAAGTGTTAGGCAATCGGTCACAGACGAAAAAGTGTTTTTAATTTCGTGGCGATTGCTCTGCAGCTGTGTTTAAGGCTCTATTAAAGAGAATATTAAAATGTTCAGTCTGTAAATTGAATTTGAGTTTTGAAAATGAAAACTTGATCTAATAAAATTCTTGTCATAGATTTATGAGATTTATTCGGATTTTATTTGAATCCTAGAGAGTTGGAGGGTCACGAGTCATGGTGCTGGCATAACATTTTAAAGCCAGAGCAGTTACAGTGAAGGAACGTGGTGGCGCTAACCGACTTGTATATAGCTCTGTCTCTTTCCCACACTGAAACTACTCCAAGCTTGTTCCGCGAGTGAAAGTGACAGAGCTATACAAGTCGTCTAGCGCCATCCCGTTCTCTCACTGGAACAAGCCAGGTTTTAAGACGTTATAATACGGCCCCTGTTCTTCAAAGACTCAGGCAGCACTGAAACTACATTTTACTTCTAGTGGATTAATGCTCTAGACTAGAGTAGATTCCGAGAGGGATCACGAAGTCCCGGAGAATTTTCTCCAATACAAAAAGGCTCTGTAAACTGTAACCTCTGAAACACAGAGGCCCGAAATATGAATTATTCTGAAAAATCTCAAAATCCTCTTTTCTCGATGCGGTAGTGGATGCAAGACTCCAAAACATTATTAAAACTATAATATTTTGGTGCACCAAAGCAAATGTAAAGTTGTATCCTTTAAAATGCTAATGTCCTCTACTAAACTTTTAAAGCAATTCAACAAAAACAATATTAGCCCAACTACTTTCAGTGTTTCCTGCAACAGCGAAAATTTATTGGTGGAAGAGGAAGATTGGAATATTTAATTCGATAAGAGGAATTCTAAGTGGCTTGGCGACTGTAGCGCGAGGTCAAATTAATAGCGTCATATTCTCTAGTGCTTGAAATTGTAAGAAAGCCTTCGGACAAACTATTGTTCACAATGGAGTTCAAAATATCTTCATACTTTATTAACAAAGGAATTCACGAAACACGAGATTCGAACGTTTATTTCATTTAAACAGCACTTAGTTAAGTTAATACATTTTGATTAAGGTACTTATTTACCTGCTTTGAAGATTTAAATTACAACAACAGGTTTGGAACTGTTGCAAAGCTTGAGAGGCGTTGAAACCCCAGGATTGGAATGCCTCTTGTAAGGGTTCGCTTCTTTCTTTATCATTATTTTGGCTTTGGCAAGAGAACCGATGTCAAAATTTTGAGGACAAGATTACTTCACATAATTGAGGATCGGACGTCACTTGGTAAGTTAGTCCGATCTTTATAATTATTATTCAATTAGAGAAAAGATAAAATTAAGTATAATTTAAAAATATATTATTATGTAACGAAATAATTAATAGACGTAAAAATAAATAATTTTACCATAATACATAACCGAGGAATATCCGTCGAAGGCTGCCATTACATTAAACCAGCTAAAGGTTTTCTAGTGACGTGAATACAATTATTGAAGAATTGTAAAATTATTTATTTTCACGTCTATTTATTATTTCGTTACACGTTACAAAGTGGAATAAACCGACTTAACCCAATTATTAGGGTTAAGTCGGTTTATTCCACTTTGTTCACCTGGATGATATCACCTGGGTGAACAAAGTGGACAACTTTGGTGTCCTCAATTCACCTCGGAAAAATATCACCTGACTGTTATCACCCTTGGACGTCACCTGATGGACAGTATCGCAACCAGATCGACTACATTCTTGTCAGATCACGCTGGCAAACCTCTATCAGAAACTGACACACATTACCAGGAGCGGACTGTGGATCTGATCATCAACTACTTATCTCCAAAATGCATCTAAAGCTACGAGCTGCCAGGAAAATCGACAAGGGCTTTAGGATCGCAGTGAAAGATAGTTTAAAGTTTAGATCAGCCTTGAAACAGAATTGGAGTGAATGGATAGACGCGAATCTTGAAGCAGAGAATCCAAACGAGCTATGGAACTGTGCAAAAGGTCTCATAGAACGCGCAGTCACAGTATCGGAACCTCCCACAAAAGTAATTAAGCGCCAACACTGGATGACTGATGGGACTTTTAAACTTGTTGAGGAAAGACGAAGAATGAAGGCATCGGGCGTTGATGTGAGAACCCTGAACAAACAGTCAGCGCTGATTCAAGCTGCTTGTAGACGAGACCGGAACACCAGCTTACGCAAAATATGCGAAGAAATCGAGAGTCATAGCGAAAGACATGAATCCAGGGACTTACATCACAAGATACGCTCAATAACAAAGTCTCTATCTTCTAAAACCTGGGCTATTGAGAACTGTCGTGGGGAAGTGGTCACTGAACTGGAAGAGATATCCGAGACATGGAAACAATACTGCCAGTCTTTATACGAAGACCCTCTGTCCCGGAATTTCGCTGCTACGGAACCTTCGAGTGAAGACATGGAGCCCGATATTCTGAAAGAGGAAGTCGAAGTTGCCATTAAACATCTCAAGAATGGCAAGGCCATTGGCAAAGATGCCATTCCAATAGAGACCATAAAAGCCGCAGGTGAACAGGGGGTACAAATATTCCACACTATCTGCAACAAAATATGGCAAAGCGGAACATGGCCTAAAGAATGGGCTCACACTGTTTTCATTCCATTGCACAAAAAGGGCTCCACGAAGAAGTGTAGTAACTACCGATTAATTGCACTTGTATCGCACGCTAGCAAAATTTTACTACATATTCTAAACGAGCGATTAAAGACCTTCTTATCAAAAGAGATTGCACCCGAACAGGCAGGGTTTGTGAAAGGGAAAGGCACTAGAGAGCAGATTTTCATAGTGCGCCAAATTATTGAGAAGGCCCGTGAGTTCAACAAGCCAACGTATATTTGTTTTGTTGATTTCTCCAAGGCGTTCGACTCGGTGAAATGGCCAGTGCTGTGGGGATCCCTTCTTGATATGGGCACTCCCAAACATCTTGTACACCTTCTGAGACGTCTTTATGAGGATGGGACAGCGTCTGTAAGGACGGATGGCGTTTTGTCGAGTGAATTTCGTCCCAGTGCTGGCGTTCGTCAGGGTTGTATAATCTCGCCGCTCCTATTCAACATCTACACCGAACTGATAATGAGGATTACTCTTGAAGATTGGACGGACGGTGTATCAATAGGGGGTATGAGAGTGTCGAACTTGCGCTATGCAGATGACACTACGCTGTTCGCAACTACGAGTCACCACATGGAGGTTTTGCTGTCCAAGATGGAACATACCAGCTCAATTTTTGGTTTAAAGATTAATAGAACCAAGACGAAAATTATGATTGTCGACCGCGCTAACGAAAACTCGCCGGAAGTCACTCAAATCGCGAATTGCGACGTCGTTCAATCATATATATACCTAGGAGCTCTGATATCAAACCACGGTGGTTGCGGGGACGAGATCAAGCGTCGCATGGCTATTAAAAGATCTGCCATGGATAGGCTGAAGAAAGTATGGAGGAACCGCAACGTCACCAAAGCCACAAAAACCCGGCTCATACAGGCACTGGTGTTTCCTATATTCCTATACGCAGCAGAGACCTGGACGCTGAGGGAATCGGAAAAAAGTAGAATAGACGCTCTGGAAATGTGGTGCTGGAGGAAAATGCTTGGAGTCTCCTGGACTGAATTTCGTACCAACATATCCATTCTCCAGGAGCTTGGTATCAGGCAGCGTCTATCTGCTACGGCCCAGGCTCGAATACTTAAGTTCTTTGGCCACGTGTCTCGGAGAGGCAACGACTCTATTGAGCGGCTTGTTGTCCAGGGGAAGGTGGGAGGCACGAGAGCACGCGGAAGGTCTCCCATGCGATGGACTGACCAGATCAAGTCTGCAGTTGGTGGTCCACTACATGAGTGCACACGAGTTACAGCAGACAGGGAGGGATGGCGTCGCATTGTAAGGCGAATTATGGCAGCACGATGTCTCGCTGCAACATGCTGACCACGACCACTCTGTCAAGAGTGAACCGACGAAGAAGAAGTTATCACCCAGGTGAATTGAAGACACTAAAGTTGTCCACTTTGTTCACCTCGGAAAAATATCACCTGGGTGAACAAAGGCGACTTTTCTTCCGCGATGTAGTGGACTTATCACCTAACTAATATTGTTGTCTTCTACTAAAAAAAATTGTATGAAGGTAATATTTTCCTTTTCTTCAATTATATTTTCTTCTACGATGTTGTGGACTTTTAAGGCTAAGATACTATAATATTTTCATCCCCCCATCTCGGAAAGGGTACTTCTGCTCTTCGATATCTGACCGTAAAAGCCGTTTTTATCCTCAAGTGAGTAAAAGCCGTTTTTATCCTCTAGTGAATAAAGTAAATTTGAATTTAGAACATCGTATGAACAAAAGAGTAGCAGCAGTAATGGCGGCCGGTGACCGCAACAGCTGATCGCTTGCTGTGGTGCCCACTTGACGTTCGAAGGTTGTCGTACCACATCAATTTTCAAAAATAGAATTTGTTTCCTCGCCATCGTTGTGAAAAGCAGAGTACGCTCCTCGGGTGTAAGGCTGCGTTGCCTTGGGCTAACTTGAATCCCTCGCTAAACTAAGGATTTTTAACTTTATTCCCTCGTTTCTTTCGGGAATTAACACTTGAACCTCCTCGCTGCGCTACGGATGGAGGTTCAACCCCAGAATCCTTAGTATCGTGAGAGTGAGAGTAGCTTAGAAAAGTGAGTGTATAAAAACGTGGGAATAAGTAACTTTGAAAACTACTACCTAAGTTTTATTTGTTTTAATTTAAAAATAATTCTGTTCTGTAATAATGTATTAGTTAATACTTAAACTGAAATAAAAGCCTATCTTGTGTTTGTACAACATCTTTTTTTTGTTTGTTTTTGCATTAAGTCATTTCCTCGCTGAGGTGGGATGAAAAGTTACGTGTTGCACTCGAGTGCAAAGATTTTTCACCTTGTGCTCTTTTGATTCCCTCGTTATCGCTCATGATTCTAATTTTTGAATCACTCGTGACACTCGTGATTCAATTTTAGAATCATTCGCTTGCTCGGTCATCAAAATTGAGCACGCGGTTAAAAATCAACTTTGCACTCTTGTATAACGAATAACTATTGTATTACAATGCGGGACAAGAACTTCTTAATGATCCTGTTCGCCTAGTACTTTTGTTCAGATTCCATATTGAATGCCGGCACTATCGCCTTTGTTCACCCGGGTGATATTTTTCGGGACAACATTGGTGTCCTAAATTCACCTCTGAAAAATATCACCTGAGTGATATCACCCAGGTGATTTGCGGACACCAAAGTTGTCCACTTTGTTCACCCAGGTGATATCACCCAGGTGAACAAAGTGGAATAAACTGTTAAGTTGGGGGTGTTTTTAGTTATTTTATTCTTTTTCAATCAGATTTTTACCGTCGTGGGTTTTTTCAATTTTTTTAATATTTTGCTTAATTTTATTTCAAACTTCTTAGAGAGCATAAACGAATTATAATTTATGTAATATGTAGGTAATCGCAAAATCTTTTGGTGACAAAACTTAAAAATTGATTCAATCAATTTGAAAAATTGGAGTAGATCGCCTGACGTCTGTCTCAATAGCATAGACTTTTCTCTTTGTGAGTATAGTGCACTCAATTTTTCTCAAACCATTATGTGTAGCTACATATTTTATTTCCCAAACTCAATTCCTTACAGTAGAGGACTAAGTTACAAAATATTTTACTTTTACTCTTATTTCATTTTTTTAAATTTTGTGTTTCGACGAATTAAAAGTACTTCATCAAAAGAGCAGTATTTTAATAAAAGTGTATGAATATTATTTTCATCCACTTTAATTCTGTGAATTTTATACATCAATCCCTTTACATTTTATGAAAAGTCCTCGACAGCTTATACTTTAATTTAATATTGCAAAATATTCAAATATCAATATAAATCATTTAAACAAATTCTCGTGAATTTTATTTCATATTATCACACAAACTTCAATAAATATTTACATGTGATAATCGTAAAATGGAAACTTATTCATATTATTACAGAAATGGAAAATTAACACTCTGATTTTAAAGGTCCGTCGTAAGTCATTTTAACTTGACTCCATTGCCATAGAAGCGGACTTAAAACGTCCACAAAATCATATTGGTAGCCGCAACTAGCGATTTCTCGAATTAGACAGATATATGTTTCCTTATAAAGATTCCCCAATGGGATTGATGTTCATTAATAGGAAAACAAACCATAACAGTCAAAATGTTTAATAGTGGATTTAAGGCGTAACGAACTTTACTTGATCTGAGTCAACCTGTATTAAATACCAGTGTTAATAACAACGATTTAAGATGTTCAATGTAAATTACTGGATTGTTACTTTGGCACTAGAATTGCATTGATAAAAAAATTGGGAAATAATATTTTGGAAGGCCTTTGCCCAGCAGTGGGACAGTGTAGACTGACCAAAAAAAAAATATATTTGAAAAATTCCGCTGTATAGTTCTTCGAAGGACTGGCCAAATTATGTTAAAGATAATAAGATAACAATCCTGGGATTCCCTTCAAAACCATGCACAATTATCTGAAGACCCCATCAAAGTACCAACGCTTCCTCTAAAGGACACTATGCAACTGCATCTAAGTATAACGCCTCGTCATAGAAAGGGTTGACTGTGAATCATTTTTGATTTCCGATATATAGTTCTTCTAAGGACTGGCCAAATAAAATGTTAAAGATAATAAGATAAGAATCCTGGGATTCCCTTCGAAACCATGCACAATTAACTGAAGACCCCATCAAAGTACCAACGCTTCCTATAAAGGCCACTATGCAACTGCATCCAAGTATAACGCCTCGTCATGGAAAGGGTTGACTGTTTCAATATGTGCTCTCGTCCCATTGCAAGAGCACTTTAAGCTGCCGTTTGATTGAACGGGTCGTTAGGACGTGTCAAAAGCCTGCAGCATTAATAACTACGACCAAAAAATGTTGAAAGTGTTAGGCAATCGGTCACAGACGAAAAAGTGTTTTTAATTTCGTGGCGATTGCTCTGCAGCTGTGTTTAAGGTTCTATTAAAGAGAATATTAAAATGTTCAGTCTGTAAATTGAATTTGAGTTTTGAAAATGAAAAGTTGATCTAATAAAATTCATGTCATAGATTTATGAGATTTATTCGGATTTTATTTGAATCCTATTGAGTTGGCGGGTCATGAGTCATGGTGCTGGCATAACGTTTTAAAGTCAGAGCAGTTACAGTGAGGAAACGTGGTGGCGCTAACCGACTTGTATATAGCTCTGTCTCTTTCCCACACTGAAACTACTCTGGATTTAAGACGTCATGGTAGGACACCAGCGGCCGTATTACAACATCTTAAAACCAGGCTTGTTCCGCGAGTGAAAGTGACAGAGCTATACAAGTCGTCTAGTGCCATCTCGTTCTCTCACTGGAATAAGCCAGGTTTAAAACGTTGTAATACGGCCCCTGTTTTTCAAAGACTCGGACTGTACTGAAACTGCCTTTTACTTCTAGTGGATGATGCTCTAGACCAGAGTAGATTCCGAGAGGGATCATGCACGAAGTCCCAGATAATGTTCTCCAAGAAAAAAAAAGGCTCTGTAAACTGTAACCTCTGAAATTCAGAGGCCCGAAATTTGTTATTATGAAATAACTCGAAATCTTTTTTCGATGCGAACGTGGATGCTTCATCATCTGCGCAGCCTTTTCCCAATTATATTGGGGTCGGCTTCCAGTCAAACCAGATACAGCTGGATATCAGTATTTTACATGGAGCAACTGCCTGTCGGACCTCCACAACCCAGTAACTGGGTAATACCATACCCCATGGTAAGACTGGTTGTCAGACTTTAGAGCTTCTGACTAACAGTAAAGACTGTCAAAGATCTACAAATGACAGCCGGGACCAACGGCTTTACGTGCTTTCCGAGGCACGGAGAAAACTCACTACGACAGATGGTCACCCATCCACAGACCAACCTCGGCCTGTGCGGCTGTAATTATTTAGCCACGAGCTCCTCCAAGACTCCAAAACATTAAAACTACTAGACCGATACTATTTTGGTGCACCAAAGCAAATGTAAAGTTGTATCCTATAAAATGCTAATGTCCTCTACTAAACTTTTAAAGCAATTCAACAAAAACAATATTAGCCCAACTACTTTCAGTGTTTCCTGCAACAGCGAAAATTTATTGGTGGAAGAGGAAGATTGGAATATTTAATTCGATAAGAGGAATTCTAAGTGGCTTGGCGACTGTAGCGCGAGGTCAAATTAATAGCGTCATATTCTCTAGTGCTTGAAATTGTAAGAAAGCCTTCGCGCACAAACTATTGTTCACAATGGAGTCCAAAATATCTTCATACTTTATTAACAAAGGAATTTACGGAACACGAGATTCGAACGTTTATTTCATTTAAACAGCACTTAGTTAAGCTAATACATTTTGATTAAGGTACTTATTTACCTGCTTTGAAGATTTAAATTACAACAGCAGGTTTGGAACTGTTGCAAAGGCGTTGAAATCCCAGGATTGGAATGCCTCTTGTAAGGGTTCGCTTCTTTCTTTATCATTATTTTGTCTTTGGCAAGAGAGCCGATGTCGACTATTCTGCCAGAGTCAGTTATAAGCTCGTCCTGTTACCACAAAAATGTTTAAAATATGACTTTATTAGCAGTTTTAATTAGGCAGTAGAAAACAATAATATTGTAAAAAGGTTATACGCGCTCAAAAAGTGACGCGCTCAAATGTGGTCAATTGACAAACCTTGACTATATTAGTCTCTGTTTCTCTTGCGATTGCCATCCCACTTTAGCAAATAATCGTGATGTAGTGTGCTATTGCAATATTTAGTTATTCATCTGTGCGTTAGTGTGCCGTTTTGAAGATAGAATGTCGCGTAGGTAACGTATTCTATCTATTCATTTATAATATCATTGGTAGAAATAGTACAATTCTCTGAAATGATATTCCAATATAAATAAATTATAATATTAAAGAAAGTCCCATTACACTGTTGCTCAAATCGTACCCGGAATGGGTGTTGAACTTCCTTATTTTAAGCCTAATTTTAACGAATCTTTGGGGGGAAATCATAACAAAAAAAGACAAGTAAATTGTACAATATTTCCATACAGAAATAGATAATTTGTTCAAAATTCCAGATAACTTTAATTTGAAAGATACATTCAGTAGTTTTTTCATAATATCCAAATCCCGAGGTCTTTTTGAAAAGTTTGCAGTAGTTCATTATTCAAATAATCACGCATGCCTGAGTCAGGTCGAAGGGTGGAGTATGTCGGCATAAGTGCCCTAGCTACTTATGCTCATCCACCTATGAGCAACGTATGTTGGATGAATAACAGCTTTTAATCCCGCCCGCCAACAAGTTTCGTCCCGCCGACTAGCGCATCCTTAAGTCTACTAATTTAGTAACGTCACAATGGTCTCTCAATGGTCATTTTTTGACAGATTTTGCATACAAAAACTTGTCAAAACACACCATTGCGAGACCATTGTATACGTTTATAACTTAGTAACTAGCCCCCCTGTGCGGTAGTGTGCCGTTTTGAAGATAGAATGTCGCGTAGTTAACGTATTCTATCTATTCATTTATAATATCATTGGTAGAAATAGTAAAATTCTCTGATATGAAATTACACTATTAAACCTGTAATATGAAAGAAATTCATTCAAATTCCATTCAAATGTGCTCAAATAATGCCCGGAATTACTCTTATGCAAGTTTCTAGTAAATTAGCCTCTATCTAAATGCTAATTAGCATCAGGTAAACCACCGAACCTGATGTTTGGGATTATGAAAGAGATCATTATATTCTAAGGTAGTCACGGAAGTAATTAGGAGACCCACGATCTCTAACACGGTATTCCACTTAATGCAGGCATCAAACCGTAATATTAAAGAAAATGATCCACCCCGCTGTTCTTTAATAGAAGCCTCAATTCCTTTACTTCTAATGCACTTCCAAAGTCGCGCATGCTGTATCCAAAGGAGTGTTCTAGACCAGTGTTTGTCAACCTTTTTCAAAGCACGGCTCGTTGCATTTTTTAATGTATATTTTGTAACAAATATATTAAATCCAGCATAGTCATTCATTTTCATAATGATACAAATGATAATGTCCTTTCGCTAACATTTTTTTTTTATCGTGGTAAAATCGTCTAATGAGGCCTCCCACCCCGGGCAGGGCGGGAGGGACTGTCAGACTTGTACTGACTAAAATCCACGGTCTACTTCAATAGCCCTTTATGTTCCGGGGTCACGGTGATGGTATAAACCCGCGACCCCGGCAGGCTTTAGAGAGGGGGCCTCTGAGAGGGGGCATCGTCATTATGCTGACGCTCTTTGAGGCGCGCGTGGAACACGACGCGCCGTCGACCCGGGCATGGTCCATGGTCTGACGGCGAGTTGCCCTTTACTCGCCGCCCGCATGCCCGAACATTTTTCCTTAGAATTCTTTTAAAACTTTATTTTTTTTACTGCAGTATAAATTTTCTGAAAGCAGTGGTGGCCCAGTGGTATCGGCCCCGACTTACGAGTTATAGGTCGCGGGTTCGAACCCAGCCTGGCGCATTACTTTGTGTAATTTATTTCATCACCACTGCTCTCAAAACGGTGAAGGAAAACATCGTGAGGAAACCGGCATGTCCTAGAACCATCAAATTCGAAAGTGCACTGGGCCCGCGTGGTGGATTATGGCCCACTCCCTCTCACAAGAGAGGAGGCCTGTGTCCCAGCAGTGGGAACGTTATAGGCTGATGATGATGATGATAGCTTTCGTATAGAAATTTTCTTATTAAAGACGCTTTGCCACTCCCCAGGGGGTCGCGACCTGCCAGGTTTGAAAAACTCAGTTCTAGATCATCTATTTCGTTAACACTAAAAGTGTCACGTTCGATATAAACACGTTTATTTTTCGCGTTTACAAATCCTGTAATGGTGAAAGTCGCTTAGCCAACATAGCTGCAACAGCACTCCATTAACGACGCATTATCTTCCTCTGTTGCGAGTTGCGAGCACTCTTCACTTTAAAATATCTCTCATACCTAATACTAGAACGCTTTTACCGCACGACGACGCTTTATACTCGATTATAATGTTGTTTAGATGCGGCAGACGTTTTTGTTTTAGTGCAATCTTTTATTTTTTGTTTTTCACACTCTTCATGTGAAATATTATGGGTAAAGAGGTAAACTGTCAGAGTAGGTTTTTAGTTTTAAGATTTTCACTGAATCTTTTATTTTACAACGAAAATTCATAAAGGGGACCGCATAAAAACTTTATAATTATGAGCTGTCAAACGCAATTCTTACATAAATATACATTGTTATTCGTGATTCATTTGTCCATCATTATTTTGTGAAATAGGCCTTGAATTAAGTGCTTATTTAGAGACGTTGTTTTCATTTTGTTGGTCTACCAACTATCCTGATTTGGACGGAAGGTACCAACAACCAAAAGTTGACGTACTCCTGCTAAGATTACCAATATGGAAGTGCCCTTGTAATTTATTCTATGCTTACAATTAAGAAAATTTCTTTGAAAGAGATACTAATGTCTTCCAACTTAGTAATTCAATAATGAGAGGAATGTTCTTTGAATTGAAATTACTTTGCTTTTGAACAAATTGTTCTTTTATTTTATTATGTGCTAAGCAAAGTGCATAAAAAGCGTGAAACTTTTTTAAAAGCAAAATTAGGAAATATTTTGATGTAGCTTGTTCTGTAAACTGTACTATGATCGTCTAATCTTTAGCCCATCCATCTCTGCACCAAAATTCATCAAAATCGGTTCAAACGATTTTACGTAAAACAGAAAATGTGTACGAACATACATAATTTCGCATTTATAATAATAGTGTGTTATATGTACACAATTATATGAAAATTCGATCAGTGGCTTTTGTGTGACTATGTAACAAACATTCATCCATGGATCGACCCTCAAAACGAGAACACAATACTACAATTATCTACATTTCAGTCCAAACCTAAGTAAAAAAAAATCAAACAGTCTATCCCAAAATAAGTCACACGCGCAGCTTCTCGTAAACACTCGATAAAAATAATGAAACAATTTATTATATGGACCTAAGGATTCGTCCTGAAGGACATTTTATTGCTCGCAGTACAAGCAAGCACAATTCTCACGTAAGCGAATGTACTCTAGGACAAGAAAAACCTTAGCTCCCTCTAACGTATTAAATACGTAATGAAACTGCTTTGCGACAGTTCCCAGGAACCAGGATAACTGGATCCCCACAAAAACACAGCTAAACACATGTAAAAACTAGAGGAGACATAATTGAAGTCTTAAAACTGCGAACATAAATTTTAAAAGTTCTCCAATTTGAATTTAACTAACAACTTGAGATTTTCTTTGGAACATACTAAAACTTTCAGTATTTTAACTAAGCAGCTTTGGGAATAGAGTAAGGAAAAGAACGACAATTATTAAGAGAGGAGATTTACTGAACAAAATCAGCCTTTAAAGGTTTTACGATTTTTTTTTTACCTACTAATATAGTAAAGGGGGATGTTTTATATGTTTGTAATGAGTAAACACAAAAACTACATGACCTATTTTAAAATTCCTTCACCGGTAAAAATATGCATTGATCCTGAGTGACATAGACTATAACGGTGATAGGCGGACAAAACCGCTGGAAAAAGACTAGGTTTATGTATTTTTTTTAAGGTTTTTTATTTTACCCTTTAAAGTTGCAATATCTATTTCTGTCATGTCATGTTATATTCATATTTCTTTTACATGTGCACTAGAATTTTGTTATCTGTAGTAACGTTAATAATACTGTCCAAGTAAACAATAAAGGATAAATGCTTATAGCATAAAAATTACCCAGTCAAACTTAATGAAATTTTAAGGCACTAAATGGCAAATATACTTTAGCCAACAAAAAAAAGAATCACTTCATTCTGACCAGAAACCTATTAGTTACTTAGTAGAGGAGTAATCAGTGTAAATACACAAAACAAGTCGACCGAATTGAGATCCTCGTTCTTTTTAAAGTCGGTTAACAAAGGCAAATCATACAGTCACTGAGCTTATAGTTAGCCAACTTAGTTTGCAATAAGTTACACCTATACTATAGTCTTCTAAAGTTTCGTTATTAATACTAATTTCAAGGCAAATTGCGCTGTAATTTATGAGGAAAGATCACTTTAGACAGGCTCTTCATAAATAATTTTGTAAGGGTAATAAATAAACCTCTTACCGTGTGTGTAAGATCTTAGGGTCTTAGGCATTATGTAAAACACAATAAATTGAATAAGAAATTAAGTATACGGAAAATAGACAATGCCATTAAATGATAATTAGATATAATCACAATCAAATATCCAAGAGGACAAAAACTAGGAGCTGTCAGCAAACAGGTGCGAAACTGACTTAAAAGGCTCTAGAACGCAAAGGGGTAACTGAAGGAACAGGGTGATTTTTTAGTAAGCCCCTTTGTACACTAGGCGACGCAAATCTCCGAAAACTTACGACTTTGGTATCCATTGACGCACGCATGTAACGAAACTCTATGGATTTATATTGCGATATTCACCTGGATACCAAAGTCGTAAGGTATCGGAGAATTGCGTCGCCTTGTGAACGAAGGGTCCAAGAATCTGACAATCCCTTACATTCCACCCAAAGCGGGATATATGATTTGATGATTTACCACCTAAAATAAGACTACTTCTAAAAGGTAGATGTAATAAATAAGTCTCTCCAAACCTATATTTCTCTTATCCTAAAACCTTTCTTGCAAAACCCCTTCACATGACAAACCAGTTCCATTATAAAACAGGACGAAATCCACAAATAATGACAAGTCATCCGTCGATCATATACGAGTAGTGTTGTGAAAGTGACCCATCTCACTCCGGTGACATTTATAACATGAAAATAAGAGGCCTTTACTCATGTATCATTTTTGGAGCCCTTTGAACAAATTTGGAGAAGCCAGGGTACAAGAGAACCTTTGAAGATGTTTTGGAAGTGACATTTCATCATGCTTGTTACATACAAACAGTTTTATATGTAGGTGGATATTAGGGTGTTTTAAGCTCCGATTTATTTATACTTCAAGCACACGAATATATATTTATTTTATATCTATTTTTTTGGGTAAATATCATTAAACAAACATGTCCTTCCGCCCTGATTGGAAAGGGAGGGACTGCAAGAGTCGTATTGACGGCAGTGCCTTTGGTTGTCCTTTACGTATCAGGGTCGCAATGCCCCGTGTACAAACCTCTGTGTAAACGGTAACTTGAAAATAATGTTTCAAAAAAATTAACTGTGCAAATTAATCGTCTATAATTATTTATTGTATAGTAAGTAACTGTGTAAACTTTTATTTAGTTTTAAAACGGGATATTTACCATGTTTATTATTTGTTTTTGTTTTGTTGTTAAATATCCCGTTTTAAAACTAAATAATAGTTATAGTGACCATGTGTAAACTTTTTTTGATGTGTGTACACACGGCTACACATCAAGCTATACAAAACCAGTATTAGCTGAAAACCAATGTTAACTGCCGTTTATCATACAAAGAGAGACCAAGACAAACTGGTTTTGTATAGCTTGATGTGTAGCCGTGTGTACCTAGTAAAGTCCGTTGCCCTACGATGCGCAATTCTTTTCACATCAATTGATCCAATCACACTCAAAGCCTGCGATACCCTATGTTACATGCACCATCATGCCCTACCCTCGTATTGAAATAGTTATTACTAGCTATCGTGCTATCCCCTGTAAATCCGTCCGTCCGAAGTTTTTAATTTTCCGGAATAAAAAGTACACTGAGTCAGGGATCCTTTTTTGCCGAATTGTTGATATTCAGGTTGAGTCTCTACGTGAATATCAAAATTTAGTCTAAATTGTATAGTGGCCCTGGAACTCAAAGGTGTTCCTCTTTGAGTTCAGGTAGATCAGGGTGTGTTTTTTAGTCAGTGTCTGATTTTCGCTTTCGCTACACCCAGATTAATTTTGGCAAGTTGAAAATAAAAATAATTAAATAATTTTTCAAAAGTTGTGTGGAATAATATTAAAATCCTATACAATAATAAGAACTTTAATAAAATCTCATGTTTTTATAATTAATTATTCCATTACTGATCCATAAAAATACCAACCGACTTATTGAAATACTTGTAAAAATGTTTAAGAAAAATTCGTTGAGTAGAAATTTAATTTCAGCCCGTCTTTCAAAGTCGTACAATATAATATTTTCGAAGTTCATAAAGTTATTTCATTTCACTACCTTGGGGATAAAAGTTCAGCTCTTACTAATACAAATAAGTAACATCTTAAAATATTTCTATTGAGAAAATTGGGATTACTTACATTATTATTTTCTGTGTTACTTATCTATATGAAACTTTTTGAAATCATAAGAAACTTTATTCAACAACTTTTAGTTTTGGTAAAAGTTTTACTTAATAACATTTCTGAATTCAATTACGAAACTTCTAATACTGTTATAGCCGTATATATACTCGTACAAACTAAAACTAAAACCACTAACACAGATGAAAAACGTCTACCGTTAAATCCCGACAGCAAAATTTATCCAAAAAATATATATCGCCTTACACGGCCAATAACTTGTCAAAAGGCGCCAAAGGGCCCATAATATTGTTAAAATTATTCCTGCTTCGTATACCATCCCCACTTCGAAAGCAATATTTCACCGTATTTGACTAAAAACCCTTGATGGGTACGCGGCATGACTTCGATTTTTACTTAGCTGTAATAAGTATGCAGGAAGCGTGCCTAGAAGTAAGCTTCGCAGCTCCGGAGTATCGTGAGGGGGCTATGTCAAATTCATGAGCAGTTTCTGTACAAGCTCCTTACAAAAAGTGTCAGGTAAAACGGAATATCTTCGTCGTATCAAGTCAGCTCAGCTAGTGATACCTCCGCCAAAATATCAAGTTTAAGAACGTGTGCCAAATTTTCATTTGCTGTACCTGTTATGGTTACTAATATTACTATTTAATCATTTATTTTCAAAAGTAAAAAATACATGTAATGGACATTTATTTTTCAAAACTCTAAATGACGGACTAATTAATTTAGGTTTGAAATAGCCAAATACGGAATGTTACGCCAATCAAGAAACGACTCAAACTCAAAATGCATCTAGTTAGTAGCACAGACACATCCATCAAAAATGGATAAGCCTATTTTTTGCTAGTCTGTAAAAAACGATGAACCCGAGGGTTTGACAACAAATCATGGTTGTTGGGCATGGGGACAAAACGACGACAATGTTTGCTAAACCCTCGATAGCGACACTTTTGCACAACAAAGCAATCTCCGGGGATGAACTCATCAACACCGACACGGGATCAAATATTCAAAGCACCATTCAAGTTATTGATGCTGTATTTCATCTTCATTTAATAAACCAACGCGATTTAAAGATTGAAACAACTTTGTTCTGTTTGACTGGCACCCGCTTCCGAGAAAATTGACTTTGACAAAGTTCAGCAACATTTGTAGCGTAAAAATCACGTAGATAGGTAATTTTGACAACTTTTTATTATACCTACATACAATAATAAATTCGGTGAGAAAACTTTTCGACGATATTTCTGTCGTTTATCGAATTTCGTGAAATATAAATAAGTCAATTTTACCGAAATCTATTTTGAACCTAAAAATATCTTTATGAGACGAGCAGTAACATTATAGATGAATTTAAAAAAATACAGAGAATGAAGTTTCAAAACTTAATGATTAAACTCATTAGTACATTATTGAGCTTATTAGTTAAAATAAAATAAAGTTTGAACCACATAGAGGCAACAGCATTTAAAAAATCCAGCCCCCATGAAAACCACAAGCCAAAGTCAATCTTAAGCAAACGTTATTAAATCTAAATCGTGGACAGACAATCACGATACCCGTGAGAGCGATACGCCTCGCATGTGCCAATAAGCCGACGAAATTGTTCCCGACAATTTATATGTAATCGTTAAGAAACTAAATCAAGAGTCACAGAGGACGTGTGAAATTAATTACGTTGCAATAAAATGGAATTGAGCGGCTGTAATAAAGGCACGGAATGATGGTAGCTTAAGTACCGGTCGTGAAAGAAATCTTAATTCTCTATTGTGAGCGACTGTACTAATATACGTTTTTTTTATGATATTTAAGAAACTAATATCATGCTTTTGATTGTTTAAATTGAAGATTTAAATAAAATTATTAATACCGAAATATCGAGGATTCTGAGGTATTTAAATTTCTAACTGTCATTTAAGTCTACCATGTTTTACGTGGTTAAATAGAATCAGTGCGCACGTCCGGTTATGTCGAGCTCTGCTTGTCAACTGCTGCATTTGACAGCTCGTAGACAAATCCCCCACTCCCTCTGACTCAGGACGATTCAACTAGTCGACTTCGAGTTGAAGTTGTTCTCGTATACCAACAGATGGCGCTACTAGTACGTAAACAGACTTTTAGTTTATCACTCCGACATAAATATTTACATTAGAAATATAAATTAAATTGCCCTAATAAAAATTAAGATATATATAATACATGTTATTGTCATTCTGCCGGAGTTACAGGAAAGCCTAAGCAGTTTCCTACCTAAAAAGAAGGTCGGTAATAAAAACAGATGGGGCACATAATGCGCAAAAATGTTAACAAAATATAGTTTGTATAATGTTTATTCTTAGACCTATATCGTAAAAGAAAATTAACCTCAAATTAATGGTTATCCAAAAAAGTAGTATATTTTAAAATTACCAAACCAAAATTGAAGGTAAACATGACGAAAAAAGAACAATACACGCCCACATATTAATTAAATGAAAACAGCTCACAAAGAAACCTTACTACAGTTCGTTCAAAAATAATTAATAATGAAAATAAAATACCCGCGTGAAATCAAATTACAATGAACGTCACTTATTAAATTATTCGTTAATTACTCTGAAAGTATTCAGAAGCAATGGTTCGTAATATTGCTTGAGTATTAATAAAATATTTGCAAATAAATATAATTAAGGTGACTATTTAAAAGGAACTTTTAATTTAATTTATATAAAAATATATAACTCCAGTTGTGATAAGGGCCTTAGTTCAGGTTAGTGGGATGTATGAGACTTACACAGAGTTACAGCGATACGGTTAACAATAATCTTAGTAGATACTATTGGACCTACTAAGTATGCAGTTCAACTAAGAGAGTTTCTGTCCCTTAATAACACTTGAACGCTTTCAAATAAACAATTATCTAAGGAGAATAACTCTAAATAACAAGCCAAAAAATATCATTTAATAATAAACCATTAAAAAAATTGCATAAATTATTTTAAACATCATAATCTTCCTTCCCTATCCATCCATCTTTTCTTTAACCTTCTTCTTACTCTCCATACATCAACATTCATACCCTCCTAGCCAAATATGTGTCATCCCTCCTCATCATATGTCCATACCATACCAAGACAGACAGACTTATTTTTTTTGTACCAGACGCCAATTTCAAACTACTTCAATAAAGAGTATTACTTGTCTTGTCACTCCACACATCGATATCAACATCCTTATTTGCACAAATTATTTTATTGCTAAACAATTTTTCTTAATGATAACAGTAATTATGGCATAATTATACTAGCAATATAATTCCACTAACCTTTAGCTTCACCCTTCCTGGCCTGGATGAAGCTTGCTGATGCCGCTCCCCGCTACACACTGCTACATGTTTGAATGTGACGTCACTTTGACTTCTAGAATATCTTTGGAGATCCGAATGCACACACACAAAATAATGTTTTGGATTGTTTTGATATTACACTATATCACAAACTACACGATGGTCACAGTATAAAATAGGTTAACAGACACACGCGCGTGCACGGCAACGCGATCGTGCTTTTTTTACGGTAACCGAACGTCAACTCAAATACCAAGATGGCTGCTTATAACCGTCACTTCAACAAAACTGAGGGTAGAAGGAAAAATGATCGAGCTTCAAACTAAACTAGACATAAATCAAACTTTTTTTTAATTCGACTGATTTTAAACTTTAAAAAAATAAAAATCAAACAGTGTTTTGTAAAAAAAAACAATTATAAGTAACTTATGACTAATTTTGACATAACTTTAGACAGATAGCCGGTGTTATAAGTAGTATTTTAAATAATTATCTTGAAATCTCCTGTATATTTTTATCGGGTGCCAAGTAGAATGCTGCGCATAAACTAACTAGATTTTTTAAATAGAGTCTGTAGTATTCAGCACCTATAATGCAGTGAACAAAAAAGTAGCTTCTTTTGGAGAACTGTTTTAGAAATCCATCTAGAAAATTATTAGGATTTTTCCAAAGCCTAACTAAAGCCCATGGAAGCAGATCTAAAGCATCAGTTTACCAACTTTATCCGTTGTAAGTAGGTTTATCCTGTTCTCTATTGGTTCAGAGGCCCGTCGCGCGGAAAATTACATCCCTCTCTCTAAAAGATACTAGGTATTATTTTATAGATTAATAAAAGTTTTGGAAGACATTCAAAGTCACCGTTTTCTTATTTACAATTGGGTAAAAAGTTGAACTGTGCGAATTTTGTCCATAGTGAATGAATTTCTTTAATTTACCTTAATTTGTCTATGGTTCGGGCACAGATTTTTTCAACTGACAGTTGGAATGACACAAAGATTATCATGTAAAAGGTCATTACCAGATGTATAATATGAATCTTTATCTATTCTATTATTTTGGGCAAGCAATAGAACAAATTAAGAACTAGATAACAAATATTCAAATATTACACCATTTATTTTGTTTTTTATTCACCTTTTTTTATTTTTTTGGATGTAATTGGTTGTTAAATTCTTAATTTACGCGAGTGAACTACAGCTAGTAATATTAATAATAGGCATGCTCGTATGCTACTGATTTCTACTGCTTCGTTAATATGTTTTCTCAGGTCAATTCCATCAGTGGAATTACTACTGTTTTTCAGTGACACAGCCGCACAGAATCGATCTCATCCATTTGTTGTCTCCGTCACTCTTGATAAATAGAACACATACGGAAATGGGTTTTTATGTTAAGAACTATTGCTATCTTTTTCGCACGGAGTGTTTTTTTTTTACTTTTTAATTATATTTTTGGAAACGTATTAATGAGCCCAGTTTTTCACGGTCGTGCACTGTTGACGTTTAAAAAGCACCATCAATTTTATTCAGGACATAATTATTATATTCATACCTGTTTATCTAAATTAATAAAATGAATACCTCTCATTTATTAATATGTATAATTTTGGCTGGTATTGTAATAATGTTGGGTAATATTTCAAAGTTGTATAATATTACAATGGTATGCCACATCACGTTTATTTGGTAAAGCTTGAATTTTGTTAACAAATTACGTAATATTTAAGCCCTACATAATGTATCACCCTCATAATGTAAAAGTCTGAAATACTGAATCAGGAAAATGTGTTGAGTACAATATAGCATTTTTCACGTGCCTACCTACATACCTTTAGTAGATATGACCATCTCAAATAGATCAAGAAAGCGGTGAACCGCAATGCTACCAAACTGGCTATTCATTAATGTGGTCGGAATCCCCGTCACAGTACGACATTCATTGCTCATAAGCAACATAGGAGCTCATAAAAAGGATCAGAAGCTTTACTGGATCGCAGAGCAAAAGAAATATTTCCTTTACGCTCGCACGGAGCGTAAAATTTCTCGGAAGTTTATATGGAAGCGAACGCACGAAAGGATTTCGCGAAGTACCAACTCAGAAAGAACTATCTCTTGATGTCGCCAGTCGTACATTTAATGGAAACGAATGTTTGATAATGGTTATACGCTTTAGCACCCACAGCGAGTGAAAACCCAATGTTTTTCTACCGTATCTGGTTGCATAAAGAAAACTTCTCAAGCACTGTGGTTAACTGATTCAAGTGCTGTGCAAAACTTCAAACCTTCTTCGAAATAGGGAATTTACGTAAATGGGGAGAAATGACGACGCGACGCGACGCGACGTATCGTTGAATGTCATAACTTGTCTCCATGTAAGTGCGACTTGTCACTCGTTTAAAATTCTTGGAGATGACGTTTATATGTATGCACCACACTTTTATGCTCGAATGTCTTCCCGAGGGGAGCGTCAAAGAAACACCTCGCTAAGCCATATCTAATGCAATGTGGGGGAAAATTTGTATTAAAACACGTAAATATAACACGTGTTATATCTTATCTTATAAATAAACAAAGGTATATGTTTAATTTGTTTTTTTTTCCTTTAGACACAAGTATCCATAACTGTGTTAATACTAAATGCTTATAAAATAATGTTAGTAAGGCAACAAGTCAATTTCACCAAAAGTCAGCCACTACAAATTTTAGATAAATGTAAAATAACAATAATTCAGAAAAAATCTATAATAAATAAAAAACATCAGTTAAGTAATCATAGAAAAATTAAAATGTCAAATTAGTATAAAACAATTCAAAATAATATTAAATAATAATAAACCATTAAGAAAATAATAATAATATCATATTAAATTGACATAAAAACCAAAATGAAAAACAACAATCACTCTACGGGAACCAAATAATAACTTAACAAGGGGCGAGCAACGAAAACAATATAAATAATAGTGGGAGCGACATACATGTTTTTGTTTTACTTGCAAGTGTAAAAAAGGAAAATAAAGACGTAAGCAAACTTGTCGAAGACATAACCGCAGGCATGTGCTCGAACAAACTTGATCAAAAATGTATTTTGTAATAAAGTGCCTCTACTTTCACTAGCGCTCCACCTACAAAGGTATTCCTTTTCTATGTAATTTTTAATAAATATTTATTCAGCATTACTTCCAATACGTGAGGTATTTCCACACCCGGGCGGGGCAGAGTTCACGGCATCACGCGGATTATAAATTAGATTTCATTTCTACGCGTTCAGAGTTCAGATTTTCGTATATTTATAAGACGCTAGGTAAACGTAATACTACCTTATAGCGTATCCGGCCAACACGAGGGAATTTTTAGTATACATTCCATCCTGGAATACCTGAGACTCGTAAAAATATTAAAATGAGATGGATTTATTAAAATTCAACAAATCTCATTTCAGCCGGCTGTGGGGATAGATAATAATTCTTCTTAAATAAAATGCGGTGAGGATCCTAGACCGATTTCAGCTTTTACTGTTCAGTCGAGTTTCAAAAGGACGAAATAAATTCAGCGAATTATGGTATGCGGGGTAGACTTGACATAGGTACAGTTCTTAATTTAAAACGGGTTGTTGTAGAAATATTCCTTTTTTGTGTCCCTAATTTATGTACTATCCAAACAAACACGTTGACAGTTTTATTTCCTTAAAAAACGCGCATATCTCCGTAATTCACCAATTGATTTATCTTCCAAAGCCAACTCGGGACGTAAGTATAATGTGTTTCAGTAGAAAATATTCACAATGGCACGGATTTTCACGCTCAATATAAAACTGGGTACCACTAAATAGGTAGCCGTCACCAAAATTAATCACAGTAAAAAGCGAGACTGTCAGGTCGATGTGGAACCCCGTGAACAGCTGTTAACTGTGCCGTGAATTAAATTATCACAACATCCCCTTACAAACGATTTTTTCAATTTCCGCGTTTGGCTTCGCCTTCGATTCGGAGACATTTTAGGAAATAAATCAACTGGCTTGATGTTTGCAGTCTAATCGTTAATCGATGTTATTTTAGAACGTGTTCCCTGATGTCTGTATTATACTGATGTCCTTCTTCATGGAGGGTGTAAACAGGAAGCCGAAAGAATATACTTTTTTATCAGTCATTGCCACTTTTTTTTGTAGTTCACCTATATAACGCTGGTGATCACAACCTGCACAACCCATGCGGGTAGCATGCATGGGGGCCCCGTTTCCATAAAGCTGTCTACACACCAAAGCCTGATTTTTACGATTTTGCATTGTCCAATCAGGCCGCTGGCCATAAGGAGATCATAAAGGTTCTAGATTACCTTTTCCACGTTTTTACGAATACACCCAAAATGTTTTATAACTGTAGACGACGCTTGTGAGGTATCTTTTTACGCCTTGCAATGCTATATTCTTATGAACAGCCTTGTGTGTGGTGCAGCACTGCCCCATGAGTCTAAAATAGCTACTACAGTACGATATTCATCAATAACTCTACGTTTTGAGATAGAGTAGCTTAACGAATACCAAACTGTACTACTGAGTACCGAGCCTTGGCTCAGCCTCATTGACGAGCTCGACGCACAGTGTGGGAATTTCGCAATCTAGCGGGATTTAATTCCAAATTGAAATAAATAAAAGGAACAAGTTTAAAATTATATTTATTGGTATTCAAATAAATAAAATTCATCATTTACGATGTTTACCGATTACTACCAATTTTTCTTTATTATTTTTTTATAAACTTTTTAAAAAGAACTTAATTTCATTTTTACTATCTTCCAAAAATTTAACTTGATGGCATGTACCTCTTATAAAAGCAAAGATAGCTTCAATTCGCTTCTTTTTCACATTTGAGATCAAAAAACTAGTTTTTTTGTAATATTGGCGGTCCTTACGAAAATCGAAAAAAAAAAAATTTGGCGCAAAAAAGCGCACCTGTTATCAACTGTTCTCAAAAGATTAGAATCTAACCTATAATTTGAAATAATCAAAGCACCGGGATCTTCTGGTCTTTTTTTTTAATAGACGTTTTATTTTGCAAATCGTCTCTAAAAAATTCTTTTTTCACCCTTTGGTTTCACATGTTGATATAAGAGTAATGTATTACTATTACTTGAAATAAATGCACTCTAAATTACCTTGACAAATATACAAAATGAAATAATAAAACAATAAACAAGGCTTTAAGTTAATTTTATCAGTAAACTCAAATGAAGATAACACTTAAGGGTACCCTAGTCGGTCATTCTTCCATACAAACGTAGTTTCGCGATTATTCCAATATTTGACGGTTTAAATTCTCATTAAACAATGATCTACATTTATCTCATCATTGTCTAGTTCTGTATGGAATCAAAAAAGTAAAAAAAAACATCTATTATTAGTTATGGGTGTTGAAACTTCCTTATTTTAAGCCTAATTTTAACGAATCTTTGGGGGGAAATAAATAACAAAAAAAGACAGTAAATTGTAAAATAATTTCCATACAGAAATAGATAATTTGTTCAAAATTCCAGATAACTTTAATTTGAACAGATACATTCAGTAGTTTTTTCATAATATCCAAATTCCCGAAGGTCTTTTGAAAAGTTGCAGTAGTTCATTATTCAAAGTAATCATGCATTCATGAGTCAGTCGAAGGGTGGAGTATGTCTGCATAAGTGCCCTAGCTACTTACTGCTCATCCATCCTATCGATACGTGATGTTGGATGAAATAACAAGCATTTAAATCCCGCGCGCCAACAAGTTCGTCCCGCCGACTAGCGCATCCTTAAATGTCGTATTCACATTGTCAGTATACAAGACTATTATCAACCCACTTCAAGATTTTTTTATTATTTTTTTCAAGCTACATACAACAATTTCTGATATGTAGCTTTGACCAATAGGGTCTTAGGTATAAATAGGTAATAAGTATGTCATAAAATAATAACATTTATATTTTGATTTAAATCCCCCTAGATTTTGAAATTCTCACACTGTGCGACGTAGCGTATAACCTAGAAATTGTTTTAGAATACCATAACCGTTTAGGCTTCAGAAAGTCTTCTTACTCCTGCATTGAGATCAACATTACCAGAATTTAAGTCGTCTATCATCATAACATCTGGATTCCCTCCATACTAACCTAATTTACCGTCTTCAGTCCTCTGTTTAATCTGACAAGTTCCTTTACCGATAATTTTATTCAGCCCTTGTAATAATTTAGCTGAATCCATATTTAACTCGCTGACTGACCTTTTTTGCGGGTTTATCCAAATGTCATCTTCATATCGCAGCTGCGTAAGACTTGACAGATAGAACCTTTAGGAAATTAAAGATAGGATTAAAAGGCTTTAGTTAAATGTGGATTCTTGGACAAGATTTTATATCGCAATAGATATTGTACCTATTTCTGAATTAGATACCTATTCTTGATTTCGGGGATCTATTCTAGTATTTATCAAGCTGAAAGGTTGTTTGTTTAGTTGAATGCGCTAATCTCAGGACCTACTAGTTCGAATTAAAAAATGGTTTTGTGTTGGATAGTCCATTTATCGAGAAAGGCAATAGGCTATAAAACATCTCGCAACAACCAATAGGAGAGGGGATCCCACGGGGAACAGCTAGTTTTATAATTATTTGATTGATTCCACTATGCCATATAAACAATACTGGCCAGCATTTATGTTAATACAATGAATAGCAGACAGGCCATACCATTAATACCCTGTTTATCTTCATTACATTCAATAAATAGGCCATGGATCCTGGCCATATGATCCTAGGCTTAAAAGACTCAAAACTCATCCAAAAAAAACCCACAACAGAATCAACCTATTGAACCAAGTATCGAAACATGACCATCCAGTACGTGCAAAACTATTAATGACTAGAGCTGACCCCCAAACACTAAGTCACCGTTTCCGAACTGGATGAGACTAAAGGATATTACACGGATGAGATAAGCGAAAACACTCTGTAAATGGAAAAGTAACGGGTCAGTAAGCCCGTGATTTTTTTTTCGTGTTTTGTGACGTGATAAATGGCCAAGAACACAGTAGTCTCGTGCCAGGGCCGTAGCTAGGGGAGGGGCTTGTGGGGCAATGTTGAACTTTAACATACAGACTTCAAGACGTACGACAGTTCGCTCGGCTATTGTGACATGGTTGACAACCCTCTTCGGTAGACACGTACATAGTATTTTACTATTCAATACTATATTGTGCAGTGGAATTCACTGCCAGGAAATGTGTTTCCTGCTACAACCTTTTGATCTTCAAGCCAAGAGTGTAGATTACTTCTAGGCAAGTGTCTTTCACCGTCGACCACTTTTTCACCTACCATCAGGCAAGATAGTAGTCGAACGCGAACTTATCAGTAAACAAATAAAAAAACACCTTCTGGTCTCTTACATAACTTTCTATTTCTTTTAACTTTCCAATGCCCCAATTTAAACTCAACCCTAGCTACGGCCCTGTGTCGAGCTCCCGAGTACCTCGCTTAGACTTGGCCGGAGAGAATGCCAATGACGCGAAAAATTGCTCTTACTTTTTCCTCATCTCTTTAGAAATGTTTAGTTCAGTATCAGTGCCTATTGATTGGGAATCAATCTTTCGCGCCAATTATTTATCTGTGTGCGTGTGGATTTTTTAAACAGACGTTATTTACATTTTTAATATTTTTGTTATAATTATTATAAACATATTTTTAATTACTGATTCATCATCGTACTGATTTGATAAGTACTTATCAATTAGAAATAGATACCTAACCATACGTAGGTATTCTTCGTCTCAGATTTGTAGAAACCGCAGTTTCCTTAGGAAACTAGACTAATAAATTCAAAGCCAGGAATCAAAACCTTGTTAGAGAAGCCAGTGGAAGCACTTTTGTAGGTGCTTACGAAATTCAAAAACTACTTGGAACAGAAACAACCAGGTCCAAATTTTAAAGCAGCGCCATCTCTATTGTGTACAAGTAAACCTGTAAGTGCTCTGTATGGTGAATACTTTAACGGTGTTAAAAATTATAAATAGATGGCGCTGTTTAAAATTTGTTTTTGATTCAAATATTATCAATTATAATGTTTTATTATCATAAAACCACTTTTATTGACTGTCACTAAATGTAGAATTTAGCAAAAATTTTAAATTATTTTGGGCTGATTCCACAACATTCCAATCTCCAAACAAAACCTAATATTCCATTATGATTGGATAGATGGCGTTGCCGTGCATGCAGGCCTCGGCAGGCCTATTCGAACGTCCAACAGGTGTCGGTATCTGTACATCAGCTGAAGAGTGACGATACAAGACGGCAAATAAAAACTAGAATTAACCAGCAGTAACGACGATAACCCCGCCTTTTGACTTCGCCGTAGTCGGGTAAAAACCAAAACTTTACTTTGTCACATTTTTAATTCTGTGCTTCGACCAAAAACATTTTAGCCGTTTTTGTAAATACCTACCTAATAGAAACGAAACTTCTAGTTTTGTGCTAAAGTTGAAATTATTTTAATGTTATTTGATTACGGTAAGTTTGGTCTACTGGCGTCTATCTAAACCTACGACACAGTAATTGTCACTTGTAACATAGGTACATACCTCGTTACCCTCATCAAGAATAATACCTGTTCATTTACCGACTTCATTAAAATTCACTCCGTCAGGGATTTATTACACGGCAACAGCTCAGTTCGCATTCTAATTATTTCTAGAATCTCTGCCAACCAGACAAGTGTAGGTAACTAGAGAGGTCGTATGTCAGAACCTTGTAAACACGGGTAAAGCACGGGTAAATAACATAAACTAGGATGATTTTTTATTTTTATAATTAGCTATGTCTGTGTCAATTGTGTCACATAATCAGTTTACCACTACTTGACAATATCTTTTAACCCCTCGTTTACACCAAGGTATAATACATATTGTATTTGACAAGTTTTGACGAGTCCTGGACTTCAGTGTAAACGCAAATGTGTTTTATACTTGTATAAATACTTTTTGTGTACACAGTGTGAACGAAAGAATGTTTGAGATTATGGTTTGAGACACTCAATACATGTATAAAACAAACAAATTATGTTTTGACAAGTATTCTACAAGTTTTGTATGAAACTAGTATTTAACTTGTTTCTTTGTGTAAACGAGGGGTTAGGCGGCATAAAAACACTACTGACACTCGTGCCGCCGACAATGGCTTTCGAAATAAAATATAAATGAAGCCGCCGAAAGTCGCAAAACAAGCCCGCCGATATCAAAGTTGCCGACGCGTAGCGGCGGCGGCGGGGTGGTGGCTTTGGTGTATACCTACAACTAGGTATACGGTCTTTTACGATCACTCCGTTCGTTGGTGCTAAGCTCACAGGTGCAAACAAAACAGGCAAATGTCATAAAGTTTTGGTAAATGTTGGCTTAATTAACACCATCGTATGGGCTATGAGAGTAATAAAACCAACATATAATCGTAAAGTAATGCTATCCCTTCATTCATATAGTAGACAAATAGGAAATAGATAAAGAAAAAACTTGAACAAAACCTAATTTAATCAATAATAGGTACATCTTTGAAGATATTTAGTAATGCCACTGTTTCTAAAAATATATCCGCATACACCTTTAACAAGACCCCAATTACCGGACTTTAAAAAAAAACTGCATTAAACTTCAAGCTCGCTTCGCTCGGTCTTATATCCCAGAGTTTCTAGTTTTTCAACTTTGAAATTTTTTTTTTCATCGTGGTAAAATCATCAAATGAGTCCTCCCACCCCGGGCACGGTGGGAGGGACTGTCAGACTTGTACTGACTAAAATCCACGGATCTTCAATAGCCCTTTATGTTCTAGGGTCACGGTAATGGAAATAAGTCCCGCAACCCCGGCAGGCTTTGGCCCTCAGAGAGGGGGCCCCGTCATTTTTGCTGACGCTCTTTGAGGCGCGCGTGGAACAAGATGCGCCGTCGACCCGTGCATGGTCCATGGTCGGACAGCGAGTTGCCCTTAACTTTGAAACTTGGCTAATTACCTATATAAGCCACGCAGCAGTATTGGTCCCTTATAAGCTATATTGGTGCTGCGCACCAATAGCGACAGTAATGCTGCACAAACCCCCCCTACCGTTCTGCCGAGATCGAAATCATTTCTGTAGTTAGCATTTCAGCAAACCTATCTAACCCGACTGGCTGAAATTTTCAATTTGTGCAATCTTGCCATTTATTCAACTAATGATTTTGAATTATCATAGTTCACTCAATACTTTTTACACCTACTTCCCTTATTTTTAAATAAAAAGTGACAGGAAATGCGTTTGCGCAGTATGGCAGATCCAGATGCCTAGCATCCTTATACGGGAGACGTCATACATCTCGCGATTATTTGCCACTTTTTACTCGTCACAGCTGTTTCTTCTGCTCTTTACTTAATTAGGTACCAACTTTCGTACTAAGTAAGATGCATCCGCTTTAATGATGTTTTAAGGTTTCTATTGAGGAATGGTGCAGTCAGATGTACGAGTATATTCAGACTTGGAATTTAGGTTCCGCCAAAGCCCTTAAAGAATTTTGTGTTGCCACTGTTTCTGCGTGCCTTTTTTTATTGTGGTAAAATCATCAAATGATATCGGATGGATTGTCAGACTCGTACCGACTAAAATCCTAATCCACGGTGTCCTTCAATAGTCCTTTACGTTCCAGAGTCATAGTAATTGGATAAGTCCCGCGATCCCGGCAGGCTTTGGCCCTCTAAAGGCGTACCTACTACTAATTACAACTATTGTAGTGTTGGCTTTGTTTGTAGCTATAGATTCTATAGGCATCTATCGATGCAGCAGTTTTTGAGTTTATTCATAAATTAACTACTTACAAACAGAAACACTAGTCCCTAAAAATGAATGTATGAATAGATTAATACGTTTCCATTACTGCCCCGTTGGTTTAAAGGTCGCAAGCTTTACTGCTAAACACGAGTTTATATGTTCCATTCTGCATTCTCGGGTCGATTGGATTCTTTTATCTGGAATATTTATAGCAGACATAGGACCTAGATTCATTCCATTGAAGACAATATTACAACACGAAAAGCCTACGGGTGTTCTCTGAGTCTCTGGCCACCACTGCCTTGCCCTTCAGAGATTAACATGCGCGATGTTAATGCCCTCGTTATGCAAACGAAATTATTCACTCAAAAGAAACAAAGAACCCTAAAGTCTTGATGAACGCGGAACAAAATGCCGGAAGTCGGAAATGAAGTCAGTTAATGACACATCGTGATTAACCATAATATAACGAGCATTAATTCTGCTCACAGGTTTTAAAGGGAAAATCATTAATTCACAGTAATGTGGGAAAACACAAGGTCGGAATAATTTTAGTTACGTACTTATGTAGGCAGGTTGCATCGCTTGTGTATTTACCGTTATGTATCGAGCAAGATGTTGCCTTGATCTGGCAAAACTGTAGGAATAAAAAAAAAAAAAGTGGAAAAGTGTTTTGGTGTAATAGCTTGTTATTAAAGTAATTAAGTACTCGAAATACTTTCAAAATTAATAAACTTTTTTTTTTATAAAAAAATGTGAATGAAATTACACATAACAAAAGCAAAATAAAACAAAACGTAAAATCTTAATAAAAACAATAAATGAAATAGAAGACTTTTTGTGGTAAGAATTGAATCGCGAGGACTTTAACTTCCGACCATATATGATTATGTACAGTCAGGTTCAAAAATCCAGCATCAACTTCTTAAGGCAATAGACTGATGCTTCACTTTGACTTACGTCCTTTTGTAATAAGTTGTTTTAATACTATACAAATCAAATTAACTTATGATATACTTCATAATTTCAATCATCAATCTACAAGTAATGATGGCGCAGTGGTAAAAGTCGTAGGATTCGTACGCTGCGGCGATGGATCGATCCTCACTTTTTTTCCAATTATTATTTTATTTAATTTAATTTTCAATAATTACTTTATTCTTTTTGTTATTACTAATACTTTTTTAAGTAGGAATTTGATAACATAATTTGTTTTTTTGTTATAATTACCAATATTAGTCATTAGTGTTGCGTGTCGTTCGTTATAATCACAGATATAATGGTCTATCTATATCTGTGGTTATGATCATAATTTTAGTATAATAAAGCTTTGTAGGTAGATCACAGAAAACGAAACAAAAGTGACAAACGTAAATTATTTTTATTTGTGAGGTAGACAAAACTATGTTAGTTCGTTTCGAGTCTCATAATGGAACGTTGTTGATTCCTGATTATTTTATGTGACGATTGTTTACGTATAACACTGTTATGGTTTTGCAGTGAAGTATTAACAATGGGAATTATATAAATATTAAGGGCGAACATTATAGCCCTGCATAAAATATGTGGATGAAACTTAAAACAAAATATGAAATGAAACCGGACTAAGTGTGAGTATAAACATTTAAATTTTAACTATTTCACATGTTAATATTCTTTTATAAATAAGGTTCCCTATTCAAAAGTGTTTCTTTAAAAGTAAAAGAAAAGTGATTAATACTTAGTATGTGCTATTATATTACAGTTTTTCTTAATAGTAAAATAGATCAACAGCTGTTTTGCATAAAGATAATAATAGTATTCTATGTTTTGTTCTAGTGACGTATCTAATACTATGAGTCTGTGGGATTTGAGATATGGCATGATGATGAGATGAGTTGTTAAGAATAAACAGGGACGTCAGCGACGTCCGGGATACGAAGGAAAATGGTTTCCGTGTAACTAATTCAACACGAAATTAATAACCGTTCATCGTGCACTCAACATTGAAGGCTTACATCATCTAATATCACCTATAAACCGTTACGTTTATGGGAATCCAAAAAAAGTTATGATTTTCTTGAGGTCCTTTTTTTATATGAATTTTGTTTATTTATTGTAAATAGACTGAAAACGTAAACATCATTTTATTGATAACTTATTATTTAAGGATTAAGAATTGAGGTATGGTTTCAAACATCTTTTCGTAAAGAAAACGATCCTTAAACTTACCTCAATATCTTGGATCAGGGTATTTTTTATGCAGTTTGGAATTTTTTTATTTGATAATATACAACTTTTTTTCGCTAAATTGAACTTGGTGGAACGGAAGAAACTTGATAAGCTCAATAATTTTTGGCACCGCGGTACTGGAAAGCAAAGGGCAACTTGCCCTTTGTGTTCCAGAGCTGCCATGCTAAAAGGCGTTTATGTTGGAACAGTAACGGGGCATAGCGGCTCTTGAGCGTAAAGGTCAACTAGCCCTTTGCATTCCAGGGCCTAACCTAACCTAATCGGTCTGAGTCAGGGTGACCCAAACCCCGAGCTCACTTCGCTCACTCTTGCGGCCCAGGAAGGCAAAGAGCAACTTCCTATTTGCGTTCCAGGGCCTAATCTAACATTTCCGAGTCGGGGCGACCCGAATACCGAGCTCGCCTTGCTCGGTTTTGCGGCACAGGAACGCAAAAGGCAACTGGCCCTTTGCGTTTCAGGGCCGCGGTGTCTTGATACTGTTTTAAAATAAATGGCTTTAATAATGATAACTTTATTATTTCTTTTGGTAAAGTAAATACGGTTTTATTAATTTTCTTATAGAAAATAACATACTAAGATGTTCGCAATTAGAATACCCTGTAATTGCTAATTAGCTACGCATAATAAAACGTAAGTTACCCTTAAAACCACTTATATTAATGTTAAGAAAATATTTTTTAATTGTTAAATTCTCTTATTTACTGTTTTATTACGTCAAAGATTCATTTAAATAATTTCAGAATTTTGTTTAAATAATAAAAATTGCATCTACGATTTACTACAACTATTTCACATTATATTCAGCTCGAATATTCATAATTTTAGCGGTTTTATAACTTTATCTAAAACATAGAATTATAATAATTACAACTAAAATATATTATTATTGCTAATTACAAAACATGCATTTTTATTCTAAACCCTGTAGGTAATAAATTATCATCATTGGCAAAAATTTAAAACGAAATAAAATTACAATAAGCAGCACTAACGAAACCACATACGAAACTTGTGAAAATATTTAACTAACAAAAACAGATGGTGACCATTGCATTGCCTTCATTATATGATCTAACAATATGATTGTGCGGATAGCGTGGGGTCATGATCAATGTGGTTTGAGTTCGAATCTTAGTTACGTTGTTTTGTTTTCATTAAAATCAATCTTTAATTTAAAGAGGACATTTTTTGTTTTTATTTAGTATCGTTGAATTCGTGACAATATTTTTAATAAATAACTTATTTATTTATTATTATTTTGTATATTTACGCTTATTGTTTATTTTTAAAGAAGTTATATATTATTTATTGTTTTAAGTATAATTTAAATGATTATGTTAATTTTTATTTGTTAAATTAACTAACTAACCAGCTAACCAAAAACACACACAAAAATTCCTAACAAGGCCATTTCTGCCTGTGTGTAAACATATTAAACAATCGAGTAAAAACCTACAAAAAGTCTAACAACCGCTGCGTGATATTTGAACTCGCACCTCTTTCGATTAACGCATTTATGTAAACGCCTAAACCACTGAGCTAGCTGGACTCATATTTTAACGTTGAAATTATGAACTCTACTTGAAATTATGTTGATGGATTATTGTGTCTCTCGAAAATAGAAGGTCGTCAAACAAATCGTTAAGCTATTTCTTTAATAGCGAGCTACAGCAATTTTGATTGCCTACTGTACACAACGAATCAAGCAATGAGAACAACGGCAGACGAAACCGCGTGTACAGCTTATGTAACATAAAGTATAAAGACTGACGCAGCCTACTAACGGCATGTTAAAACAACGATTGATTAAAAACGATAACCCAGTTACTGTAGCTCATCCACATGTTATCAAGCTCTTTGTGATTTTAATTATTAGTTCAAAGTTACGCACTGCAAATTAATAATTGCAGTTATCTTGTACGACACGTTCTGTGATACTTATCAATACAGTTACTTGTGTCTATAAAAAATGAGGGCAAAGTTCAGAAGTAACAGCAAACCTCGCAGTGTTGACCGCACAAAAAAATAAATTGCATTTAAAAAAAAAAAATATTACTTTGACTTACATATTTAATTTTGCCGCTTCTCTATCGCCACAATACTTCCCATCATCTGGCAAGCTTTTTCCCATTTATATTGGGATCGGCTTCAAGTTAAACGGTATGCAGCTGAATATCAGTATTTTACAGGGAGCGACTGCATATCGGACCTCTACAACCAAGTAACTGGGGGTAATACACGGGGTTGCCATCTCTAAAACTTCAAAACCAACAATAAATGGAAACCCCCGCGACGAACGCCCTCTAAACTAGGAAAAATCCGGGGAAACCCGGACGGATGGCAACCCTAGGTAATACGATACCCCATGAACATATATCCGAATCGGTATCGCAGACAGCCCCCTGAGTAGAGCCTGTAGGACTGCGGACGAGACAGCAGCTTATGTGCTCCTACACTGCCCTGACATTGCTCCATACAGGGCAAAGTACTTCGGTAACTCAGGTACTCTCCACGAGATCGTCGGCAACATGAAGGCGCTGCTGATTTTCCTCGGGGAGCTGAGGTGGATCGATCTTGGATGATTTCTTTCCTACCAAAATACGCGCATATGACGTGGAGTTGCAGATACCAGCCCGTTATACAATACAATACCCATGGTAAGGCTGGTAGTCAGACTTTTATTTAGAGTTACTGACTTAAGAGCAACGACTGTCAATAAACAACGCCGTAATACTTACCCAATTTTACAATTAATTATATATTTTTTGGGTGCATGGTATCTACCTCCTAGCGGTTCAATCTGGGTAAAAGCACCACAGAGGCTACCTGTAACCTGCGGTGACGGCTGAGCGTTCCATTGGCGGTGGTAGGCGTCACCAGAGCAGCCTCCAACGCAAAATAGTTTATACTATGTTCCGTCACGTTCACAGGAGTTCCATTTCTTAAGTAATCTGGCTTCCAGCTTTAAAAGCAAAAAATAAAAAAACAAATAGTTGTTTCTTCGGCAAAAGTTGAGAGGTTAGGTAGAAAAATGGGGAAGCCGTTTCCCAGCAGTGGGACACAAATTAGGCTATTAAAAAAATACTTTCGTTATAGGGTCTAAATGACAACATAAATCAAATCTCGTTGTAGTATTTTCAACATTCCTAGCGTTAAGTTTGGTTCGATTTTCCTAACGCTAGTAAAGGAAAGGTCATTGACTCTACATAGTCTGCATACTTGCTTTAATGAGATCATAATTATTAATTAAAATACATCTTCATTAAGTTTCATTAACATAAATACACCTTTGAACATGCATACGTGAATGTAATAAACAGTAAAATTACCTTCAAAACATGTTCAGTATCGAGTCATCCATTAATTACTAAGTGTAAAATGTAAATAGCACAGAATTAAGAGAATGCAGTCAAGGCGAGCCTGTCACAGCGTCATACGAATTGCCTTTGCCTTACTTTCAAATAAAAAAACTATCTGACCTTCGCGTGATCTATTAAAAGAAAATTTCGCTGAAAGTTTTACTGGGTACTATGCAACCACGATAATAATGAAGCTGTGATGGTGCCATATTGTGACGTCATGCACGCTTATCTTACACTTGCATGCTCATAAATAAAAAAGACAATAAAATACCTATAGCATGATGAGAGATCATCAACAAACACGGCAGAATATGCTGCGGCATCCCGTGGGTGCCCGCGGCTTTCCGTAGCATGCCGTTGCATGGTAGGTTGTGCTTCGGCATACCGCGGCGTGCAGTGCTATGACGTGGCATCCAGTGGTATGCCGTAGCATGCCGTGGTATTCTGCTGAAAGCCCAGCCACTAGCATAAAGAAGAAAAAAAATAAACGTATGTTTGTCAAACATTTTCGATAATCAGTACCCTTAGCACGAGTTTTCTGTAAATGAGACGTAAAGTAAACTGGAACTTTGACACTTTCAAATTGACAATTTTCAAGGAAAAAATTGGTTCCTTCTTCGCACACCGGAGGCGCTGTTCCATATTTTCATACAAGAAACGCTGTAAAAACTGCAAAAACTCTGTAAAGTAAAATAGTGAAAACTCGTGCTAGGGGTACAGATCATAATAATTTGCACAATGTATTTCGCTGCCAAACGTTATTTGGAATTACATTATCAAGTGGAGGTCATTGACATGGTCACTGTTCACCTTTTTCGTGATCGCACAATACTTAATCTCGTGTTTAGGTATCGTTTGCGACAATATTGACTTTGATATCACCTTGAACTTCGCAGTTTAAAAGAACAATGGAGTCAGAAGGGACACTTACTTAGATACTTATGGATCGATGAGCGAGTTAAAACAATTGTTTTAGCGAAGGGGCGACATCCGGCGGTAAATGTTTATAGGAAACAATGCAGAACTAGATGGATGTTTGGCATAAATGATTAAAATCAGTATAGATATTTGATGAAGTGATTTGGATGACACCTGTGGAAAGAACATCACTCTTTACGATCCTAAATCTTAAGTTTATTATAAGTTTAAAATGTTCTCAACTAAGTGAAATCTATGTAAGTTATTTCTTATTGAGAAATAAATATCTTTAACCATAAACTGCATAACCTAAACTCCATTATTTCAGTTACGTCACCATTCTTCTGCTTGATTCCAATTTGGTTTTGGGGTTGTTGGACCATTTTTCTACATCCATACTTCTACAATTCTCGCCATCGCAGTAATGACCTTCTTTGTTGCCACATCATCTTGGACACAGTTCATGTATCGTTTCTTTGGTTTTTCTATACTCATAATCTCTCTTCTTTACTCATTATTGACAATTTTTTGCCACAAAAACTACCCATTTACTACGAAAAACCCATCTAGTATGACACTGTTATATTGAAACTGCAACTAAAAAAGAAAAGAAACAACGTATAGTAAAGTTACAAACAGCAATAATTCGATGCAAACCTTTAACTGCAACATAACTCGCAACTCTTAATTACCCTTCGCACGACCTACGAAACAAACATTCACATACAGAACCTCGCTACAAAGTAACAAAGCACTAGTTATTTACTATAGAAAGTTCCCGCAATAAACTGCAGATAATAAGCGAAGTTATCTGAGACTCAGCAACCTCAATAAGCGTGGTCGTGCACTTTTGTCTCTAGATAAAGGGAGTTGGCTGTCACGTCCCTATTAACGGATGCATCGGGTTACACTGCGTCTAGTCTTGTTTACTTGTTCTATTAACCTCTAGGCTGGGGCCTAGGCGAGGAGGAGACGCGAAACTATACGATTACGATAGTTTACTAGGATTTAAAATTGTGAGTTTTTGTCTGAGACAACTACCGAATCACATTTATGTACTTTTTGGGTCACCAAAACTACACAAAAATGCAACATTTGAACTCCAATGAACACTCACGGCTACACATGAATGAATATAGGCATTGCTCAAAGTGGGTCAAAAGAGGAGCTAGGCTAGACAGGTGAGTGGTAATTATTAGATTTTTCGAATAGTAGAAATCACCTTGTAGTTTTGGAAGAGAAAAGGGCAGGGCTACCTACCTGTGTCGAAAGGTTCCTGCCTCGATTTCGATAGGAGGAGACCACTGGATGTCACAACTATGAGCCCGAAAAACACGCTGGAGGTCTGTCTGCCCCGCTTGAGCATAGCACCGCCCCTTGTCCGCGCGGAGGCAATAGGCATCTGCAATTTTTATGATAACATTGTATGATTTTCAATTAATGTGTATTATTTAAATTATGTTACAGAGGCCACCACACTAATATACCCTAATCTGACCTTTAATAGATTTTAACTTAATCAGCCAAAAGAAGAGACGTTCGATTGAAAATGTTAAGTTTGGGACTGGATAAAGTCCTGGGGGTCTGAACCTACCTACTCTTTGCGCTTTATCGCAATGCATCGCGCTTCTAGCTCACCTAGCCTAGGACATCAGGTAACCTAGCTCAGGTATCTACGTACAATGCCTAACGGCATTTGTCACTAGAGCAATGCAATTGAAGAGCTCTTGAATAAACAAGCTTGGAACAGTCGCTACGTTCGGAGAATACAAAGAGAATTGGATTTAATCTGGATTAGACTTAGTGATTGATGGATCTAGGTGGCGGTAGTAAGAAAGTTGTGGTTTATTTGTTACCTAGCGTTTGTAGATGGGTTTGTTCATAATATGGTGGACGATTATTATGTAGGAACATTGTAAATTCATCATTAACATTTAGACATGGAAACCACACGATGATGCCACTTCTAACCGGTCCAATTGTAAATCTACGTAACGTTCAATAGAGAACATCCTACGGCTGATATTACGATGATGATGTCCTTATTTTATCTTGATAAAATAATCAAATGAGTGACTGTCAGACTTTTACTATCTAAAATCCACGGTGTCCTTCAATAGCCCTTTATGTTCCGGGGTCACAGTAATGAAATATGTCCCGCGACCCAGACAGGCTTTGGCCCTCTGAGAGGTAGCCCCGTCATTTTGCTGACGCTCTTTGAGGTGCGTGTGGAATACGACGCGCCGTCGACCCGGGATGATGATGACCTTAGTGGAAGAATTTTCGAATTCGAATCAGTAGACCCAAACATGACAGTACTAATATTATAAACAAAATCTCGGTGATCAATCATAACAGTTTCCCAATCAGATGAATCTTAATCTGGGTGACAGGAATACCTATTTACATCGACATAGATATAAATTAAGACAGTTGTACGCACCTTCCTACTTCTATAAGTGTACCGATAAAAAAGACGAAACAAAGAGATTATTTCAAGGGGATGATGGTCAAAGGCTTTTCGTTTATACTATAAAATACAGATCTCGATAATCCTGGATTATATCAAGGACCGACTCTCAGGAAACCCCCTACGGCTTTGTAACGATATTGAAGACTCTTGGTAAGTCGATGTTGAAAAGAGTTTTGTAATATACCTAGTTAAAGTACTGTACAGTTGAAATACATTTAGCTACATTTTCCCACATTTAGATGCTAGATTCCACCATAGTCTGTATAGTCAGGAATTCATTCTCGCATAAAACTTTACTATGATTCAGCAAATGATTCTTTTAATTTTACGGCATTTTTTTTTTAGTCCAAAAAAGTGCTGTTTTCTATAAACGTAAATATCCACATGATCAAAATTTAACAGTTCAAACGGTTCATAAAAGAAACTTTTTTTAGTCCAGACTGTTTATTACGATTTATGCCAAACGTTTGTGCGTCGATTTTCCCTCCCACAGAATACAAAAAAAAATGATTCGTCTAAAAATACATCACTAACTAACGTTTTATTTAGCAACGTCTTCATAAAGTTATAATTAAACGCTCCGTCAGGTATTTTCTATTAAACTTAAGCGACCAGCTTGATCGCAATCGTGGGCTTCAAAAAGTTCGCATCGCTAACGTTAGCGTGCCTTATCATTTATCAAACTCCTCCTGTCCTGCATGAAAGATATTTTAATTGGAATCTATTTCAAGACAGGCGCAGAGTGAGCCATGGATGAAGTGAGAAATGGAGCACTTATTGAGAGTGTAATATCATTATAGATTAAAAATATGAAAAGTACAATATGAGTCTTAGTTATATCATGTAGATATTATTAAGTAACATGCCTGATGTTGTCAGCTTCAGAGAAATATCACATCCTTTGGTAGTGATGACACTACGAAAAGGGGTGAGTTTTCTGTGAAGCTTACAATACAAGATATTATTAAGAGTTCGCGGAACCTGCTCTAAAATTCCTCATAAATTCTTAGTGAAGACGATCTGTTAGGTGTAAACAGTACGGATCAACTTAATAGTTTTATTTTTCATAAAAGTCATAAATGATATCAAAGAACAAGCTTGACTTGTTCTTTGATAGAGAACAGTAGTTTCAAGATAGTGTGCTTATAATTGTTTAGTCATTCGTAAAAAGATAAAAGGAGCGATCACTTTTCACGGTACACATGTATCAATTTCGTTGTCATCAATCTACATTGTCACTCCATTTGCTACCTACTCTTCACAGTGAATGCACACATAGCATAAAAAATAAGATGTGAATCGCCACGGAGGCGATGCCATACATTTTAAACGCGACAGTCACTCGTCGATGTCGTAAATGAAACGATAAATCGTAGTTGCGCTTTTTTATTGAGCTCGTAAATCAATGTAGGTCTCTGTACTCTGTATGGAATAGCCTGGGATAGCCAATTTACATAGTGATATAAAAATGGGAATAAGAGGTTTAAGCGTGGGTTTATCAGACTAAATCCAAAGAATAAATAATATTACTACGCAAAGAAGCGTCACTCCCAAAAAAAAATGAAACAAATGTAAAATCTATGCACGAAAGAATAAAGTACATTTTAACTGGCAGCCGTACCGCCCACCTACTTTTATATTAGCCTAAACTTCCCATGAGCAAGCAAAAATGTACTGAATGTTTACGCGCGAAAGTTTATTTTTGTTTATCTGACGCCAAGGACATTGAAAGGTTACCGTCGGTCAAGCTCAATAGGGATGCGACTCGCGAGTTTAGACACAGTTAGGTGGGTATACGTTTTACGCATTTGTTAAATTATTAATAACATAAATACCTATGTTCCTCATGGAATTTTGTTTTTATCATCAACCTATATCTTTTTGGATTCATCATCGTTTACTTCATGGCTTACTTCACGGCACCTTTCGTGAGGAACAATTATATATATTAATATTATCTGTTTTACCTATTATTGTTATGTATAATTATTTCTCTTATTTGACCATGGCTCTTGGTCTATAATTTTATTTAGTCATAACTTTAAAGATTGTTATCGTCTGTGGCAAAGTAGCTAGTCCTTATCATTTTGCATTCAACCGACCAATTACTAACGCATACTGTTACAGGCCCCGCGTGGCGTGTCTTTGCAGGTAGTTACCTAGGTAAAAAAGTCGCGCAGCGAAATACGATCGCTGACCTTGAATGCGTAGTGTGGCCATTTTCTGAGTTTGAACGTGCGTAAACAACAAAGCAAACATCTTTCTACTTTCTACCGATCTTAATTCGACCTACCTACGTACCTACTCAGCTTAACGTGAGTAGGGTGATGTCAGGTTTGATATTCGTCTATTTTATCTTGGTCCTCTAGTAGGCCAAACTTGTAACCTACCTAATCATGGTCAGTTAAGCGGGGATACTTGAATGACATTAATAAGCACACCACAAGCAGGTAGCTAATTTTGTTGATCATTATTAAAGTACGATTATTAATTCCAGTTAGTAAATTGACATTTGTGCATTAATGAAATGTAGGTACCTACTAAATTAAATTGTATCAATGGTCATTTTACTGAGTGGAATTAATAATCGTATTTTAAATGTACTACATAGATAAATACGCACTTTTTTCTTACCTTTCAAGATCACGCGGTAGCGTGTGAAACGTGAGGCTTTTATCACTGCCATTATTTAGACAACCAAAAGTTATGCAGTATTTTTTTTTCTTCATAATAAATTAGATTATATACTACTCAAAAGAAAATAAGGGCCAACTGATATTTGTCGATTTATTAATTAATATTTAAATATTAGTAGTTATTATGACTGAATCTGATTAATATTAACGATTTTACTTGCAAATACACAAAAATTAAGTTTGTATTCCAATAAATCGTTAAATTAAATGAAATTGAATGAAAAGTGGGGAATTGCAGAAATGTATCAACTTACACAAAACATCAAAAAACTCGAAAAAATAACGTCTTCAATGTTCCAAAGTGTTCTTTAAAGCTTCTCTTTTAACTCTGTTCTCTCTGTGCTACTCATTTTAATGGATGTGGAATGTTCAGGATTAATTACCATACATTTTCTTTGGGATTCTCTACCAGCAGGTTTTCAGACAATTAATGAGATCCAGCTGGGTGTTGATGGGAATTTTACTTTCTTTAGCACTCCTCTTTAACTCATCTTTTAACTGCTGAATAAAACTTAGGTAAAAATCCTGAGTAGCCACTGTAACATCGTAATTCGAACGTCAGCGAATGTGTGCACTGTTAGTCGCGTCGTGTTCGCTCGACCACTATCCTGCTTGAAGATAAACTCAGGTATTCGTTGCGGTGCGAATGGGATACTGTGGAGTTGCACCACATTCGCAACGCAATTTTGAGCAGTTACAGCAACGTTATTACGAAGTGCGAGGTCAGTTTTGCGTGTTAGAGACAACCGCCCCAGAGCATAATTCAGATCTCATCGGAACAGTCTGTTTCAAGAGTGCAAAGATCTGAAACCTGTTGTTTAGATCTTCTCTATACGCTAATGAATCAGTCTTTATTAAAAAAAATAAGCCTGCAGTCATAAATAAAAAGCAATGAAGCCCATTCAAAACAGTTAAATAATTTTTCTCTTTGCAAATGTTTCACGATTTGCACCATACGCTCCAGTTAACTGGAGGAGAACCAAGCATCTTCTTGAGTATTGTTAGTCTTCATGGAGTCGATTCGGAACAGTCTAGTCAATTATAGGGGTGCCTGTAGCTCAACGCAATGGAGTTTGTACGGTCCGCACGGTAGATTTTCGCTCTATTTGCGCGGTTAATCAAACTTAATGGTCTTCTTAGGCTTTACTTATTTACTTTCTTCCTGGATCACGGCGTCTGGTGATATTACCCGTCTAAGACCACTTTCAAACTTTTTGAACCACTGGTTGCGAATATTCCACCATAAGACCTACCTGTTCTGGTTATGTCCCCCCTGGATTAGGGTAACACCCCAAGTGGCTGTTTTTGCATCCATATGTCTCCGAATAAATGGCATTATGAGATTAAACAATCGTTATAGCCTACTTGCTGTATAAGTCGAAGAAAACTCCTTTAGAAGTTTGAAAAATAAAATGCACCAAACCGTAAATCTAAGAAATCTCAAATATCTAATTAAAAAAAGTTATGAATTTCCAATTCTGCAGTAGAAACAATATTAATACTTGAAAGAAACTATAACAAGGTATTTACCGTCTATTATGTACACAGAATAAGAGTTATACTTGATTAAAGTGCAATTTAATAAGTGGCCCCTATTTTCTTTTGACGAGTATAGTTATAATACTGTTATGAAAACTTTTACGAAACTATAGGTAAATGTGCGTAAATAGACGTAACCGAACAAAAATATTTAGTTGATGAAGCGCGAGCGGAACGGGTAGCGCGTGGCACCCGACTGAATTGTCCACCACGAAGAGGCCCTCCACCCTACGTGCAGTTTTATACCTACGCCGCGGAGTGAACCAGGCCTGCTAAATCTTGACATGTCTATTGATATTGTGTCCCTTGTACTTTGCAACAAAAAAAATCCGAAAAAGTCAGTCTTGATTTTGGTGTTCCCCTTTTATTAGAAAAACACCCAGTGTTCACCGTTAATGAAGAACCACAAACCAAGCTAAATCACTTATGTAAAAAAATCTTCTATTCAAGAATTTTGGACGGCCAAAACGCCAGGTTTTCCAAGGAATTTTGATTTTCCATTCTCCCTTTCCCTTCATGGTACTATTTTCTATTTCCTGTTCAGGAATGTCTGTTAGGGTAATTATGAGTCTGTTATCGTGTGAAATTATCCGATAAAACTTTATTAAGTATCTTAATATCGCGTTACATGAATGATAAATACCGAGAACTTATCCGTGCTGCTGGGAATTAATACCAAAGGGACACGCAGAAGGTACACTTCAGACAAACCCTAAAAATTAGGAGAAGAAAGCAGTAGATAAATATGCGTAAGGCACACTTCTTTTTCTTTTAGAAAAACCTAGAACCTGACACCTAGGGAACCTCTAAAACACCAGGTCTCAGGAAGTTATAACGTATGGCTTTTTAACGAGACGCCTTGTCTTCTGGAGGTAGGCCCCCAGCGTAAAAAATAACTATCAGGGCACATTCCTGATACAGGTACAAGACTTGCAACAATGCCAAAATATTGGAAACACAAAGCAAAGAATAAACATAATAATTGTCTCGTTTTATATTCCGATGATAATCTGTATTATTCTTCTTAGTCTTTGGGGATACCCCTGTGGGTATCCCCAAAGACTCGCTGTGTACAGCAGCTTTGATAGGTTTAATTGTTTTGTATTGATGACAATACAATTATTGCTTTGTCTGAAGACAATTATGTTGGTCAATTCCCTCAACTCAAAGCAATCAAAATATCCACAAAATTATTATTCCTGACAAGTCACTGCTTCCTCAATTCAGAAATTCGTAAACCAAAGTCACAACTTCACAAGCAAATCATTTTTTCTTCAAATAGACCAGTCTCAGCAAGTTTTAAGTTGTCAAAACCCATTTTTTTTAAAATATCTTGCTACTTGATTGGGCATCACAAGAGATATGAATGGAAAGTACGGTAGGTGTATAAAAAGTAAATCTCTATGGAGAAGAACGGGCATGACACTCCATGGACACACCTTCTTAATCAACAAAATACTACAGAACCATTATTATAATCATTCATCTTGAGATACACCACAACTAGAACTAAAAATTAAACGATCTTACCCTCACAGGACCTCACTGCAATAAACTATGTTTATCACTTAAAAATAATTGCTGTCTATAAACTAAAGTTTATTTGATAGGGATAAGAAGCTCATTAAATACAAAATCCCACAACTGATACGGAAAGGGTGCACGACTTACTAGAGTATGATACTAAAGTTGATTCTGATAAAAGACACGACTTCTTAAACAAACGAAATATTCTTAAGAGCGCACCCTTAATCCCCAAAGCATTAGGCTACGGTATAACCTAATAGTACACCCTCATTTTGAAGGTTAAGTCCTATGTAAAAAGTTGCTATCAAATGGTCACAAATGAAGATGGTGACTACTGAGAAAATTGTAGTGGCAAAAGGGCCCTTGGGATTTAAATCCGGAACCTATATTATGAACATCAGACTCCGTACTTCAGACAAAACAACAAATGATATCACACATTTCTAAAAGGATGTAACACAAACAACTGCTATAGAAGACCATTATAAAAATTTGCATGACGAGAAGGATTTTTGCAATATTGCTAATGAAGTGAAGTAATAAATTATTGATATAGTGACAATACTCGTTGACCTTAAACTAGTCAACCACGCAGTTCCATGCCATTAATTAGGCAACAGTAAAAGATGGAAGCATCAAGTATAGGTTCCAGCAAACACAGATGAACGGATCTCAAATTGCAGGTTCATCTAAGGAGTGAAGTCTCCATGGATTGTTAATGCTACCAGAATCAGAAAATACGTTGCATCTTAACTTAGCTTGATGATGATACAAATGCACTGAATGGGAAACTGTTCTTCTAAGCGAAGCAAATCTTTATACATACATAGATGTGGCCCAAAACTTAGGCGACAGGAATGGCACTTTCTGTAGCGCCTGAAAGTGAGACGTTACCCGAATCACAGTGAAGCTGTGGTGGCTGTCTGTAGAGTTAAATATACTAAATTCGAAACTAATTACTAATGCTAACTGATATTCGCAGACATTTCTATTAATTTAATTTCAAATTAGGATGACTTTCGTACTTCCTCCATTTTCCTGTACTGCCGACGATCAGCTGTCTCTGGTAAGCCGAAGCCGATGCCTTGATCAAGGTTGTCGTGCACGCGCCGCATACCGCGAATCAAGATCACTATCGCCGTCTCTCTCCATCGTCGCCGGCGCAGCACTGTGAGAAACATTCCGACAGGAATTTAACATCTTATATGTACTTACATTGTAGATTTGCTATGTCGTCATAACATTTTAATGCCTATTCATTAGGTGTCTGCGGTATGTTGGTTTCCCGTTATGCAGGAAGAGTCATCAAAATGTGAACATGCATGTTTCCATGGTGAATTTGTAGGAATCAGATAGTTCTTGTTCCGGGGAGGCTTTTTTATATTGTCTTCAAAAAAGTTTTGTTTCCTAGATTCGAAGTCCTACAATGCGGACAGTCTTCAGCTTCTCACTTCATTTTCATCCACACCTTCTCAATTTTCGCCTGTTCTACCAACACTTGAGACTATTTTTTCAAGGACGATCACTTTTCCCTTTTTCCATGAGGATTCCCATCTATCGCTTGTTTGGGTATGTGATCGAAATCCCCTCGGAGCGTGTGATCGATTCTTATCTTAGACCGTTTCTATTTCAAGTGTACCATGGCTAAAGAAAAACTATTGCTCTTTTCCACACTTTCTATTGAAATTATATGTAATTTAATAGTTTCACTTTTCTATCGTAATACTAGTAGTATGTGAAGACAAGCGTTAACTTACTTAAACTTTCATATTTATTTTCAACATATAGATTGCCAGTAAATATGTTATTGGTCATGGCACTTGGTTATCCAGCTCAATATTCAATTTCACGGCATGATTCACGTGTGATACATATCATATTCCAGAAATAAAATGCAGTCGATTTATCTAGTTCCGGTCAAGTTGAGAAAGAAAGCATGAAACATTCCGACACAAAATTACCATTTCCAAAGCTGAAACTAAATGGATCGTTCCTAAAAGGGGTTGAAGAATAGGTTGGTACCCGAAGCATTAGTTCCACGTGCCAAAAAAGGGACAAAGGTTTTCATAATGGTAGAAAAATTAGAGCACATGTCAACGAGTCCCTTCAGGAAGGGTTGTAAAGTGTGTATGTGCATCCAAAGGGTCGTACCGCATATGTCACGCAAACAAACTGGCGTATAACGGCTCCCAAACGTCTGCGGGGCGGCGATGCGTGACGACCACGATACGGGAACTGGGACCGAGGGCGCTCCCCTGCGATAACACGCTATTACATCATTTTCAACCTGTACAGCGTAATTATACCCGCCATGTGTATATTAATGAGACCCATGAGTTTGCTTCTTTATTAAAATTTCAATGATTTTACAGCCCTCCCGTCCTCATTGTTTTTTAACACGGAAATGATTTGAATATGTGCCTAGCACCTTAGTACCTAAGTATCAGAGTGAAATACAAATGTATAATATCGATCGCAGTTTCTTCCCCTGCCTCGGTATCGCTTGCGCCACGTACGGCAATAATGTATTGGATTTAAAGATTGCAATATCGTAGTGAAGAGGTAATACCTGTCTGCTAGCAACATCCAATGACCTGTTTTCCACTAGACTTCACTAAAACCTGACGACAAATACCTAGAACAGCGAATAAATTTTATGTTAATTCTCCATTACGAGATTTACATAAAAAGTTAGTACCTACCTAGACAGAACTCGAGAATTGCGCTATAAAGTAAGCAACCTCAAAGAAAATTAAAGAACAAAAACTAAATTAAAATAAACACGACAGGGACTTTATATTTCTAAGAACAAACGTATTTTCAACAGAAATAAACTCTGTAGATGTTTCTAGACTTTACAAACTAAAAGAAAAAGTCTGAACTAAAAAGTAAATGCAAAAACAAACAAGAAAAATGGTTGAAGGTCAAAAGAAAACCAGGAACAAAAACGACTGCGACCTTCGACATTGAAACGTAATCCGTGTCTATATTTGAAGATGCTAATGCGGTCTACGTGATCGATGTGAATGTATTCGATGCAGAGTGCGATTACAATCATATCAACCCAATAACATCATTAAGGTACATTACGCAACCAGGCGCGTAATGGCTCGTAAGTGGCGGGTTACTGGCAAACACGCTTCGCCGCCAGCCACACACAACATCATTTTACAACGTAGCCAATCGTAACGGACACCCAAATTCCTGTTACACGGGTCAACAAGCCAGCCGATTAAGATACCCCAGATAAAAGTACACGAAGATAACGTTTGACCTCCCAAAATTGATCAGATTGCATTGCGCTCGGTGAAAAATCAGAGGCACGCCCCCGAAAATTATACACTACAAAGGCCTTAAAATATTTTGACTCACGTTTTAAATATTGTTCGTTCGTACACTGTTCATGAAGGGCCGATAAATTTAATTTCGTGTAGCTGAGAATTATTTCGAAATTAAATTCGCGTAATTAAATCGCGCAGTCATTCGAAATAAGTGATTGTAAAGGTATTTGTGCCAACAATAATTCTTAAGACTACGGCGGAACAATGTGAGTTTCTACTTATGTTTCATTAGTTAGAATGATCGAGCTTCTTTCTCATAAAGGATAGCATTCTATCCCTTAACAATCCTATGTCTTATATATACCCAAACCATTATTTAATGCAAGTACTTACTCAACGACTAAAATAACCATACTTATTTTGTAACCGACAACAAGTTAGGTAGGTATTGCAAATCTGCATACATATGCAGTCACTCCTTCATGGCATTAGGTAACAATATTGTTTGGCATACTCGATTATGACAAGGAGACACCTTTATTATGTCACATTAGGGTCCAGAATTGTCTACTAACTTCAGCACTTTTAATCCCTATTTAACTAAGTATATACTTTTTATTGTCAACGAACAGTTTTGAATTATCTACTGGCCGAAACCTAACAACGTCAAGTTGTGCGGTCAATATTGATACCAGTGCGGTTTCTGTGTTCTGTTGGTAGTAGCGGCTTTGAAGCTTTGACGTGTATGTAGGTAAGCTAATACGTTGACATAGGTCAGAGTAAACCCTTGCCGAAAGCTCTCTTGGTAACAATTTTTTGAATCATCAAATATTAGCCGTCTTCCTTTTCCTATCTGCTATTTTAAATTTGTGTACCTACTATTTTTGTAAACTTCTATTTATTCAATTATTTGAATCTGAACTTTGAATTCGAAATATTCGAGTCATTTTTAATTACCCGACATCAAAACATAAACGTCAATTTAACCTTATGCGAGTACTTTCAGTTAGATACGAGTACACCCTCGACTAAAATTGAACATGAAAAACTTTCAAATCAAAATATTGTAGACCTCCAGAATGAAAAGTCTCTTATAAATTCACTTACTCTAAAGTTTGATATATAAGACAGTTATTCTAATCTACAACATACATCTAGAAACAAAACTAAGAAGGCCACTTTAGGAGAATAATAATACAAATAACGATTGCGATTTAGACCCTCTGACGTAATAACCGCAGCCTACTTACAAACTAAAACTAAATGAAACCTAAGACACTGAATATCGTCCATAAGTAGCAGAAACTCATTAATCAGAAGCCTACATACTCTTAGCACAGACAGCCTATTTCTAGGTCCGTATTCACCTATTCACAAAGTTTCAAATCGCGATTACAAAACTATTACACAACATGGCGATAACCGCTTCAGAGTTCAGACACCATCAATTTCTCACACAGAAGCGCAAACTGATCTAATTATATTATGTTTGGGAGGCTTTGTCTTCTTACATCATATCTATAGCCTTAAGAGGCTACAAGAGATTGCGTAAACGCTTCTACAGGCGATACATCACTTTCTCCTCGTAGATATCTGGCTTTTATTTAGGTCGGCTTGACTCATGACTGGGCTTATGTATTCTGATAGCAGACGACTAAGCAATCCACTTTAAAAAGGTCATGTAGTAAAAGATACGGCCGTCGGATGGATACACGTGTTCTTGGAAACTCTTTTATCATTTTACCTTTTCTGAAAGGAAAATGGGTATCCTGGAACCATTATTTCTTCTTAAAAGAAACCAATACCATTGTTTTGATTTTCCCTATTAGCGACGACCTATAGGACCGATATATCAAAATTGACATTCATTTAAATACACCCACGTAATAAGATATACGAGCATAACTTTACGTAATTTCAACAGAACATAAATCTTAACATCAAAATTCCGAAAGTTATAAAACACGAATTTATTACTAAAGACATAATAAACACGGGTGATTATGATTTATATGATATAAAATATATCTACGTAACAGCATCACGAATACACGAACAGTTTTCATCTTATTTTTGTTGTTCGTCCGATCTGAAAGCACAATACAAAATTAATGACTGTTTTACGTGTCGTCGTAAACCACGGAACCCTCAGATAAAAATTCCTTGCACAGCGAAACAAAAAGTAATGTTTAGGGTGGAAAAAGTTTTACTACACGAAAACACTTCCTTTCGGATTATTCCGGTGTTTATGTTTTGGTTATTTTCTCTACACTTTCAGGATAAGACAGAAAAGTATCAATAAAATCATACTACTGATCAAAATGTGTAACTCTGTAGATGTATCAATGGATATACGAATTAGGATTATGTTACTATTTCACGCAAAAATCTGGATGAAAGGTTCAATTGATAATACGATCCCGTGGGTGCGTTTCCTACAGGGGCAAATCTTTTTAATAAAAAAAGGAATTATAGTTTATTAATTGTCCCATGAGATAGTACGAGCTACATTCTAAAAATAAACTTTAAATCCTACGAATAAAGTCTTTAAATCTAACGAACCGAGACGGCAATTGCTTTGGTTAACTAACGTCCTATTAATCTCCTGCTAATCTCAGGATTTGTAAAGAGTCTAATTTAAAAGTTATAACGGACACCGAGTTAATTAAAAGATAGTCAGTGTAGCAACACTACGTACTGTTGTAGAATAGAGAATTTATACTGGAAGAACTTGAGAAGTGTGTTAATATGAACCTTCTAGTTAGGGAGATCTTAAGATCAAAATTCAAACTATTTCTCTGTTTTATATCAGTTCCGACCCAAATCTTGTCAAAGGCTCAAATAAACAGGCTTTTACTAGGAAAACTAACTCCATCATAATTTTATACTTTGGCACCTCTGATCTAGAACAGAATGATAAGCAAACCCTAAACTTTTACGATCCAATTCAACGCATCCATTAGCACGATATCTTATTTTTCTATGAGCATAACCACAGAAATATTAAAAACGTCTATGCCCATAAACCATGATATATCATAGTAATGAAAAAAGAAAATTAAAATTCAAGTATAACTTAATTTGATGTACAGACAGAAAGCTTGATAAACTACTCTGTGAAGGGTGTGTTTACACCTTGTACATTTATGGTTCTCTCAGCCAAGCCTGCACAGTTATGTATAAATATGTAGTGAGAAACCATCACTATATGGACACATTTGTCTCACATGACAGGGGTGCCACCTACACCCATCTAGGGCCATTACACATATGGCATTTATTACTCACGCATATATCTAATCTGAATGATGGCGTTAAAGCTCCAAACTAAAGCTATTAAACGAAGCATAAATGGGTCCGTTGCGTAATAAAATCTTATTTGTCATAGCAAAATCAATTACCATCAACATGATAATTGAGCCGTCCTATATTTTGAGTTAATTGTGGGACCAAATATTTACAATCTAATCAAGATTATTTCCGGAACAAATTGATTTGATCTGTCTTGAAAACAAATAAATTCTCAAGCTTTGGAACATCCGTCTTGGTTACGTCTTCGACAACATAAAATGTAAATTCTGAATTGTATAAGGTGCAGGAAGTCTTGGTGCAGAGACAAGATCCATAAAAGATTTTCTGTTTAGAAAAGATGATTGAAGAAATATCGTTTTCAAAACGACTTCAAGTTACAATACATGATTTGAATTTGATTTTCAATTTCAATAAATTTTATGTCTCCGTTGGTGTAATATCGAAAGAGTTTTTGTTTCATGATGATTTATATTCAGAACAAATAAAAAACTATGTCCTGAAATTAAAAAGTGGAAAATCCGAGAAACTCGTGCGATCTGGTAACACTATACCAGTGAATGACGCTAGTTCGATTCTCGCGGTCGACTGGTCCAGTTAATACGATACCACCATTTGCATCGAGTCATCTATTCAAATTGATGATTGAGATACTTCGAAGTGTAAATAAATTGATTTCAATCCATTTGAACGCAGCATTGGTTCTGTAACACACGAATAGATAATTTTCATTTTAATTAAGGCGATTCTCACACAATGGGGCTGCTTTCCTAGCGGTGCGTACCCGCGAGGAGACAGTTTGTGACGTTCATCCGCGCGGACGTGCGGTTTACGTGTGTCAGGTATCAACGGATTTGATACAAGGTAATTTGACATAAAATCTGTTTAACTGCCTAGTCTTGCGGAAAAGGGGTGTTAACCACCTAAACGGGAATCATGGACGTTAATTCATCTAACTGCAACTGGTTGTTACTGTTAACGGTCATTACTGGTTGCACCTAGTATCTAAAGTGGAAGTGGATTCCACGGATACGGTGCTTAATAACTTCAACCATGGAAGTAAGATTGATGAAATATGCAAAGTAATATTTTCTCTTTTTCCTTAAAAGAAACTTGATATGAGCTGTAGTACAGTGTTTAGTAAGTCGTCCATAGTTTGGCTTGCAAAATTTATTGGTCTATCTTTCACAGTTATGTCTGATCAGTTGATTACAAGATGGTATTAGTACATATAAAATAATATATGTATCAATGCATTGTTTAATTGCGTATTAAACCCCAGGCAGTCGCTCGTGTAGCATCCGCGTTTTTGTCGCATCGCCATTCATGGCGCAGACTATTGCCTATTGTCCTTGATGAGATGCGGCAGAGGTTAAACGTTCTTTTTAAACTCTTTGATGAGTTCCTTTGTCATGAATCAACCAGTTCCCTCATAACTCAGATAAAAAGTACATGTTGTATTCATGTTAACTATGTAATACTTCATGTTTCCCAAACTATTAAGTTCGCCACAATAACGTTTTTGCGAAATTAAATCGTGAGTAACTTTCCTTTATTTTTATGAAATATCTCAGCAATGGATAAAATTTGCGGCTTTCGCATTTATTGCTTAATTTCGTAATCGGAACACAGTACGATTTATTGAATGTTTTTCGAGTTTGTTTTTGTTGTAATCGATTAAAGAAGATAGACAAAAAAAGTAAAACACTGGAATGTTGGACTTGGACGGTCTTTTGTTTGTTGTTCCCAACTTATTTCGGATCAACCACAAAACAACAATAGGTAGTAAAGTTCAACCCACAAAGTAGCACTAACAGCAAAGCTCCATCAGTCATTTGGGTGTCATGAATGGCGAAATATCCATTAAAGATTTCCTTTTCATGGCTTTCATAACCGGCGTCGTCGTGGGTAGCCATATTGGATTTCAGTGAGGAATTTCCCGGGATTTTATAATTTTTTTTCGCTTGCAGCTCACTGTTGCTGCTTTAAACCGCTTGATGTTTCATTCAGAGTTCATTAAACAGAAATGTGGAGTACTGAGATGAAAAATGTTCGCCTTATTTTGTATGAGTTTTTATGACTGGGTATATTATGCCTGCCATATATTGACACTCTTGCCATAAAATGTTTTGTGAAACTTAATGAATTTTGAACATTTGTAGGAGATTTAGTATCAAAATTATAGACATAGATTATCATCAAGTTAATAATAAATTAGGTGTCTAACCGAATTAAATTTTAAATCATTTGATTCGTTATGTCAAAAAGTCTATAATAGTCGTAAGAACGTGGTCGTTACTGCATCCGTGTGTGATGATTTGCTTTGTATTTTAACAATATTGGTACCAAATTCGGCTTCAGTGACTAAGTTAGGCTTTATTCGCTATAAATCAATTTTAAAGACTTCTCGTCAAATAAAGACATGTCTCATATAACTGAATACGTAACAATATGATTGTGGGCGTTTTCTATTATTATCGCCTTCTTTCATATTCGTCCAAATGTAACTGAGATATGAATAGAAAAATAAAATTATAGGGTAACACAACACGTGCAATCTTGCACAGTAAACTCTTTGAAATAAGATCATTTGCGTCATTGGTGCACATGCGAAGATCATGCGATCATCTCACGCGAACTGATCTAGTCTCAAGAAACGTTTTAGAAAAAGAATACTCATGTGTTCTGTGCGTTTCGTTCGCCGTTGAATGAACTCGCCATATATTTGTATCCCTCGTTGCATGCATGCAAGTTTTATGCACTTAAAATACACCATTCCTGAACATATTGGCTTCTTTAAAAATATACTGTTCAGTATGTGACACGGTGGCGACGCGCCTGCAGCGAATTTCTAATTTGGTACAGATTTCAGACAAAAAGGAACAAGTTTTGTTATGGGACGGGAATAAAGAACGAATGCTAAAATACTAAAACTTCTCCCACTAACGAGTAACGTTAGCTCATATTATCAGTGGTTATTGTAAATCGAACTAAAGTCAGTAAAGTTGCATTAGTTTGCTCAACTAACAACCGAAAACCATACAATATCCTAAAAATAAGTATTAAAACCTAATAGGAAATGCAAAATAAATGTTCCATCCAGGATGCTTTCGATGGTAAGAATATAAATTTAACCATAATTACCTGCAAATTATGGATAAGGAATAAGTGGGAGGAGTCCGGATACCGAAACGGAAGCTCAGTGTGGCGGGACGACTGCGGAATCGCCAGTTTTGTTTTTTTCTTCCGTGGTAAATTCGAATTATATTTGCAGTAGACGCGCAAAATGTAAACTGAATAGTTCTTTGACCACCACCGCCTCTTCTTTTCGTAGTTTTGGAATTATTTCTCCTTTACCATCCAACAATTCCTTAAGATTCCGTTGACCGTTAGCAAGGACCGAAATAGTTCCGCCAGGTCCATTTGGCAGTCGTCATAGCTCAGATTTACTAGAAAGCTGTAATTCACCAACAAAGTCATAAATAAAATAAAAGCCAAGAAAAAATGAAAACACCAATATTGGTCATTGACTTTTCTCAGCGGTTTTTGACACTCAATCAAAATGCAAACGCGGACGTTATTATCATTACCAAGCATCATCGGACCCCATCAATCTAACTTTTAAGTAGGTTTGGGTAGATAAAGCAGAAGCTCCAATGGACCGCCCTTCGGAGCTTTGAGTTCGTGAGCCGAACTTCCCCGAAGCCCCGAACACGGCACGAACAAGTGAAGCCGCCGTGAATACCAGTCGGAAACGAAATATCGTCGTATCAGTACGTCTCAGTCGCCCGCGCGCACGCGAACCCAAGTTATTCTCTTCGTCACACACTTGTGACTGTAAGTGGAGTGAAACTTATGAAAATCTGAAGAAATAGTTGTCAAACAGTTTAGTGTTACTTTACAGGAGTTGTTCAATGGATTTTTCTGACACACAGTGGACGTTCGCGCCACGAAATTGTTTTTGTTTGCACGGTTTGAGCCGGTGCACTAATTGCTGTTGCGGAGGTAAGCAAGATTTTTTTCGTTATAATTGTTAATGGATGTAGCTGGACTTCGTTTCATTTGTCGTTCGCTTTTATATAATTATTTCGAAATAATTGCTTGAATAGAGAACAGGTTTACTTACGAAGTTAACAACAAGAAACGAAGACAAATAAACTCGTATACCGGCAACGACTGGCAACGTCTTCTTTGTAATCATCGCTATTAAAAACCTGCATTTTATCCTGTTTCATTTTTATTCTGCGTCTGAAGCTTTATTCTTCATTGGAATCAGTCAAGTCATTATACTCTTATTCATTTGGTCACAAATCATTCATCCCATGTTCCAGAGAGTATAAAAAAGCTACCTTTTGCGTGTTTATATCTATCGGGCCGGCTCATCCGCCGACGGTAACCGGTTCTTGTCCAGATGATAGTTTGTTATTATTTTTTGCCCCGAGCGGGTATCTCAGTGGTCCGGTATCGAAAGAACCACTACCATCTTACGCCATGTGGCGTCGCCTGTACAATAAGAATTTGTATTCGGTATGTCGCTAATGAGCCTCAGGAATTATGTGACATGGAATGTACGCAACTTATCATACACAAACATGGCAGAAGATATGCCTGTAGCATATTTGAAGCTCAAAGCATTTTCATAATATTCCCTCTGAATAAAGTCAGGAGACAGAAGCGTTTAAACTTTGATAACAAAGCTAATTTGACTTAAGAGAGAATTATTTTGACATTTTCAGTCCTCCAAACTTTGGAGAATATTTTAGCTTATTTACTTTGAGTAACGGGTTGTAGTACTTTGTCATAACTGAGTGTAACTTTGCTTTAATAAACATCAAATTCTAAAGCGATAGAAGATTGACGTACAAACATCAACTTGCAGTATTATCAATAACCTAAACGTAGGTGAGAAGATAATGATCAGAATCATAAGAATCATCAAGAGATCATAAGAATGTTGTGTCGTTCAGCGGTAAGAAATCGTAGTGGTGTAGTGTGTTGCTCTAAGCTCTCATTGATTAATTTTTCAATTTAGTTTTCAAGTTTTTTAAAGTTTTCTCGACTTTCCTTCGTTCCTACTGTAGGCACAAAACATCGTCAAGACGTTTCGGCAGAACAAAAAATTATAATATCTTTCTGCTGTTTTTTTCGCCTTAACTTCCACGAGATGAGAAAATGATATGAGATAGCTATGTGAGATATAATTCCAATATGTTTTAATGAACCTACCTATATTGTATCTCTTAGCAGAAAACTATATCGAAGAAGATGATACGGTACTTGCCTCATCAAACTATAATTAAATTTGTCTTCGGCGCCGGGCTTACGAGACAGAATATTAAAATTCCTCGCCTTATCCTCTCTCAAACGAACTCTTTTATTGATGCAACTCCTACGGAAACTGTTTCCTTGGTACATCTGATATCGTCAATTAATTTATCTAGCGTTAAGATGATCGGTTTTCTCGCGTTCATTAAAATTCTGTCTTCGATCCAGTGATTGGTTTTACTTAAGATAACAAATCTAATCCGCCATGCTTAAGTTTAAATGCGGAGTAACTGAAACGAGATTTTATACAATTCGATAGTTGTTAAGCTTTGTCGTCGGTGTCTGTGTAATGGTGATGTAAGAATTATAACACGTTTGCGTATTGTTTTAAGGTTGTTTATGCCAGTCGTCTGTTCAAGGCAATTTATTCTGTTCAAATAACATTTACGTCTTTTCATCATTATCATCATCTGCCTAACGTTTTCATACTATATTGAAGTCAACTTTAGCCTAACTTGATGGTGTTGAACACATTGAGCTATTACTACTACGTATAGAGACGACACCACGCATCCCACTGTGTCACATCCAGGATGAGTGCGCGCGCCTAGAGCACGCCACAGAGCTGTCAAACAATTGAATGAACTTGTGCGCGTGCACTCATCCTGGATGGGACATACATAGTGGTGATACGTGGTGTCATCTCTATACGTAGTAATAAGAGCTCAATGGTTGAATACCAGTATTTTATGTGAAGCGACTCTACAGCCCAGTTAGCACTGGTTCATAAGATAGCACTAGTTGTCAGACCTTCGGGTTTCTCCGTCTTTTACTGACAATTATTATCTCTTTCACTGACGATTGCGTTGTTAAGGACATTACAAGTTCTGATAACCACAACTGCGGTGTTACACACAGTTATTTATTTACCAAGAAATACATTATTTGATTATCAAATACTTACTTATCTTATGTTTATTTATGGCCGTCGCCACCGGAATGCAGTGTTTACCTCAATATCGATCTAAAAATAAATAATTGGTTCTAAACGTGCACTAAGCCACATTTTAATTGCCGTAAAATGATTACTTGGCTAAATTGCGAAAATATGTGGCTTGGCCTACTTTAAATACGCAAAATGAATAAATGCAATGTTGCACTGCGTTTTAGTAAGGCTTTAGTGTAATTTAGGATCGTTAAGGTTAATCGCCATTTTTGTATTAATGAATCGATCCATTTCGGATAAAAGTTTATGTTACACGGCGACCAATCAAGCTATGACTAGAATAAGTTAACTGTTGGCTGTATGGGACGATGATATACAGCGAGATAAAGTTATACTGGATAGGTATCCTTTATTGCCTCTATAAGCGTATCCTATAGTTGTGTCCAATGACAAATCTAGCACTTTATTACAATAGATTATCGTCATCCATTCAATAACGTTTGTTGTATCAAATACACCTTTTCAATAATAGTCGTATCGCTCATTTTTACGAGATCAGTATCCATAAACGGATAAAACCTACAGGATAAACCTCTAAGAGGATAAAGGATCAACAAGACTCGATAATGGATTGAAACACATCCCTAAACTGATGACATTACTTACAAGCTAAATCTTTAGAAAGCTCTTTCGGGATGAAAGTCCTTGCTATTTAATAATAAATATGTGATGGTATGTTGATAAACCGTAGGTTCACATTGGTTTGACGTTATTCAGCAACTGCGCAACACTAATACTAGATTTTCATCGTTGGAAAACTGATTATGTGCATACAATCTTCACCTCTTTATTGTCTCTCAAATCATTTCTATGGCCTCAGATTTACACGCTTACAGAATTTGCCAGCGCTCCTCATAGGAAAAATTCAAATAGTTTTAAAAAATCCCAATCACCATAAGCATCATCTTCTTGCCTTTATCCAATTCTACTTGTTTGGCACAAACTATTTTTTTCTAACATTATCTGCTGCCAGACGGCTCGTCTTCATTAACTCTTATTTCTTTCTTATATTTTGACCTTCCAGACCTTCACCTTTCATTAACACTCGTACCCAATGACTCTTTTACTCTCATTCATTTCATCCTTCCTAATCACATGTCTATACCAAAACAGACGACTCCCTTTCAATTCTTCAATATCATACGTCTTTTAAACTTCCCCTAGTAAACTGCAAATATAGAAATTCCCAATATAGTAAGACATATCGGTTTCTTGCTAGCACAACTTATCACATCCTGTCAATAATTTCTGAGTCAGGACTCGGAAACTAATCATATGAGTTAGTTCATGTGACGTTGTGACCTATCTGCAGACGCTGGCGTCGCTGATAACACAGGGTAATGTCCTGGAGACATCCGGTGAGACAAAGCTTCCTACGTAGATCATTTACGCAAGTAACTGATAACAACTTTATGAATAAGAGACAGTAAAATTTCACAATTACCGCTTCAACAGCGTCTAACAAATTCCATCTTTATGCAGCAGTGTTAAAGATCAGACTTAATTGCAAATCTTGAGTCATGTGTTGTGTAATCCGGGTTAATTTTGTAATAATAGGTTGGGCTTGGTGCTTTAAAGTTCATGCTAATGTTGTTTCTCTTTTGCAGAAGTTGGTAGTCAAGGTATTATTATAATTAAAGCACATACATAATTCGATACACATTTAGCTAAAATGCCAACATAAAAGCTTAGTATCTATTTTATATTTTGATGTACATTTTGTTAAATCGTCATACTCTATAAAGAATGGAAAATATCAATCCCTTTTACGTTTTGACTAAAAAGTTTCATATTTTGGTAGACAGCTAATTTAACCTAAACAGAGTAAATAGATAATATCTTTTCCCAACGGAATCAACGGATACATTAGAAGGCTTCAATAAAAAACAAACTTCCCCTAAATTTATTCATCCGTATCATTCGCCCGGTAAGGTGTATCATCCCCTCAATAAAAGTAAATTCAGCAATTTTAAGTTGGAGACCGTTAAAAACATCTGCTTAGCAAAGATGGGGGCGAAACAAAAAAAAACCAAGCTTCCGTTTATTTCATATGCATCGAAGGTGGACAATTTCTCTAGGAAGCAATAGAATCATTATTTATCACTCAATTAGACGCTAATTCATTTAGAATTGTGTAAATAAGTTTCCTGAGATCCAACAATTTGAATATTCAAATAGATGTAACGGTTGTAACAAACTTTTTATGCCATTAATTGGTAAAACATAACATAACATGAATGTTAGCGGTAACAGTTGCACAAGATATTATAATGATGTAAGAACCCGTACCCGAACATTGGGACATCATATTTACAATCAGAACGCTCCCAGAATATTTTAATCTACTTGAACACGTTATATGCTTACTGATTAGTAAGACACGGTACATTTGGTAGCTCTCAGTACTACACAGTTCGAGGTTGATATTAAAATCGAAATCCCTACCGATGAAATCCAACAGATGGTTCCTTCGCATGCAGAAATAGATACTAATCATATAATAGTGACCGGGTAACGGAAATACTATTTAAAAGCAATGGGAACATCCAGATCTGGCCCACCTGACGTGGGGGTGGTTAGGATATAAATAATGTGCCAATTCCACCGCCCGGCTTTGTCGACACAGTTGCAGTACATTGCCACGTCCAAACGAAATGTTCTCGAAATAATGCTCCGTTGAATGGACGCCAAAGTGTGGAAGTTGCGGTGTTAGATATCGGAAGTCTTCAAAGCCTTGGACATCGTAAAATGTGGGTGGATAATAATTTAATGGACTTACAAAATGGTGCGAAATTGTATATTGCCAGCCCACTATTATTAAAAAGTAATTTTACAATGGACATTATAATTTTTGGAGCCTTTTTTTGGGTCTGTGGCAAGTTATGCCTTTGTGGGTGTTAACCGCACAACAAAATGCACAGTAATAAAACATTAAACCATAAACTTTTTACTGTACTCTCATCTGTCGTCGTCATTTTTTTTTTTTTTTATGTATGTCCCATACGAAATTCCATTCCATTTCCACAATGCCAAACAGCTAGAAGGTAAGCAATAATAGTGATCACTATTAACTTGTCTTGATTTGTATTTTCACTGAGGTTTTACTTGTATGTAAAATATTTTCATTACGTTCACAATTCTTCTTCGTCGTGTGGATTATTCCTTTATTATAATTTGACCAAATCTCTGCCATTAAGTTCGGTAAGACGTCATGTTCAGTTACTTATTTCTGACAGTAATAAGCTTGCCAATGTTTGGAACAATACAATGACGCCATTACCACAAGGATACTGTGAAATCACGTAAAACACAGTCATCGCGATACTAGTATAACAGGTGGGACGTGCAATACCAGTCGTTAGCATACTGTACAGGCGTGATATTCGGCAAGACCGGAATTCTGTCCAGTCAAATTTATGCTGCTTGCGACACTACGCAGCTCCACAGTACACAACTGTGGCGAAATGTCGCCCTCTTTCATTCTAACACTTCATCTATCATTGTCTCCTCTAATATACACACTACTTTGTCCCCACGTCTCCTCGCCATCAACGTTTCAACGACCATCCGATCTCACGCTAATATTATTTCCCCATTCAATAGACATAATCTTCTCCTTATTGCTTTTCAATCTTCGACGGTGGTCTCATTTCCTTTCGTCAATAAAGAATAATGTAATGGTTTACCAGGATAAACTGATCCGTGTCAGTGTAAGTTAACTCGAAAGGATTTAATGATAGAGTACGTTTTACTTTGTCAAGAATGTTGCGAGCGCGTTGACTGAAGGAGCAGTGAACTTTGCGGAGTGTCGAGGCTCTTCTACACCTGAGGTTCACTCGCCATTAGTTCCGACAATTTAAAGCTTCAAGATAGATATCACGTGCTTATCACACATTTGGTGGTCGAGAGAACTTAATGACGAGACTATTTACTCGACGAGAATGCTGAGAACGTTTATACTCTCTCTAATGAAGCTATTACAGCCAAACCTAATGACGCAATCTTTCTTATTCCTCAGAGTCATGGCCATCAAAAATATATACACTTAAGTACTTGAGGAATTATTTATATACGTATCTACTTATATTTTATAAGAATTCCAGCAAGTCATCCAAGCAATAAGCTGAAAAATTGCGTCGTAATTGGTTTTCGATGAGAAAACGAATTTATAACAGGGCACGAGTACTTCAAGTCTTTGATTGGCGTAATAATGAGTTCAAGTTTATAATTAGGAACGAATATTACGACCTAAAATGGTATAATTGTTTGGGCAATTTATTTAATAACGAAGTTAATTTGTGTTTTTCACACGAATGTGTAACTTCATTCGAGTCTGAAGCCCGGTTTAATTGAAATTGTGTTGTTCTATCTGAATAATTTTGATGGATGTTGGGAACGCGTTCAGTTGCGTGTGTATGTAATTTATTTCTGGTGAGCGAGTGGACTTTTACGGCGAAGTGAGTGACTATTTTAAGTGCTCCCGTCATGCCAGCCGGCATGCACCGACATCGGCATGGTCGTGACGGAATAACGCTTAACTTCAGTCCTCGAATAATTAACAAATTAGTTCCCCTACTGAATGAATTTAAACTGAGGTTTACCTACGACATCTATCTTAATTCTTCGGCTAGCTGATAAATTAATTCATCAGTCATTGACCAACGAATCAATGTAGCTGTTTGTTTTTTCAAGTTTGTAGGTACCTACGCGATCATTAATCGTGATACACGACTTCAAGTTTTTGTTACAAAGAACCAAGAAAAAACCTTATAAAAACCCAGCTATATTTGAGTATTAATAGAGATACAAACAAGGTGATTTTGTCTTTACTCGGAGCGTACCGCATAACTTACAAGAACAAGCGGACTGAATGTAGTGCAATTATGCACTGTTAACGGTATAATAATTCTAGAGTATTGTTGGCCAATACCGGGTGACTTGTTGTTCGTAATAATGGAGTAGGCAGGTGGTAGAAGTTTGCCTTTAAACGTACTGCCGACGAAACATAACCCTATTATGGCGAGCTCACGACTTCTGTGAGAACGAAATGGTTTTGTGAACATCTTTACAATATGATTGAGTATACGTAAAACATTGCTGACTGAAGGTGTGTAAGGTATATTTTGTTTGTACAAGTGACGTACCTAATGTCAATTGGTTCTTGGTATTCTTATGTTTAGTAGGCGTTTCGATACAGTTGAAATAATACGCTTTGGTAATATCTCAAAGCGTTTTTAAATTACCGAAAACGAAAAAAACAACGGTTGGACTATCGTTTAGTGTTATGCGATAGTTGGTCCGTTGTTTTCCAACTAAGACAAGAGGAGATGTGTGTAATTTTGGATATTATATCAAACAAAGAAACAGTCAAAGTTGAGAAAAAATAAAACAAAAGGACTAAACAATAGTTCCGGTAAAAAACAAGATCCAAAAAGCCCAAAACAATGAGAATTACTTCTACACAAAAAAACTGCCCCACAACACATTTGTTTTTTTTTTTATCAAAATGATTCCTCGCGGCCATGTTTACTATAATTGCGGGGCTTCTGACAATAAATAGTCGTCATTAGGACTGCGGGCAAGGGCCATTATGTCACCGCCACCAGACTAAAACGGCTCTGCTTCAAGGGCCTTTGTACCAACCACTTACACCTTTCCAAACTACGGGCTTTTCCTCACTAATTACTTGGTCCTTGGTCTAGCACGTATGTTCCCGGCTTTTAAAATTTTAAACATTGTCCTCCAAGCATGAATTTTACTGTTTTTTGTTATGAAAAACTGCATTCTAGTTCTGTTGTCTACTTTTGAGATTATCATTTTTGAGAGTTTTATGTCAACTTCCATAATTTTGTCTGTTATTTTCTTCAAACAATATACGAACAGTGAATAAATCAAGTCAAAATATTTTACTTCACACGGGCCTCAATGGGCACTTATAAAACATCGAAAAAAAATGGCACTGTTCGCGTTGGTCGTTTCCATGGAGAAAAACCAGCAAGAAACTCCATCGTTATTCTTTTAAAAATATTTGTTTTTACAATCTTATTATTGGAGTTTCATATTACATAAACACAAGGGAACATCGTAAACACGATAAGAAGAGGAAACTCTTAACAAAAATAAAAAAAAGTATATAATGAACACGAATTTTACAGTATCTGAATATTCCAGGCTTTCAGGAACCGAGAAAGTATAACAATTTATGTTATACTTTCTCGGTTCCTGAAAGCCTGGAATATTAGAAGGATTTATAATATAAGGATATAGTTATAATAGAAGGATTAGGCAGAGGTGTAACTTTATTACGTCCCAAGTAAAAGGGGCGAAGAACTATAATAATTTTAATAAAGACATTATGTAATAAATTTAAAATTAAATTTTGCGTAAATTAATAAATAAAAAGGGGTGAGCTTATTGGCGTCAACGGAGAAGAGTATGACTAGGATTACATAAATTCCATAAAGTATTTTTAAGGCACCTTCGGCAGTTGGCACACGCTATACTGTTGAAGATTTTTCCACTGACTGACTGGCAAATGGTTAATCACTTAGCCCCGCAGCATGAGTAATTCTCGTGCAGACACGAGAAGAATGGATGCTTGTGTCATCATGGTGATGTTTCTATAATACAGGTACGGAGAAAGCTCAGCGGTAACACAAAGTGCAGTATAATGCAACTCATAGTTTATTGCCTAAGTGACGACATGGAATGCAAGCGAGGTGTCATGAAGAAATGAGAATTTTAATAAGGTTTATTGGTTATGTAAAGTAGGTAAAGTCGTAATTTATTTTGAGGTTAAAGTTGCTGAACTTTAATGCAATGCTGTCTTTTGTCGGAGCTTTTGCTAGTTAGTCACAGTAAAACATTTAAGGATGAGTTTTGCATTGAAGTCACCAAATTTGGATAGATGTTTGTTACGTTAATACACAAAAACAGCTGAACGGATTATGAGAAAATTTTACATACAGATAGTTTATAACCCGGATAACACACATTAATACTTTTTATCCCGTTAACTCGTTCATGTCGGATAATAATCGACTTCCACGCAATGCAATGCTGCAGGCATACGATAATATTTTATAATGCGCATTTAGCTTCAAGCTTTACAAGAAAATAAGCCCACACAGACATGCGATAATCTATAACTATTTCCGTGTTAGTCTGGGAAATAAATAAAATAAAAGAATGAATAAGAAACATTTTCCCGCGCCACTTATCATCCAGGGGAAAATGCATGATTTAGTTGCGGGCACTCTGGTCTTTTTATACTCTTTGTCTAAACCTAATTACACACGTCATCGTACTTTTTCTTGGCATTATAAGTTGTTAAGTTCTCAGTTGAATCGCCCGCACTAATGATTATCGTGTTGGACTTTTTCAAACAACATATTTTTCTTCGCCTGTTAAGTAGGTATTGGTCCTTTGATCCGCGCGTTACGCATCGTGTGTTTAATCTTACGCGCTCTTCATTTCTTTTTCTTTTCAATGGCTACCAAGATTGTTCAGTCACACTTTCATTTTAAAAAATCCAGTAATGTTTTAGTTGCAAAAGACATAAACGCAGGTAACTGAAGTGTCGTGGTAAATGAAAGACATTTGTACTCGATGAGGTCTCGATTTAATGTGTCTTTACATACAATGAGAGTACATGATCTTAGCATATTGCTTACATAGCTAATCCTAAATAAGGTGTGATTACACACACATACATAATAACACTAATGATACTTGCTTACACACACTACACCTCCGGGGGTAAAAGAAAAAAATAATAATTAGAGCTCATAATTATTTTTTTTTTTGTACATTAGGTTATTAAGACAACAATAAAAAAAAATACAAATATATTATTAACTATGGAACAATTTAGTTCTGTCCTTATGAATCAATTCAATTTTATTTTGTTTTAGAATTTTGACGTTAGGACCCATATCTTCTAACACAATATAAGGGCCTTTAAAAATATTATCCAATTTCTTTGTTCCTTCACTTTTGACTAAAACTAAATCGTCTTTATTATAAGTAACTGGATGACATTTCTTATCATATGCTAATTTTCTATTTTCCTTACTAGTTTCTAAATTATGTTTAGCGTCTTTTAGTGCTATCTGTAGCCTATATCTTAAATCTAAAGAGTAGTCATTGGGATTATATAATGGTTCTATTCTAGTACAATTCTTAATATTATTAGGAATATTACATGTCCTGCCGAAAATTAGTTCGAAGGGCGTGTACTTCGTCTCAGAGTGGACGGTATTATTATAACTGAAACACCAAAATGGTATCCAGTGTGACCAGTCATAGCCGTTATCGCCTGAATAAGTCCTTAGAAAAGCGCCTAAATGCTTATGAGCATTTTCAAGAGAACCGATCGATTGATGGTGGTACGCTGTGGACGTTAGCTTTTCTATTTTTAATAATTTGCAAACTTCAACCATAGTGCTTGAAATAAATTCTGTACCTCTATCAGTTGCTATAGCTTTAGGTATACCGAAACGTAAAATAAAATTTTGTATAACTGATCTTGCTACAGTTATGGCTTCTTTATTTTTAATAGGATATGCTTCAATAAATTTAGTTAGTTCACATTGTATTGTTACGAGGTAACAATTTCCTTCCTCGTCTTTATCTAAAGGACCTACCAAATCTAAAAATATTTTTTCAAAACCTGATGACGCAGTCGTTGTGATCGTCATCGGCTGTTTTGTGTACCTACTATATTTAGTCTTCTGACATGTAGAACACTTCTTTACAAAATCCTGAACATCTTTATCGATACCTGGCCAGAAATATCGTCTCTTGATGTTGTTAGTCATTCTGCGGACCCCAGCATGTCCACTGGTAGGCAGTAAATGAAAGTCATTTAAAACACATTGTTTTTCACTATGATTATCTATTCTTTCTACTCCTCTTAGTATGCATACTCTCGGACCGGTCCAATCTTTTATTGTTTGTATTTCACTACACAAATCTTTTATAAACTCTTCGTTTTCATTATTTTTAACTATGCATACTTCTTTTACTTTTATATTATAGCTAAACTTCTCTAACTTTGTCACAAATTCGGCTCGCGAGAAATGTGCCGTAAAGTTGAGATTTACACATAACAACACTTTACTAGGGATGTAAGCGAGACACTCGTCTTCAACACTTATCAAATTATCTCTTCTATATTTATCCACTTTTTCTTTCTCTATCAAAATCATCTCCACGACATCACTCGGCTTCCTCAGTAACTCCACGACTCTAGGCTGATCAGACCCTTCTTCGGTGGATTTACTAATTGGCGGTGATTCATTCTTATTCTTCTCATCCATTATTCTTTTTTGTGCTCTAGTCATGACATTAACTTCCGAAATTTTCTCATTCATACTCTTTAATTCACTGGAAGTCACATTTACTCTGGATAATGCATCCGCGACTACATTATCCTTCCCTTGCACATACACTATTTTAAAATCATATTCCTCAAGTATTAAACGAAACTTCAACAGCCTGCTAGAGGGATCTTTCATGCTGAACAAATAAACGAGTGGTTTATGATCGGTCATTATGGTAAAATGCCTACCGAATATATACGGCCTAAAGTATTTTACTGCCCAGACTATAGCAGTAAGTTCTTTTTGAATGGTGGGGTAGTTTAATTCTGCCTTATTTAATGGCCTACTAGTATATGCTACGGGTCTCAGGTCTTTGTTACACAAAACTGCACCAATCGCTACACCTGACGCGTCAGTCTGTAAAACAAATTCGTTGGATTCTGAGAAATCTGGGTACTGAAGTATGGGTGGGCTAATTAACTTTTGTTTTAAAATTTCGAAAGAGTGTTGACATTCCACTGTCCAATTGAAAACTATATTCTTTCTACATAATCGATTTAAAGGTAATGTTATCTGAGCAAACGATGGTACAAATTTACGATAGTAATTGCAGAAAGCTACAAATCGTTTCACTTCATCAACATTTTTGGGTACTGGAAAATTTTGTAAGACTAATGTTTTCTCTGGATCTGGTAATACTCCATCAGCAGAAACTAAATGACCAAGATACAATATTTCCTTTTTTAAAAATTGGCATTTGTCCGGATTTAATTTTAAATTTACTTTTCTTAACCTTTCGAGTACAACTATTAAATTTTTATTATGAGAATTTAGATTTCGCCCAAAGATAATCAAATCATCTAGATAAATAAAACATTTGTCATACGTCAAACCAGACATAGCTATAGACATTACTCTGCTGAAATTACTACAGGAAGTTTTTAGTCCCATAGGAAGACGCTTTAATTGATACTGACCCGAGCTGGTAGAGAAAGCAGTGTATTTACGACTTTCAGGGCTTAAACTAACTTGGTAATAACCTTGATTTAAGTCTAAATGAGTAAAATACATTGAGCCTGAAAGTGAGTCTAAGATGTCGGTGATGTTGGGTAGTGGAAACTTATCATCGACTATTACATCATTGAGTTTTCTGTAGTCTACTACCAAACGCCACTTATTACAGCCTTCAGACTTTTTTGGAACGAGCAATACAGGACTGTTCCATTCGCTTGAGGACTCTTCTATAATGTCGTCCTTCAACATTTCTTTAATTTGTCTATCAATCTCTGGCTTCATTGATTGAGGCAATCTATAAGGTTTAACATATGTAGGACTTACGTTAGGTTTTAGTGTTATGGATTGTTCGTAAACGTTGGTGGTGCCTAGCTTATCTCCTGGTAAAAAAAATACATCTGAATATTTAATACAAATTGTTTCCAGAGAAGTCTTCTCTTCTGAATTAAGATGATTTAATTTTAACAACGTTAGTAAAGTTTCAGCCCTATTAGAACTGCCTTTAGTCTTATCAAAAGATAAAATATTATATTTGCTTAAAAAATTTACTTCGGGTTTGAAATTTTCTAATCTTACTTCTTCATCTCTAATATTAAGTATTCTAATCGGTTTACGACTTTTAGGTCTAACTATAGCTCCAGCTAGAAAAATATCTTTCTCTATCTCTCTCGAGCAAACGACACAATCATCTTTCACATCATTATCTAATTCTACGAAATGGGTCGATTCACTTCGGGCTGGTAATACAAGACAATTATTATTATTAGTAAACGTTAAATCAGGTCTAGGCGAGATAGGTAAATAAAGTAGTTTACCATCATTATTAACTACTAACACGTTGTTAGCTAAATCTATATTACAACGATAAGTAGATAGAAAATCCAAGCCTAAAATACCAGTTGCCTTGAATGGCAAATTTTGAAAAACGTAAAATTTATGGAAAAACGTGTCATTATGTTCTGTAACAAGTTTCAAGGTAACATATCCCAAAGAGTTGACCTGGCCTCCTATGCCGTTTATAGTAGCGCTATTATAACATATACGCGTCGAATCCGGTAATTCATTCTTCATAATAATAGATATTGACGCACCCGTATCAACTAAAAATGAATATCTTTTGTTGTGACAAATAAATGTCACAAATTGACATCGTCCCTTACAAGCCATAATATAATTATTAAAATCGAAAAAACTGCCTTTTGGTCATATTTTGGGAATTTCCATTATCATTAGAGTTTTGGGAAACGTCTTGTGCCGATGCTTGCGCGGGTTGTACGGATTGCGTTGAAAAAACATTATTACGGCTGTAATTATTTCCTCGACTGTTACCAGGATAGTAATATCGGCCATTGTTAATATTCGCCTGGGTGAAATTTCTGCCCCGGTTAGAATTTTGAAATGATCTTCCGTACCCACGGCGGTTATGATGATTAAAAGATCCATACTTGTGGCCACGTTGACCTTGACCACGCGGTCCTGAAGAAGGTGTAAACTTACCTCGACCTCCTCTCGAAAAGTGCATGACGTCCGGCTTTGAGGACGTAGACGTGTTGATACATCCTCGTCCTTAGCGCCTTGTATGGCGTCCTTGAGATTACTATAGTTGCGAGCGCTCACGATGGTGCTTAGCCTTGAACTTTTCAACCCATCTGAAAATCTCTTAATAGCCATTTTCTCATTTAATGGCTTTAAAACCGCGAATTTTGATGAATCGCCGTCTGCCTGTGAAATGGTTAAATCGGTAAAAAGTTGTTCTATTTCAGAACCGTATTCCTCAATTGACCTAAAACCTTGGTTCATATTTTGGAGGCGGGACTGAATAGCGGTAAAAGATTTTGTAGTTAATAAATGTTTCCTTAAATCCTGTATTAAAGTAGCAACAGTGTCATAGTTATCACATATACGGAGTTTAGCGTTCTCGGATAGGCGACCTTTAATTACGAATTTTATTAAAAGTTCTTTTCCCGAATCATCTAACATATCCGCATACATTTCCACTGCATCAATCAATCGTTTCGTGGTGTTCTCCCTACCATCCATAAGTGGGATTAAGTTACACGCCGTTCGAATGTCAAATTCCATTTTTACAATATTTTTTTCACTAGCAGGGGGAGCACACAATTGACTTATCTTTATAAATACGCTCTTAATATTATCAAAGGTGGTAGACAATTGCGTCACTAATTCGGGTTTTAAATCATGCGATAATTCAGAGTAATATAATTGTGCTTCACTAAATAGTTTCTTAGCCTCTTTCAACTTATTTTTCGCAATAGAGCCCGTAAATCTAGCTTGTCCTTTCTTTATTAAATATTTACTAATGTCCACTAAATCTTCATATATTCTCATAAACTCATCGGCCATAATCTAAAAATAAAACATCAAGGAATGCTATGACATCATACTAGCAAAGAAACTTCTTCATTACATTTCTTATAACCGTCTTCCAAACTGGGATAGCAATGCGAAAACATTCCATATATGGCGCAGGGTATCGCGTTCGGTGAGTCGCCGTGCACGATTTATGAAGTGTTACATATTGTTACCTTATACTAATTACTTACTCTTTATAACTCAATTATGCATTTTACACACTATTTTTATTTGTGACACGTAAAGTCAATTACTTAAATCATATGCCTATAAGGGCATCACTTGAAGTAACACTTGGATTATTTATTTTCACCATGGTCCACTTATTTGAATTCACTTGTTTTAATCTGCCGTTAACACCATGCAGTCTTTCACGTAGAAACCACTGAACCGAACGAAGCAACGAAAATTTGGAAAAGTTTTTCATTTAAACAGGTTTATCTGCGATATCATCACGGGTAGCTTGTCTCTTGAAATACATTGAGGTCTGCCTGCGACGTAAGGACCTGCGGTTCATCTGTCTCTCCATCCACTTCACATGCATCTTCTTGTAACAATAGCAGATAGCATAGCATGCCGCCGCCAGTAGGACGATTGTGATCAGGGTGAGGAGAATATTTGACGTACTGATGCTGGAGTAGCCTTGCTCGGTGGTCGCACCATTTTTCCCATTACCAGCAGCCGTCTGCGCGATAATCGTCTCTTCTTTCGTTTGAGTAGATTGGCACATGATGTTTATCTTAATCACTTAACTTTAAACAGTGCCCGACTTAATACCGAATCAAAAATCTTTTTAATTATTTTTATAATTTCACTCGCGCTGTGACCTTGAATGGCAGGGTCGCCATGAAGTGTCGTGGTAAATGAAAGACATTTGTACTCGATGAGGTCTCGATTTAATGTGTCTTTACATACAATGAGAGTACATGATCTTAGCATATTGCTTACATAGCTAATCCTAAATAAGGTGTGATTACACACACATACATAATAACACTAATGATACTTGCTTACACACAAAAAAAAGTAGAAGCCTTATTTTTAAGTGATTTCGCAACATCGCTGGAAGCTGTCAAAGTATACATTGCTGTATGATATTTTTAACACCCCTCTTTTTCCGTCGGGGTTAAAAATGAAAAAGAACATCGACGTTTATTGAACTAAAAAAATATCATAAACTGCGATAACTAATATAGTTATACTAAATATTTACTCGTAGTTTTTGGTGCAAAAATAGTATCTATATTTTGCAACGATTGAATAAAGAGCGGTTTTAAAGCGAGGGCCATTATATGAATCAAGAGCAAGCGAAGGATTTTAATTACTGAATCACGACCGTAGGGAGTGATTCATGATGATTGAATCACGAGCGAAGCGAGTGATTCAAGTATTTAAATCCTGAGCGACGCGAGTGATTCAGGCCCTCGATTTAAATCCGTTTTATTCAAGAGTTGCAAACGATACTTTATACCATGACTACGAGAAAAAGAAAGATTTGAGCGACAAAAGATATTCAACGAAACAAAATAATGATTTTTTTAATAAGACTGCTCGCGAAGAATCGCTCGGCCACTGCGCCAACAAGCTGACATTAAAATCGGAGCAATGATTTGAATTAAGAGTAATTTTCATATTAGCAAGGGGGTTGTCCAGCATCTCGCTCGATGTCGAATGTAATAAAGTGTTCTAAATTCAAACACCAAAACAGTGCGTAAAAGACTACTTTTACGCACTGTTTTCCGTGAGTAAAAGTAGCTTTTTCGAGGGGGAATGGTATAAAGCATTTTGAAATCTCCCAAGCGCTTTTTGCATCGACAATGTTACATCACCTTAACCAGTGTTGCTGTATTCAATATTTGAATGCGAAACAGAGCAATTTGTCAATCAAGTATCTAATAATACTATTGTTTAATAATCTCAAAGACCAAAATAAGGATTTGACAGCTAATTGCGACGTTGCCAACTTTCCGAACGCATCCTCTTAATATGACATGACACCAATGCCTCATGCTACTATCAACAAATAAATATACTACTAACACAAAACAATAACATTCTTCGGTCCATATAGCATTATTGCATTTGAATATAATATCGTGGGTGTCCTGAACACAAAGGCAGCCAGCCTTGATATGTCAAGGACCCGACTAAACAGTGGCTTTAGTCTACTGTGGTTTCTTCATACTACATTAAATATAATTAACTGTGGGATTAATGTGTTTTGTGATTGCAAAAACTAATTTAAATGAGGTCCTAGAAGATCATGTTTTGAAGCTATATTTTACTCTGAAATGTTAATTCCGAATAGCATTCAAATAAAGAACTACACTTGGTTCGATGGTCTAAGCGTTTTATCGAAATGAAACTTTGTCTTACAAGGTACAATCGCAGACAGCCAGACATGTCACAATATTCATGCTACATTTTTTATAATTATAATCGTCGAAAATACAAGAAAAAGAAGTCTTCCATTTGTAAGTTTTTACGATCACTCCACACCAAAAAGTATAAATCCAGCCGATAGTACTCGCTCGTAATTAAAATATTTTATCGTATCGATACAATATGCTAATAAACATGAATTAAATTAGTATACGGTCGTTGACTACGTGTTTTGACATCATTAAGTAGTAAGTCCCGTCGGCAGACAAAATAAATGAAAATAAACAAATGCAACTTTAAGCATATTCAACGGAGATGATATCCATAAAGAAGATATAATCTTAAATGTAGGTATATTTCGTGCATTTTATAAGTCAAACGCATGAACTCGGCGGCTCGGTGTACCTTCTCAGTTCAGGGTTACCATAAAGTCACGGTTTCTTTTTTATAGCTTACGATCACGAAATATCCAACAATACTGTGCTGTAAAAAGTATCTATTTTGGACTAGACAAACGACTGCCCTCGTAAACATGTCAGAGTTATTACGACACGACCAAAATTTGTAGATGGAATAATATTTCACGCTTATGGTCTGGCATAACCACGTATAACTACAAACATGGGTGAGAATGGTTATGGATAGGTACATTCGTGTAACTAAGTGCGTATAACCGGGTAACAGGTGTCAAAACAGAAGCAGATGGCCACGAACTCGTAGAGGAGCGTTAATCATTTTGTCTACGACTGTACACGTTGAGTAATTCTTAAAATGTTTTGTTTTATAGGAGTTACCTGTCAACACTACGTAATTAAAGAGATATAAAGTTAGCAATCCGGAGCAGATGGGCTTCTTAAAAGTAATAAAATAACAATAAAGAGGGAAAAGGAAAACTCATTTGAAAACTGAAAGAAAAACAATTTCCATAGCAATTATCAGTGTCGTTAAAACTTCACTTCGAACTTAATTTGATTTACTTTAAACGTGGAAATGGTACATGTACGGTCAACAAAAGAGATATGTATTGAGACAGTTAATTTTAAACAGTTTCCCTGTACAGGTAAACTAATAAAGTTGAGTAGACACATTAAAATTTAACACGGTTGATTTGAAGAAAGGGTTTGTATTGTATACACATTTCTTTTGTTGACTGTACCTGTCATGTAATATTTATAGCTACAACATATAAAAAGTTAAGCTCTCTAACTAAACAAACTCCATCATCTGCTTAGCTTTTTCTATCAATGTTTGGGATGTCTTCCAATCTTCCAGCTGAATACCAATATACTACACGAAGGAATTGTTTATTTGACCCCTTCTGGCAATACTTCTACTGGCAACTAACAACTGACAAAAATCTACAATAAATTAAAGTAGATACTAACAGTTTAACGTGCTGTTAAACATTAACTCTCATTCTGTCTTATAAATAAAAGCGCTTCCAAAATCGGCACCCGCTGAAAATTAGAGTACTTACTGGAACGCTTTACCGATGTTTACCTAACCTACTATCTCATAAGCAGGTCAAGTAACATGATTACGAAATTCCACTAAAATAAGCCGTGAGTGTTCGTAAAGTGCAGAAGGGAGAATAAGCTCGATCGATATACAGGTAATCGGATTTGCCGGCCGTTCCCCTGACACTCCAGGAAGTGAGTGACCCCACTCAACGGAAGAATGAACCCAATAAGCCTTTATTTTCCCTATATATTTTGTCCCATATTTCTCTGAAGTGAAATGTACGCGCCGCCTAACATGCTGTCCATGTGTAGATTGTTTTTTTTTTCTACTCGTTTGTCTATGGTAATGAATAACCTTTTTATTAAGGTTTGTAGGTTTTGCGTTACGAATTGGAAGGGTCATTTTGCTGAGTTTTGACATCGATTTTAAAGATGATTGCTGTTAAACATTGGGTAATGTTTTCCGGTTAATTATGGGGGCCTTTACTTAATTAGTCGAAAGTTTTTTGTTCACAATATTTTGGTCATTCTTAAGATACTTTTAAACGCAAAATGAATGGAATGACATCACCATCACGTGTTCACCAAGCTTCAATGGATGTGGACTTTACATAAAAAACAAAGCCTTGGTCAGCTTTTTTGCAATATCCACCAAGTTATTTTAAACCATGTCAATTACAAAAAAATCGGTGAGAAAAGACATTGTTCTTTAAAAAACCAGTCCTAAATATGGTATGTGTTAATTGTTTACTACAATAACGAGATCTTTTACGGTATGCTTCGGAATACTTTGAACAATTTGACTTGGAAGTTATGACTGCATTATATTCTCACGAAACGAAACTGGACACGTTTGTAATGGAATGACATTGCCGTGCTAACCAAGAATACAATCCGCTCAATACCCAGAATAACTTGACTGCTCACGATGGCGCTTCATGCAGAAGTTAAAAACAAAGGAAGATCAAAATCAGTACATTAGAACTTAGTTCTATATTCCGCCGTGTGTCAAGTTAAATTGGTTTCGATGTTCGTGGAGTGATGAGTTAGCGAAACATTGTGTCACATTGCCTTAATGTTTTCGTGATTCTTTAATGGAAATCTGTAAACAGAACGTTGTAATGCAAATGCTTTACTGGTAGTGAATGTGTCATCGCTGGGAATAGGTAACTGTATCTTTGTAAGTATTTACCTAATACAAGGTCTATTGTTAGCGTTTTAATAAACTTAAGAGAATTTAAATGTGTATTCAATATTACTTAACATGTTATTTTATAGTTACATATTTATTATAATGTCTGTGTTCGCGTTATTATGGGATATCGACTCATCTGTCGTTCACTAAGAAAGTTCTAGTTGTTTATAGTCTGTGCTTGAATCGAACGTTGATTGGCTGGAGGGACTTCCGTCGGGGACTTTTGACAGGAAGGAACGCGAACACAGCCATTACGATTCATTCGACATTTTGGAGAAGATTGATTGGCGTCTTGTTAAAATTGGTTAACGAAAACTGTATTATTTGGAGCCATTGGAGAGTAATAACTGATTCCCGAAATACAAGGATATTAATTAACATAAACTGCAGTCTCATTTCTGACCTATTAAAAGGTCAGAAGTGGGATAACACCGAAACACGGAACGATTTTGGTGGAAACTACGCTCACTACAGTGAAGTAAAAAGGAAATAGAAACATGCCAAGTCAACGAACGCGGAAACGCGTAAGGGACTCTAAGGACTCCAGCAGTGAATCGGAGTCGTCCCCAGAGAGCCGACGCAGTCGCAGAGACCGACGCAAGCATTCTCGGCGCAAGAGTTCGCGGCGAGATAAGGACAGAAGGCGTCGTTACCGAACTCCTGAATTACTCGAGGCAGAGGACCCGGCAGTACAACCGCAAGCTGGGACAAGCAGTCAGCGTTGCGAGGAGCGCCCTAGTGCACCAGCTGCTCCTGATCCTGATGCATTACCATTGCCAAGTAACCAATCCACTATTTTAGAATCTAAAGTGTGTTTTTTAATTCCGTAGACTAAACTGACATTACGAGTGTTGTCAGTTTATTGCAATTCTTAAATAGTGATGAGGCACAACCGAAACTTAGCGTTAATAAAATCAAGTATCGTTTTTTTACAATAAGTTACCTGAAATAATGTGTTTGTCCTAAAATAATGTGTAGGTACTTATTTAAAACGTAATAATACAAAATTAATAATGTAAATTATTTATTTTAAATTACATAACTTAATTACAGGTATTCGCGTTAATCTGATTCAGATAATAACTCCATGTCTGAAGAATATTCTAAATCATCTGAATCGCCACCTACTTCTATGATAAACCTATCAGTAATGTCGTCGGTTATATGGCCCAGATGACACATTTCATCTTCAATTTTAATTACATGGACTATACAGTCTTTCCACTGCTGCGGGATCACTTGACGAAGTCCTTCTTCTAAAAGGCTTCGTACTTCATTCATTTTGAATGTTTTATTATTTTTAGCGACATGCCCCTTTACTTGAGCCCAGACCAACTTTAATCGGGTTTAGCTCGAAGTGCTAAGGGGGCAGTCGCAAAATAGTGACTCCGTTCAGCAGCCATCTCGTCGACGACATTTCTTTCATGGGCTTTTTTGTGCTTTCGGGCAATTTCATTTAATTGGGGCTTTAACATTGTCTCGTCATACGAAATATTTTTTGATTTTAGCCAACCTTGGATTTGCCCTTTTCGCCAACTAGAAGTAGGTAACGAATCCAGTTTCCTGGTGTGATATGGAGCATTATCTATTAAAAGTACTGCGTTTTCTTTTAATTTCGGAAAAATATTTTTAACCAGTTTTCGTATATAGGTATCAGAAGTCATCTCGTTGTGGTAATCATCTAGCCCTATAATTTTTATAATGATGACACCCACACGACGGTCTTCTGAAAACCATACTTTTTTTATCCTCTATAATGTTTTTTGTTTAATTTAAAGGCAATGAAACATGTTCGGATTACGCATGGCGTTGTGCAGCCGTGTGTACGTACGTGAATTTTAAATATAAAACTTTGAATGAAAATTAAATTCGTCTATTATAGATAAAAAGTTACGATTCAACAAACCGTTATCGTAGGTACAACACTGCACAAAACAGCTGGCAACATAATTTGTAAATTTGACATTTGCATGTGTCAATTTAGTCTACGAGATTATGAGACAGACTTTAGTTTCTCAGATGTTCTTAGAGAACTTGTTAAATCTATCCGCACGGATGGAAATTCTGAACGTTATCCGACTTTTAACGTTGTACCTGAATTTGACCCGACCAAACGGAATCAGAGTATTGATGTATGGATTACTAAAGTAAACGAATGTGCCAAGATTTATAATTGGACAGAACGACAAATAATTCATTATGCTTTACCAAAATTAGTTGGGTTAGCACAAAAGTGGTACCAAGGTTTACCTAGTTTGTTATTTACATGGACTGAGTGGCAACATAAGTTGCGTTTAGCATTTCCTTGTGATGATAATTATGGTCAACTGCTGACAGAAATGCTTGCCTGTAAAGCACGTTTTGGGGATAATTTGGAAGAATATTACTATGAAAAGATTGTTCTTATGAATCGGTGTAACATTACTGGTAAAAACGCCATAGATTGCTTATTGTTCGGAATTGAGGATAGATCGGTAAGGACTAGTGCAGAAGCTGTTCAATTTAATGAGCCAGATAAATTGTTAGTTTATCTTCGTAATGTAAGAACCACCAAACGAAATGAGAAGTTTAAGGTGACCCCGCAGGCGAGCTTTTCTGACAACAGACGTAATAAACCTTTAAAAGATAATACAGATAGGTATAGTAAAGATAAGATATCAAAGTGTTATAATTGTGGATTAGAAGGTCACCCATATTTTAAATGTAAACACCCAATTAAAAGATGCCAGCACTGTCATAAAGTGGGTCATGTGATTTCCGATTGTCCCAATAAACCTGAATCTGAGACTAATAAAACTGTTTTGAATATTTCAAAGGAACAGGATAATGACACAAAATATTTTAAAACTGCAAAGATTAATGGACAGACTTTGAATTGTTTCATAGATTTTGGCAGCCAAATTACAATGCTTAGAGAATCAGATGCAAAATCATTGAACATGATATTGTCTTACAGTGAGTTACCGATCTTAAGGGGTTTCGGAAATTCTTTGGTTCACTGTATAGGAAAATGTAATACGGAAATTGAGATAGATTTAGTAAGAGCATGCGTAGAAGTACTGATAGTCCCGGATCACTTTTTGAAAGTATCGTTACTGGTTGGTCAAACATTTACTGAGCAAAGTCATATAGTAGTTTATAAGACTAAAGACAATTTAATTATTCAAGACAAAACGTTGAAAGAGCCTAAATGCGTAGAACTTTATGTTAGTGAGACGGTCACTATAACCGGTTGTACCGATGTAGCAGTGTACTCAAACCCATCATATGACGGTTCGGTTTTGGTTGAACCTGGTCTATGCTCTCAACCACGCAAGATGTACGATATCTTGCCTTGTATTCTGGAGTTAGTTCAAGGTAAGGCGATCCTGCAGTTGAGAAGTTTAGTAGTTACAGATTTCATCTTAAATAAAAGCATACTTTTGTCTCGAGCTCTCCCTATAACTGAAATAAATTGTCATACCATCAATAAGATAGAACAATGTGTGGATAACGACTCTTTGTTTAAGGTTATTGACACTAGCATGCTATCAGTTAGTGATCAGATTAATCAAAGTGATCTAACTCTGTTAACTTCCCTTTTGAATGAATTTAGAGACTGTTTTGCTTTTTCCACTAAAGAGTTAGGATGTATTAATAATACCGAGATGGATATAAAGTTAAGCGACACTACCCCAGTAGTTTACAGGCCATATCGCATGCCTTTTACTGAACGACAAATAGTTCGTGATATGGTACAGGAACTCGAGGACTCTGAAATAGTTAGACCATCCACTTCAAATTATGCATCCCCTGTTCTCCTTGTTAAAAAGAAGACCGGGGAGTACAGATTGTGTATTGACTATAGGGCTCTTAACAAAAAAACCATTAAGGAGCATTATCCTATTCCTAGAATTGACGACCAACTAGATAGTCTGTCCGGTTACAAATATTATACGACTCTCGACCTTATGTCCGGTTATTATCAATTATGCATGTCTGAAGCCTCAAAACATTTGACAGCTTTCATAACACCAGACGGGCATTATGAGTTCAACAGGATGCCGTTTGGACTTGTAAATGCACCATCAAATTTTCAAAGGGCCATAAACAATATACTAGGTAATGCGCGATTTAAAGAAGCATTTGCCTATATGGATGATGTCATTATACCATCCAGAACCATAGAGGAAGGCTTCCAAAAATTGAAATCAACTTTAGAATTATTTCGTGCTGCTGGCATTACGCTTAAGCTGTCTAAATGTGATTTCTTGAAAGAATCAATAAACTATCTTGGGTTTGAAGTATGTGCTGATGGTATTAGGCCGGGTAAATCTAAAATAAATGCCGTGGATGTATTTCCTCGGCCTACTGACCAACACAAAGTTAGACAGTTCATAGGACTGTGTAGCTTCTTTCGCCGTTTTATAAGAGGATTTTCATCAATAGCCCGACCACTTACCCAACTCTTGAAGAAAGACGCTAAATGGCAGTGGGAGGACGCTGAGGAAAATGCTTTTAAAGCCTTAAAAGGGGAATTAGTGAAACGCCCCATACTAGCATTCTACAATCCTGCGTCTGAGACTCAACTCCATACAGACGCTTCAAAAATAGGCATTGCTGGTATTTTATTACAGCGATCTAGTAAAGACGCACCTTTTAACGCTGTCGCATACTATAGTAGACAAACCTCACCGGAAGAGTCTCGTTTCACTTCCTACGATTTAGAAACTTTGGCGGTAGCAAGCTCCTTGCAACGATTTCGAACCTATCTAATAGGCATACCGTTTACTATTGTTACGGATTGTAATTCTTTGCGGGCTACATTTGAAAAAAAAGATATTTTACCAAGAGTGGCGAGATGGTGGAATATCATGCAAGAGTATGATTTTAAAATAATATACAAGTCCGGCTCCACCATGTCTCACGTGGATGCATTAAGTCGAAATCCAGTTGGAACTGATTTAGTCGAAGTACGGTGTATCGAAACCAAATGGATAGCAACGGTACAACACAGTGACCCGGAACTACAACGTATTATATCAATATTAAAAGATGAGGATACAAACGGTATATTAGATATCAAAAATAATTTTGTAATTAAAAGAGGGCTATTGTATAGAAAAACCGAGACAGGAGATCGCTGGGTAGTACCTAAAGGGGTTAGGTGGCAGGTGTTAAAGGCTCATCATGATGATATAGGTCACTACGGCTTCGATAAGACCTATGATAAAATTAAGAGCAATTTCTGGTTCGCCAAAATGAGGCGATTTATTAAAAAATATGTTGAGTCTTGTCTGCAATGTGCTCACTCAAAAATACCAGCCGGTAAAAAGGCAGGTGAACTTCATCCAATACCTAAGGTTGAACGACCCTTTCATACCTTGCATATAGACCATTTGGGACCCTTTGTACGTAGCAAAAAGAAAAACGCTTATTTGCTTTTAATTGTCGATGCGTTCACAAAATTTATCATACTTGCCCCAGTCAAAAATACAAAATCGGTATACTCCATATCTACTTTAAAAAATTATTTTCACACTTTTGGCGTCCCCACTCGAATTATTTCGGATAGGGGTAGTTCCTTTACGTCCAAGCGTTTTGAAGAGTATTTAAGAACTTTAGGTGTTAAGCACGTCTTGAACGCTGTGTCTACGCCCCGTGCTAACGGCCAAGTAGAACGCTACAATCGTACCGTCCTAGCTTCTTTAACTGCAGCGAATCATAATAAACCGGAACATTTATGGGATGAATGTGTATCTGAAATACAGTGGGGCCTAAATAATACTCTAAATAAGGGAATTGGAAAAACACCGGCTCAAGCATTATTCGGGGTTGATTTGATCGGCATCCCTAATGCTTTGTTAAATTTAAACATTATTGATGATTCGGTAGAAGTAGAAAACAACATTGAAAATATAAGAGAAGAGATTTCACAACATATAGAAAAGAATCAGTCAGAACAAAAGAAACGATTTGATAAAGGTAGGAAGAAAGTAACTTTTAAAATGGGTGATTTAGTTCGAGTGGAAAGAGAAATCCCATCGACAGGGAAAAGTAGAAAATTGGTTCCTAAGCTCCGTGGTCCTTACCGCATTGTGGAGGTTTTTGATAATGACAGGTATAAAATAGAGGATACCCCTCTGTCTCGTAAGGGTAGTAGAAAGTTCACAGGAGTGTTTTCAGTTGATAAAATTCATCCATGGTTAGCCTTTAATAGAACTTATGACAGTGACAGTGATTTAATCTCTGGAAACGAAGAAGATTAATGATGTGCTCTTTATATTGGGTGGTTATAATGTAAGTTTAACAACAAATAGCATTAGAAATTTCTTGGAAAGTTATAAAGCCATTATTTAATTGTAACGTAGGAAATGCTAATAAAAATAATTTAGGAATAGTAAATAAGATTGAAATAAAGTATGTCCAAAATGAAAATTGAAAATGTGAGACTGATTAAAGACTGTCTTAAGTAAAATATAAGACTGATTTAAGACTATAATTACAAGTTAATATTACATAAGACACACTGTAGACATGTAGGGGCTACAGTGCATCATTTAGTGGTTGTTATGGATATGAAGAGGCCATAATAACATAGTGCAATAGACCAAGAGTATTTATGTGTTGTGGACAGGCAGGGGCCACAACATGTTTAATTAAATTGTTACCATGTTGATAGATATATAAATTATGCTTGCACCTATGGTCTTGTCGCTGGCGTGTTGTGAACATGAAGGGGTCACAGCATGCTTGAATTGCTGTAGATATGTAGAGGCTACAGTAGTTCCTACAATGCTAGTGGTGCAGGAATAACTTATTATATCAATAGTAGTTGTGTGTTGTGAACATGAAGGGGTCACAGCATATTTGAATTGCTGTAGATATGCAGAGGCTACAGTAGTTCCTACAATCCTAGTGATGCAGGAATATCTTATTTTATTATATCGATTTTAGTTGTATGTTGTGGACATGAAGGGGCCACAACATGCTTGAACAGCTCTGGATAGTGTAAAGCCGCCATGGGCCATACTCAAAATTTCAAATATGTTTATGTGATTATAATTATTACAAGTATTCTAAGTTATATTAATAACAGCTAGTGATGATATTCTAAGTCATACTAACATAACTGGTAGTAATGATGTTGTAAGTGATATTAAAATAACAGTTAGTAATGATATTATATTAATATTAACATAACAGTAGTGATATTCTAAGTGATGTTAAAATAACAGTAATAAAAGTTGTTGATAATTTCATTTGTTTATTAAGATAGTCATATTCATTTGTTTATTTCATAACCGGGATATTGTAAAGCTAAACACGTACTATTCAGGAAATTATATAAAGCAAAATGCTGTATTAAAACCTTTGTATACTTTATATAAAACTTTTGTTCATCAAAATAATTGTCCTTCCACGGGACGTGTAATTGTCAGGAAAGGCCGACTGTTAGCGTTTTAATAAACTTAAGAGAATTTAAATGTGTATTCAATATTACTTAACATGTTATTTTATAGTTACATATTTATTATAATGTCTGTGTTCGCGTTATTATGGGATATCGACTCATCTGTCGTTCACTAAGAAAGTTCTAGTTGTTTATAGTCTGTGCTTGAATCGAACGTTGATTGGCTGGAGGGACTTCCGTCGGGGACTTTTGACAGGAAGGAACGCGAACACAGCCATTACGATTCATTCGACATTTTGGAGAAGATTGATTGGCGTCTTGTTAAAATTGGTTAACGAAAACTGTATTATTTGGAGCCATTGGAGAGTAATAACTGATTCCCGAAATACAAGGATATTAATTAACATAAACTGCAGTCTCATTTCTGACCTATTAAAACTATGTACTTTTAGATCTTCGTGCATAGATTATGATTGATGACAGTGGAACTTGAAAAGCTTTCGGTCTGAGTTAATTATGAGTAGGGAGACAAAGAATGGACGGAGGGATATGATGCCTTTGCTCTGCAGTAGGATAGATTAGAATAGATCTTATAGTACAAATGTGGGAGTTTGTTTGTGCATTAAAGTATAAACATCCCCCTGTTTATACATTAACGCGCAAAAATGCCTGCGTCGTGAATAATAGGTTTTTTGTGGAAAAAAAAAGAAAGACGTAGATAAGATTCTTTCCGTTCCTCTTTCACATAAAAAACTACAGAACGGATTTGCATGAAAGTTGGTCGTTTAGCATTTAAGTTTAACCACATAGGATATTATGGGTACCGTAACACCGGGATAGTTTATCCCGATGTTTCGTTCCCTCGGTCATAGATTATATAATAGTCCTCGGTATAATTTTTAACGGCTTTTCATTTACGTGGTAAAATCATCAAATGAGTCCTCCCACCCAGGGCAGAGCGGGAGAGACTGTCAGACTCGCACTGACTAACATCCACGGTGTCCTTCAGTAGCCCTTCATATTTTTTAACGTCTACTCATAGTAAGCTTTATATTTTTGTATTTCAAATCTAAAATGTTTAGTAGATATCTGATATAAAGAGCTAGAAACGTTATTGTTAACAAAAGTCTGCTTGTCAACCTGTTTCAATAGCCAAAAGCTAAACAATCCGGTATTGATAATGAGATTTATTAGCTCTGTGTTTCTGACATCGACCTAATGAATATTTAGCTAATCTGCGATTAATTAATTTATTAAACGCGGTGCTCTTACTGCTATTAGTAATAGGTTGTATTTAATTTGTCTAACAGTAGATTATGCTCGTGGCTCGTGCTCGACCATCGCATTTATGTAGAAATTGACAATCAATTCAAAGACACGTTATGGCACTTATCAAGAGTTCGTTAATGTTATTTTCTTTGATAAAAGTACTTTTCTTAGGGATGAAAAGTACTAAATCGGTTTCTGTACACCTGACAACGGTTCAGTGGTTTAGGCGTGAAATGAAAAGCCAACAAACTTACATTCGCCTATTTAACATGAGTTAGGATATTATCAATCATATGATTTTTTTAAGAAATCATTTTTATTTTAACTTCTTTGATTAGGCGCTAAAACAGCTTGGTATAAAATAACATATACTCGTATCAAACCCAAAACTCAATTCTCTGACATGTAGCATTTTCCAACACACGAAAATATCGAAATTTTTCTCATTCCTATTTATTGACAAGCCGTCTACGAGAAAATTCACGGCTCCCCAATATCACCTGGATATTATAATCTCATTCTTGGATCAAATTTGTTCACGTGCGAGAAATCCCACCTGACAACGTATCTCAACTCAGAAGACGTTTACTCTACTAATGTGAAATGTATCCTCTGATACTTTGGCTAAAATGATATCCATGTCTTGTTTTGTACTGGATGTTGGTGGGGGAGTGGTAGAGAGACAGCAATGTAACGTTGGAATGACGATAGTATCTGTTTGATCAGCGAAATGGTCGCACAGTGCGACCGCGCGCGATGTCGCCGACAAAATAACTTTAGTTCCGCCGAGTGTTGCCTCCGAAGAGAACGTTGCGTTCGGAAAGATACCGTGACATTGCCCACTTCTGATAGTGAATTGTTTTAAAAATAAAGTGATATTGCGAATTTATTTAAAGTTCAGTGTTTAAGTGACCACGTGACTTTCAACTTTTGTGTTACAAAACTTGTTAAGTGTTTGAACGATTGTTTTACAACTTTGAGATAGTTTGAGGTATGTAAGTAAAATTTGTGTTAAGTTGTCACTTTTTTTTTATTTATTTCTTGTTTTCAAGACATTGATCAGTGTCACCTTAAGGATAAAAAAAGAAGATACAGATTTGTCACATAACTTATTTTTTGATTAGTTTTTTATTGTTCGCGCATCGATGCATCGACAATAATAATTAAAGTAAAACATTTTAAAGTGTTTTATATTTATAGGTATTAATTAAAGTTATTAAAGTACAAAAAATATTGATAATATCACATTTATTAGAGTGTAGAATTCATATGTTATTTTTGTTAAAAAAAAATAAGTTATGTGACATAAACTTATAACTTAAAAAAGTTGCATACCTTCTTGGCATTTTACTGTGTCGTGGGTGCATTTACACACACCTATACAAACACCAAGACCCCTAATAACTACTTGTAGCTCATACAAACTTTTGTCACGTGCTGAATCGAACCCGCAACATGCGGCGTAGCAAGCAATCGCTCAGCCACTGTGGCAACCGCACCGTCGGCGTCGCGTCAATACAGTACTAGGTAAACATTAAATAACGATAAATGTAATTGATACTCTAATAAGTTAGTAATAACTATTAAGTTAATTTCCCTAATTATACCTACTTAAAACCAATTAAATAGCTGTGGCTAAATAAATAAATACCAATGCCAGATATTCTCTGACTTTGTCTCGTTTGTAGCCTGTGGTCTGTAGTCTATATTGACAGTTTTCGCAAAAGGCTGCACTAGCGAACCACCAATCCAGACCAGACCAGAACTAAAATGAGACTGACAACAGAATGAGAGAGACTAGCAAAAATGAGACAATAGCAAAACAAACTTTTTATTTTTTAGGATTGGTAATCATCGAATGAGTCCTCCCGAGTCCTGGGTGAAACGAAAAAGACTGTCAGACTCGTGCTGATTAAAAACCACCTGTCATGACACATGCTCGTGGATCATGCCCAAGTCGATAGCGTATCGTGTTCCATTCGTGCCTCAAAAAGCTATCAGTAATCTGACGGGCCCCCGTTAGAGGGCGGGCCTTCCTTAGAGGACCAAAGCCTGCTGGGGTTGTGGGACTTTCTCATCATGTAACCGTGACCCTAAAACTTAAAGGGCTATTGAAGGATCACCGTGGATTTTTGATAGTCGCTCCCATTACGCCCAAGTTGGGAGGACTCATTTCATGATTTTGCTACCCCTTTGGCTAGCCTTTTCGTTCCAAGACCGCAATACGCGCGCCCCATCAGAAAATTATGTACTAGCATGATGTCATATTACCTACTCATAACACAAAATGTAATCCGACTCTTCGTGCTAAATCAAGTTTTTCAAACACTGTGATATTATGAGTCTAATTGCGTGAATCATTCTAATTAGATTATTTCGTAATTAATCAACGATTATGTGTATCTGTTTTGCATATAACTACATGTTGTATTACATGATGAGCTGATCTTCGTGTCAAGTCGTACAGCAAAAAGTGCGGAGTTGAGTTTTTGTGCAATGCTTGCGTTTTTTGTCCCTATTTGTAACTTAGGTTGGTTTTATTTGCTTTTATTGCTTGACGTTGTTAGATAATACACTTAAGACAAACGTAGGTATATCTACTTATATTACTTGAAAAAGATGCTCGGGTTTTCCATACATGATGGGGGTACCAACTACCAATACCTAAATTATTGTTTTCAAGTTATATTATGTGTGTTTTCGCGTTACATTCACATCACGTTTCACCTAACTAGTTAACAAAATGTTGAAGGAAAATGCAAGAGGAAAACGACATATTTTAATATTCGAACTTGGCAAGTATGGTGAATTGTGTTACCTATAGGTTTCTAAATTTCGACCTACCGAAAACTTACGACGACGTTCTATGGAAAGACAAATTCGAACCGCGAGCGAGATTTCGATTTTTTCTTACGATACAAAATATTTGGTCGCGGGACTTATTTCTATTACCGTGACCCCGGAACATAAAGGGCTACTGAAGGACACCGTGGATTTTAGTCAGTACAAGTCTGACAGTACCTCCCGCCCTGCCCGGGGTTGGAGGTCTCATTTGATGATTTTACCACGCTAAAAAAAAAAACGATACAAAATATTTGAAATTCTCTACGCATGCATTAATACGTTAAAGTTTTATAAATACCTTAAATTGCCCTCAAAATATCCAACACAAAAAAAAAATGAATTTGTTACAGCCGTTCGTAAGTAACACGCGTACAGACAGAGTATAGAGCTTCTATGTTTTTTACTATGTAAAGATTCTCTTTTATCTTATTTAGAGTAAGCCTGTGCCCCAGCAATAGGAAAATTACAGGCTTATCAATTATGCTTATGCTGTGATTCTATTAAGTTGCATAATTTCTCCTAAGTATAAAATGTAGTCCATATAAATAGATAACTTAAGTGCCTTGAGTCATCACTATCAATGACGGATTAATTCCAATCACCACTTAAAATGATAATATTTCCACATCAACACGTTTCACTACTAGAATGTTATAAAGATTACACAAGTTACTATTCTCAAAGACTTCGAAACCGATGACAAATCGGTAGTAAACAGGTAATTTTAATCAATACTCACGTTATAGGAATTTTTAAAACGGATATAAGTACAACAAATCCGTGTAGTCTTTTTTATTTTATTGTAAAACGGGACCTTTCGGTTATGGGATAAAAATGCAATGTACCGTTTTGTCAATTTCTGATATCAACCTGTGTGGTTATACTTTTTTTGCGGCAGTTACTTAGTTTTATCTCAAATTCCAAATATACAAGTAGGTACATAAACATAAACGGTAAAAGTTTTTTCGCGATGGCCATTGCAAAAAATCCCCAGATTTTTAAGTATTTTAAAATACTAACACAGATTTTAGAACTACACTTTTGTTTTTACTCCAAAATACCATAGAAATAAAGTATTTTCGATTCTGTCACCTTATAAAGATTTACGTTCAAGTTCGCTCCCCGCTTTATTCTTTAAAAGGGTCCGCTTCTTTACAAAAATGCTTTATCTTAAAACTATTTTCCTTCAGCTAAAGATAACAGTGTCCTTAGGGAGGAAAAGATTGTGTAACAAAAGCTTTTCAACATAAAATCTTAATTTAAAAGTACATTTCGCTTACGCGTAAGTTTTAAAGTATCCCAGAGTATTATGAGACGCCTTACGACCAAAGTGCCGTCGAATGGCAACCTTGTAAAAGCCTTTTCACACCTTTAGAGGCCTTTCATCTTTCACAGCTCCATATCTGCCCCAGGGGTTAACCTCGACTTCCGAACTACTTAAGTACCACATTTTACTACTGACCTACGAAGAATATAAAAAAAAAAAAACATTTTGGAATCTGGCAACCGTGAGAGGTCACCCTCTGTCGAACAACCATAATTCGTTCCGAATTACTTTTGGAACTTCTAGCTTTCGTGTATAGCCAACTCCTAAGAGCCCAATCGAAACTTTTTATACGAATACACGTTTGAGGCCGAGGTCCGTCTTTAACTTAGAATATTTCCGTTATTAGTTCATTGTTGTGAACTGGGACAACTATTATTTGTCACCTTGTGTCTTTGGGGCTTATTTAGAGCTATTAAAATAAGTTTAATATCCCCAGTAATATTTACGACCTCGCTTTGTGGTGTGACCGTCGGGAAATGCATGATTTACGTCTTAGGAACTACGAACATTCTTGGCTTGGTAAAGGACATTACAGGAACTTTATATGATGTGTGTATGGATTTATGATGCTTTCTTGTAAGAACATAGTCATTGTCGACTGTTGATGCCTTTGAATAGAACCGTCGATTCCTGTAAGTCGGCCTTTTGATCGCATCGTGGAAGAAAAGCCACCTCTACCACACATATATAAAACATAATCTTAGAAATTCAATTGTACTTAGAACTTTAGTTACGTCACTATGCTAAGGTAACCTTCTAAGCCGTGCATTTATGCAATGGTATAAACCGTTCAGTATTATCGCAGCCCAGTCAAGTGAAACTTTCTTCACTAAATTATTACCTCTAACAGGTTTTACTCAACAGTGTTATGGTTTTCTAATGTCAACTGATAGATACTGCGATAATACCTATGTAATAGCAATGAGATATAAGCCTACTTTGATAACGTTTCTCTTCCTTGTTTCATCTTATTATCTGAACATTACAACAACAAGGATATTTGTGTTCCAGCAGTGGGTCAATTAAAGATAATGTTGCCAATGCAGGGACAGAGATATCCTCTCTATTAGGAGGGCTCTTAATCCATAACGAGGGCACAGTTGGGCCCTCAAACTACTACTTGTTCTGGACTAACATTATTCAAATGTAAGTCATCCATTTGCAAGCTAGCAGGCTGCATCAGTAGCAAGTATGTAATATTATGATATCTAGTTTCTAATTCAGACCTACACCATTGTAAAGACAACACTCTCACATCCACTCACTTCCCATCAATAGAGATGTCAAAGAAATTTAATCCGAGAAGTAACGACAACACTTTCACAACATTGTCACGACAAACTAGTCACTTATATCGAATGCAGCATGCCATAATCTAATCGCAATCGAGATAGTTTACTATCTGCATACAAACTTGTACTCGAGTTACGAAAATATTGCGAGATACGATCGATATCGATACATCGTCACGTTTAAATTATGTTTACCGATATCTTCTTCGCACTCACCTAGTTTATCGATATTGAATTGTTCAATTAATTAATGCACTAGAGTTCACCTATTTTTCTACTTTTGTTTGATTTTATTGGGTAAACGTTATGATGGCATTGTTTTGTCCTCGATTAATTTGAGATATTTTATGCAAACAAGGATCTTTCTCATAAAATCCTATCTCACACGAGGCAAATGACGTGTTCTTTATTACGAAAAAAGGGAATTAGAAATGTTTTTTATTCCACAATTTTATTTTCGACGAAAAAGCTTTTTAATTATACTTATTTGGTTAAAAATTACGTCTTAATCGTTTCCTATGAAAATAGAAAACACGGAATAGCAACAATCATGCGTACTTTCATGTGTTTCTTGATAGCATAGTCATTGTTCAATTGTTGGTTCTTGCTTCGTTTTAATTGATTCATACAAGTTGATTAATTGTGTACTTAACACTTTAGTGCTAAACGTCTCATTTGTGAAATATTGCAAGTAATAAAATAAGATCTTTATTGCTTCAAACATGATGGTACGCAAGTAATTAGCAATGGATAAGTTTGTATAGTATCAGGGGCGGACCGTGGAATTTTTGGGGCCATGGGCCATTACTACCATTTGCAATTTTATCGTCGCCTTCAAAAATGATGCACTAAATGTACGAAAATAACACGAGATGGTTCATTGTCTTCGTTAAAGGTTGGGCATTCTTAAGGGCCCTTTCTGTTCATTAGGCCCTGGGTTGCAGCCCAATCCGTTCCTGCACAGTGTTAGATAAATGAGGCCATTATTTTAACAAGAATCTCTATATAAAGCCTACTACACATGTATTTTAAGCTAGGATCAAAATTCTAGGATACCTACTTACGACATGAAGATCAGTCTTGCCTCAAGTTATAATCCTAATTGGACTCATATCTCGCGGGATCAGCGTTCTAATTTTCTTCACCCTCTTACATAAGGGTGGTGGGTAATATGTAAGAGATAAAATGCTAGCAGTTGCCAGAGACATTGCCTTCGTGTTCTTCTAAAATTATCCCACAAAAATGCGGTGTTATATGCGTGTTTCAAGACCAATTTCATCATGATCCGTTCACACGTGAAGGGGCCCCCTTAGAGGGCCAAAGCCTGCCGGTGACTCTGGAGTAACGAGCTACTGTAACGTAAAGGCTATTGAAGGACACTCTGGATTTTTGTCAGTAGAAGTCTGACAGACCCTCCTGCCCTACCCAGGGTGCGGACTCACTTGATGATATAACCCCGCAATAAAAAGACGTTCAAACGTGATTAATTATCAAACATCCATCCATTTAAACGTTGAAATTATACAAAACAGGAAAAGTTGGATACTATAATAGAAAGTATCCAATACAAGTCTAAGCTACTATGCAGTCGCTATGCAACCAGCAGCGCGCAGCGGCTTCACCCGCTCATAATCCTTCTTCCTATGACACTCAACACCAATGCAGCTTTCTACTGGTGAAAGAATGTTTAAAATCGATTCAGTAGTTCCAAGATTCCAACATGGTGCCATCACCTTTTCACTCTTATCGTGGTCGCGTATGTACCAATGATGTTGGTGGTGGTAGATAATTTAAGAAATAATTTTCAATGTTTATAAAGAAATCTATACCTACGTATTCTTATGTTTGAACAGGTGTGAGAAAAATGTTTACTTTAAAACTTGTCTGTCTGTTATTTAAATTTTGCTTATTTAATAAGTTTAGTTTTTATGTCAGAATTTAATTTTTATTTTTAAATGAGGCTGGTTAATGAACTTTAAACAAGTACAAAATAGAAGTGGTCCTTGGATTACTTTTTTTTAAATTAGTTGTGTAAAATATGGATGTGTATTGTGTAATTTTAAAATATATATCTGCTAGGTATTTTACATCTTATGAATTCCGAACGAAACAATATGCTAAGCCTTCTAAATAAAATCGAGTCAGTATTTGCATTTTATTAAAGTCGTATCTTCAGACACTACGTACAAAAAATGTATTCCTATCTAAGAAAATTACCACATTTTCATTTCAACCTCGTTATATTTCTAGATTCGCATAAAACTTATTTTATTAAGAAATTAACTTCACAACGAAGTAAATTACTTTAGCATGTTATTCGATTAGTGAAGAAAATGTAGTCTACAATACGTAGGTATATTATTTTAATTTTTACTTCAAAATTCAAAAAGGAATATTTTTTTTTATTCTAATTTTATCTGTTACTATAACACAAAATAAATGTCTTACATTTTACGGCCTCCATTGGATAGAACTAATTATCTCTTTCTAAGAATTTTCGAAAGCCGATCTCCCATTTCCAAGTATTAACCTTTGAAGATATACCTAAACCTTTATTAATACAGCTGGTTGACTGGTAGAGAAAATTCTTGATTATAGGCATAATCAATTAATCAGCCTAGCAACCCGTACTTACCGGAGTGTACTTGGCAATCCACAACGCGTGGGCACGCCTGGTGGATTACCAAGCCCACTCCAGAGAGGTGGCCAGCAGTGGGAACATTATAGGCTGACTTATTCCACATTTTTATTATGAACAACCAATGTATATAAGTAGATCTACAGTGAGTTGTAGCAATTAGCGGGACCCTCTTGTCATACCTAAATCGTTGATTTTTTTTTAAATGGTCTATAATTATTTTGAGTTTTATTTACTTCTCATAGAATACATAATCAAAGAATTAAGTAGGTATAAAATTGTCGTTTCGTGTACTTAAAAGATCTCAACCGTTTATGCAAAGCGGGGTCAACTAATTACTATAAGTCACTGTACCTACATGAGGTTCAAATAATTATTTCATACCCAAGGGAACAATGTATAAGACGGGGACGCTATGTATAATAGGGACATACACTCTTTCGGCATCCATCATAACTCGCGTCCCGTTTTATACACTGTTCCCCTATACGTTCCCAGCCTTATAAAATATACATACATATCATAAATTGAAATTAAAATACCACATCCAGCGTCATAAACCCAGCCATCCCTAACGATCTACAAGTTCTATCTAGATTCCATTTTATATGATAACTGTCTGAACTTCAAGCTAATTTCCTGTATTAAAACAATACGTAAATGTTATTGTTATATTATTATTAGCCTGAACTGAGCTATTATTACTACGTATAGAGACGACACCACGCATTACCACTGTCCCATGCAGGATGAGTGCGCGCAAACCTTCTTCGTGATCCTGTATGAACATCTTCTTCATGATTCTGTTCTCCTAATACTTTTTGTTCAGATCCCTCATTCAATTTCAGAACCACTGCTGGGCAAAGGCCTCCTTCCATTTCTTCCAATGTTCACGACTTTGCGCCACCTCTTTCTAATTCTCAAGGAAGATATCCAGCTCGTCCCGCCATCTCCTTCGAGGTCTACCGAATCTACATAAATGTTGTTATCTGTATTTACCTGTTCTCGTATTATGGATGCGAGTAGTGCACTGAACTTTATCCTCTGTTTATTCATGCCTCATTTGTTCCGCGTTGTGAATGTGAGATCATCACAGCTGAATTATTAGTTGGTTGATCGCGGGTGAGTGGGAATACCGTTTGGAATAACACATCGTTTATCATGATAGCTTTAATATCAATCGCTTTACAGAATGCTATTCTTCTTTGGGACTTACCCTTGTAATATTTCTCATATTTTTTATAGTACCCTCCAGTTTTTTCTATTACCAAAACTACAATACCTATCAGAAAGCTTTGAACTTCCTTTCATAAAAATATTAAAAATCCATATTAGCTATAATTTAAACAAGACTGTCTGTTTTTCTCAAGTAAAGCGCTTACAAAAATATTTAGAAAGGAAGTTAAAAATGAAAAAAATATGTTGAGATTGTTTTTTTTTTTAAATAAATTCTTCTAAAGTTTTTAGTGAAAATAACTATTAAACTAAACATTTAAAAATATATTTACAACAACAACAATTGAACTATTTATAGTTCAATGTGAAAAAGCAAGAAAAAGAAGAAAATTAGTAAACACCTAAACAAATTAATAAGTGGAAAACGTGAGATTATTGTTTCGCACCCATAGTAGTTATGCAGAGAAAGCTTACCTGTAGAAACGGCTGAAACGGGTTACATTTACTTTAGGTAACTTCTCAAGAGAATCACATTCGGAACCTTGGGTCCAATCTCTTTACATAGCAAGAAAAAAGTCTAGTCTAAATCCAATTTTGTTATACAATCAGATTGTGTCCAGAAGGGATGGATAGATCCAATTTACAAAAGAAACAAAAGTTCTTGACTCTTTTCTAAAAGATTGATATTTTTGACCTTCAACTATCGATGTTTATCTTTAGCACTTTATTATATCGAGCAACAATTACAGAAATTACTAGGTACTGCTTGTAAATTCAGCTTTACTCACCCCAAGAATAAGGGCGTAATTCAATAAATGACTGTTTTTAAACACTTTTTTGTTACGCCTTTTACTTCTACGAGTAATAAGTAGTTCAATTATTCCAAGCTGTTAGACTACAGATATTTGATAGGACCTAAGCCTGCTTTGGTCGACCTAGTTAACCCCCGGACTAAGTTAGTAACCCAACCAACCTAAACTCAGTTAAGCTAGGTTTGGCTACTCAAACAGAGTAGAGCTCAATTACGAATCGGTCGTTGATCGCAAGCTTATATCCAAAATTAGTTCAGCCAGCAGTAAACAACCTAGTTTATGTATATTAACCTACATAAAATAAGCGAGATAACGCTGCAATACATTGTAATAACAAAGATAAGATACGAATATTGTTTTTATTGGACAACTCGAAAAGCGGCACGCAAAGCTTCCACTAAAATGAATGGTATTAGATAACAAGAATGTTAATTAATATAGAAAAAAAAATCTACAAAATAGAGTTATTAACGCTCGTAAAACAAATTAAGATCTTCTTTCATATAAAGTAGAAGATAAAATGTTGGAATATTCCCACAGCGGTTGTAACGAAGTGGTAATGGGCTTGCGTTGTACAAATTTCGGCGTATATTGGGCTCGGTAAGCGTTTGTATTATTTAACTATTCAAAAGAGCTGAAAGCTGCCCCGCTGGTGTACCTCAAACAAACTTCATTTCATTACGAACACTTTACTCCTTTATCTTGTAAATCTTCAAGTTTACCGTCAGGTTTCACAATTTTTGTAACAAAGAACCTTGTGAATATTTCATGTTTCTGTTCCAAATGATATTCCTCGGGAGTCAAAGAATTATTTTCTAAACAAAAACCTCACATAGTAAGTGTGTGTTGAATATTCATTAGTATTAGCAGACAGTTACACTCCGGGCATCATCAGTGTTGGTACTCTTCGTTAGTATTCAAGTAAATAAGTAACTTTACGTTAATGACCCCACAAAGTACCTGTGTTAACTTTGAGTCGTTTTGTTTGTTCATTCACTACAAACGGGAAATTAAACGCAGTAAATTCCCGGCCCATGTCCGAGTCCTCCGTACGGCCCACAAACAAACTTGTAATTAAATTTGGCGCAGTCGTGATACTTTTCTTTATGATGTCAACAACAACGACTAATTAGAATTTACGCAATGACATGCCAACAAAGAGAGCCCAGAACAACGTGAAACATTAAATAATAACAAAAGACTATTTCGTAGAGCCGGAGCTTTCGCGGCTACGTGTGTACGTGATATAACAGCGAATTGTGTAAAACGCAAAAAGCAACCAAGTTGCTGGAATCGACAAAAACTGGGGTTTCTGCACGTCATAAAGGGGAAACAACACGTAATATGGCTTCCCCTTTCCCGATTCAGTTTCATTGGAAAAGTAGAACGTGGAAATTTTGTTTATTTCCAGTCTCAAGTTTCCAATCTTACACTGGAAACTTAACTAGAAACGTAAAAAGTTCACTGAAGTGGACCTTACGTTAACTTGATTGGGGTCCTAGGACTGCCTCATCAGGTAACCCATGACCCTGGAACGTAGGTAAAGGTTTACTGAAAGATCGTGGATTTTAGTCAGTACAAGTCTGACAGTGTGGGTAGGACGACTCATTTGACGATTTATGTTTCACTTTGTTATCAGAGTTGTCAACTTTTATTTTAGTAAAAGACGTCCAACAAACACAGTTATAGGAAGTAGTATTCTCAGTGAGGCCGTATGTTTCCGAGCACAACTTTATTGACTGGCAGAGTGCAGTTCATTGAAGTAAAGCCACAATGTGCGTCCCGACACTCAATAGAATTGCCCTCGCGATGTAGGAGTAAGAAAAGGCCTGTTTCGTCGCGTGAAAGTCTAAGCCGGTTCGGTAGAGTGCAGCTGACTACGCCAATGTAAAATAGTCCATGTGTCGGGGTTGCCATTGAAAAATATACCTAAAGTGTTCTCGTTTTATAAAGGGAAAGAACCTTATAAAGATCGGAACGATTGCGGCTTTGTTGAAATTCTTTATGGTGGCATTTTAAGGGGGTGTGTACCTTTGTTATTAATATACCTTGCTAGATTTATTGGATCAAATTTTGGCAAAAATATAAGAGACTACTTCAGTGTTTCTTCACTATTTGCAGAGTTAGAAAGACTTTCATTTAATAACAAATAAGATCAATTAAAGAACATACAAATACAGGGAATTTAAAAAATCAACTTAACGTTTTTAACCTGAAACTACTTATATGATAATGCTTGCCAAGGTTAAAACCCAGACTTATTAGTAGTTTATATTATTTATAAGGTTGTTAGCAAAGAGATAAGGAAAATATTATCTTCCTCAACGTGTAGCACAAATGAAAGAAAAGTAACGCCCGATTTATTCATAAAACGTAAGGAAAAGTCATGAGATTTCAACATATTATGTAAATAAACCCGTATATCTACATTACATTTCCCTATTCTTGTAAAACCCCACGTTTTTGTCACACCCGTGTTTACTGCATAGCAGATGTGTAAATAAAGTAAGCCACGCTAGGTTATGTATGGCATTTTAAAATGTGCTTGCAAAACCGAATTCCGTTCCAAGGATAACCGTTCGGTTTTCTCCTACACACTTTCGTGCATACCTGTACCACCAATAGATCAAATCATATCAAATCTTTATTGCTGAACACAGTATAAATAAATACATTAAAAGATGTTGAGTGAATGCGCAGTAGTAATAGTGCAGGCTGTTCACATGTCTTTCAGATTTTGCCTGCGACTTTGCCCGTGACAAATTCGAAAATTATACCGCAGGAACATAATACCGGAGTAAATAAATCTAATATGCTAGTCCAGGTTTAAAAACAGGGTATTACGGAACACAAAGGGCATGTGAAGAAACAGCAAGCCACTTCTGCTCCATCCAATACTCGATGATTTTTACAGTCCAAAAAAGAGTGAATACCTTTCCATTCAGATTTTTTTTAATGTACCTACTTTTTGGCAAGCGTGCATCACCATCGACCACATGATTGCTCACCATCAAGCCAGATACCTAGTGATCGAACGTGAGTCTATTATGAAAAAAAAACAGAAAAGGATATTAACTATCCAATATCCCGCCATCCTTACCCGCCATCCATATCCTTTCCGCCGACTTTGACTAAAAGAGTTTACATCCATCCATCCATCCTCACAAACAGATTATAGTAAAGTAACATCTTCAATAGCGGGCTTCACTAAGGTAAGAATACACTATTTCCATTGAGGGTAGTGACCGGCCTATCCTCTAATGCGTCACTTCTAATCTTAGCGATCTCCGACACGTCGCAATGACGCACCTTGACCTCCAACTGACTCATAATAAAACAATCATTAGAACAGCAATTATGTGATTATTATGGAGAATTACGAACACTGCTTTAAATTATTATATTCCACTTGTTTTGCTGTTTCTGATTTAATTCAATTAGGAAAATCTTAACTATAATTATTGTCTGTTGTTTTTGGCTCATTGAAAGTTAAGTTTTCATTCGCATTATTAACGTTTAGGTACATATTTTTTAGTTTTTCGAAATGTCAACAAGATCATTACCTATTAGGTAATTCTTGCTCTATGGTGCCCAATTAGATAATCTAGCTACTTTATGCTATTCTTTTTCATCTCCATACTATTCCACCTGTTACGGGTGTGACAATTTTTTTTATGAATCTTGAAAACTTGTTATGATCCTGTTCGTGACACCTTATCACTTTTAAGTGTGTTCACGAATAAACAAGACAATTGAAGTATTATCACGCTTGTTATTCCATGTTCTACCGCCAGAAGTGTTGGGTAGAGATAATTTCTTCACCTTTGACGAGCACCAAAATATTGCGCTGGGCTGTATGTACTGGAAAACTGCGAGTGAAATATTTAGATTAGAGTCGCGGAACTGTCGAATTGTGTCACGGCACCGGAACGTAGAGCATGTGAATATACAGGTTGTTTTGTCAGTATGAGTCTGAGAGCCTTTCCCTTCCACCCAAAGATATAGGACTCATTTGATTATTTATACACTCCAAAAAAAAATCATTAAGGCAATTTACCTACGTTACTTTGGCTGAAAGCAAACCTGTCATATACCTCCGATACCCTATTTCATATTTTATGTACTCAACCTTTTTTAATATTTATCTAAAGTATGGCGTGCCCTTGTAAAAAATGTGGGTCAAATGATATCGTGCTTATCAATATAATATCGGTGACACCGGCCGCCATACTGCAGTTCAAACACATTACTTTTCAGCTGTCGTAGATAATATTGTTGAGCTAAGTCGACATATATTTTTACTGGAATTTTATCTCTGTAGACACATAATAGAAATGTCTATATCTTCTTATCTGTTTGTTACTCTAAGGAAAAGTGACTGACCGAGACTAATCTTATTCTTTTAGCTCTAGACGCCTACTATGTAGATATATGTTCCGGCCCTGAAACGTAAAGGGCATTTAACGAATAGAATATATTTTTAGTCAGTAAGAGTCTGATAGTCCCTGCTATTTCATCCAGGCCGCCACAAGGGCATTTGATGATATCACTCCAAAAAACTTAGGTAACCTTTGTTACTAACTAGACATAAAAAATGTTGTTAGTCGTAGTTGACTACGTAACACTTTTTTAAACAGTTTTTCTATCGTAGCAATCTAGAAATGAGTCTTCTTAAAATTCCACTCCATAAAAATAGCACGCTTAAATACAACAGCAAAAAATACCCATTATTTATTTAGTTGAACTACAGAGGTCATCTCTGTAGTCCAACTAAATAAATAACAAAACCAATCCAACATGTGATCAACAATTCAATGCAATATTTGTGAGTTCTTTTAAGAGGTCTGTCGCTCCGGAATCCTCACATCCGTAAAGGAGCGTTTGTATTCAAATACTGGCTTCGTGATCGCGGCCTCAATATTGATCAGTACGTGATAGTCGTCTCCATAAGGAGTTTTCACTCGAAAAACCTTTCGATTGCCATCGGTAGCAGACCCTGAATGATCGACACTTTGAATGTAAACTACCATTAAAACAACGTATCGATGAAAGTTTAACAGTTGATAATTCGCACATGTCTTGAAATAATTATGAGTAAGTACGGGAAAGTACGTACGTAGTATGTAGGGAGACAACCGACTAGGTGGACAGACGATCATGTTAAAGTGGCCGGAAGAAACTGGATAGCCATAACACAAAACCGCCAGAAGTGGAAAGATTTGGAAGAGACCTACACTCAGCATTGGGTGACTAAAGGGTTAGGAAGGAAGGAAGGACGGGAAAGTTTTGTTATAACTCTCGATTTGACTAATGATTCGACGGCCTTCGATCGAAATAGTTAGGTTGTTATTTTGAGAATTAGGTTTTGTACGTCTAAACTCTTTCTAAGAGCATCTGTCACGAAGTTTGCGTCTTAAATTATACCTACCTAACACCATTTTCACACGATCTTAAAGCTTGGGTCATAAGCAAAAGAAGTGTCATTATGTTCTTTATATTACAGTCTACTTTGTAAACCTACTTTTTATCGAGGACAAAAAACTGAAAAGACGTTTTATGTCTTGGTGGAAAAATCCTAAGTCGATAAAAAATTGTAAGCAGTACTTGTATTTAATGACAAATGCTAGGACATTTTTATCAGAGACGATCTACTAAGAGAATCATTAATTGCCACGGCTGAGGTGGTTGTTTTTTATAGTCATTATTACAAGTGACATTGTTAAGTACCTAACTGACGGATTACTGTACGAATAAGTTACCAAATAACACACGTTTAACAACAAAGTAATACATTACATACCCAATTAATAATCACGCAACATGATCACGTCTTCGTAGCAAAAAATGTTTTAATTTCTCTTTACAAATTGCTGCGAAAAATTTCTTTGAAAGCAGAGTTCCTTCATTTCGTGTCAGGGTAAAGACTTCCTTTCATGATGGCGGCAATATCTTGGCTCAACGACATGGCGGCTATCCAACGAGCCTCTAATTAGGATCTCAGTTACAATCGGACGGGACTAGCATAGATAACGATACTAGGAGTATTTTATGACGTAAGTGTTGTTATTGGAAAAGGAATTGAAGTACACTCAGAGATTTAATTAGTTTCTTGCTTCTGTAGCAGTAAAACTGCCATTTTGAAATCCAATTTGCGTCTAGAAGTTCTTTTCGGATAGGATTTTTTTCACTCTCTACAAACAGATTTCTCATTACTTAAGTACTTTTTTTTTTTTTTTTTACGTGGTAAAATCATCAAATGAGACCTCCCACCCCGGGCAGGGCGAGAGGTACTGTCAGACTTGTACTGACTAAAATCCACGGTGTCCTTCAATAGCCCTTTATGTTCCGGGGTCACGGTGATGGTATAAGACCCGCGACCATTATTTAAGTACTTATTTTTAAATATCTTACTTATGTCAATGTAATTAAGAGTCAATAAATAATGTGTTTAGGACAAATTCTAGAAACAAATGAAGTCCTTTTAGGTTACTAACCCACGGATAAGATGTTTTTGAGAAAGGCTTTCGGCCGTACGGCCTAGATAGTGATTAGACATTGATCACGTTCGAACAAAAGCGATCATCGAGCGTCTATTGCAACCACGTTTCGGTTTTTCGAACAAATTAGTGTAGTATGAACGCGACGATCATATATAGGAGCGAATGATTGCTTGGGTTAGGGCGCCGGATTATCGATAAAGTATAATAAATGAAATCTCTCTCCAGCCTACAAAACATTTCGAAACAATAAAATACAGGCATTTATTGACCCATGAAACAGACTGTCTGGACACGATACGAGCATTGTTCCTTTACAAAACACGCCTGATATCATGCCAAATATGGATATGAATAGACTCATATCCTTCCACATTAAATGTATTGTTATTTCCATATAAATGAAATTGTGTCCTAACGTTCATCCGCTGCGAAACAAAATAGGGGAAGGAAGGACAGAGGAGCCAGCGAAATGGATAGGAAACATTATGCTACGGATAAATGTGTATTCTTTATATTCTCTCTCCTTTAGTCCAGTGTTCTGAAAATGTATGTACAACCGTTGAGTTTCTTTAACAGAAATTGTATGCATCAATAAGAAATAAGCAAATTGTCGAAATGTAAAGGAACAGCTGCTGTCTTCTTTCTTTTTCTCGATTTGCGTTGTTCTCATTGTTAATGTGTTCATAATGCCTTATTAAAGGTTTCTGGTAAAGAACCAATGAGATTGCCGAAGGTGCCAGTTGCCTCTTAGCATACTCCACCATGGGTAATGGCATCACAGTCTACTTATTACCTGACCGCTAAGTGATCCTATTGGCGATGGTAGACCTGAACATGGCCGCCTGGCTTCCGACCATCATCCTGTCTGAGACCGGTCCAAAAAGATTCAACTGTGTTCCATTGGTGCACAGGAGCTCAGTTGAGCTCGCTCCATCTTGCGTATAATCTTTGCATTTTGGCTAGATTGAGACTAAGAACGAACCTATTTTAAGTAATACATATGTATCGGGTAGTATTTTGAATGTAAATAAGTGGATATTTGAATTTCTAGCCCAGTTGTGACTTTATGGAAACTTGGCATTGCTGTTTGAAATCGATTAAGCTTGTACGTGTAGAATCGTTAATACTAGATCGAGCCTAACGATTCATAAACATGTTGTTATTTATTATAGGTCACTTTATATACAGTGTATATAAAGCCTAGTATATAAAGCAAACTATAAATCGACTACTTTGGAAATAAAGAAGAGCGACCTCTCTTCAGTTCGAATAAATATGTACCTAATCGTAAATTAAATATTATACCAATTAATCATTAAACTCAGGCCAATAATTTAGTTATGTACCTATTCTAATTTGTTTATTAGGGAAATCTATTTACAAAAGAAAAACAAAATATTATTGCTATGACCGAAGACATTAATTGTTGATGGATTATTTCCTTGTTTGTGTTTTTGGATCACATTTTCCTTGAGAAAACCCTCACTCCTTAATGGGTAAATAACCTTACTATAGCTATATACAGGGCCCCCGTAAGGGCTACTGGCGCCTGTGTGCAAAAAAGGATTTTGGCGCCCCTTAAAGCATAATTTTTTTTATGGTAGGTAGGTCAGTGGTGTATTTTAATATTCAGCGCCTTTGGGCTGTAAAGCTCGGAACTTAAACACAAAAGAAACCATCAAGTCTACCATCAACCTCACAGCCAAACCAGAGTGCCATACCAACTTAGAGAAGACAAACTTTTTAAAATTTTGTAGAACACAACAAGATTTAACTAACATACAATAACATTTAACAAGTATTTGGTATTGAAAAATGAGCTATCAAAAGAGAGGTCAAGAAAACCGAATGGCAATTTAGTATTTGAAGCGCGAGCGAAGCGAGCGCGAAACTTTTTAGGTTTTTGGAATAGGACAAGGTAAGCAATTGTTCATAGAAGAGCGAACGCAGTCAGCTCTAAAAGTAAAACGTTTCCGGACTTCAAGTTTTAATCTGTAAGTGAGATCAAATATTTAAAATACTTACTTGTATGTAATCCTATATAAATTCTCAAATCCTATTTCTAAATTATTTTTAATCTTTTTTTATTTATTTTTTTGGGCCCTTTGCTTTTGCGCCCTTAGAGGATGGCGCCCGTGTGCATTGCACACTTTGCACATATGGATGCGGGGGCCCTGGCTATATACTAACATAAACAGAGGTCTTATTAAAAGATTTCTGTATTTTATTTACAGCTTTCTTAAAATACTGCGTTTATTGTATGGAAAAATGAAAAGCCCTAAGTCCTATAAGTCCGCCTTTGTACAACGCTATGCATAAAGTTTTATAAATAAATAAATAAAAGCCGAATTTAATAATATTGTCTACTCTAGTATTTATTGTTTGAGCAATACAATACAATATTGAATTTCGCTAATTATATCGCAATGCATTTTACGATTTTGCTAAACTGGCACTTAAGACCCGCTGATACAAATTTTAAAAAAAGCACAACACACGCAGTTTTAAGTGCAGATACAACAATTTTAACACATTCTTAAATGTTCTTGTTACCGAAATAGGAATTCCATTAGCAGTCATTTATAGTATGTTTCTACGAATAGTTTGAATGTGGGTCGGTCTGTTGTATCTTGAGTTAACGCTACCTGATTACGTGACTTCCTTGAGATTAGCTGTTAACTGTTTATAAGGAAAAAGTGCGGATTCTGTATCTTTTGTTTGTTTTATAGCTGTTTGGGCAGCGATGGCTTTGCAAACAGCATTGTGAATATTTTGCTATGAATTAATAAACAGGCTCTGTGAGTGCCACAATTGGCATTAGGACATCTACATACCACCACATAGCCAGGTTTTTCACTTACATACTCACTTACACACATAAAAAATTATATACCTAAGTAGATATATAGATATACTGATCGAATTGAGATTTTTTGAAGTTTAATTACTTTTTGCGATGACGATATTAATTAGGAAAATCACTAATTTGATAAAATGCAGGTATCACACCTAAGAACGCATCTGGTGTGATTACAAATAACCGATACATTAACGATGTTTATCTTCATTTTTGCTTACTCCTGCATCAGTTGCACAACAGATTACCTGTAACGGAAACCAAGTGACACCCGTGCAGTGCTGAATCGGCATAAACACGAACTTTGTTCGATGCATTCCCAGCCAAAATAGAAACACAAAAATATACCTACATATAGTCCAAATTCGTATGTATCTACGTTGCATAGTCACCTACAGAGAAATCTTACCCCCTTCGGTAGTGATGTCACTACCAAAAGGGGTGAGTTTTCTCTGAACCTTACCATACAATCAGTACCGAAAATAGCGGTGTGCCAAGGGTTCCCAGGCATAGTACGCAATCACTGGAGAGACGAAACCACACTAGGACCACAATTGGTCAGACCAGCGCGTAGTTAAAGAAGTTCGCACTGGGCTCATGAATAGGTAGATACCTATCTAGTTATAGCAATGTGTATGGTAGGCTTCAAAGAAAAGTCACCCCTTTTGTTAGTGACATCACTACCACTGTGGGTGAGATTTCTCTGAAGCTTACTGTACGTGTACAATAAAGAAAAGTACTAAGTAACGTTCAGTTCTTCGGCGCACCTTTTGTTTCGCTTGTCTTCACTCGCACCCGCTTGTTCTTGGAAAATAGTATTCGTTTACTTCGGCGAAAAAGTTGTTGATACGCTTTTTTCAGAAGATTGCTTTTTGTGTAACTTAGGAATTCGTTCAGCGTGAATTACGTGAAAAAACGCCACTGAAATTTTTTGCAAATTATGTTGCTTTTTTCCTAAAAGTTTTGACAGGAAAACATGTCCTGACTTTGTCCTGGAGATTTAAGTTTCTGATGTTTTTTTTTTAATTAATTACTGAGTATAAGGTCTTCCTCGAACCCTTGTCAAAAAAACAACATAAGGCTACGTCTAAACAAATTAAGACTTAATTTGTTACAAAAATGTTCCTCGACAGTAAAGTCCTACTTAATTTATGCGCACCATAAATAAATGTTAATTTCCTAGAATCGTTTTAACGTACCTGCATTTAGACATATTTATTACATATTATGGCGTCTTTTATAGTTTTGACAAAAGACATAACACGGTTTTATAATTTTAATCACTCATTAATGTCTTTAATTTCTTAGGAGTTCGTGTGAAGTGTTCAGAAAAGAGATTTACATTCTAGGTCTACAAAATCTTTATGGCCTGTTGAATTCAGCCGCTTTATTACTTTGTACGTTAAACGTAGCTCGTTTAAAATCTTCCGCTGAACTAATGACCGACTTCTGAAGCAGTAAAATGTCTAAGTTTGAAATAATCTACAATTAAACATACATTTTACGATGGTATTCTAAGGAATGCTTGAATGTGTGAAATGGATGTATTGGTTACTCTTTCAACAGCAAAAACCACTGATCGGATTTGGCTAAAAGTTGGTACACATATAGTTTATTATAACTGATTCACAGCATAGAATAGTTTTTTATCCCGATTTTTATTGCCCGTGGGATAATTTTTTCGAGTTGTAGCGGGTGAAGCTAAAGCTGCTTTTTTTTTTTTTTTTTTGGTGTTAAAATCATCAATGAGTCCTCCCGCCCCTGGGGGGGGCGGAGGGACTGTCAGACTCTTACTGACAAAATCAACCCGTGTTCCGTCGGATGCCCTGTACGTTACGGGCCGCGGTAACCTGGGGTAAGAAAAAACCCGCGACCCCACCAGGCCATTTGGCGCGAACACCGACGCGCCCACAACCCGGGCTTGGTCGTTGTTCGGTCGGACCGGCGAGGCCAACCCAGTAATCACACGTCCGCAGCCCGCTCCGCCGCCGCTGTGCCCGTCTGCGATCATAGGACACGCGTTTAGCGATCCACATCGAACAGCTAGTCGCATAGCGAGCAAAGACGCCTTAGGCACACAGAGCCTAAAGAAGAGTTTTGGCCCGCATCCCGAGGGTGCACCGGAGCCCGAAAACTGGTCTTCCCCCCTGAAGTACCCGAGAGACTCCAGTCCCACGGGCTCACGTGAGGTTTCCTGCCTTATCACCCCGGGTGAAGCTGCTGGCAACAGCTAGTCTACAATTCTACGATGGTATTCTAAGGAATGAGTAATTTGATAAACGTAAAACGTAGCTACCTATGCTTAATGATTTGAAGTGCTCACCTAAAGACATTGCCAAACAGAGAGCGTCCAAGGCGTGGCTAAGCGAAAGCGAACGTGCGTTAAACAGTTACGTTCCTAAACTCTGCGAATAACGAAACAACGAAACATTTCCTTTACTTACTTTTTTTGTGAGGCAAAGGTATTTAAGTTACAGACGTCATGCGGGCGATATTAAGTCCCAGTATTGGCAGAATATGCGGGCAACCCACGCTACGTTCAAGATGACAGTCGATACTCGTAAACTTAAACACTTACAATGTGCAAAAGTAATAAACACGCAACCATAACAGCATGTGGTTACAAAATACCTATTTGGGACTAGAAATCTTTAAAGATTTAAATAACATCAAATGACTTCTCGTGCCCCGAGTGGACCGTCAGACTGTAGGACAGACTGTCAGATGATGATGACAGTCCTACAGTCTGACTCAGTTCCATTTTGCGTTAGCCATGTTACCCTACTTATACAGCTGTGGCCTATAGGCGTTTGGCCCCAACAACTTGCTGACAGCTCCACAAAACGCACGTAGAACCCGACGTGTGGGTGTGGTCGACCCAAGCCTGTCGGTCCTTGATCAGACGGCGAAGAGCTAAGTCCTTTAAAGCTTTCTCGCTTCTAATACAGCATGACATCTGAATAACTTTTTCCCAAGGAAAAACCTCGTTTTCGAGTAAAAATATTCAGAGCTGTCCGATACATTTCAATGCCCACTTATTCGACAGGTCGACCTAAATAATACGAGACGCTAATATTCTTAAATGAGCCCACACCTTTCCGATTCACGCTGTGCAGACGCTTGATTGACAAATTCGATGTTACACTCTGTTCCAGAGACCACAGACGAAGAAACACTATCAGTAAAAGTCTAAAGAAATCGATTAAAGATGAGAAGATATAAAACAAAATGATTCCGAGAACGTTGACAGGCTCGATTATATCGCCAGTAGCTGTTATCAACATTTTTATCAAGACTACTAGTTTATTGAAACGTTCTTCACTCACGAAAACGATTAAGCTAAGAACACAACCACATTCAATTTACGATCAGATCTCAGATAAAAACACAATGGAACTGTTTACAGTTTTTGTAGCGTTTAGTAGTAAAAAAAGAAAAATCTGAGCGCATTCGTAATGCACGAATGAATCCTGAATGTATCCTCGAGGGTAAGACGTGTCGCACTTAGAAACTCTACTAATGATACATTTTCTTGAATTGTTGTCACGTTCAACCCTCTTCAAGAATCTTGAGACGCAACAAATGGGAGAAAAACTTCATTTTATTTGAAGCTACTTACTTCTTTTTACTTTGTATCTATTCTTTAATTACATTGACTAGACTACGCTTTACTGCCCCCTTTGTAACCACTATTAACAAAAGGGTTTAAAAGTCAGATAAGTACCGTAAGTGCCGTCTTCAGTAGCAGATACTTAAATGTTACTAAACACGATCATCATGCAGCCAGTAATTTAGCTTGCACATATGCTTAAACTTTTTTGTCTTATTTTAATGGATTTAATCTAAATTTCTTACTAGTCGTGACTAGTGATATTTCTAAGCTGAGCTTATCTATTTGTACTTCTAAAGTTATGCAAACGAAATCTTCGACATAAATGCTGTTACAAGTTCAAGTTTGTCAAAAATTTGTCTTTCCACTTACGTTGCGTGACTTTTGGTCGGTTGGCAAACAGTGACGTCAACACCATCTGAAGGTTCGTGTACCAAAATGTCATCCTTGCTTACATCACCTCCTTCACTCGGAGGGTTTCCAGTACATAAACCATTGATGAATCATACACTTTACGACTGCTCATGTATGCTCATGTGTCAAGTACGTGCTGTTCAAGTAAACTAGATGTGTATACAGTATGGTGGTGAACAGGTTACCAAATAAAATACTTAGTACAACAGTAATCAATAGATACATTTTTCAAGTCGCACAGGTATTTACTATAAAAACTTTGTAAAATTTTAGAATAGCAAAGACACAAATAATTATACTTTTGTAATTAGTATCGTCACCCCTCTACCTGTTGGTCCTGAAGTTTCGGTTAAAATTTTAAATCCTCCCCGTATTACCTACATTCCGAACTGAATCTACGAGATTTGCGTTTCAGCTAGGAACGGAAACGCAAAGGAAATTACAAATCTAATCTTTCGAAGAAAGTTGAAACTAGCATCTGCCAAGTTTAGTTTCCAATAAATACTTTGGCATTGGTTATTGGCCTTGCCTTTCCTAGAGATATAGCGTATGTGATTAATTAATTATGTACTAACTACTAAGTTAAGGTTTTCAAATCATTATCATTGGCGGCCGCTGTTGTGTTTAGGCCTCCTCCCTCCCTCAGCCATATTTACCTTGCCTGCGGGAGTTTATGTCAGGTTTTGCCCGCGACCTTCCGTTTATACTCCACCAATCAGTCGTTGATCTGCCAACATCTCTTCTACCACATCGCGGTAACCAGTTGGAACTTAGAAATAGGTAACCCTGACTAGTGTAAGTTTTTACATGAAATTATGCATGTCTGTAGCACGAATAAATTACAAATGATTGTTTTTACATACCAGTACCTAGTTATTACAATTATTATTCTGTATAACACGTCCGTATTACTTATTTTCCCATCAAAGTTCTGAACCTGCAATGGAATATAAGTCTTGCTTGCATAACCTTATTACAAAGTTAGATGGGAAAGTTCCGCGGCGTACCATTCCGTAATACCGATAATAGTATCGTATGGACTCCATTGTTCTTTAACCAATGTAATGATTACTTCGGAATCTTCACTTTTCTTTGTATCTTTTTTTTACTTTACTGTAATTTTTTGTAGGTACTCATTACGATCCATGATAAGCAGAAATCATCAGTATTTTGGAGTAGGTACCCATAATTTGGATCATAAAAGTTATTGAATATTAAAGTTCATGTTGCCTTTGCTAAATTTTCATCCACACCATTTCGCTTGTTGATTTTTGAAACTTAACCTTTGAGTTTAATCAAGATTGTTTTCAATGGGTCTACTTTAAAGTTTCTAAAGAATTAGCTCCAAGTTCAATTTGTTCTCTATAATTGAAACTACTTCCACGCGAATTCGCTAAGTTGGAACCTTTCAAGTTAGATAAAGTATATCTCTTGAAAGAGGATTTGTTTTAAAACCCTCTCTAGAATAAAATTTCTCTACCGTTCGAATTTATCTTTTGCTGAGTTGGTTGGTAGGTGTAGATACTAGATATACCCTAAGACTCGTTTTATTTAAGTCATTTATTTTGTTTTGGGATTCGAACAGTCGTTAAAGGAAGTCAGTAGCCTGAAGGTCTGGCTAGTCTGACCATGAGGTATGGAATTACCCAGTACAACTCGGTTATTGGAAGTCAGATAGACAGCCGCTCCATGTAAAATATTGGTACTGAGCTATAATGTGTGTAGTATCTTGTTAGACTGGAAGCAGACTTCAACATAATTGGGAAAAGGCTTTTTTTATGGTGGTAACATCATCAAATGAATCCTTCCACCCAGGAGAGACTGTCAGACCGCGTCGACCTGGGCATAGTCCGTGGTCGGGCGGCGAGTTGGCCCATTACTCGCCGCCCGCATTCCCGATTGGGAAAAGGCTAGGCAAATGATGACTTTGCTTTGCTATCCACAGGTCTACTGATTGCCCGATTCGACCATTAAATGGTAATGAGCGTTATAATTATCTGCTAATATGCTTATCATACAAACACAGATGCCGTCGTTAGAATATAAAATAAACCGCTTAGGTACGAGAGCACAGCAGGCGTGACAATTATGTAAATTCTATCCGAGTTGCCGATACTGCCGCGTTCATTATGTGAAACAAATAATTCTGCAGAACGTATAAGTAATGCGTCGATATTCTCCTCGGTTTCTATGGTTACTTCCTGCATGATTTGTATGCGGAAACGATGCAAACACGTCGTTACCAGTAAAAGCACCTCATCGAATGTTAAATTATGTGGTTTTGTCAATTGAAATTTTTACTTTGAAGTGAAATGACGCATTGTAGACTTGAAGTCATTGCCAACCAGTACGTCTGGTGGTGTTTGACTAAACAGTTGCTAATTTTTCCGTCTTTATCATTGTGGTTTACAATAAAAGCTTAGGTATCTAAGTGCTTTAAAATAAATTGTGAGGAAAAAATGCGAAAGAATTATCCAGTTGAATTGAGGTCGGTACTTAGTAAAAGAGAAAAATAATTCTCAAAAGAAAATTAAGAGGATCCGAATCCAAACATCCCAAACGTTCCCATTCCAAAGGTCTACAATTTACGGTAGATATAAAGCTATATCATTATTCCGCTTTAAGTATTTCTACGACGTGCATAATTGACACTGGCGCGACCTACTTCCAGCTAATTACACCAGTAATAAATCATTACCAGTTTATCTCGCTACGCTCAGGATCAGAAGGTTATCCATGTACAGCGCCACATTTCCCCAAATAAATCAAACATTGACATACTTAAAAAATGTATCAATTAAATTGCTTCTAATCTTTTCAATTACACTAATTGAAAGGCATTGAGAAAATGACTTGACAGGCGGCTAAAGTGAGTTACTTTGCTGCAAAAAAATATCGATTTGTTACACAACACTAGTGTTGCCTCCAGCAAGGTTAGACGTTACGTGATTATTAAATCGAGTTTGGTATCGATTCTTACGATATTATTTGTTGATGGATGCCTTGTCGCGGCTTGCGGCGACATAACCAATCGGTAACTGTGTTATGACGGCACTGATGGATGTGTGAGATAATGTAATGATCTGTGAATGCTCTAAACGTGTAATGTGATGCTGACGAGTTGTGATCTGTTCATGTTCGAGCAGTTTTTGCTGTCAAGATCTATTAACAAAAAGGGATTTCCAAGTTGCAATGCTATAAAACATGGTTGTGTGTTCCATGAAGATAAGATGTTACGGGACAGGATGAAAAAGGGGTGCTAAAAGCCTCATTATAATACTCGTACTTATCCCTACTCCCAAAAAGGGATATTGTAAACCCATAAAGGTTTACCTTTAGTATGGTTTTAGCAGAATTATGGCAGAATATGATTCTCCCACTGAGATGTTTTATGGTTAAAAAAGGTCAGAAGATTACATTGACGTGGTATTTCTGGGCGCAATATTACGGAACAAGTTACGAATTTAGTAAAAAAGTAAAACTGGTATTTTATAGATTTATATGGCCAATTTAAAATTATTACAATACAACAAAAAAATTGATGAAGCCGATACTTCGAAGTCCAAATAAAATAAAGCTAACGCACAATAAATTAGGTATCTACACACAAGTCTGACTAGAAAAAAAAATGGTGTCACCAATAAATACCGTCGACCATCAATAACAACTTGGACAGACCTTCGTTAATTAATTAATATTCCATTTTTTCACACTTACGCAAGCCTTCACTTGCAGAAATAGGTAGGTATGTGCAAATACTATCGTAAAAGGAGACGGACAAGACAAGTTAAGAAACCTGTCGGGACTTAATGACTTTGTAGTGGTCAATGGTTGCAAGTTATATACTTTGAGTTCGGTTGCAACATCATCAGGTTATCAAGTGACCGGTCCATATGAATTGCTTTGTGCTTTTCATACGTTTCGGTAACCTTTTGCCTCCAGTCGAGCGTTGACGTTCACAATGATTGATACAGGCTGTCTCTTACTACTTAACTTTTTTTTCTGAATGGCATCTTTTTCTTCTTCTTCTTTCTAAGAAAGCTAGACTTAGATTGTACTTTGCGGGGAGCGAGAATCATTTGTAGAGAACAAATTTTTGCTTCATGTGGGGTGCAGTCTGGATCTGGCCTCAAATTATAATATTAGAATTTTAGATTTTCTTATTTTTAATTTCATTATTTTGTTTTTGTAAACAGCCTAGCATATTAGATTGTTTAATTGGAGAATAACCTATCCTTGTTCTTTACAACACATTGTATTTGCACTTGAATACTATAGTTATAACATTTTTCTAACTGTATATTTATTCGTAAATGAACATTGTTCTTTTGTACTATAAATAAATTTCTTTAAACCCATCTCGCAAGGTCTCCGCCCCGAGGTTCAAGGATCCAAAGATGTTAACCTCTTTTCTCGATAAACTCTTAATTCAAATATTAAAAATAAATTGTTACGCAACGTAAAAAGTTACGTTGATTGTCATTTGTTAACTTCGAATAATGGCTTTTCGATTAGTTCCAAATTCGAAACATTAGCTGATTGGGTTTATTTGTTATCTGAATCTTTTGTTCTACCCAATCCTGTAATTAAGTTACCTAAAGCACTTTGTTTCATCCTACGCAGAGACCTAAAAATAAGCGTAAATTACTTACAAAACACCTCCATTTGTCTCTGTCACGTAATTGAAAGATGATATCTAGGTATTTTCTGTTCTTTTTTTGAATTGTCAATGTTAATATTTTATAATTTATTGATATTGAGTAGGTATATGCCATAATTAAGTTACCTACATTGAAATATTATAGTCCTTAAGGCACTTTCACAAGCCCATAATGTAATTATACTTTATCGTCAAAACTTCATAAATGACAAGTATCATTTACTTCCATTGCTACTTTAAAGTATAATTATTATGAGAACTATCTATTTAACCATCCTTTCGTTGCCTAAATACCTAGCTTTCATAATGTAATCTTTACATTCCTTGTTTCAGTGTCCACAATGGAGTGACAGTCAAAAATGCGGTGGTTCAAGAAGGGGGAGCCGCCGCGGCTTCTTGCCGTAACTCCTGATGAACCGAGGCCTGCCCGTCGATCAAGAATCGGTGAGTACTGACCCTGAGTCGTATGTAATTTCCTCTGGGACTTTCATTTATACTTGTTGGAAGTTATTGAAATATAATTTTGCTTGGTGACGTTATTAGATTCTAAGTATAGTCTTCATATTAGAGACATTTCATTTTTGTTATAAGTGTTCCAGATTTTTTTTTGTAAATTGTCTTGTGTGAAAATGTAAAAAGTCTTGTTGTTTTCATGTGTTTGTAGATAAAAAAAAATGAACCTACAATTCTTAAAAACACTTTTAAAAAATATTTCATTTTAAAAAAAATACACTGAAAACGATTAGCAAATAAGTACCTAAATCGGAAATCATGCGCATTAAAAAAATAGTCACAGAAATGACATAATTTCAGTTTGTACCTATATATACTGTTTCTGTACCACCGTCTGACTTTAAATATAAGTAAAAACAAACAAAAAAAAAACTAGTAAAAACAGAAAACAAAAGTGTCACCAAGAAAACTCATAAAAAGTAGACCATCCAGCTTAATTTTACATATTAACATATTTATGTAGGATTACATATGTACTACTTATGTTTTAACGGTCAATATATTGTAAGTAGGCAAATAAGAATTTATGACTTTACGTTTTCTCTTAGACGATTACGAAAGAGATGTTACTATAGGAAATGCAAAGAAATGTGGTCAAGGTCAGTGACATTACGTCATATCCTCGTTTCATATTTATGTTCGAACATATCTGCAACGTCACTGTCCATTGATGATGTTCGTAAGTTAGAATTTAGATGCGTAGCATTCCTAAACGGGGCGGTGCGTTTACGAATGTGGATAAAGCAAAAAGATCATATAGGCAGCTACACACCTTAAATTTTTCTCATACAGACTTGTAGATTTATCGTAGCAGTTTAAACTGTACAGTCTAATCGTAACGATTTTTCGTAAGGTGTGTTAGCAGCCATTAAAGATCGTGTTAAAGCATAATAAGAAGACTTGAGTTTATCTAATAATTTTATTAGATATTTTAGACGGAACGGTTGTTACAGTGGCTGATCGATCGATTAACAATCGCACGGAGCAAATATTTGTATGATCTACAAGTAGTTGTTGGGTGTCTGTGTGTAGGTATGTGAGTTTCAATGTTTTAAACGCATCCAAGATACAGGAAATCCCCAGTGTGAAGAAACGTTTATTAAAATATCTAATTAAAATCTTTTAGTAACAAACTATGAAGGCAGATGTTTTGGTAGAAATGCTTTATCAACTCAAGAATACGCGACTTAGGTCCTTCGTACACTAGGCGACTCAAGTCTCCTGATACTTACGATTCTGTTTATCCAAGGCGGACTATCGGAATACCAAAATCAATAAAGGTTCGAACAAGGCCACGCGTCAATGGCTATCAAAATGTCAGTTATCGGATACTTGCGTCGCCTAGTGTACGAAGGGGCTTACGCGGTTCTTGTTTGTTACTAAACTTTCTGGTACCTCATTTTCAAAGGTACATACCGTCATACGTTGTAGGACATGCGTACATTGCCTACCTACTTTTACATAAGTAACTGCTTCTATTCTCTCCATAAACCTTTACTGCGCACATAAATATGCCAGTATTTACCAACACTTTGTACTTACTTAGCATAAACCACGGAAAACAGTAGAATAAAGTACAAATAGGATAGCTAGCTAACAAGATTTATAGTACGCGTACACATAGTTACCGTATGCGTCAATGGACGATAGTTTTTGAATCATCAATTCCGTCCCTTGTCTCTACTAAACCATTCGATTTAATAGAATCATTTAATTTAAATCGTAACCCACGAAAGCCCGATATTAAAGTGCATATAAAGGTGTTTTAAAAGTGCATAAAACGCACCCACGTTGTGATTGAGAGAGTTGCACATTGCATTGTGTGGGCAAATTTTATTGCCCTCTTTATTCCCAGTTCCCACACAAGGTATCTCAAATCTTTGTCCTACAAATTGTCTTATTTCCTCTTGACCGAGTGAACGTAATTTTATGATTGTTATCTTATTAGGCACCGTTTAGGCAACTAGGTTTGGTAGGCTATCAGTAGTATCACTATTAGCGTTTAAATATAAGTTTAAGACGTAATTAGATCAGTTAGCACCAATAATATTAAATTGGGACATTACTCATAGATAATTATAACTAATTATATACTTTGAATGATGTTTTGCCCGTAAATCAACGTGTCGCATCACTTCGCTCGATAGCGCTTTTAATTTTCCAGACTTTTTCAACAAAAGAATGCTAGAATTTGAACATAATTTAACTCTAAACACAATTCAAATGTACAGACAATAAACATACAAAAAATCGAAAACAAATCGAAAACTCAAAGCATTAGTTTTGATAAAGTTAAATAGTTTACCTCATAAATAATACGATAATGCATCATTTGGGCACCGTACGCAATATGCATTACCTACTTGCAATAACATACTAATTTAGTCCTTAAAATAGAGACACAGATGACGCAATAATTTGGTTGCGTACGCGCGTACTTACGTATTTAAATAGCACTAAACTCTTCATAGTAATTATGGTTTTTCCCGAACATAACAACTGAATGAATATTGACTTTTCCTCTTAGAAGGCGACCTCAAGTGTTGTCTATTTCTCAATAAATACTTGAATATTTATAAGTAACTAATAGAATAACTAAATATATACTGCCCCGTCTATAAGTCCTTGGTACGATTCTCGAGTCGTGCAAGTGCAATTGGGTTTTTACAATAGGAATTTCTCAGTAGCAGCCATGGTCTGGGTCTGTGCCCGGTTGATGGAAATAGGCCCGTATTACATGGAAAAACATAAGTAAATGGCGGATCTGTGAGGGTCGCGTAAGGCCTCGATTAAGACCCATCTCTGTTCCGTCCAAACTGGTAACAGGACGCACGAGGTCGCGAGAAGTGGTCCTTCCATTTCTCGCGAGCCAGTGCAAGGAGGCCGTTGCCCAGGAGTGGGACAGAATAAAATTTAATAAAAACTGGCGATATGTGGATGTCAAATTGGGGCCGTCAAACCCGAAAAATTACTTCGGGTATAACAGGAATCTCTGAAAATCAATATTACGTTGTAAATGAATAATACCTAAATTGTATCACACTATACTACGTCACTAATAATTATCATTGAAAAATAATACCGTTTGTGGTACCACAACAATAACTCTAAATTGCCTCGTACTGACGCACGGGATAAAGTTTGAACTACGTAATGATAATTACTTGTATTAATTTTAATTCGCTCTTTCCTTCATTAATCTATCATTTGAGAGCGCATAGTAATATCGTAATTGGCTTACTAATAAGGCAATTTGTTCGATTCATTGGCATTCAAATTTGCGCTGAGTGTCAGCGCATGGTCGCATGCACCTAGTATTCACGAACGGCACGATTTGTCATTGCTAATTAATAGTCATCATCAGCCTATTTCATACTAGAGATGGGCCGCCTCTGACTTTGGATGGTGGGCCAAGATGACCATTCTCGTCAGTAATAGTACAGCCCAAGGAGTACATTGTAAAATGCACTCGATCACATAAGGCGGCGGGCGGCCAAAAAAGCAGATCCATAATAATAATACCTACAATATAATAATTATAGGTTTAATAAATTGCTAATATAATAAGTAAGGTTTTAATTCCATTTTGAGCACCACAGCTGTCTAGCCGGTTTGGCCAAGTCGGCAACTTTTCGGCACATCTCTATTCCTTAAGTAACCACGCAAATAACTCGTGGTTATGTAACAGAGCAAAGAAACGGAGAAAATAGGAAGTTACAACTTGACACCTGAATGGATGCGAGAAATGCTAGAATTTCATCTTAATAGGAATGTTGACTTTACCTTAAGGAAAACTTTACTGGGTATGACGTCATTAGGTGGAAGGTATTTACCGGGCAGGGTTACCGACGCAATTACTACGTAATTGACACATCTAGTTGTCTCCCTGTCACTAGTTAGATACATTAACTTGGCACTGGAAAGTTTAGCTGTTCTATTTAAGGGAAGGAGAATACGTAAAATTGAAATACAAATACGTATTTGTATTTGTAGTTCAATTACTTCCTTAAAATGTAATGGTATTCGATTTCAAATACCTGACGACGAAAGTATTTTGTAATTAGTAAACGTTCAAATACAGGAGGCTCTAAAATACATTTTAACAAAAATACATTTAAACTTAATGTACCGTCATTTGCACTCTCTGCATGATGGTAAAGCAGCTAATTAGAGTTGGCAATACTGCACTGTTATGTAACCGACGTCAGCACATCAAGCTACCCTACCACATCTGCTAATTTTCATTAATAATTTTGAACCTTATCAGTAAAAAATAATGGAAGGGTTTTTTTTTTGATTGGTAAAAAGGGAACATGTTTCGGCAGGTGGGACCGGCGTGCGTCTTATACTGTAGCGCTATGCGTGTACGTCGAACATGGCGAAAAAAACGCAAAAAATGAACGTTGAATGAGAACATTCCAGGCAGACATAAAAGATAATTTTGTAATTAGTAGTTTGTATTTCAAATTAAAAAAAGCTAAAATACGGTAATTGGTATTTTAATAGTTTAAATAACTTTACCAAAGGTATTTTGGTATTTTATATTTAAATTACTTGCGATACTGTATTTTGTAATTTGTATTTCAATTAAAGCAGAGCATGTATTTTGCCCAGCCCTGTTAACTAGGCACTGGAAAGTTTAGCTGTTCTATTTAAGGGAAAGGGAGTATGAAATGAGGCAATCTTTCCAATGATCTGATTGATGAGGGTCTCGTGTAATTAGCTTTAACGTAATATTTACGCGTGATTTTTAAAACAGCATTTTTTTAAACCAATGCGACAATAACGACTGGCAACTTACAGCCTGTTTGTATAATCTTAGTAAATAAAATAATGTTAAATTCAGTTATCGAGATGACGTGAATAACGATTCCTTTTATTTCCAGATTTGTCTCCAGTGCGCTACCCCAATCGCAAAAGTAGCAGCAGCTCCGTGGAAACGAACTTCTACAATCTTAGCGATCAAATAATAATCGTTGAAAAATCCCCACATCGATGCCACCGCGGTGGCGAGACTCCAGTTAGTCGGCGCATATCACTGCAAAACGGCCCCGCTTCACCGCAGGAAAGTTATAATACTTCGCGCAAAAACCGCGGAGGCTCGCTGGAGAAAGAGTACATGGTATGTCGAGAAAGGCGAAACCCGTTGCTCGATAAAGTAAAGAACACTAAACTATCTTGCTTCAAATCGAACGGTCCACTGCGACACGGAGATGACGCTGCGTCCACGTCTGGAAGCGACTGCAGTGGATTCGGACACGTAGAGGACGTCACTAATTGTCGGTTCACCAACAATTACGCTGACACTCACATTGAATTCGAAAATCAGAACCCTTGGGTCAAAATGCCCAATTATGACGATGATGTCTTTTTCGTCAAAAATATGACTAGTCCTGTTGAGTGCCAATGGAGAGAAGGCAAGTCCTTTACCAACAGAGGTACTCGATGTTACAGTTCCGGATCAGAGTGTGATCGATATCATGCTATACCCAAAGCCGGTGCAAAGCTTTCAAAATCAAGTGATCAAATCTTCAACGATGACTATGAACCCTACGACGACACACCCATCGCACTCAACCCTCAAAAAAAGACTGATAAACTTAAGACTAAGGATGGGAAGGATTCTGTTGGGCCCAGTTCCTGTCTATCGGCAAAACTAAGAGCAATGTCGGATAGATATCTTAAGTCATCAACAAACAAATTTCTCTCAAAGCTTTACAGGCAAGCGGGTGAAAATGATGAGGAGGTTAATGGTAGTAACGATAATATTTTAAAAACAACCAGTGTAGTCACCAAGAGTCGTAAGAAACGAGGCGGTGTTAAAGCTAAATTACGCAGTTTCTCGTATGGCGCATTACCCGGCTTAGAAGAGTTCCAAAAAGGTCATTCAGTATTCCATGATGACGTTTATCAAATATCATGTGATGATGAAAATGTCTTAATTCAAGACTGTGAAGATGCAGATTCAGGGATCCTTGTCAACGAATCAGCAGCTTCTTCTATTTTTGATAGTGACAGGATATCATCTCGCTGCGAAAGTTCCGCTTCTCAGGCAAACACTCTTCTTCCATGTCATGGAAGAAGTATATCCGGTGATCAAAGCTACATGAAAGCGAGGACATCTGGAAGAATGAGCCGAGAGAGGAAAGAATGTCCCAAACCTAGGCCTAGACATACCCAAAGAGCTTTATCACTTGATCGTAAGGAAATCTTAAGGCGCATGCCAAAAAAGGATAATGAATACGAAGAACCTCAATATCTACAGTTAACCGAAAAACAGAGAATGCGACAGAGGGATGCAAGTCAAGATTGTGGTATTCCACCGATTCCTCCCTGTAGGAAACCAACAAGGGGTGGCAAGTCAGAAAAAGCGCAGAATGAATTTAAAGTAGTCAGGATAATAAGGAACAATCCTTCTGATGAACTCGGAATATTTATTGCCAAAACCAAACTATCTGATGAAGGTCACGTGGGATACCTGGTCGCACACGTAGTTCCCGGTGGATTAGCGGAAAAGTGAGTCAACTTTGTAAACTTAATTACTCATAACCCTATTTAATATTACATGTTTATTTACATTTATTTATATTCATTTGCAGGGAAGGCACATTACGCATAGGAGACGAGCTACTCAATGTGAACGGTCGTAGACTTCGCGATCTCACCATGTCTGAAGCCAAAGAAGCCCTCAAATCAGGTGCTGCAGATATTGATATAGTGATTTGTAGGCAACGAGAAAAACCAGCAGACGCCAGACAAAGAGAAACATCGCAAAGAAGCATCATACTGATGAGAGAAAGTTCAGTGGACTACGAGAACGCAATTATTTTAGGGAAGGAAAAACGATCTGACAAATGTGACGTCAAAATAGACCGACGTCGGTCGCAGGATGAGTCGGCGTGTAATCACACTGCGTTATCAGCTGCGGACGAGCCGGCCGACAGCGCGGCGGCGGCGCACTCACACTTCCTCAAGGGACAGAACGCGAGCTACAGCAGCATGAACAACAAGCTGCTGCGCAGACAGGTTGTCAGCTACGGCGGCGCCAACAAAGATGCGCTCGCGCTCAGTTGTGCCGCTGACATTGCCAACGTCGACACGCCCGACGGTGTTGAACGGACCAAATGTAAAGACAGTGAAAGTGAAACGCAACCCCCGCACGCGGCAAACTTTTGTACGTTACCCCGGAGGCCAAGGGCGCCGACGCACACTTACCACACGATCACGTTCGAGAAGGGACATGGGAAGAAACCTCTCGGCTTCACCATCGTGGGAGGCCGCGACTCACCACGGGGACCGCTGGGCATCTTCATCAAGAGCATCCTACCACAAGGACAGGCGATTGATGATGGACGACTGAAAGCAGGTACGTTCAGTGAATATAATTTCAGTGTAATTTCGCATAAAAAAACACTTGCGTTAGTATCTGTAACTGATAAACAATAGTTAACGAACAGCGATAATTTAATAGTAGGAATGCAATATGATAAGAATAGGATGCCGCGTTGTGGACTTGTGGCAGTTCGTCGAAATGGAAATAATAACAAAGTGCATAGTGTCAGCTAGACAGGCTATTGTGACTCGAACAGAAGGGCACATGATACCAGTGTTTATGTTTATAATGATTTATGATGTTCCAACAATATTGACTTCGGGTCGACTGTTATCAGAGGACTCCGGTTTTAAAGTTTGACCTTTAAACCCGTGACTAAATGCGACATATTTAAAACCTAATTAGTTAGACAGAAAACAAATTGGTTTCAATGTCACTTTAATTTCAATAGAACATTACCGGCAATAGATGCATTGCTATAAATAAGCATGTTAAATGACAATAAAAGTCTGTAGGTATGAAATAAACATGGTCGTGTAATGTGTTTCTTGGCCGGTCACAGTATAATATTCTTCCGATTTATATTTTAGTACTTTAAGGGCAGTAAGTCAATAACTTCGTCATGCACCACGAAGAAATGTCCTATTGTTGTTTGTTACTTTGTGAGTCTCTCATAAACATTAACTTTTAGTACTGAAAACCTTGTAACAGCTTTCTACTTTCAGTTGTTACCGCACTTTATTTAACTAGAGTTCTTTCTGAAAATGGCACTTTCATTTACACCTACTGTTAGGTAGTTAAGCCTTGAAGCAATAAACCGTTTTTCAGTAAGTCCATTGACACGCCGAGGGTTATCGACCTCTTTTCTTTCTTCTTCAACCTTTAACCACCCAATGCTGAGGTTAGGACTCTTCCAAACTTTTCCACTTTTGGTATGCTGCTTTCTAACGCCCCATATAATTATTTCCAGGTGACGAGGTGCTTGCAGTGAACGGGCACGCATGCCATGAACTGGCGCATGTAGAAGCACTGGCGCTCTTCAAATCAGTGCGGAGTGGACCCATAGAACTAAGGGTCTGCAGACGAGTCAAAAATCCACAGTGAGTATTGCATTTACCAACAACTTGTTATTGTAAACAGTAAACCACAATTTTATTATTAATGTGCTTATGAAGTTGTTTTGGATTTTCCCTAATACCTACGTACGATGCTATTTTGTCGTCCCGTCAAATGTCTCTAGGTATAACGGGACAATGCAGATCTAAATTCTCCAAAACGAAGTTGTTTGTACCGTCTACATTTAATGCTTTTTTTTGTTAATTGATTTTAGTTCGTCAATACTTGAACTAGAACAATAAATGAGTGTGTTGTTGTGAGGAAACAATGACTTAGGTATATTTTTACCTCAGTCTTGAGAGATGCCTGAGAACCAAGAATTTGCTTTGCAGTAAATGAATAGGAATTATCTTGAGGGAAATACCCCATGTGGCTGCGTTCCGTAAAGTTTATACTAATTCATGTTTATGTTCTTTTTTCAGATCAACCAAAGCAAAATCGTGCACAGACCTTCTCAATGATGACGAGTGAAGCTAGAAATCATTTCTTCTGGCGAAGACTATATATTGTACATAGAATAAACGCATGAATATCTAAGTATTCTATTTTGCATGCTGTACTTCTACCAATTGGATTATTTATATACTATCTGCATGAGAGCACTTATTAGTTCCAGAAATATTCTTATTGTAAATAGGATATAGATAAAGTTGCTATAAAATAGCTATAAAGCAATCTTATTTAATACACCACTTTTATTGCACTGTCTGTGGTAAAAACCGCGTAACAAATCATATTCGAAAAATTTCAAAGCAAACTGCTGTATCATGAAATCAATGTGTCATGGGCCTCATCGAACCGTTTCTTAAATTACTTGAATCGTATAAAAGTATCTATCTTGGAATGTGCCATTTAATAGTAGTTGCACATTAAACGCTTTCACTTAGGTTAACAAGAACTCACTAAATCTGTTTAAAATTAATTCTGTACCTGACTTTAATTTCTCTTATTATTTTTTCTTTAATTTTACAACGCTCAAACCTAGTGGATACCTAAACTGAGAAATCCAAAGATAAGAATTAGGTACCTTTTTCAGAATCCATAGATTTTCTTACCTACGTTTTAAAATGTTTTAAATAAGGAAATCATGTAGATACACTTGCTATACATAGAGATCTAGAAGTAGATGTAAACTTTTGCGACAGACATTCATTAGTTTTCTAAAAATCTAGTGACACTCTTTGGTCAATACATAGTGTTAGACTTAAAATAAAATTTAATTATTTATGATTTGTGCAAAAAATTATAACAACTATTTTAAAAGTAGAAATGTGCACTCTTGAAGTAATGATCTGTCTACTGTGATAGTTTTTATATTATTTTTTCCCTTAAAATCATTATTTTTGAGACTCCGTTTTAAGATATACTGTAGGGGGTTTTGGCACTGGCAACATCTGAAGATGATAATAAAATAAGATACCTATTACTGTTTTGAAAAATTGAATGAGCAGCGCTAAACCAAGAGGGCGGGCGCGGGCGTTGGACGGTTTTTCTAAGGACATATTTTTGACAGCAGGCACCCGCTTCGAGCACCTGAGTTAATTTTTGCGAGCAGGGGTTCGCTAAAAGCGCCAATATCGATGTTTATTCACCAGCCTTCTACAGTATAACTTATTTATTAGACTGAACATCTTATGTAATTATTTTCGTATTTTTTACATGAAGTTTGTCAATAACTTTAACTGTAGTTAAATATATTTTAGAAAGGTTTATTTGTGATTGTAAGAATTTGATTAATTGTCTATTTGACCTCAAGACCTTTTTCAAGTGGCACAAAACATTTCCCAGTGATGCTTTGTCTATAAAAAATAATTGTTGGAAAATCATTTGTAGATGGTAAATTCGAGTGTTGATTGTTATTTAGATTATTATTTATCTGCGGTAGAAAATAGGAGATCTAGATTGAGAAATAACACAGTCGACATTATAATAAATTATTTGAAAAGCCGCCCCACGTCTTAACCAAAGCGATTGATCACGTAAATACTTCGCGGTCGGACAGCCATTTTTGAACACTAGAACTACGCTACGGTCGTGTGTTCGTGCGATGTTTGCTGTGGTTAGGACGCTGCCCTAAACATAGGCATCAAAATTAGTGCCCAATATTATCGGCTGCTTCACTCTATCTCAAATAATCTAGTGTTGTTTCACAATCTACATCTTCTAAATTATGCTTAAAAAGAAATCTATGTATTTTCGATGTTCGCTCGCGTTTTAACGAGTGATAAATCAATCTGTCTCTTAGCTAACGCAATTATTGTAAATTAAGTAGGTCTCATTTTCTAATCGTTCGAAAAGGCTTATTATTTTATTATAGATAGGTACATATCATCAATTTATTATTGTAATTATTATTGATTGTTTAAATATAATCGTCATAAATATTTAACTGTGTGTTTTTTATTCCTTTCTAATGTATTATTTATTTTATTCAAACATTAAAATAGCCTCTCATGCGACACCTATTATGTACCAGAACTCAATTCGTCCTTATACTTTTTAAATAAAATGCCTTTCTGGATTTTATACTCTCAATCCAGGGCCTTAAGTTGGAAACCCGTCGGCAATATTTTATTCAGGTGTCGTCTTACTTCTTTATCTTAGTGGCTGGGCAAACTGTTACATACTCAGTTATTCTAGGTCTGCCTGTAACATAACATTGGTTAAAATAAAAGTTTTTTTGTCGCCTAAATAAAGTTGATTTTGGTTTGGCGCTTGACAGCAAAGACACGACTATCCTAAAGCCTTATTGTCATAGCAATAAGGTTGCTACTGTAAGTTACAATAAGTATGTGTGGGGCGTGTTCATCATCGGAACTATAATTTGGTGCCTTCTATTATTTCTACAATGCTAAAGACTTTGTGAAGCCAGTAGAGCATAAAATCGACGTATAATAAATAAATCTCAAAAAATAGTGTTTTAAGATGTTGAGAGTAAACCCATAATCACTTATTATTTGTGTAACATATTTTACACAGTTCTCAATATTTTGCATCGTTTTATACATAAATCGCTTTATAATGTCAGAAGCGTATCAAATACGGTTTCATTATTTAGCATACAATGAGTAAAAAAGTTAATAAATAATGCTCTAAAAATTAAAAATAACGCTCAATATCGCAAAGCAGAGTTTATCGATTTTTGCCCCTCGGTGAATATTGAGTCAAGTAACGTAGGTAGGCCAGCATTGGCTCTCGAAATGTTAATTAAACAATACAATATACAATTTTAATTCGATTTTTAAATCAAAGTCTGTTCCGAGTTAGTTTAAATCTATGCTACTATTTACTCTTCTAAAAAGAGATTATAAAAACTTTAGTTTTTTAAATTATACCATATTTTGCATGACGGAAAATGAATGCAGTTTAATAAAAAATCCTATTTATTTGAGCAATAATGTAGTACAAAAAGCAGTTTATGAAAGGATTTTAAGTATGCACTCTTCTAAAAAGAGATTATAAAAACTTTCGTTTTTTAAATTGTACCATATTTTGCATGACGGAAAATGAATGCAGTTTAATAAAAAATCCTATTTATTTGAGCAATAATGTAGTACAAAAAGCAGTTTATGAAAGGATTTTAAGTATGCACTCTTCTAAAAAGAGATTATAAAAACTTTCGTTTTTTAAATTGTACCATATTTTGCATGACGGAAAATGAATGCAGTTTAATAAAAAATCCTATTTATTTGAGCAATAATGTAGTACAAAAAGCAGTTTATGAAAGGATTTTAAGTTTTACAAAAAATACCAAAATTTAAAAACATGGCAGTTGTTTAATGTTTTTAAAATACATGTCATTATTATTAATCATACATTTACTACACTATTCATTTATAAAAATCACTAACTAACCAATAAGAAGGGACACTTTATTTTATACAAACTTTTTTTACGGTTTTTGTTTTTTACCCTGGTAAACTTAGTCTAATTCAATTCTTTTTTATCAGTACATTTTTTTTTATAAAGGCTCATGTTCAAAATCTAGTCCAATTCGATCTTAAAAAAGTTTTTAAAAGATTAAATTACAGCTTAGTAATAGATACCTAGGTTTTTATGCATAGTAGGTATTATGAGAAGTACCAAGGTAATTAGAAAACAAAGATAGGGCCAATCAAAAACATTGGAATTTCCAGTGTTATGTCAAATGTTCAGTTACAATTACTGTCATTATTTTTGTAGCAGTAATTTGAAGCGGTATCTTACGCCCAGATTCAAAATTACTCATGGTCCTTTGGCCCATTTTAGGTTTAAAAGATTTGTGCCAGTTTATTTTATTTCATTATTCGTAAACTATATTTTTGACTTTTGTATCATAATAAATCTGACCTACTTTAGTATCTTTCAGTTCATAATCACCTAAGTCGTGTTGTCCAAAATACTTTGCAATAATACATATAAAAATATTCATAGGTGTTGCCAGATCTTTTGAGTTTTCTTCTTCATGATTCAATGCAGCTCTGAAAATATAAGAAAAATGATTTCATATTATTATAGTTTATAATTAATGCAAATTCAGGTATTATATATAATAATGTAATAATCAAATATGTATAGTTATATATCATATAATAAAGTAAGTTATACTTTATGAATATGATACACCTTCTTACGTTAATTTTTTTTTAAATCCAATTGAATCTGCATTGAAAAAAAACTGGCAGTTTGTGTACCTATGCACAAAATGTTTGTAAATGCACCCACAACACAGGAGAAATCCTTAGTGTGAGGCAAAGCTTCTTTCCCCAAAAGTTCTTTCTTGAAATTGATTTAATATTAAGTTTTTTACAGATTGAAGTTGAAGTTTTATTCTGTCTACATTTAATCAGATTTAAAATATGAGAACAAATATTCTGTTCCATTATAAGAATAGGTGGTTTAGTTTACCTTATTTCCGCACACCTGCGGCACAGATTCCTTAATAAAAAGCTTTCATCTGACTGTGGTGGATTTCTTGTTACAGTGAGGAGTGCATGCAACCATAACGCTGGAATTAGAAAGAAACTGTTTATAGCTTTTTTATAGACAAGAGTCCCTGATGACGATTTACATTACAAAGAAGACATTTGTTTCGAAAAAAGTTTTTAATCATCTTAAACTATGATGATTGCAACCTTGTTTGGCACCTATTTAAAAACCATCTTTATTATAAAAACCCATTGCTGTTTGTCAGTATCGTTTTAACTTGAGCACGGCTGGACCAATTTGACTGATTATAGTTTTGAATTATTATAGGTATAAGTCCAGGGAAGGTTTATAAGGTTTTTTTTTTAAATTGTTTCTGTGGCGGTACAAAGTTTGCCCGGTCAGCTGGTATTTTAATAAATATTACAAAAACCAGTTATGCCTCAAATAAGGCAGACAAATAAATGGCTTCTTAACATGTGAAGTGATTGAAGTAGTTCTTTATACCTGTTCTACGATCTATTGATTCCCCTGGCTTCACCCTCTGCAGTAAGGAGAGCATTTCGTCCAACCCAGATTCAACTTGAGTATGTGTTAATCCCACCACATGGCACAATGTCGGCTCTGTAGTTTCAAAAACCTTTTTCCAAAGTATTTCACCATCCTTTATAAAACCTTTGTACGCTTCTTGGAAGATTGAAGGCAGCGAGTCTTTTCTACGCGCAGCCATACGAATTACGTACATGTGAACATCTGAAAAATCAGCTATCTGTATGTTTTGCCATTCTATAGTTGGTTTTAGCTTTTCATAATCGGAAGGGCCATTTATGCCTGCAGGCTGTAAAGAAAGATGTAATCAATGTATTGAGCATTATGGAATGATTATGGAAAGTCGTCTAAATCGAATTTTTGAAACCAAAAAGTAATATGTAATGTAAATGTTTTGCTTACCTCCATCGTATCAATGTCACATTTGCCATTTAATTTAGATATATCTATATTACACCTCGTTACTGTAGCACATTTGGCACGCTCTTTTATTACTTTTAAAAGATACTCCTCGCCATTTGTTGGTATTTCCCTTTCTACAACGTTGGGGTTTATTTGAAAACATTGTGCTCCTGAATACTCATCGTTATCATTTTTTGACTTTTTAAATACAACCTTCTTATCAGTCATTGTATTTATTTACTTTTTCCGCTTCCTAGTTATTAATTTATTAATGAAATATAATTGATTATTCTGCAATATTATTTATTTTCTGGTTTTTTTTTCCGTTCCGAGCCGTCACTGTCACTCAATCAAGAATCAACTGTCACGCACTGTCACGTCTGTCACCTGTCACTAGCAGCGTTGCCAGTATGATTTCCCCAAAAGGTAGGTTGGCTTTCTGAAAAGGTATAGTTTTTAACTTCAATGTACGGTTGGGTCGGGATACTTCTGCCAGAACTAGATCAGTCTTTTTTCTTCTTTGAGTTGGCTGTCTGTGACCTGTTGGAAAAAAGAGGAAAAAAGTTCAAAGGGATATCGTGAAGTAGAACATCATTACCGATTGCCAATATTGAACAAATTCATGTGTAAACAATTATAGAATGAACTCGAAGAAAAAAACACTGATCTAGTTCTTGCAGAAGAATTCAGACCCGGACGGTTTCGCAAGAATTTTGAAAAATGCTATTCTCTACTCATATTCTACAGCAAAACCAAGCTGTTTGTCAAAAAAGAGAATGAAATATAATGTTTTAGGAACAAAGGAAATTCCATTTAAGTAATATAATATTTGCCCATATTTTAGTGTCAAATGTGTCAGAAAGTTGAAAAAAGTATGAGTCTCATTATTTTTTATTAGTTTTAGTTTTATTAGTTGTTTTTCACCTTTGTAATGAAAAATAAATCACAAGTTTAGAAAAGGTACGTAAAAGGTACGGTCTAGCCAAGGGACGGTTGTGGTACGATTGTATGATGAATAGTACGGAAAGCCGTACTTTTTGGTACGGTCTGGCAACCCTGATCACTAGTTCCGCTTTAGTTTCTAAAGCACGGTTTCCATTGCAAACGGAGCGGACACATCAACTTAAGCGCCGTATTCACCATCTGTCACGGCTGTACGTCAGCTCAAGGTCGCTGTGATGGATGTAGCATAAACACCATCGTGCGCGCATCCAGCGAGCAGAATCAATAGAACGATTAAAGATGTGTTTTAGAAAATGCCAGCAGTTTTAACAAAACGCCAAAAAATGGGACTTCTTCTGATGTTGTCAGCAGCAATAGAAAAGAGGAAAAGAAAAAGGAAAAGATTTTGGATTAAAAAAATATATCATAAACGTACAGAGTACACGCAAATGCGGAACTTATATTTTTCAATAAATCTTGAAAGTGTTTCACTATACATTTTCACGTGCAGTCTTCTCTCGAGACAAGCTCTAAATGTTAAATCTGCTGTACAGCAAGCCTATACACGGTCCAGCATGCACGATGCTGGACTGCCTCTGACGTACGTCCGCGTTATTCACTGTCCATCTGCACGACGTTCGCGGTGGTGGGGGTGCTCGCTGGATGAAAAATGGGTCGTGCACGTCCAGCAAACAATAAAAAAAAAAAAATTGACGTACGTCAAGCCTATTCACGGTGTTTTTGCGTCGTGCATCGTGCATGACCTTGGCGGGACGTACAGCAGATGGAACGTGAATACGGTGCTTTAGTCTGTGGGACACATTAATGGCTCAGCGGGTGAAAAAATGACTAAAATGTTATATGCCCCGTTCACGGTGGTCGTGGTATAAGTTTTCGCCTAATAGGATAAAATCTTAGCGACCTTTTGACACTAGGATTAAATCTTAGCGACCTTTTACCTTTACCTCGCTAAAATTTATCCTGATGTCAGAGGCGTCAGATGACTTTGACATGGAGCTGTTGCTGAATGTCGCTCTCTAGAAACAAAATATTTGTAAACAAGTACATAATTTATCACCTCGTGAACTTTTTGTGTTGTGACAAGTTAAATAATATTTGAAAAAATGAGAATAAATTAATAACAGTGAGCTGTCAATTGAATTTGACAGTTAAACTAGTACTCTCCGTTCAGAACTATCGATAATTTAATTTTGATCTGGATGGTGACTTAAACGCAGCCAGCGGGTGATGAAAAGAGGTAAAAATGCGCTAGCTCTGGGATGCGTTTTAAGTCAACCCATCCAGTTTGAAATTTATACGGATTTTAAACGTTAAACACCCCTTTAAACACTATTTGGGTGGATAAGAAATTGCGAAGTATGCGTTGAGCTTGAGAGTTTCGAAGTCATAATGGGTTCCGTTCCGCTCGCGGTGTAAACGTAAAATTGAGCAGCCTGAACGTAAAAAAAACTATTTGTTGGTGGAAATGCAAGTATGCAGTTTGAGCTTGCGAGTTTAACGAAGTCATAATGGGTCCGTTCCGCTCGCGGTGAAACCGGGCTTTATGATTTCAGAAAATTGATTATTTTTTTACAATATTTCTTGCATGGCTTTGGCTTCTAGGCTTTATTACGTATTGACATTTTTTTGGAGTTGCTAAAATAATGCAAACTTTAAACAATCCGGTTTTGTTTTGTAACTTAACCTTTTTTGGGTGTAGGTGTAGAGAGTGAAACTCCCCATGTAATTGGCAAGTGCAAAATGGCAATTAAGTAACTTTAATGAATATTTTTTTTTTATTATTAAATAAAAGGGTCTTTTATAGATTTTAAAAATTCACTTCAAGAGCATTTTTTCAAATTATTAATTTGACAGCTGCCATTGCCTGAGTTATTGACATCTGTGACATTGACGTATATCTAACTTCGTAAACGCACAAGCAGACGTCACGCGTTACGGATTACGAAAAACATTTATTATTTCTATTAATTTTGGCTTTATCAGTCCTTATTTTGCTAGCAATATAATGTTTACAATCAAGAAATAAAACAAATATTGTCAGTTTACAGAGTGACGTTATTATTTAGTCCAGAATGGAGACCAATGGTGCGGTTTTGTGTGACAATTTGATCAAGTGGTTGCAGACTTTAGATCTAAAAGCTAAACATGGGAATCCATCAGGTAAATGTTATATTTTCTGTTTACACTAGTATTTGATAAGTTAGTGTTAGAATTGACGCTTTGTTTCCGGCGAATCCCGGCCCACATCCCTATTAGGAGTCGACCAGTAAGTGAATAATTTCGTCACTCATTTCTTGCTTTTATTTCATTGAGACATCACTCTTTCGCTTGCGGTATTGCTTAATTTGCAGTCATTTTCGCCATTGTAGTCTCGAATAGTCAAAGATTTCAATGGCCATGTAGTCTAGTGCACACTTCTGAGAAATGTGTATCAGTGACTGAATAGAGATATCTTATGTGTCATTGTAAATCTGCCCACTCACAGTTTAACTTATATTGAAATAAGAAGTTAGAAATAAAAGTAAGTTTTGTGAATGTGAAACAATGTTGTATTAATGATACAATTTGTTATTGAGAAAGGTTCTAATGGTTGTAATCATGACTTATACTACCTTGAATTTTTGAAAGACAATTGATCATTCAATGTCACAAAGTAAAGTGAGTGTTGATACATTCAAAGTGCTGAATATTATCTACATACTTAGAACTCTCAGGTATTTTTTGACTACCTAATTGAACAAAAACATAAAATAATTCTTAACTAAACATAAAACAAATACTGCAAACATTTTAAATTAAGTTTTGTAAAAGTGGCTATAGACTGCTAAGTTTATTTTTCTTTTCAGAGCTGTCGGACGGTGTAGCTATTGCCGAGGCCCTTACACAAATCGCACCAGAGTATTTTAGTCCCGGTTGGAACTTAAAAATAAAAACAGATGTTGGACATAACTGGAGGTTAAAAGTTAGCAACTTGAAAAAAATATTAGAAGGTGTTGTAGGTATGTTAAAGGTTATATTCAACTATACAAAAATTATAAATGTCTATTGTCTTATATTATAAAGTTGAAAGGTTTTTTTGGTTGAATGTCCTAATATCAGGAACTACTGGATTGAATTTAAAAAAAATATGTTGTGTTGGATAGTCCATTTATTAAGAAAGGTTATACGCTATAAAATATCATGCTATTACCAACAGGAACTGTGCAGCAGGGAACAGCTTGTGTATAATATTGTGCAGAATAATTTTCAAACAACTGCAAAAAGATCAAAACCTTCTCTAGAACAGTATTTTATCATGAAAATTTCAAGTCTTCATCAATGCTGCATTTGCATATTCCTAATTCAAACAAAGCATATTTTGCAGATGCAAAACCTTTTCTGCCTAATGTAATCTCTTTAAAGTAGGGTTTCCATGCCTAAAATGTTATCTACTTAACTTCAATAATATTTAATGTAATCAGCTGCAGAGATAATAACATTATTGTGATGTCATTGACATCAAAATTTAAATACATAACAAAATTTAAAATCTATTGTGAAACATAATAAAATCTTTTTTCAGCATGCTTGCGAACCATTATTAAAAAAAATGCTTGTTGCAGATTATCATCAGGATATTCTAAATTTAAGTTTGCAAGAGTTTTCAAGGCCAGATGTAGTAAATATAGCAGAGACTTCAGATGCCTCGGACTTGGGGCGACTGCTTCAACTTGTTTTAAGTAAGTGTATTTTAAGCCTGACTCAAAATAGATTCTTTAAGCATGGTTTAAGTCTTAAGAATTGAATGATTTCTTATTTATTCTCAAATTAGAATTTTAAACATAGCAAATAGTTTTTTTTTCTAATAAAATTTAATGATTATGCCTAAGTCTGTAGACTTATTTCAAGTAAAAGATAGTTAATATAAAGGAGATAGCTAAAAATAGCCACATTAAAACTTATTTTGGAGGTACAAAAGGACTACCTACTAGCAGAATCATAATGTTATGTTATGTTCAAACTTTACTTTAAAATAATTGTTTTTTTTTATACATATTATGATTCTGGTAAAGTAGTATTTTTAGGCTTCTCGATTATCCACATAGGAAAAGGCTTAATTTACTTATGTCTTATCAATCATAATGGTTCCTGTGTCCCCTATGGCACTGTTTTACTGCCAAACAAAACAGAATTACAATTAAACCATACTTTTTGAAACGCAATATCTAAACAAAAACTTTTGGAATTAGGTTGCGCAGTCAATTGTGTAAAAAAAGAGGAGTACATCACAAGGATAATGGAAATGGAGCTGTCTTGTCAGAGATCGATAATGCAGGCCATACAGGTACGATATAATGTCACTCATTTGTATTCAGATGATCAACTTATTATAATTCCTAGGGACTACTTGCTGTACCTGGGAAAGTTACCGTTTCAATGTATTAGAAAACTAAGTACCTAGGGTTTCTATAGTTTCGAGGCACTATAGGTCTGGGCACAATAGTTTGGTATTGCACGATCGTTTCAGAGCTTTAGTGCATTAGAAATTTTTAATGTGTTTAAAATTTTCTAGATATGATCGTTATTTTAACAGTAACCTGGCTTTGTAAAAGCAAGCTTCTAGATGTTTGTAAAAATTAGCTAAAGTACCTTTATTTAGCAGTATGCGAACAGAATAAGTAATATTACATGTAGGTAGTAAAAAAAAATTTGGTGAAAAATGATTTTCCTGGCCAAAATTTTCAATACCTGCAAACAAATATGGCTTTTACCAAGCAAAAGCAGATCTGATAAAACTGAATAAAAATTTAGTCTAGGGATTGTAATTGAAGAATATGACTGGTAAAAAACCGTCACAGTTAATTTATTTTAGGTATTTCCAGAGTTGTTCAGTTCAATTCAACTACCACCACACCTAACTACCTTGTATTCAAATATCTACTGCTATTATTTACACATAATTTTATTTTACATTTTTTATGTCTGACAACTCACTTAAATGTAAGTAAATAATTATCAGTATTGCTAGTGCTTAAATTTATTGGCTTGTTCGTTCATTATTAAGATTTTAGTGATAATGGACTATAAAATTCAGGATAATGTTAATTTATGTTACAATTGACCTTGTAAACACATTTTGCAATCTAATTATACGTTCACAATTACTCTGTGAATACAATTACTCCCACATTAGTTGTTTTTGAATGTTATTTTTCTTTCTAACTCAACTTTATGAATTTAATTTCAAGGATAGGAATGGAAACCTAATGATTTGCAATGTATGTAGATAGAATCTATACGTCATTTATTTATATCTTGATTTATTTCAAATACCTAGTGAGGCATTAATAATTCAAAATCCATTTAAGTAAGATTGATTTGTGGTCACAAAAAAGGGGGAAAACACTTAGTATCCCCACATTATGGGTAATAAAAATAAATCCTAAACACTTTATCATCTTATCCATCCGTGACCAATTAGTCCAAGTTTTTCTTATGTAAAGTGTAATTTAATTGTGTCGACTACTTTTTTTCATGCATTGAACTATATTACATTATATGAGCGCACTTATAATGTAATGCACATCGTCGCAAGAGTTTGGCAAGCATACGGGCTTGCTTCACTTTTTCGAAGTTGCACGCTAGTTACTTGAAGCGGCAAAGAAATTCAATTTTAGTTACGCTCATTTTTAATGTCCTTGGATCACGATACTGCTGGTGGTGGCTACGGCAGTGCTTCATCGTCTGTCAGTTGTAGAATGTGGCCGTTGGCTCATGTGTTGTTTATGTTTGGCTGAAAGTAAAAGTAGTGTGAAACTATATGAGTGGTTTGTTTAGAATGTTATTATTTTGTGTTAGGAACTGCAGACGTTAACGCTGGGTGTGAATCGTGGCAGTGTGCATTTGGACGCGCCGCCGGCGGAGCAGTCCGATGCGGACATGAGAGAAGCCCTCGCACAGAGGTGCCATGAACTCGACACGCAGGTTTGTTTACTTAAATTATTATTATTTAAGTACCGTTGGTAATTATGTGGGTTTACGAACCGTTTTATATCTGAACGTTATGGAACTGTATTTTTTTTTCACGCCTTTGAATTTGATTATTTGTTATATTATTAAAGCGTGAAACTTCATTATAAGCTTTGTGGTGAAAATTGTTTTATTCGAGAGTCTATTTGTTAATTAATGTAAATACCTAAGTACTTAATGATTTGCAAATTTGTGGGATAAGGGTAATCTACTCTGTAAGTCGTGATATGAGACACTTGATTTAAGGATAAGGAAAGACAGGCCAGCACATCAAGTTACCACAATCTGTCAAAGGGGTTTGAAGGTTTAGGCTTATCGGTCGCCCGCCATCTTTTTTTCAGAGTCGCATGCTGGCGTCTGTATAATTAGTTACTTAACTAATTATGTACACAGGATAAACAAAACAAGAATATCACACATTCGTAAAGACTTCAAAAGCACGGCTTCAAAATTTGCGTTTAGAGCGCCTCAACTCAAAAAGTAGATCATCTAAAATAATTATACATTCTAATCACCAAACTTACAGGTGAAAATTCTCCAAGAAGAAAAGATGACATTGCTGAGTGAGGTGGCTCGACTGTCAGCGGCGCGGGAGTCTGCGGCAGAGGCCGGAGACGCGGAGTTGGACGACGCGGGCGCATCCCTAGGCCCCGCCCACGCGGGAACATTGCGCTACACCACCATGCGTGCGCAACTTGACGTTCTGAAGGATGAACTGGACAAGGTTGAGCTTCAAAGAGATGATCAACATGCAAGAGCTGATGCGTTGGAGCGGGAGTTGGCGCTGCTGAAACTTAGGAATGAGGAGCTGCAGGTATGTTAATGCCAATTAATTTATGTATCTAGATTTTTTGTTGACTGTAGGGATATTAAGAGATTGTAATTAAAACATGGATTTTCACGTAAAAAAATTGTTTTAAAACGTTACAAAGTTTAAAACTATTGGAAGTAGTTACTAGATATAATTGACTTGAAACATAATTCACAGTGAATTCTGGATGCTATGAGGGCATGAACAACACGACCCGATGGCCCTCTAATAGAATTGAATTTATTATTGTTTGTTTACGACATTTGAAAACTGTGAAAGAAAGAAATGCAGTTTTTATTTCTCTTTAATATCACATTGGTCAGCTAAGGCCTCCCCCATATTCTCTCATATACTCTTTTCGCGCCATCTCGAACCAGTCATCGCAGTAAGCGTCCAGGGCATCTCGCTACCTCTTTTTGGTGTTAAATTTTTTAAATAGGATATGTTTCTCTTAGGACAATATGGAGTTAAGCTTAGCAATAACAGTAAGCTGAATAACTATATTTTCTAAACCTTGTCTCCCACTTTTGGGGTTGGCGTTGAACGTTATTATAACATTTTCCAATCAGCAGCCATTGTAAAATCTACTCATCTATACAGAGTGTTTCTTTTAAATGGGCCAAAAGGGAGACAACCTTATCCATATGAGATACGGGAAAACTTTCTTAGGAACCTTTAGCTCTTTTTTGATGTTGACAATTTTGGCGTTTTTATATTTTTGGTCAAGTGTGAGTTGTCCACAAAAATGAGTGAAATTGGCCAAAACTTTTTTTAGTGCCTATCGACTCTGTTTCATGTAAGGATCATTTCATTGTATCGGAAGAAAAAAATCGGGACGGCGGAAGTTAGTCAAATTTAACAAAATAATTTTTCATACAAATTGTATGAACGAAAAAATTACCATTTTTTTTATGATGTTTATTGATTTACTGTCATGTAAGGAGCATTTCATTGTATCGGAAGTAAAACGTCAGGGCAATAGAAGTGGGTCAAATCTAATGAAATACTGAGTACTACTACTACGTTTTTATGGTGTAAGAAAAAACATTACTGTACTTTTGACTAACTTCCATTGTCCAGACATTTTCCTTCCCATACAATGAAATGATCCTTAGAAGACAGTAAATCAAAAAACATCATAAAAAGAATTGGTGATTTTTTCGTTCATACAATTTGTATGAAAAAATATTTTGTTTAATTTGACCAACTTCCGCCGTCCCAATTTTTTTCTTCCGATACAATGAAATGATCCTTACATGAAACAGAGTCGATAGGCACTAAAAAAAGTTTTGGCCAATTTCACTCATTTTTGTGGACAACTCATACTTGACCAAAAAAATAAAAACGCCAAAATTGTCAACATCAAAAAAGAGCTAAAGGTTCCTAAGAAAGTTTTTCCGTATCTCTTATGGATAAGGATTTCTCCCTTTTGGCCCATTTAAAAGAAACACCCTGTATATATAAAAGAAAGTCGTGTTAGTTACAGCACTTATAACTCAAGAACGGCAGAACAGATTTGGCTGCAAATTGGTAGGGAGGTAGCTTAGAGCCAGGAGGCGGACATAAGATACTTTTTATCCATAAATGAACAGGATCCGCGTACGAAGTTGCGGGCAGAAGCTAGTCTTTTCATATATTTCCTCAAACAATACATTTATCTTCTCTTTAGCCTAATAAATTTGCTAAATTTATTATGTATCATAAAATGTGCAGAACGTTTGTTCTGCGAAGTCCCTTGGGTAGTAGTGCGTGCTAATTGCTTTACAGCATTATTTATGACTTGCGTAAAAAAAGAAATCATAATATTTATTAGTCTATTAAGAAGTTATATATAAATAATTGTGTGTGAAGATGCTAAAATTGCTAGCAAGTTTAGCGTACCCCCCAAGGAATGTATTTGTAGGGAAAATTTATTTATGTAGGTACTAGCTAATGCCCATGGCGTTGCCAGGGTAGACGCACGGGAACATTGTACCGGGATAAAACATAACCTATAATGTTAATCCAGGTTACAAATTATCTGTGTACATTCGGCTACACTTCAAGCTATAAAAAACTAGTTTATCGTGGTCTCTCTTCGTATGATCTCTCCGCACATTCGACGGTCAGCTTATACTGGTTTTGCACAGATTAAAATGTAGCCATGTTCACCAATTTTCACCTAAATCGGTTCAGTAGTTTTTTGGGAAAGAGTAACGAACATCCATCCATTTATAATAATAGTTAGATAAGATGTATTATTGTGAAGCCAAGAGTTGGCTTCTCGAACGATTCAGATACCAGTCGGCATTCCCCAAATTAGTATCATTAGTCTAGCCTTCCGCTAACTAACTGCCGTATAGAGCTCAACTGATAATGAGCCTTTAATTAAACGACATAATAATTAAATGCTAATGGTCATGCAGCGTAACGTTATGGAATGGGCACGCGTCGCTGTTATATAAACAGAGCCTTAAAGTGATGCATTGTGTTATGTAATTTGCAAAAAAATGCGACGCGAAGCTGTGCTCGCTGTAGCACATAGTAATGCTGCGCTAAAATAGAAAAACAGGGGCACTACTTTTTTTTGGTAAATAGGACTGCGATAATCGTAAAATTACATTATTTAAAATAAGTATTTAAAAGAAAAACCTGTGTATAAGTTGGAACTTTTCAGTTACCTTCTGCGTTTTAGCGCCGCGATACCCTTTTCAGATAGTCTCGCGACCATGCCCGCCGTTTAGCTCTATATTGGCTCCGTAGGTTTGAAGCACTCCGAGCCTTCGAGAGAGCCGAGACTCTGGTCGTTAATTGAACTGCGAACTACCCATAACTCTCTGTCCGCAAGACCGCGGTTTCGGTGGCTGGATTTATTTCCATATAGGCTCTTTCCGCATTTTGGATGTTTCAAATTATGTAAAAAGTATTTATCAAAACAATTATTTAATTGCAGATGGCAGCCTCCGAAAACGTAGCATTGAAAGATGAGTTGGACGCATTACGAGAAACAGCAGCCAAGGCTGCTGCTTTAGAAGCCACGGTGGCTTCGTATAAGAAGAGGATGGAAGAACATGTGGACTTGAGACGGCAAGTTAAGCTGTTAGAGCGGGCCAACACAGAACACGTGCAGAGAGCTATTGAACATGAACAAGCGGCGGCTAAGGCGAACGCTATTAGAGCACAACTTGATATTTATAAGAAACAGGTGAGTGGGTATCTTATTCTAGCCTCTGTCTCTTGCTGTCGTTTTCTATTGACGGTTTCAGCCGAAGCTCGTACCCGATAGAGTCCCCTTGTTTCAATGAGTGATAAGTCAATTTAGAGAGCCTTGTACAAAAAATTGCTAAGTATTCGTTTATCTATTACACGTTGAAAATATAGATGAATCGAAACGAACCAGAGGGCTTAATATGTTTTTAAATCAGACTATTTAAAAAAAAGTCTTATAAGGAAAGAGTGGTTTAGTGTCTGAGATGGTCTTTTGACGAAATAATCACACTGATTTTGAGAAGTTGTCCAATAAGTGCACACATTTAGTAATTAGCTTGACTCAGCTAAGGCCTTACTCAAAATTTTTTAATGTCTTTTTCAGGTAATGGACCTCAACGAGAAACTAGACGGTGAGATAACGAAGGCAGACAAGCTGGAGATAGAGAACAAGAAGTTGAGCAGTCGCGCCGCGTCCGTACAGAGAGAGAGAGACGCACTACTGCATGAGAGAGACACGCTGCGGGACACGGTGGATGAACTGCGATGCTCCACCATTACGGCTGGTAACTACCTACTTTCCATCAGTTGTGTTAGCAATCCAATAAAAACTCTATCGTCATGAGAATAAAGTTCACTTTTATGTGATAGACTTCTCAGTTGCAGCAGCCAAAACGCAATGAGGGCCAATGAGATTGATAATATCACTATTGATTAAGGTTTTTGAATTTGTGAAATTTTGGTGTGAGTCGATCTACATGTACGACGTGTACGTGTAAATCAACTCGTGAAATTATGATGGTCCCATATAAATATTACAGTTACAGTCCACTGCTAGCCAAAGCCAATGCAAAAATCATCTTCCAAAATTAACTACCCTAGTATTTACATGGTCGCGGGATTTATTTCTTTACCGTGACCCCGGAACATAAAGGGCTATTGAAGGACACCGTGGATTTTAGTCAGTACAAGTCTGACAGTCCCTCCCGCCCTGCCCGGGGTGGGAGGACTCATTTGATGATTTTACCACGATAAAAAACAACCCTAGTATTTACATAGAGATATTCAGCTGCTTTTCGTTTGACTGGAAGCCGACCCTAGCACAGTAGGATAGGACAGTTTTTGACGCAAATTTTTTTTTTTCAGGTGCCAATGAAAGCAACGTGTCCCGGGAGTTGATACCCAACGATCTGAAGGAGCAGTTGATCCGGTTGGAACACGAAAACAAACTACTGCGTCAGAACCAGGGTGCTCAGGCTGACCAGGCTTCAGTGCAGGTGTGTATATAATTATGTACAAAATGTAAAAAAAAACCAGTATGGTTGCCATAGCTGAGTTTGACCATTCATGGGACTTAATAAATGTGGCTAAATTTAAGGATGTGGTAACTGAATAACTTTCTGGATAACTGACATCAATATCGGGGAAAAATAAGATGAGCCATATACATTCCATGTGAACTGCATCATACCCTTCTGACACTGGTATTTTTTATTGTATACTAGCTGCCCCGGCAAACTTCGTACCACCTCAAAAACAATTTAAAAAAAGCCTTATAAACCTTCCCAAGGGGGGTATTACAAAGTCTTAAAACCAGGCTTGTTCCAGTGAGAGAACGAGATGGCGCTAGATGACTTGTATAGCTCTGTCACTTTTACTCACCGGAATAAGCCTGGTTTTAAGACGTTGTAATACCCCCCCTGGACTTCCAAAAATATTTCAAAACCATAATCGGTCAAATCGGTCCAGCCATTCTCGAGTTTTAGCGAGACTAACGAACAGCAATTGATTTTTATACAGGGTGAATTTTTCAACTGGGCGTGGATGGCTACTTTCGAAACTATGAGGAATATCGAAAAACGTTGAAAGGAGTCTGGAGGCCGATTTTGACGAAAAGTACTGCATCATTGGATTTTAGAAAAATCAAAAATCCTGGTCAGGAATCGAACCCGCTGATTTTGGGAAAAAAATCACACCCTGTATTATTATACCGTTCGATAGCGTTGCTAATAAGGATCAAATTCTGGGAAGTAATCATATACGGCAAACTTAAGGAAAAAGCATAATTACAAAAAAACTGATTAATCTTCAAGGCAAAGACTGTATTTGAAACATAAGTTACCGTTTCTTCTTTAAAATAATGCTATTTTTAGTTCAACTCAATAATGTCGTATTGCTAAGTACAGTGGGATTGTTGAAACGTCAAATCCAGTGAGACATTGAAAACAATGAAATTTTATATTTCGAATAAATTATGGCTCAGTAGATGTAAAGTAACATGGAAAAATAGCAATTTCATAAAAATCAGCCATTTCCTTAAGTTTGCCGTATATGATTACTTCCCAGAATTTGATCCTAAGGGCCTTATCACACTAGCGGTTTGGAAGCGGTTGCGGGGCGGAGCGGCCGCACAGCGAATGCGTTGCGAACACGCCGCGGTTGCGCAGCGAATTCGTTGCGGACGCGCAACGGAATCGCCGCGAACAGCAAAGTGGACGCCATTTTGTACTGCCTCGAACAAACGCCAAAACGTCCGCCCCACCTCAGATCAACGAGGAATTTTTTGTATGAAAAATTCCTCCAGCGCTGAAATTTGGCATAATATGATAAGAGTAGGCGATACAGATTATAGATGCATAATTATCCAATTGTTTTTTTAGCTGAAAAGTTTTTTTTTACCAAAACATGAATATTGCTTATAACTCTCTGCGAAAACTTCCTCAGCCTAATCTAATAATGGATCTTCCCAAATTCGTCGATGCTTTCGTTTTCGTCTCCGGCGTTTTCGAAGTAATAACGTAAACAGCAATGTTTCCTCGTCGGAATCAATTTTGTTACTGAGTGTACAAACACGCGACGAAAACGTAACACATTTGCCACGCGTCCGCGACGTGTTCGCGACGGATGCGCGGCGTGCTCGCGACGGATGCGCTGCGCGTCCGCTCCGCCCCGCAACCGCTTCCAAACCGCTAGTATGATAACGGCCTTAACCCTAGAGTACTAATCATCGCCTGAGAGGCCGCCCGTGGTCGGTTTTTTCTGAATATTTTGAAAATGCGGGGACGTGTTGCGCCCTGCTTTCGCGCCAACTCAGTGTAGCCCACCACGCGGCGGGGAGAGCTTTCGCGCTCGGCGGGGATACAGCGTTCCCGAGATATTGCCTACAAGATTGCCTGGGAGGCGATCATTGACTGAGTTCGACTTAGTCTGCAGTAAGCTATGTGATGATTAGACTAGTTTTTTGTTATGTTTTTCATACTTTATATATTATATTGTAGTTTTTATACCAAAACAGTGGTCCAATGTCAACATTTAAAAAAAAATATAATATCCCTTAAGGCTGTCTTAGAAAGTGAAGTATTATGTGTAAGGCTGATTTTAAGACAAATAAGAGTTCCCAGATATATATTTTTTTTGCATTTCATAAAGGCAGAGGTATGCCTGTTATTTGTTATAAATTTTGTTACATTTCAATAAAAGTTTAGTACTTAAATTTTGCTTTATTTATAAAGTAGCCTCCCAGGCGATAATTAGTATTAAGCAGTAATAAATTTATATTAGTACTCTAGGGTTAATAGCAACACTATCGAACGGTGTAATAATACAGGGTGTGATTTTTTTTCCAAAATCAGCGGGTTCGATTCCTGGTCAGGATTTTTGATTTTTCTAAAATCCAATGATGCAGTTTTAGTTTTCGTCAAAATCGGCCTCGAGACTCCTTTCAACGTTTTTCGATATTCCTCATAGTTTCGAAAGTAGCCATCCACGCCCAGTTGAAAAATTCACCCTGTATATTCGATTGAAATAATTTTTGTTATTATCATTATTATTCCAGGCTCTCTTAGAAGACTACGTGGCGCGGCTAGAGAAACAGCGGTCGATAAACCGCGAGGCGAACCAGCGGATCATGCAACTTGAAGCTACGCTTGAAGCGCCGCATCCAAGACTAGCGTCCGCTATTGAGGATAGCCAGAGGAAATGTAAGTCTTAGGATTATTATTTTGGCATTTTATTGTTTCTCTGCAAAGTAAAAGTAACATACACCCCGGGTGTCTAGTGGAGACATTTTCTTAGTATTTGGCGAATGTTGACATCACGATACCGCTCCGCTAGCGTCATGTGTTGAGTTGCTATACATACGGAAGGTGTCATATCCGACTTTGTGGGCGTTCTCAATATTTTTTTCTCAGTCATATACATTTATTTCAACATTTAATCTAACATACACAATCTGCCTGACATCGGGACAACTACCTAACAGGCCATTCAAATATTTGTTCCGTGTGAGAATTGAACTCAATACACACAGGGCAGCAGTCGATCGCTCCGCTATTGCATAATTGAACTTACTGTTATTTATTTATCTAGCTCTGCAAGTGGAAGAGTTACAAGCAGCGTTAGCGGAAGAAAGGCGACGTGCTACTAAACTGCAAGAAGCGATCGCGGCCAGAGACGCGGAACTACTGGCCACTGAGGACAAATACAAGAAATGTCTGGAAAAGGCCAAAGATGTCATCAAGTCATTGGATCCTAGAGCCTCTGGTACGTTCTATATGTTTGCTTTTCGAGTGTCATAGTTAATATTTAAGAAAGTAGAATGTTTCTTTGGTTTAACTTTCGCCCATAACACACTGCAAAGCTGTGCTAAAAGGCTAGGTACAAAAAATTATGAGTAGCTTAAAAAAAGGATAGCATATTTTGGCGACACGGTTGGCGCAATGGCTGAGTGATCAACTGCTGCGCAGCGTGTCACGGGTTCGATCCCCGCACGGAACTAATATTTGTATGATCAGCAAGGCATTTTTTTTTTATTCTACATGTTTGTGAAGGAAATGGCTAATACTACTCTCAGCTATATTTGGTAAGCTTATATGAACGACGTTTAGTTTTTATATTGGACTATTAAAAAAACTTAGTCGTATATTCATCTTCATACAAGTAGAAATATAATTCATGTTGTAAAATTGTTTTTTATTTTATTTGTAGCGCAACCATCCCTGTCAGATATAACGCTGGGCTACTCCCGAGCAGCGGGGACTGCGGCTGGACCATCGCGACCTGAGATAGCGCCTGCAGCTAGCAATAGAAATGAGTAAGTTTTTCTTTATGTTTACCTATTCAGTTCTACCTTCATAATAGAATATCGTACGGTTCTCTACGATGGCGTTGAGACTTGGATTAGCACTTTGGGATCTTGACGCGCGTGCGTCACTTTGCATGCGACGCTCGTAGTGCCGTCCACACGTAGAATTCGTGTTACTTTACACGGTGAGTTACATAACAATTTACATCAGGCTGGTGGCCTACCTACGCGACCTAGTTTACGCTCAGGTAACGAGATGATGCTAGACGACTTGTATAGCTCTGTCTTTTTCCCATACCCTGAACTGGATCGCGTTAGGAGCTCGTGGTAAGGCCTCTGGACCCGGTTTAAATCTGTTTGCAAAACCCGATTAAATTATCCGAATAACAACAGAGAATGAACTATAATTATATTCTAAAAGCTGTGAATCACACAGATGGAGCGGCGGCACCGAAGACAGCGGTCGCGCAGGCGCCAACGAGCAGCGTCTGCTGACGTCAGCGTGGTACACACTGGGCGCACGATGTCACCGGGACGCGGTAGACACCCGCTTCACCCTGCTGTCAGCGGGACACTCGTTCCTGGCCAGACAGAGACGACAGCCGCCCCGCGCGCGGGCCCCGCCCCCCGCCCCGCCCGCGCCCGCGCACTGACGCCTGCGCATGCGCATACTGCCGGGACAGGCTCAACCAGCCAGGGACTGACGCCGCAGGTGCTGTACGGATATTTGTCTTCTAATTCGCTGGTCGGTGCACGAACACATACGTGACGCTTTTTGTTAGTTAAATACATCACAAATTATTTTTTTCTGCGATACTAAACCTAATGCATTCACAAAACCTTAGACAGTTAAGGCCATGACAAAACCGCCCGCGTACGTTAGCAAAAACGTGCTTACGTACGCGAGCGTACATACTTGTGCGTATGTGTACGTGCACACTTTTGTGCGTCCACCCGTGAACGTGTTAAAAACTATTAGTATCTTTTACATAATAATGTAAATAGTGAATGTAACCCATGCTGTGTACCGGTGCCTTCCATCAACATAGTCCGGGTTTAAAAATTGTCACCCAAGTGTTCAGGGAAAAACAATGTGTTCCACGTCCCATCGGTTTGAGTGAACAAACGATTATGTAGATTTATATTGGCGTGACTATGTGTATCTTTTGTAAATAATATTCATGTGTAACTGTGTTTACGCTAACGTGATTGGTCGCCGGCCGAACTATCCTTTTCCTTCTTGATTTAATTGTATGTCAACTGAATTACATATATGATAATTGTATAATTATTTGTTTCTGATAATCTTTTCGAAAATCGTGAAAGCTTGAAGTTTTCGGGTTAACAAAAATATATAAAGACCAATCTGTAATATAAAATTGTGTACTGTGACCTAAGTACTCTATTACATTTATTTCCTTATCAATGATGTCTCTTTGTATAAAAAGACATTTTTGATAACTAATTTTGCTCATATGTATGTTAATTAATTAAGTTTAAGTTTAAAAGCAGGAAATATAACCACCTGGTTAACTTAGCTGTTATTTTATATTAATCTGTGTGGATAAAAGTGTTAGAAAATTCTTCGAAACCTATGTTCAATTTTGCATTTTGAAATTTTGGAATGGCTAGTTTAGCTACAAGATACTTTAGTTAGAGAGAACAAACATTATCTTCGTTTTAAAGTCGAAGGACGTCCACCAGTTCCAACCAGTCCCTTGGGCCTGAATTTTTCTTATTCATAAGTTGATCGCCTACGTCAGCGAGAAATACAGAGCAACGTACGCGCCGCTGACGTCAGCGCAGGGTATGGTACAATATTATATAGAACACAATGCACATACATTCGTACGCGTAAGCGCGAATGACATAAGCGTAGGAGAAGTTTCGGCCTTTTTGTTTTTATTATAGAGCTGTGTTTCCTCTAGCCACAGTTTCTTGATCGACGACAGGCGACCTATAAAAATGTTTCTCCGAAAATTTTGCCAGAGCGCAGAACATCTGGAGCTTTGGGAGCTTTGGCTGTGTCCAGGTTAAGTAACATTTAAAAAATACCTTTTATTAAATCATGTTAAATAACCTTGCTCTGTGAGATTTAGCTATTAGTTTGGACGCAACTTTTTTGTTTCGCATTTTTCGTAGCGTCATGTTTTGTCGCGCCAAGTTTTTAAGCCAATTTTCCACGTACAAGGACATCCGATGTTCTTTTTCTTCTTCAACTTGTAGCCACCCACACTGTTGAGAGTAAGTGTGTTTTATCTAAAACTGTTGGACGGGTTACGGTTGATGAGACCATCCCTTGTAAAATATTTATAAACAAAATAGGATGGAATCGCAGTGGTAGATTCGCAATTATATTTTGCAGCAGCATTAAAAATATTTTTGATTTCCCATTTGGGATGAAAGAAACTTGTACTTTGAAGTCCGTAATACATTTATGCGCCGCGGTGCTTTGTCATTAGAAATTTGAAAAATATTTTGGGCTCAGCCAAAAATATAGCCCATTTAAGGAGATATTTTTATTTCTATTTACTTGCACTCAACTAGGGTACAATGAAACTATGTATTTATTTAGGCGCGGCTGACAAAAGCAGCAAATTGAACGTAAAATCAACTACAATTATTAACAATCTGTTGATCCAGTCTGAATTACACTACGTATTGACACGGAAACATGCTAAAGTCTCTTGTCTCACTTTTTTGGTGTTTTGAATTAGAAACTTTATACATTGTTGACATCGACCGCGATGCTGACGCAACCCCCTTTCTGATATTAAATTACCTTAATTCCAAACCTTGCTCCGATTTTAACGTCAGCCTTGTTGGCCGCAGTGACCGAGCGATTGGACTACTTCGCACCCACGTGGGTGTGGACAGACTTAGGTAATTAAAAAAAAAACTTTATTTTGTTGTCGTTTGACTATCTTTATCGCTCAAATCTTCTTTCCCTCGTAGTCATGGTATAAAGTATCGTTTGCCACTCTTGAATAAAAGGATTTAAATCGAGGCGAGGGCCTGAATCACTCGCGTCGCTCAGATTTAAATTCTTGAATCACTATCACACTCGCTGCGCTCGTGATTCAATCATCATGAATCACTACCCTACCGTCGTGATTCAAGTCATTAAAGCCTCTCGCCTTCCTTGATTCATAATAATGGCCCTCGCTTTACATCGGTCGCCTGTTTGTTAGGAGTCTAGTAATATATCGTCGTTGTTTCCCAAATGTACTGCCAAGCAGACGTTATAATTTACTCATTACTGGCTGAGTGTCTTCATTCAATTTGTTGGCGAGCCAAATAAATAAATAAAATTATACATTTTAACAATGACAACATTGTATTTTTTTTGTTAATTTACAGTAGGTTATTAATAAAGTATGAGTGATCCTAGAACAAAAATAAACTTTGTGCACTACATTTATTTTAAGATAATAATTATCATAATTTTATAACATCGTTTTATATCAGTATTTTGTTAATATTTATAAATGTTGTAACCGAGGTCTTGTCTAACCAGAATTTATTATTTGTTAATTTTTATAAACTATTATTATCACATTAGCAATCAGACGTCATAAATTATATTATTGTATCATTTATCTAGAACTCCTCAATGTATATCTTAATATGGTAACATTTTCATTTATTTTGCTGGCAACCCAACCAGCATAGTGAATGAAAGTGTTGCAAAAAAGTGCAAATTATTTATTTAATTATAATAAAGTGTAATTTATTGTTAATGATGACAATATAGTTTTGGAACATTTAATGTATGATTTCTTTTCTTTTCACACAAACCTTTAAATGGTCGGATAGACAAAAAAAATACCAAATAGTGATTTCATAATTTATTTGTAATTGAGATCACAAGCCACTTAAAATTTAACTTAAATCATATCAAACGAAACTCGACAATCTATGTGATCACGACCTTATAATACACGGACGAATTTTGTACATAATTTAAACATAGGAACAGTTAAATCACAAAACAAAATAGGTGAACTTCTAAAAAAGCTACCCTTATTTGTTTATGGGAATACTTTGACTTCACAAAAGAACATTAAAAAAAAACCATTGATTTGTTTATGAACTATTAATTTTGTGACTATTACTATTTTTAGACACACAAGTAGATCTGGGACGTCACGAACATTGAGACCGGTCTCTGGCGACTAAACTAACGTTCATATTATAACACTAGCTCGTGACACAGACCGCACCTGGCTTTATATTTATTGTTTTCATAGCAAGCGCTTAGCCTAAGGTTTATAATATAAAGTTTGTATTTAGTCGAAGTCTTCATCGGAGTCTGTCTTCAAAACGCTGTCTGAACCGGACCCACCCTCGCTGTCCACTTCAATCTCACTGTAAAAAAAACAACAGATTAAATGAATAAATAAATACATGCAATATATCTTTACGATTCTGAAAGTAGGCAACTTCGCAAATGGCTGTCAAATATTTACAAGTTTTAATTATTTGCAAATTTACTGTATGAAAGTAAGAAATATGGCTCTGTAGTTCACTAAAAATTGATTAGTGAATATTGTAATTAATATCGTAACACCGAATTTATAGTTTAAGACACAAAAAAAGCATTTGGGAACTCAAAATGCTTTTAATACACTTGAAATGGTAACAACATCAAATTTAGTGTTTTAATTGAATTCCAATATCACTTTTCTAGAGCACTACAGAGCCATATTTCTTATTTCCATCCATTGCCAAATGAATTAAAATTTGTAAATATTTGACCGCCATTTGCGACGTTGCCAATTTTCTGGTTACGTGCCCTTAATGTGTACAAAAAAAATCATGCCTACAAGTTAGTCAAAATGATTCAAGTCCACGTCTTCAAAGGCCTTATTATAATCGAAGAAATTTCAAAATTCAAAGAATGAATTTGATCAGAATTTCCTGTCAAAAAAAAAAACATGAATTGGCCAGTCCTTAAATTAGTGTGTTAACTCTGAGCTTGATTATAGACATTAGCCATAGTTAACCCTAGTCCTTTTTAGCACGGGGACCATAATTTCGTACATTCTTAAGTTCGTAAGGGATACTTATGACTAACATAAACCAGGTAGATAGTTGCGAAACTCGTATATGATTATTATCGCTTCGCGTATACGAGTTTGTGTATCTTGTTCTCGTACCTTGAGCTTGTGTAAACAAGCTTAAATAATGCGTTCATGCAATACGTAAAGTTATTCTCGATAGGTAATAATATCAATAGCATTTTGAACATGCATATGACTTATAGTTATTCCTCACTTTAATTATTTCTTAGCTAATTAGACACTGAGCGATTATTGGAATTGTAATATCGTCCGACCGAGAGGGGTATTGAAGAAAAAACTAAGGCATGGCAGAGGCCTTTTCCTAGCAGTGGGATGATTTAGGCTAGCAATATCAGTAAAGGGTATTGTATTTCCCAGTTACTGGGTTTTGGAGTCCAGATTGGTAAGTCGCTCCATGTATTCAGCTACATCTCCAGGTTAGAATGGGCGCCAAGTCATATGATGATGTGGTTGAGTTAGCTTATTTTACATATTTGTTGTGTGTTCTGTGATGGCGTATTGAGTTGTCATTTTTAATACAATGAAGATTATGTAGATTTTATGACTGAATAAGCAACACCGAATGACTGATTATCATAATTAATATGAAGTCAAACTTTATGTTAATGTTATTGTATCTTTTGTGTTTAAAACTTGCCTGTCTTTTTCAGCGCCGACTAAATTGATCTCTATGATATTTCTGTCAAATAAATAGTTATTTATCAATAGGATATGTGTGAAGTTAGGTCTTGAAATAGTATGTTTGAAGTATTATAAAACAGTATTCATGTAGACACTCGAAGATTTACAAGATTGATGTGAATTACAAAATCTTAACCGCAAATTCAACATTTGAATAAAAGGCTCTTGTGGTTAGCCCTGTTGAATCGATGAATAAAGTAAACGCAAGTGTGGTTTAAGCCTTAGGGCCTATGCACACCACGTTTTTTAAACTCGCCGTCGACGGCGCATTTTTGTCCATCAGAGCAGTTTGTTGTCGTGCTACAAAGTGTCAAACGCGCGTTTGCATCGTTACAAACGCGCGTTTAAAAAACGTGGTGTGCATAGGTCCTTACTGGTGTAAAATTATTGGCAACCGCTTGTCAACATCAGTTTACTTATACTGGAGGTTATTTTCTACTTTGTAAAGTGAATGACAAGGCTGTGTTGGTCTGTCTACTTACCCGTTGAGATCCTTAGTGAGTTGTATATCTACATTGGTCGCAGACTCGTTGAGACCGTTGAGAGCCTCGCAGAAATCACTGCCCACGCTCTGGAGGTGATGAGTGTTTAAGTGGAAGCCCTAGGGATAAAAACGGACGTTTTAAATACGTATATTATTCGGTGTTAACTGATACTAGACTCCCATATTATCGTTCGTGTAATTTGCTGTAAATGTGTAAAGCCGCGTTTCCATTTAGAGCTCAGGACAGTTCTGAGCGAGCAATCGTGTGTTTGCTCGGTAAATGAAAATAAGAGCGAACGAGCTCGTTAGACGATGTTCGACTGAATTTAGAGAACCAATGCTCACTCGCTCGATCATTCAATGGAAACAACGGAACGGCGAACGAAAACTTGCTTTGAGCATTGTCTTCGTGCTTGTCGTGCTCGGTGGTAGATGGATCTTTTTCGGGAACATGAAGTCGAATCAAGAGTAAACCTAACATTTTTAGCGGCACTGGCCAAAAGCAAAACATCATTCATGGTGATCGATTATTGCTTGAGTGACACAACAGACCATGGACCTCTGTGCGAACAAGCTTTTCTTCAGAGTAGAAAGAAGTACTAGGATCTTTAAGTGAACACTGGCAAAAGAGCAAACTGTTCTGTTCAAAATGTTTGCTTGGCGGTAAAGTGGAAACAGTTTGAACGGACCATTCACGAAGCTGTCAACTGTCAATCATTCGTATATCAAACTAACTGTTCAAAATTGATACAGGAAAACGACTTGGGTGTGTGAAATCACGATTTACGGTAGGGGGCTCAAAATACCGGGATCACAGACACACACACAGATCACATTTATCAACATACTCGAACGATACAGTTTATTGCCTGATGGTCTCCTAAAGTAGAGATAAGAAAATAAATCGGATTCTACATGTCGATTTTACCCCCTTATATCTGTTAATATGATTTTACCAGTCCGGACATCCGATAAGTTTATAAATATATATATTGACCGGTATTATTCATACATGTGTACTTTATGTTGTATTGATAGTTCGTGTCACGAATTTGCAAACAGATGATGACTGATTCTATTGAGTCATAAAGCACACACTGTTTCCTTGATTATGTATTCATTGAGGAGATTTACTGTCGATTTTCTGTGATTTCTTTTTAAAGCTGAATACGGCATAAGCATTGAAATAATAATAATATCTTAGCTTTTACTGAAAGTGAAGCGAACGAAAAATAAGAGAGAAAGATACTATCTATACAATTTAATTAAACGTATTTACATAAAGTGACAAGATTATATCCACGACAACCTGCGTGGTACTAATTCGGTAAGTAACTAAGTAGGCAGATACCAACTTAATTAAAAACAATTTACGATCGGGAGGATACGTCCGCAATCACACCGAGCCTCGCAAGGATGATCCATTAATAAAGGCGCAGACTCATCGCGGCAAACGCCACACGCGGCAACCCAGCGCAATTTAGCTGCGTGGACTCACTCTTGTTTGCCAATGTGGGTCTTCGTTACCGCGGCAGCACAGAAAGTACACGAACATTAGACCACGACTATGTTAAACTGTAGCATGGCCCAGCGTGCGACACGCCTTATGGAACAAGCCGTGTACGGTGTACTGCATGCCCATCGTGTGTAACGTTGGCAACGTAGAGCCATGCGAGAGCCATCGAACCACGCGTGTACCGATGACATCAATTACCAAAGGCGTACCTAGCGTGTCCATGGGTTGCAGAGGATGTAATAAAATACATATTGCAAAGCGAAGGTCGACACACGTGTGTGGCCCCTCCGTGTGCCGCGATGGGACAGCGTCTTAAAGCAACGTACGATAGCTGTCTTCCCACATAAAGTAGTTGGAAGATTTGTAGCGACTGAAGCCCGTATCAGGCAGGATCTGGTCTCAAGTATGGGATGGACACCGCTAGATGTATTAGCCCACATGGCGGGTAAGCTAAGTATCCTTATCCTTAATCTGAAGATCTGTCATTTCTAATTGGAGTATAAGTGTGATAGAATGACTGTCCAGTGAATCACAATTATATTGCTTCGAGATAATCTTGGTTTTTATAATGGCAAAGTGTTAGGGAAGCAGAATCGTAAATAAAATACATGCTGGATAATTTAAATTATTCTTGAGCACAGACATACACAGAGTTGCAATTGCGTTTATCATTTAGTTTACAATAAACATTAAGTAAGATCTATTTATGTAGAATAGGATACTTGCGGATGTAGTGCCCTAACTAATTATAATGAGTTTGAAAAAAATTTTATGTGCTGTATTATCTATGTCCAACAAACCTTGAAAGGGCCTCTATCAAATCCACAGAAGGATGCCTCCATGGTGTACGACCTGGTGACGCCCAGGTGTCTCCACACGGTGACTCTGGCGGTACTCTCTCGTTCCCGTTCCACTCTGAACGAACAGGACCCGAGGGCGAATGCAGGGGAAAGCCGATGCATTAGCGCTGGCAACATCTGAGGAGAGCAAACATTTCATAACATTACGACAAATTCATCAAAAATCCAAAAAGACATCATAATACCCACATTGTCCCAATTATGTTGAGATGAGAGATGTAGTGCCAAAACTTAGCACTAGTTTGTCATTTTACAGCAGTGACTGACTTTAGTCTACACGGTCTTTCCTTAAATGGCGCTAACGTCAACTAGATAATATCTGGAAGCTCAGTAGCTTCACTGACAGCATCTAATTTAATTATCTCATATACTGTGACAACACTTCCCTGTTGCCAAGTTTGTTGAATGTGAAAACATCTTAGGGCTCCAATCGTCAGGTTTCCTGATTCATTTTAAATCAAAATGATGATCGGAAATATTACTTAAGAGTGGTATCATATACAGGTGTATATGACACCACTCCTAAGTGCCATATTTCCCTGACCTGCACGGATCTATGATCTAATTAAATACGTCTAATAAATTACGTGTCAGCTTACTAGATATTTGACCGGTTCATCCGGAACTATCCGGTCGTTGCTACACCAGCTCTCCGCGGCCGCGCAGCCGTAGAAGAACACGTTCTTCTTCCGCGAATGTCCGTGGTAATCACAGTACACTAACGGTGGCTTCTTCCAGACACGGACAAGATATTCTATAAGACCCTGTAATTTTAAAATACGTTTAGAAATAGATTTAGATTAGCCAGTGTCTTTGATCCATAATGGGTGGAATGGAGCTTAATAGCCTATAACTAAAATGTTATTAACAGATCATCTAACAACTCCTCTAATATTCTATCTACAGTTTGCTCACGTGAAAATCGGACCCCAACCAACATCCGCAAATGAATTCGATGCGACCACCTTATATTAAGGAAATTATATATCTATTTGCCTGTAACGTTATCTCACCTTAGTATGATAAATAGAAGGATGTAAAACGGGACTCGGTTTACACCACCGTCGATTTAAATCTTCATTAGTCAACCCGCATCGATGGCTGCAATAAGAAATGACAATTTACAGGACAAGATAACCAGGAAATCATATGAGCGACAAGTTAGCGCCGATAACACGCCGGGACATGTCCATTGAATTGAAATGACACGACCGTGGGTCGAGAGTCAGGCATCGTCACTTTACGAACAGACATAAGGCCGCGGCAAATCGGTTTATTTTACAACTCCATACAAACGCTTCGATTGTAGCGGTTATTTCTCATTAGATGCGCGACACGAACGCACGGAAAATATAACCGCAAGGTATACAAAATAATAATCGATTCTGGCTCTTAAAAGGCTCTCCTAGTAGACAAAGAAAACTTGACGAAGACAGTTAAATATGACAAGCTATTAAATGAAATGAAATGGGTGACCACGTAAGAATGCGTAGTGACATGTTGTCAGGTGCGTCCGCGCAGCTGAGAGCACGCGCCTCCGCACTGCAATGGTGTCAAAAAACATTTCTCGCTGACGATGAGCGACGGTTCCAGTGAATGTGTTATAGGCAGGTATTTGTGCGTTTTGTGCTGTTCATATACTTGGAAAGGTACGCATGATAAAGGTTTAGGCTTCTTATGCGAGAGATTTAGTCATTATATTTATAGCTCTATCCATGACTGACTAGAGGCAGAGAGTGCGTCACATCTAATGTAAGTTAAACGAATGATGGTTCGTTGGATATGTTCCAAGATAAGCTCGCTGGATTAATTTGCAATGGCCTGACAAAGCTTTAGGTTGATGTTAATAAGTCTAACAACGGTTTTTGTTTATGGCAACTCGTAAACTTTAATATTTAACTGTCAGTTAAAAGTACAGAACCAAGATGGTATACATTTAAACCGTATTTTAAAACTCTCTGCTAGATCACGAGTATCACGACGTAAGGTTCAAGTGAATAAAACTTGGTTCCTTAACAGGAGTTAACACTCCCTAAGCTGAAGTTTAAAGCGTGCTTAAATTTGCCCCGAGATTTCTCAGACCGTACTCGTCCAGTGCTGAATATGGGCTTTCGCCGTAACCACTAAATAATGAGCTGTTCTAGGAGACGGAGCAGGCTGTCTGATTTGTAATCGTGTCTGCTCTTGAAACTCGTAGTTTTTTGGATGGAACTGACAACCGTTTCCCAGGTTCTTGTGATTAAAACTACATCATTTATTGCATTTTTGGTTTCATATTTTGAAATTGTAGTTCGTTCGTTGTGCAAGAAATCGAAAATGGATCCACTGCCGTTTTTTAATTTTTCGATTTTTTGATACGTAGATTTTTGTTTCTCAAAATTTTATTTTGACCCTAATAAATAATACTTTTAATACCACGTGATAGTATTGAAGATGTATAACGTCTTACATCTAATAATTTCAAAATTTCAAGCTACGTGCTCTGATGTTGCTTTGATAAAGAATCTCCAATTCCAAGACACAAGGGACGAAAATAATTTAACATTCAACAAGTCTATATCAAAGAACTGCATCACGATCGGTTCACACATGTAACATGTATGTGGAGCTTCGAAGGCACATATTAACAGATATACTCGTCGCAATACCTACTGGTACAAACAACCGACCGAGTTATCAACCTTTTCCTTTTGTGCTAGGGGTTAAAAATTTACATCTCGCGTTGGATTCAGATGTCCATACAGCTTATTTTTTTTTTGTATACATTTCAGTTTTAATTAAAAAGGCAAGTCAGTTTTGTGATGGATGATTAATATTATTGAATAAGTTTATAGTGTCAAACTTTTGACAGTTGAAAAAACTTAATTTTGGTAAAAAAATGCAAAATCTCTCAGTGGCAAATTTTTACATGCTGTGTCGATGGTGTCTTTTGACATAAACAAACAATCAAACCAAGATGCAGCTTACTGTGTATTACAAATTTTAACATATTTACGCGATTTTTTTTCACAAATAACAAAAAAATATTTCTACAAAAGTACCTGAGTGCTTTCTTACAATGATATCTCTGAATCTCTGTTGTAGAGGATCATAGACATTGCTTAACTATGTGATAGATAAAATTTATCTATCGAACGATAAGCCTTAGGCAAACCCAGATGCGAATTAATACCAATGACGCGTAGAAATTGATTTTAATATCTGCTCGGCAGTATACCTTCCTTTTCACAGAATCACAGAGGAACCAACGGCTGCTAAATGAAAAATAACAAACGTCGATTGTATCATTACTTACAGCTAGGTAGACTTAGAGCGTCTGCAATCTACGACTGTTCACTATAGTTCTACCGTTATTAAAGGGCAATTCTTATAGAGTACGTGCCTCTGACATAATCGCATTCGCTAAGGTACACCAAGAAAAGAATACGAGTAACTGTAATGGTGTTTATAAAACATTATTATGTCATTAAAGTGTCCCCGTGATGTAACTCGGAAGTTTTATAGTTCCCAGAACTGAATAATTTTATATTCACACCTCACATATCTTGATCAGTGATAATAAGCGGAGAGTGTGTATACAGTATCAATAAAACGGTTCCAGGTAAGAAGAAAATTTTATAATTTTCCTCGGATATTTTATTTGTAAATTGCACGTTAGTTAATTTAGCTGGATTGTAATAATTCCTATGATTCAGAGTGGAGAAGTTTTGCAATTCTGATTATTCTGTGCTGTGCGCATGGCTGGTGGATATTTTTTCCTGGAGCGGTCGGGCGTTCGTCCAATTAGGAGTGGTTCAGTGGAGGCGCATCATTAGCGAGCGCGGAGGAGGCGCGAGGCGCGGCGCGGGCGCAGCGCGACTCACGCCCGTCCCTGGCTGCGGCCTTCGCTCCGCGACCGGTTGCGCATCTTTTACTCTAATCAGGGAAAAAAATAAGCGTCGTCCGCATGCGCGAATGAAAGCGAACAAGCGAGAAGCTGCACCCCGTCTGCCGTGTTTTATGGTGGATTGTTGCGGTACCGGAGCAACAACCAGGGACGTCGCATGCCGAGCACTTCATTACCTCTAACTAAGTTATTTTGCTGCCTCGATCATTTAAAAGGCTTCATTTTGCACAAATAATTACAAAAATAGAGCAGTAGGTACCAATTTTACTAAATCAACGTCCATTCCTGTATCGTAATGTAGTCTCCTTTTCCGACGTTGCATCGAGCAGTTCTAACGGTGCCATCAAATATGTAGGTAGCGAGTTGGCTATTTAATTAGCTCTTGTCTGTGCGGCAGTGTTGATACAATACTTGTGTGTATTAGCAACGTTATTAAGCAGTAACCCTTCGCGGCGCGTAGTGACGACCGCGGTTGGTTCAAGGGTCCGCCTGCTCATCTATTTATAGCGCGCTGCGCACCGATGCTATCGGGCCTCGGCAATACTTCGGGCTCGCTCGATCCCTGCCCGCCCTCTATGCACCCTTCGCATATCGTTCAGCCAGTAAATAGACCAAATAAACACTACCATTTTATATTTATTCCACCTATTTATATCATATGTCCATTGTTTCTGCCTCAGCTGGAATTCATAGCCGACGGCCAATTCCAGTCCTTGGCCCGAGATCGTCGTTATATTGCTCAAATTGCACGTCGTCGATAAATAGGGATACTTTACGCTTTGTAAATGGACACCTAGAGACAGTAATAATTTAACGTCGGTAGATACCGGCGGAGACTAGGGTTCAGTTTAGATAAGTCGGCAGGCCCATGGCACACGTCACGCTCATCCGTATTCCTAGCGCGGAGGCTGTTTCCTGTGAGCGCAGCGAGAGCACGCGCAACCACGGGTTCTCGCCGAGCGCTTGTCGATCGAAGGACGCGACGTTTGTTTGCTTGTAGCGTTAGAAAGGAAGGCGAGGCGGACTGGTCCGTGTTAGGGGACGCGGAGGGCTCGGCGGCGACGCCAGGATTCGCCAGCCGACGTCGGCAACTCTGTATTCGTGGTCGACACCGGACACAGCGCGAGTTATTTACGATAGTCGCGAGACAATCGGCCGGTCGCAGCGCTTATCCGGTGCCACCGCGACAATAACATGACGTGGTTATCTTTATTAAATAGCGTTCTATGGAATTAACACACGTGCCTAGCTTGTATTTATAGCCTTGCTGAATCAGTTACCAGGAATGACAGGTACATCCATTAGATGCACGAGAATGTGGATAGCTATATTTATGGTGTCGCCTTTGTTATTATATCTTCAGGAGAATGACTTTCCAATGGTATAGGGTTCATTGTTTTTAGTCTACAAGTCGTAAGTTAGGCGACAGGAGTAACGGCGTCACAATAATTGATTTTATTTGCCGGGTGTTGGCGGAAGCGGAGCAATTCACCACAGGAGGACGGTTCAATGACACGCCACTTTTCTCCGGCGACAATCCTCACTGTCGGAATGCAGTCACCATTAGCTAAGAAGCACTCCTGCGAGGGTATTTATTATTTTCACAGCTCTGATTAAGGCCAAAAATGTTTTAAGTGTGTTTAAAGATGTGGATTCCAAATTGCCAAGGTTTTTAGATAACGAAGTTATGCTTGAACAGCTCAAAGCGGTTGACTTTTCTTCTCAAGATGCAATTGGGTGTAACTTTTCCACGTGTGGGTCGTGTCTGCGAGCGACAGTGATGAACTTGATAAGCCCACATGGGGCAGCACCTCTCCAAGGCTGAGGGCACCTCTCAACGCTTCCGCGCCGATCCGCTCCTATTGATTTAGGAGTCGCGAGTGTGATCAGTTTGACGTGCCTCACGACTGTTGCTGATATTCGCAAATAAAACAAACAACTCGTGTATCAAGCTAGTTATTTCTTTGAAGGAAGTAACGACCAAGAATGCTTTGGGAATTAAAATCTATTTTCATTTTATGATAGCGCTGATGTCATACGATCATGAAAACTTAAGTTCACGGACAGTTTATACTTTTAGGCGCTTCAAACAATAATAAAAGATAGGCTTAGTGAAAATATTAAATCATAGATATTAATCTTTTTATTGACGTCTGCCTTTACGGAACTTGGAAATTCAGAGGTTTTCTATGTATAACAAAATAAAACATTTTGGCAAAATCCAAAGAACAAGGTGTCTGAGTAGAACTGTGAGTTGTAATGAATTATTCCATAGCATTACCGTTACTACAGTGACAGGTCGTGATTACCACACGATGACTCATTATTTCCATCAGTTAAGTGTTCCAATTTGCTCCAGACTACCTTTACCTTCTCGCCTGTTTTATCTAAAGTACTAGACCAGTATGCAATTAATACGTGTTCTATCAATTCAGATGTAGCACTGACTGCATACATTAAGGCTGCTGTAATTAAGGTCTGTATTTCCGTGGTGATTGCTTGTATTTTTTAATGATACATAATGTACAGTCCCGTAGCATGTTGTACTCTTTTTGTGGACAAGATTATACGCTTTTTTTAAAATATATGCAAACATGTAACCATGTAAATAATGAGAGTTTGTGGTATGTGGAGGGGTCGCTATGATGAGAAGTCGTAGTCAGTAAGCGAGTGCCACAGAGGGCACGACATAGGAGTGCATTATTTACATAATAGCAACGACTGGGCGGCCTTGGCGCATCGCAGCCTCCTATAAATTCTGCTCTTCCAGTTCGCGTTGTTCAGCTTATCGCATTATATCAGTATCAACTCGGAACGTGCATCGTAATACTCGTAATGATTCATTACGACTGTGCACAGCTACGTTTGGAAGACAAGTTCAAGTTGAATGATGACGGCGATGACTCGTCGACGGATGTCGTTGACTCCGAGCCATCCGTCTATTACAATGATGCAAGAGGCAGAGCGTGAACTATTCGCACGAGATCGGCGTTCTTTGTTAGCTGCGGCGGACGACGAAGGTAAGCTGAGGGTTGGTTGCGTGGCTGCGCGGGCGCTGCGTACATTGCCCGCGGCGGGCGGCGCGGCGGCGACCGCGTGCGCAGCATTTAGCGCCGCGCGACCCGCTATTATGAGGCTCGCACTCGTAATTCATTAGCTGACTCCGCTCGCCTCGTATTATTTATGACCGCTTAGGTTTTGTACGCGAATACTTTCCTTGTAGGCACTTTCAAAGTTGTATCCTCTTAATGGCGATACGAGTCAGGAATAATAATGACATCTGAATAGAATATCCGAGGTCAAGGATTTGCATAATACAATGTTCTTTTCACAGCTCTTTTTCATAGGTTTACTGCTCAATGCAGATGATTTATGGCACGTCAAGAAAGTGTTTGTGTGCAGGTTAGGGCCCATAAAATAGTTCCAAGTACCGCCTTGAACAGACAGTATACAAAGCCACTATTTTTCTGCTTTCACAGGACAGTAATAAGTTACATACTTTATATTTGAATACATGTTTTTATTGACAAAGGCATAGGATTATTATGGTTTGGCTATGAAAAGTCATTGCAATATTTAGTGAATATTTGAAAATAAATAATAATATATATATTTTTTTAATTTATATTTTATTTTTAAGCATTCCGTGCCGTTAAAAATGTTACCTCGAAGATGTACTATCAAAGAGTGTTTATTTTCGCGATTGACGAACAGCGGGAGATGTCTGCGGATCCCGCGCTCTGTTTCCCGGAAGGTTCTCGATTATCTTTTAATTGCTAGGTGTTGATGCCTATATCCTTGGTTAATAACTCAAGGTGATACCTTCGCCGTAGAGCATATAAATCGCGGTACGGACGTGTTTGCGCATTACTTGCGGAAACGTCCATTTTATACTTGACCGCTATTAATTCGCAGCTATTATTAATCACGTTGTGTAAAACTTTACGACAGGAATTTATCGTCGTCTTGTATAATAGTCATGAACAGCTATGACGGCAACGTTTATAGAATATAATAAGTGTAATGTCGAGGAAAATGTATGTTAGGCCTGAGAGCTTAGAGCAATCCCGAGGGAATCCGGAAGCACAATAGAGGCAACACTAATTGTGCAATTGAGCTTTAGATACGCCGCGCGCGGCTGCGTCGGCGCACGGTGCAGTGATGTGAACACCATGATACGCCATGAATTTTCCACATTGACTATTTGTGAACGTTTGTAACGGAAGTCATTGAGAGTTTTCATTGGAGGTAATTGACGATCTGGGAGGGTTCCATGAGAATGTTTAGGAAGGAAGCATTTAGTTTTATTACCTGCTCAACAGTTACCTACAGCAGCTGTCCGCTTACCAGGTAGGATATTGCTTAAGTATTCGTTAGAGAGGAGACTTGTGTCTTAGCAGTGGGAAAATTACAGGCTGATTATGTTTACGCTATTCATTAAGTTTTGCACCTCGAAGATAGATGTAAGAGGGTAAGAACAAATCCATCGGTTATTGAATAACCAACCGAGTTCTCTCTCTCTCGCATGAGAGTCAGCTTAGCTACCCTTAAGACGTCAATATTAGACGTCAATCGACGACAAGACGACATTTGTCTTCTAACACTTGCTTGTTTTTTAGAGTCACATTTTAAAATCCACACTTTATTATTTTAGAAAATTTTTTAGCTTCCACGACACAATTTCGAAGAGTCGTTTTCACACAGGTATGTAAAATCAAGAAAATAGAAGACTGTAAAGTTTTAGTTAATTTTTCTGGAAGATCCGTAACACCCTTGTTCGTAAATTTGATACAGCAAACAAGTCCCACTATACGTGTTGATCCAGTGTCAATATTTGGAGAGTCAACATGGATAACAAAGAACGGCACAACTGGCTGCTAAACACGACCTTCAAACAAAATAGGATACAAAATACAGAAAAAAACCTACCGTTCCAATCAATAAAGGATTATGGGTCTTATACCCTTTTTCGTAGGGGCGGAAGTTGGGGTTCATTTATTGCTATTCGGTCGTGAGAAAGCAGTGATCGGCGCCGCAGATGAGCCATTGAGATTGGTTTTACGATATTTCAAAATCACGTTCATAACCTTGAACCTTTGGGAAGGAAATCACACGTCAACACCACAATAATTATTATGATAACGACCGCTATTTTCTGTTTTCTGCGGGATATTGAATTCATCTTCTTCGTCGTCGTGAAGGCAGAGGTACTTTAGAGGCCATAAACAGACTCTTTTTTTAACGTTATCAAAATTACACAACCTGCTCTATACTACGTCATTTTTTCTTATTAAATAATATTAACCAGAAGACATTAACAAGTCTCCGTGTGTTTTTGTGTGCGCAGAAATCTGCCTTGAAAAACTCTTCACCGAGTGCAATAAACTTCTTCATAATTTTCACAAACGACTAAGTTGTCCTTCGCTGCAGGCAGCGCCAACGACCGTAAGGCTAAAATTAATTACAGCAAGACAACCTAATATTAATAAGATACCCTCATCCCTGATATAATGAATAATAATTGCGAAAAATTACATAGGTAACTCATGTGGTTATTATTTTAATGTTTACCGTAATTTTGTAGATAGATCCAATTAAAGTTCCAGTACGGATCTTGTTGTAATTTATCGATACGAACTTCGAATGTGTTGAAAATGATGATTTTACTAAACACATTCGTGATTAGGGGTTGTCGTGTACACGGCCGGGGTAAATTATAGTGGAGGTGTGAGGCGTGCCTTCCAGTCCCTCCAGTGTTCTGACACCTCGGCAGGCCCTCGTGTGTACGTCAATTATAACGGGAAGCGATCTTACGCCGGCCAAGACTGATGTTGTGCCTTCAATCTCTAGGGAGTAATTGCTTAAACACATAACCACTGACGTCAGGACGACGCGCGACGGTGCGACGCGAATCAATGTAGCATTACGCCTATCGCAAGCTATCAAATCTATTAGCTTGCACGTGGACCCTTCATAATAGAAAATACATGGCGCACATTATATTTTATAACTGTATTAGTATTTTGCTAAATTATGATGTTGGTTAAGTTAGTTTATCCCACGCGGGCTATGAAGGCGGTGATATTGACTAGAGATGGGCCAACTGCGACTTTTGCCGACTAGCCGAGTCGGAACTTTTGCAGCCGACAAGTCTAGTTGACCTTTTTGCAGTAGACTAGTCGGCAAAGCAAATCAGTGTTAATTATGGAGCTCAAGGGCAAAAGACATATCATAACATTTAAGTGATATTCCATGTAAACCTGAAACATTCACGCCTGGAGTTCATATTATTTTTCTATCAATGTTAAAAATATTTCGGTTGTTTTAAGTTAAAATATTCAATATAGAGCAGGTCGATTTGAGGAATAAGAAAATAAATTAAAGAATCAGGCGTTACTTTGCGGAAATCCATGACATTAAATGTACTTAATGTTAATGAAAAATATCTAGCTTTAATTCCGCCACAAATATCCAGGCTCGGATGAAGGATGCAATTCCACCCTCCCGCCTTTATGCATATGCACATGCAGGAAAGGAAACATGCATGTGCACCGACCAAAAGAATATTTCTGCAACCGGAAAAACATGCCATGCAATCAAACCTATACTCGATACAAATGTCAAAAAGCTTACGTACCAAAACATTAAATTAAATTATGACTTCGATCCTTCAGTGCTGCCGAAGGATCGAAGTCATAATTTCATATCAATGATCCCAGCCGACTAGTCGGAGTTTTTCGTCGACTACTCGCCGACTACAAATATTAAATTCCTAATATTTACATAAAATGCGTATGGATAAGACAACAAGTCTCTGTTACTTATTGAATTATGACTTTAACTTCATAGACTGGCGACAGATTCTAACGAGACTTCGCATGCATCTATGGAATAAATATCTCTAGATCTTAAGTTAATAATAACATAAGTCACATAAAGAGAAGCGATGGCCTCTTCTTATCCATGTCTGCATTAAACCGAGAGCAAAATGAAATACGATAACTGGCAGCTGCGGATGGCATGCGAAGATAGAGAAACGAAGAATTGTTATCACGTGTTTTGCAAATTTTAATATTTCTGCACTGGGCACATCTACAAGATGGGGGTTCTAAGAAACGAATCACTGTTTTATTATGTTCTAAAGCAGTCTTGTAAGATGCTAAAAGCAAAAAAGAAATGACTGAGATTATACAACATTGGTAGAGCTGTGTCTCTAAAATATGCAGACACTAAAAAGTGCATTACAGAACATAACGTTAATTAAAGTAATTCCTAAGAGAACAAGTTGCATACTTCACAGTTATAAATACAAAGTGTCATCATAAGGCACGCCGGACACGACACGGTGCGCGAGCGCAGCTGAGCCATGCAAATGCTGCGCCGTCTTAATAGCAACGCATTCTGGGGCCAAAAAACTCTAATTGCGTCTGGACCGGTATACTTTGCCGCGATGCCAGGAGTGATTAAGATTCCGACTACTAACAAGTAAAATCAATCAAATTCCACCGATACATTAATTTAAATATCAAAGACTACCGAGTTTCGAATTTATTTGAAGGCTGCTGAACTTTAATTTGAGCTTAAGATTCATTCCCTTCGTGGAAAAACCACTTTTATTTCAAGAGGAGGTTTTGGCTACTTCTAAATGATTTCCTTGAATTTTGCGGTCGATAAAAACATATTTACGTATTACAACATTTAGTTCTACTAGGTGATCTTTTTCACACAGAGTCGAAAATTGCAATAATAAAAACAGGCTTCGAATCGTTCTGAAAACATTATGGCAATTCGTTCTATCAATTTTACGCTATTCCAAACTAGTGGAGGGGAGCAATAAACATCTGCTGGAAACAAAAAAGAGTAAATGAGATTTAGTTCGTTCAACTTTTCTCAAGATTTATCTAGTGTTACATCGACGGCGATAATGACTTATAGAATAAATACATTATTGTGGCAAGGATATCCGTAGACGGGCGTATAATAGGCCATTTTATTATAATCAGCAGCGCTGCCTACCTCAGAAAAAACTTGTATTGTGTGATATATAAAGCTAGGAGCCCTTCAAGCATGCGCGGAATAAGTAAGATCTATTGCGATGATCTATATTTATATCGATCATAAAGATGTTGGTGGAGGGAATTAAGTTACTATTCAAAAGAATATCTTGTAGGACTAGACAGATACTGAAATTAGGTACCGCAGACGCAGTGGAGTATGTAGCGATAAAAGAAATATCTTAATGTTATAAAAACTAATCATAACTTTTGGAAAAAAAATACCTACTTACATTTACAAAATGTTACTTGGACTCTTATCATGTTGGTGGAAAACGTAAAAATACCATTAAAATCTTACACAGTTTATCTAACTAAATATTATAATAGACGCGAAAGATTTGGCTGAAACTTTAGTGCTGTTTGACTTATACCAGATATCAGAACAACACACGGGCATAATTGGAGTTTTTTCAAACATATAAGGAAGCTGTGCTGTGAAGCTTCCAACCTAGTAATAAGAATACTACTCATATTATATTTGAATGCAATAACTAAATTAAAATGCACAGATAACAATCCTAGTGTTAACAAAGTAATTGAAAAAGTACAGGATCACACTATTCAAAAGCTCATTTCCTATGGATAAGTGCGATCTAAATCGCTAGAAAACCCGAGAATCCCACGGGAAATAAGAAAAAGCGCGGGCAGCTCGCGGAACGATCGGTGAGCAGGTAATAATTTGATTAAGTAATGGAAATTGTGCAAATAAGTAGCGAACCGCGCCAATCATGCAATTTAGTTACAGATTCACTCGTACAACTCTATGGGTGAGATGTCGAGAGTTTCTTTTTGGTCTCTCGTTCCAACCTAGCCACGCGATGCATTTATTTTTAGATCCCCTAAGGGGTCAGAAAAAATACTTGCGTATGGATTAAAATACATAATAGGTCTACAGTCCGCAGTCACCGAGAATAAAGGCTTAATTGTGCCCGTTAAAAAGAAGGACCTTCAAGAATATTTTATAAGGATAGGACCACAATTTAATTCTTATAAACTTGGCTTTATATAAACTGGGGGTTTAAAAAGGTCCCTTTTCTATAGAATTAGAATTGCAATAAAATATTCTGTATCCATTAGCTATCTGTTCTTTTGCTTGCTATGAGAAGAAACAGAATAGACCAGTTCACTAATGTTATCACAATTTATATTATGCTTCCTCTTAAAAGGTCTGACATTTTGTGATCTTACTTATTTCAATTTAATTCTCCTGATTATCATTAGAAAATTGCGACCACAGCTTATTTATCATCGACAGTTTGTTCAGTACACTTACAGTGCCGACGACCACAAAACTATTCATACATAATCTAATGGTCACAGTGATTGATTGACTTGATTGAGCTTAGATGAAACTTGGAACCTGAGGAAGAAATCTGATAGGGTATTGTAAATTAAAAGGATTGAAACTTTAAGATATCAGATTATTAGATCAGTTGAACAATTAGTCACGCCGCTGATTCAATTTTATCTTCGACTCATAATTAGCACCTTAAAAAAGCATTAGATACACAAGCTTCTTGAAATCGACTATAGATTGTAAGTAGGAACTTGTTATGGAGATACTATTAGATATTGGTATTAAGTCGCGTACTTGTCAACTCATAAAGGTCTAGAAAAGAATTAAGTCCTGCTACTCAGCTACATTTAGGACTAGTCAAGACATGGGTCTGTGGCCTAAAAGGGCATTACGTGCCGTGAAATATTTTCAAATAATATCGTACGTTAAGCTGTAGCTGAACACGACAAACTTTATAGCTACATATAAAACTGCACGACGACGTGGGTTGGATGCAATGTCTACACGGACCAAGTTATAGTCTACTGCATTAGATGTTGGGCCCACAAAGCAGAGCCGGAATACTCAAAATAAAATATCAACTTTAGTAGTAACTGGTATGTAGTCCAGGCACATTCGTGCATGAGTCATCAAGAACACTAAACTTTATATGTGAAGATTCGGATCGTAATGGATAATTTAATAGTAGGCTCTATGTAAATGGAGGACCACTAGCGACGTGCACCCAGCATAATGATCGGGCAATATTCCCAATGTTATTCAGGGACGTCAGGCTAAGGGGACCCACGTAATATTTTATTTTTAGTGTTCATTGCTATTGCGGTTGACTATTACGCGGTTATTTTTAAAACGGCATTTAAACGATAGCGGGTGCATTTTTATCGTAATCGTGGTAATCAGAGTTGTCGGCGGCGACCACCGCAGGCGCAAGCATCTCACGCAACTCGAAAACATTAGAATAATCACAACGTTGACGGATGCTATGATTGAAGACCAGACCAGCGACACACCTACGGCTTTCATTGATTCTAGTACAGTTAAACTTCCTTCTTTAAGTTTAAAACGGTGCGAGCTAAGTGTCATGTATGGCTTGCTTTATGCTCTACTTTTATTGGCAGTTTGACTCAGAGGAGCTGGAGATCTTTTACGTAGGTATGGTTTTAATACCTTACCTACATTTCTCGCAAATATATTAAAATTCGTTGCATTTCTAGTTGCTTACAAAATAATTCAGTATAACCTGAAAAACAGGCGCGTTAGAAAATGCGCGTAAAGAACACGCATGGCGCTGCTGCCGACGATTTGCAAATTAGAGCAGAGATGATAAATACTTGAAGTTTTTCCAGAGGATTAAGTTTTTTTTTCATGGAGATAATAAAGTGTTTTTAATTGCTTTTTTATTTATTTTGAAAGAAAACTCACTTTGTCCCATGATCGATATCAATTAATGTCGTGTCGTCGGCCAGCACAGCGCACGGCAATCGCGCATTGTGAATGACGCATAAATAGTTTTGTTTGAGCGGCATGTGCGGTCTATTACTACCATTATTCAAAACATCGGACTCATGCTCCCGTTCAATTAAATACTCCCCGAAGCGGAGTAACATCTTCGGATCAAAAAACATTGTATCGTTCGAATCTTTCCAAACTTTTTTTCATTTTGCAGCTATTAAAGTAATACTCGTTCATATTTTTTTAAAGAAAATAAAACCGTGAAATTTTATTTTATCGACTGGTATCGCCTTCGAATGTAATTCATCGGATGTAAAACAATACTGATAGGTATCGCTTCAATGCGATAAAAAAGAAATTTCAAAAGTGTTTCTGCAAGCTGCGGGCTCTAGGGCACTTCAACTTTTGCCGGATCATTTAAGTGCAGTGTCTTGTATTCAGATGAACATTTAAATATCCAAGTTTATTTTTTGGTCTAGATTTTTTATTAAACGGGTAAATGGAGGGAATGTTTAAGGTGTCCTGTAATAGGCACACATAGAAATAGCATTTGTATGGTATGGCAATGTCAAAGCTGGGAGGGCCGCATGGCGTGCAAAGCAAATAGCGTCCCACCAATTAACGTGGCTTTCAAAGCAACATGTTTAAAGTGGTGAAGCTGCGGCGGCGGCTTTCAAGTGCCCCACGTCTCCCCCATTTGCTTTTATTTCAGCAAAGATCTAATATTGAACTCAGCGCGGTTGTTTGTGTCCACCGCAAGGTCAAATATACACTTAATTAATATCGATTAACTGAGCACTTATCTGCATTTATGTGAATACCTTCGCGTCGAAGCGGCTCATTCAATTAGAGTAAACAGAAAAAGTTCTTTATATTAAAAAATCTGAATAATTGGAAAAGGTATATCTTGCTGGTATAACTATACCATTCCATCAATGCGGTAAACTGATGACCGAATAAGACAAACGGGGTTAGGTCTCTAACCATACTAGTGCTTAGATGTTGGGCGTTTTGCTTATTTTACTTCAAGCTTTTGGGTTTTAAGAACAGATGAACCAATACGATTCTAATAATGGCGGACAGGTTGTGAGGCTGATGCTCAATGAAAGATACAACAAAGGCACACCCTTGAAGCACGCCGCATCGGATCGTGAGCGGAGAAAAAACTACGACAACGTCGACAACCCTTTGGACAAGCGAAGAATTCGCGTCGACCGCAACAAGAACAAATTGAGCGCGAACTATTGTGCGGTACGATTTGCCGAGATAACTCCCGTGTCGAGGCGCGCGGGCGCCGCCGAGCCGAGCGTCCGCCCGCCGGCCGCCGGACGTCCGCGGCTGACGAATCCGCACCACCGCCGCGAAGATCCGGTCTGGGGTCCGATACATCGCTGGGTCGCTATGTTCCTGATGGCGTGCTTTGTGAGCGGAGAAGTATTGGATGCGAGATTAGAGACTGCGACCGCAATAGCGGTCCCATGCGGTGGTGAGCGCGGGACGCGTCTGTGTTATAAGGGGGGGTCCCGGGCAGCGCGCGTTCAGTGTGCCCCGAGTGTCCCGTGAACGCGTGTGCACTCCAGAGTGTGCTCAGATCGCTTCCCGTTGACATCGCTCGACTCTATCAACATGCAGCTCGTTTTGGCCACCTGCTTTTTGCTGTTCGCAGCCACCCTCGGTCCCGCGGCAGGTATGTCACATACTAGTATTTACATACGGTTTGAGCAATAATATTGACTGATTCATTTAATGTTTATAGACGATTGTGTACGATATAATATCTCTCAATCATTTTTCATGAAAAACTGAAACTGATAAGATAGGTACAATTTGGAAATCTTAAATTCCAATTTCAGCATTTTCCACGTTTTAATTGAAAATAAAGTCATATTATGGTGATACAAATGACTTGTGTGTGAAACTAAAGAATCAGCTAACAGGACATCACTGCCTCACGTAGTCACCTCAAAAATTGTTGTTAATTTACGTACCAATTGTGTTGTTATTTGTACGTTGGCAGTTTGTGGCGCGCTTCAGTATTGCGACACTGAGGCGTCTGTTTATTTTTATGTCTATTCTAATCTCAACTACTTCTAAATAAATTGAATTTTTAGTATTGTATCAGAATTTATAAATTAAGTTGACATTAGAACTCTATTCTAAGAATTTACATAATGTTATTATTATATTCATATTAGCAGAGTTTACTGAATTAGAACATTCCAAACAATGTCTACAGTTATCTTCAAAATGATTCATTATGTCATCTTTTCTTCTAATTCAATTTAAAGAGGAATCAATCTGTAACCATTTTTAAAATTTACTTAATATTTTAAACATCTAACAACTTAAAACTCAACTTAAAAGAGAACAATACATTCCAGCAATCTCCTTGCGGAAATGAAATAAATTAAATATAGCTATAAAATTACTCGAAGCAGTAATAACTTATGTAAGAGCCTACAATAGCACAGCGTGCTGCTAGCAAGGTGGTTGCTGTGACCTACGGGTCTTCGACCTTCATTGTTCGAGTTTCATTAGAGTACAATAGCTAGTCCCACCATTACCCCTTGTAAATAACTTCTATTTTATTTTACTCCTTTACTAGATTGCTTAAAATTTTCTTCAAACACTAAAAATTTAAGTAAATTATAGGTACGGCTTCTGTAAAATCTTTGACATCATCAAATTAAAAGCCAAGAAACTGAATCATGAAAACAACCAGAAGGAAAGAGAAAGAAGTAGAGCAATGACCATGCTTCTAGGAAATTAAGCTCATGAGAACCAAAAATGCTAAAAACAAATTGCTCATGTTCTACAGCTTGTTACACGCAATAAAATTCGTATAATCCGTCGTAACCGGTGGCTAATATCAACAAAGCTTACGACACAGAGGTGAGCCATAAAGCCGGGAGCAGATCGGCGCGTTTTGCGTGTTGACTCAAGTGCGCCTGCGACTGTACACACACACGCATGCGTTCTGCCAGAACAATGCGACACTGCACTCGCGGGCACCATGCTCCTGTCAAGTGTACGGATTCAATGTATTAGAAAAGGCACGCTATGGGAACTTACATAATATATTGCTTTATCTCTGCAAGATAACTTCTCAGGATAACTCTTCCATGAAATATTCCCAAAATGAAGGTCATCGTTAAAGAACCTTTTCAAAACACATGTAATCCAGACACAAATAAGATTCGCATAAAAGAGCTTATAGTGCAGAACCGTAGCATTCTCGGAAACCATTTTTATCTCAAGTCAATGACACTTGACAACGTAGGTAAGCATTTATAGGAATGCAGCGAATTACCGCATCAAGGATGACTCTGTGATTGCGGAGTCTGTGAGAAAGGTTGACGATTTAAACCAATCAACATAGTAGGGAGTGATTCCGCTAATGAGGCGTGTCCGTAGCTATCGGACAGGTTATCGACGGGTCGGCAAAAACTCTTCGACGGAAGTCAGTGTTGGGAAAAAATAGTGCGGGGATGCGGAGGGAGCGGCGACAGGTGCGGGGTTCATCGGCCCTCGCCTAGCCGCCGCGTGGCCAGGACATCTAGCGCTGCAGTTCCATGGAATAATATTATGGTGCGCCGGAGTGCGCCGGAGTCCGCCTCACCCAGTACTTGTAGCGCCCGCACCGGTACCGTAAATGACTCCAGATTATACACAGATAGTCGACTGCCCCGTCCGACTCATGCATTTTCTTAATCTGTATCGATGACTAGCATTATTGTCCGTGTCGAATTCAATTATTGTTGCCAGATATATTGCCAAATATGTTTTATTGACCACCGTATCTAATCTATCTAACATTTTATCACTATCGTATGGTTGGAACAGCGTTTTTGTATTCGTTTCAATTTCTTACAGCAAAAAATTCAAAGTATCAAATTTACAAATCTTTGGCCAAGGGGTTATGGGTCTCATTCAATTGAATTGTTTAATTGCTCTGAAAAACAAAGGATATATTTCATGATTCAATGATATTTTAATGAATTAACAATTTTGAGCATAAATAGGCTATATAATGTAGGTAGATGTTTGGATTAACCATCGCCTTTGTGAATTTACAAACACTCGGTATTATTATAATAATGATTAACACTTCTGGAATTTGGGTCTTAATTCCAAGCTATGAAGCATTAACATAATATTTTGGAATGATCTCATAACATTGTCACATCACTCATGTCATTATTTTTTGCTGTGAACGATAAGTAAGATTTAAATGCAACTCCATCCTGTCCATGACTGGAATGGATCATACATTTGGAACATTAAAGGTTAATCTCCAACAGTCGGCTGCCGAAAGTTCTCTAGAAGTGATACTTTATTTTGATCCTCTAACTTTTTTTGTCGCTATAATTCAAAAGTAATGTGGCCGCAGCACCGGGTGGTACGATTGTATCAAATTACTTATCGGACGTGAGCTTTGGTTCTTCACAGAAAAAGTAATTTAGAGCTTTAGTCACCAAACGCCTCGGTAAAAAACAGGTTGCCGATACAATTTCTTGCTACATTGACGGTTTTTGTTTTGCTCATGTTTTTGTAATTGCTCTGCGGTAGAGGGCTCGTTAGCAATATAATTTCAGTGGAATCGCTAGTGTTCGCGGACATTTGTTTGTCTCGTTGGCCGGCCGCCGGGACCAGGACCGGGTCGGCATCGGGTTTGATTACTAAAAATAGTCTGGTAGGTGCATTCCGTAGCGGGCGCGCGAGAGGAGTCGCGCGCGCCGTCCTTGGGCTCGTCTCTTGCGCATCGTTCGTTCGCCATTATCTCAGTCCCTTTTTTGCCTTCCGATCGTTATCCGACCACGAACAATCCGATCGATGTTCCCACGCACAAGACCAATCAAAAAGTTTTGATAGACGCCAAAATTGGACTTTTTACTACACATTAATTTAGAATCGGTAATTTGATAACAGCTTTGTGGTTCCAGGTGTTCAGATCATCAATCATTGCTCTTGAAGTCGTAATGAGGGTTGGCGTAAACCTATATTTCCGCATTGAGTTCAGTGACATGCTAAGTATTGCTAGATTTATGCGGAGATGTATTTTATCACGATGTAAATGTTTTCACAGAATTTATCTAATCGGGGACGGGGACTTTACAATATCCGATAAAGGTATAATATTTAACATTGAACTTGGCACGGCCGTGAAATACACGTCGTGTAATGCATGGAGTAGATGGAGCGTGCGCCGCGAGGGCCGGGTGGTTGCGCTCGATCCGCCAACTGGTTCGCGTTATGTAATGCATTGCATTGCGCACACGCACGCATTGCGCCGTGCGCCGCCGCTGCACCACCGCCGCCGGCGCCAACGGTTTGCGGTTACACGATTACACAGCTTTTAATCAACGTAAGTGATAGAAGAACTGGCTTCGAGCTGAAGGTTTTAGCAAAATGTTCAATTTCTCTGCTACTTTTGGATGCTACTCGTAAACGATTTGATGGTATAATAATCTCCTTGCATGTTTACTTTACGAAACTTTACGATGTCGTAAAAAGCAGTAACATGATATTTTACGTTGCCTGGAATGTCGCGTACCTGATTCGGTTGGGGGATGAGGGCTATTAAACTATTCAAATGTCTTTATAATTCTCCTCAAATTCACTTTTATTCGAAATGTGATATTTTATGATCCTATTTCTAAAAACTAAATTTCGTGTGGCACATTTTTGAAGATTTTATTTATTTTCATACACATTTACATACCTAATATTTTTTTAAATTATGGTTTGAACTAGTTTAAAATATTTTTGACCTATTAATATGGGAAGAAATTTAGAGAGAAATTTAGGGAGAGAGACCGATCGTTAAGAGAGCCGAAGAGTCTGCTCTCTTAACAATCGGTAAGTAAGATCAGTAAGCTCTCTTTCTGTAAGCTCTTCAGCTAACAGAATTTGACATTTGCAGTTTGGAAGCTTTCATAGTTAGTTGAACTGTGAAGAACTTCTAAATTCAAATACATCGAACATTCTTATTACCCTTCAGCATGATTATACTTCGTATTCTTAAGCTTTTTTTGGAGTTGTATAGGAACTAGATTAAACTGTTAGATACCAATTAGAAAAAAAATGAAAAGAATAAACACTGCAATTTGAAACAAGACTCTAAATGCAAGTTGTACTTTTCGCATTTATCCAAGCATTTATCTAACGTGCATTTATCCAATTAATTAATTAACTTGACAATTAATAATGTTGCCATAAAAATGACGGTGCTCATATCCCGTGGTGAAGTTTCCGTTACAAAAATGATGAACTTTTATACTTTAGAAGCCAACGTCCTATGCGTAGGGGAGTCTGCGTTATATTTAGAAGCTGATAATGCATAATTTGCAGCGTCTTTTAACCGGTCTTAACTGGTTTAAGTGCTGTCTCGGGTGATATTAGATATGGCATGAAAACTGTGCTTTAAAGGAAAATTGTGTAATTTTCTACCGTGGTACATTGTTATAGAGATTACTGGACAAGAAATGTTTTTACGTAGGCTAACATTAAAGGTAAAAAGAGGTGGCAAGACGATCTTGATGCGTACCTTAATGGCTGGTCCGAAGTGGCACTGGAAAAGAACAATTGGAAGGACAAGGGGGAGGCCTTTGCCCAGCAGTGGGACATAAAAGGCTATTAAAAAAAACAAATACAGATATTATGTATGTTAATCTTTTACGCAATTACTACAGAATGGGATTTAAATTAGGTTTATACATTGGATACCTGGATTAACGCATATCCCGCTAGATCCCGTAGGACAGTTAACGATGTCCTCGCGGACGAAGACGCAGTCATAAGCATGTTGTTTATAACTGACATTTAGGGCCTGTGTTATTAACGACTTGAAGCATCAGTTTAATGAGCAATTATACTCTATTAATTTATACAAATTAGTTTTCCGGCAGTTAGATGAACAGTTTTCTTTAGATGTAATAAGCAGTAATAGTATTCTAACGATAATTACACAACCTTTTGCAGAATTCCATGAATGCATAAGTAATAGTAATTACAGTGTCAGGGAAGGGCGTAAAAATGAACAATTCTTCACGAAGAACGTTCCCCCGCAGAGAGTTATTCAAGCGTATAAAGCTTTTTATTAATGAATTGCAAATGCATATTTGTAAGAAGAGCTATTAATTATTTCTGTTAGGGATTGTTCAGTCTTTTTGTATGAGCTGGTTATTAATGAAATGCATTTCACTATTGTTGTTATTACAGTCTGCGATAACGAAAGATCAATCATGGTGTCATTGGCCTGTTCTCTCACATTTTACTTATACATATTATTATAGGCAAATGAGAAATTTTGGACGTATCGATGTTTGTTATACAATCACGCTAAATGGGCTGAATAAATCTGTTTGAAATATGGCACAGAGATACAATCTGCAATAACAAATAGGCTATCCTTTGCCACTGAATTATTTTCCCGTACGGATAATAGTATTCAACAACCACGTGTGTGAAACCACTGGCAAAAAATAATTTAGAATAAGATTGACTGCCGTATCGTAACAGTTCATTTCAATCAATTTGTCAAATCACATTACCGATCATTAAATGATTGAAATTGAAACAATAAAATTTGACATGGATTCTTACTTTTGAAACCGATGTAAAATCAGTACCAATGAATGGAAGGAAGTTGTTATTATTATAATGCGACGTGAGATTCCTCAACAAGATAGTCTGTAAACGAATTTTAATGAGACACGGTGAAGGATGGTGAAGAGATACCCGTAATGTGGTTTGGATCGCGATTTGTATGCGATTGTGGACGCGGGGCGGTTACATCTGCTGACTTCCGACTGGTGATGGGTGATTGAGTAACGATATCCGCGGCATTGAGACGTACACTGAATTGATTAAGAAAAACTACGTAATCGTTATAAAAGAGTGTGCGATTCTGATTTATTTCTATCTGTGATAAGTTTTTTAAATGTTTATTTACCTTATCTTCCAACTACTTTATCTACTGATTCAGCTAAAGCAAAGCTAAAGTCTGTTGCTTTTAAAGTCCTAAATTCTCTTTCTCAACTTTAAGAATATCATGTTCCCGTTTTCATGAAGCGTTTATCTTTATAATTCATCCACTGTCCTAAAATCCTCAGTTTTATTTTCACGGAACTGACAGGCATGTAGATCACTCTGATAACCTTGCATTTTGGGACATTTTTTACTGGTGCAGTCTCTTGTGTAACCTTAAGCGCTCGTCGTACGGTATCTTCAGAGAGTGCACGTCCAAATTCCTCAGCTAAACTTGGCTATCGCGAATTGCGATCAATAAAAGTCGGCAAGTACAAATCGCGATGTTGGTTTGCGATTGCGCGGCACATCGCGGGCGTGACATTTGCGACGTGGTTTTGGTCAGAGGTCCGTTAGCGTCCGGTGGATGAGCTAGCCGGATATCCATGCGGCGCCGGTCACAGCAACGGAGTGCACTCACCCCTTCAATAGGGGTGTCACCTTATCTTGTCTTCTTCGGGTTCTTTTAAAAAGTGGAATGCGAAAATTGAGACCTATATTGGACTTGAAAATAATTGGAATGTGGCACACGAAGTTGTCATGATTATAAGGAAGTGTCAAATCGACAGCCCTAGTCAGGTCGTATTGTCGCACCTAAAAACTAGCGTTGTAGTATATGGAACAGTGCCATCCTCGTCTTGGTGGTTCCGACGACGCGGACGCTACGTGGAAGGGACGGGAGTGCCGATGCTCTTCATCAGTATGCAGCGCGCGCGCATGAGTCACGCGACGTGACCCGCCTCCCCGACGCTCATTGTTGCTTGTGCACACTCGTCTCACTGTCAGACAGCACTTTCTAAACGTCCCTAACTATCGCCTTTTATGCCCATATATTGCTTTGTAATCATTTCATATATCTACGATTATGAGGATTGAATAGGTTCATTAATGTTACCAGGAAATGCCGGGCCTTTAAGATCAAGTTTATTCTATTAACTGAGATAAGATTTAATTTTCAGTATTGTCTTGTTACTTAATTGCAATTTTTGTTAAGCTCAACGTATATGTAGTCATAAATGCTTTCCTTGATTTATTTGCCATACTAAAATATAGTTTTGCTGTAAAGATTACTTCGTATCGCAGATATTGCGAGACATAACACACCGTGAAAAGAATAGCAACAAAGTAGTAGCAAGATAAATTGCTACTGCTATTACAGTGACTGCAGAATGCGGCATTCATCAAGGAAAAGCTCGAACAAGAAGTAAAAGCGAAGTAAGCAAGTAATGCGCGACATCGTTTATGCATGAGGTTACATTATGCATGGATTCCAATAGCAGACTCAGGACCTCTAATAACCGAGTAAAGCTGAGTTCTACAACTCAGCTTTCTTAACAACGTACACAATATACCATTGAGTTTCTCAATAAACTGTTGGAAAGCAATAAGGATATTTACGGTCATGTGTCCGCATACGTTTCCGTGTACTTTTAGAGTCAAGTGTTGGATTATTTTAGCATTTACAGGCAATTTATGTCGGAATTTTAATGTCCTTTTATAGATGTCTGTTTATTGTCTGGTCGGCGAATTTGAAATTGATCTCACAAATTAATGCAGCCATTAAAATCTAGACGCGTCTCGTAATGTACATAATGAACGTTCGGGAATAAATTCGCCCGTATCTATGCGAGTCCTCGTGAGAAGGAGTGACAAGGCGTCAATCAATCTAAGACCAATTAATGGGCTACCATTACAACTAGTATGTAGATCTCTAGTGTATTCTCCTACCGTCGAACGCCAAGCAGGATACATTTAATTACGTATTATTAATCACTTCCTTGATGGTTGAATATAAAGCGTGCGTGGTCCAAGACGGCATGTTACTCTTCGTTTTCTTTGTGGATTGTTCGGGATGGGTTCACAATTGCATTTCGCAGAGTACGGCACGACATGGTATGTATAAGACCATTGAATGCTATGTCGTTACTTTCTTAAGAAAACAAAATCTTGTTTTTGTTTGTAGGCAGGGAGTCGTGGTCTTGTTTAATATAGTCGTGGTTGTAAGATGCAGGCCGGAGTATTTCGTGCTCGGCCGAGCGTGAGATTCGCGTCGATGCTTCTTAAAGTGGATGACACTGCAGTTCTAATCTATTATCATGGAGTATTGACCGGTATCTACGTCAGCTCGTATACTTCGGCAGATCAATCGGTATTAATATTCAATTTTAGCATTGACGTTACTTGATTTCTTGCAATTAAATTATGCTGACCATTGAATTCAAACGTAGTGCAAATCATCTTTTGTAATTTCATCAATCCTGCTTTAAAAGTCTAGATGACACATCTCCAACTTAGTAAAATTGATTTAGTAGCTGGACTAATTAAGACATAACAAGAAGCAAGATACATCGCTTTCCATACCAAACCAAATTAGGAAGTAATAAAATTTTGCGGTCAACCGCAAGAAGTGGACATTGAATTAATTATGGCGTTACAGCGCAGCGGGGGTCCGACCGCAAAACAGTTTGTCTCGTATGTGATGCACGTCTCTGTATTATACTGCAATCGTAGTATGAAAATGACGTGCAAAACTGCGAACTTTATGACAATGAAGTTCAGATATCGCGGCGAACATATTAAGTAGGGGTGAAAAGAGGTGTGTGGGAATACATTACGGAACAAAAAAGTCCAGACATGACCACGCTAAGAAAAAGTATTGTTCACTCAGTAAGGGATACAATATCAGGATCGCTATTATAAGAGTATCTTAAGAAATCCTCTTATGATAATCTGGATGAGAACAGTGTCAATGTCAGGGCATGTGACGTGCGATGTAAATCACGCGGTAATGCAGGCGAGTTGCGCGGGCGTCTCATAACCGTCGCATTAAAGCAATGAATGAGCTGAATGAGGGGCGCGCCATTATCTCGACTGTATTCATTTTGTGTCAGATCCATTGTCACTTATCTTGCTGAGAACTGGATACTAAGTGTCAACAGTTTGAACTGAGAAAAGGGTTCGAGGGAGAGAAGTTGTCGTAAAAGTAATGCTGCATGTTCTTTATAGGAAGAATCCAGGTTTATTAGCTTTCAACCATTAAATGTAACATGATTTTAAACTGTTATATCTTGCTCAACGTTAATGTTAACAACAGCGAGAAATAGAATATGTTATCAATATAATGTTACGAATATTTTATTCTATTGCTCAAGCAGAAGAGCATAACTGACAAAGAACAATTTAAACAAAATTTTTATTAGCAGCGTTGATATAGTGGCGATTTTAGACCCGCTGATCTTTATTGCTTTTTAACTTTATAATGACGTATATTTTCCTGTTGTTACAGCTCAAAGGATAACAACAATACAGCTAGACGGCGTGCAATACTTTATCTCAAGGATGAACCCGTACAGCCCGGAACTCAACTATTTCCTCGCTTATCAGTATTGCAGGTATGTAACAATCTTTCATATTATACCATATTCAGAGTTCGGTGCAAGATTTGCATCTCCCGAGGCGTTTCTCGTGAGATAAATATTCCTTAATCGTGACTCCGTATGTTCTTATCTGGTGTGTCGTGTTCCTGTAGTTCGAATAGTAACATAGGTAGTTGGGTTTGCGTTAACAAGCGGCTAGGTGTACTCCGACGCTTTAGCTGCCAGGAAGTGCAGGGTCATTAACTTTACAGTTACGAGGTCCACGGAAAAGTCGCGAATTATATTGACGTCATTGAGATCACATTCAGTGTGCCCTTCGCAATTTGCCAAGTTTCAGAATGTAATTCTGTGGGAAGGAAAAACCTTCAAAATCTTGAAGATATTGGCGAAGACCTTAAAGACTCATAATTCATCATCATAGTCCCAATATTACTGATACATTTTCAAAGCGAGGACGTTTTCATTAAAATTAAATTTGGATTCAACAAAAGAACATCTCACATTCATGAACTCACGAAGATAGTTCAAGCGCTCCATTAATATATACATCACTGACTTACAATTCTGTTTCCTACAAAGATTGATAAATTATTATACGTGTTCTAGGCCCGTTACTCCATTTCTTTGAAATAATGATTTCCTATATGAGAAAATGTTTCCTTTGTTTGAAAATGGTACTCATAAAGCCGCAAGCGCCACTCGAGGTGCCATATACCGCGATCTAGATCCGACCACGTGCACGCTCAAATTGCTATGAGAGGTCAGTAGCCCCATAGCTCGGTCACGATGTCCTTCCAACGCGTCGCAGTCACGACCTATTTACGGTTCCAATTGTTAATGATGGTAAAGCTCGACCCGTAATATCCGTATCGTTAAGTAAACGGAATCTATAGGGAAAATAATGGAACTGAGAAATCGATTAAGGTCGCGACAAAGTCGTTGTAAAATATGACTCGAATTCGCGGCATGACAAGCGTGTCGAGATGCAGTTCAGGAGCAGGTGACGTGACGACGAGTTTTATGGCGATGCGTCTCGGTCGCAATAACACCGGACCCGTGGATAATTTACAAACTGCTCCAAGTCGTGTTACGGTTCGCTTTGATCGCGATGACAAAAAGAAACTAACGGTACCAATGTGACGAGGACGCGTGATTGTAGCTGTTTTTTTGTTGCACCGTCTAATAGATTTACTAGAAAAAATAAAATGCGAATTATTACACTGAAGACGCAATTCAAGTAAAAAACGTTAATGGAAAAAACATGAAATTTATAAGACATTTATAACTATTGAAGTACTGGAAATGAAGCTTAACGATACAAAAAGAACAATACATTTTTATTTATAAATGTCCGATTTTAAAACTGGATCCATCAAGATCCGAAACGAGACGGAGCAAAAAGAAATGTGGCACTAAAGTATGCAGAAGGTGCCTTAATGGACGAGCAAATATTTAGCCGTAACTCCATGATAAATTCAAGTGCAGAATAATTTATGACGTTTTAATTCATAATAAAAAGTCTCGCATTTAAATGCGTTTCGCCTTTCAATGGTGAATTGTTTTTGGACAGAGGTTGCAGTACGTGTTTATCATGTCATTCATGATTGTTTTATTGAATTATATTTCTTTTTTATTGCCCGTAAATCATTACAGGTCGTTGTTTTTCACCACTGGTTGAGGAAATTTTCTCACGGTTAATTGAGTTATGATTTCATAATTCCTTTATACGTTTCCTTATAGCTCGTTATTGACTGTATTCGTTTCCTTCAGCAAAATGTAAGCTTGACTAAGCTTTTATCTAAACGTCAGACTTTGATCAAATTTCAGGTCAAATAATTTAAATGGCATTCATAAAAATACTTCAAATATCAGTACAATAAACATTGATAGAGCTTTTACCGTCCAGTTGCATGATGTCGTAGAGGTTTTAAACCCCCAGAGTTTTCTGAACTTGGACTTGGAATGTGGTCCCATCGTGGCAAGGACGTGGCCTGAACGGCCTGTCTTTAGCGAATAAATTGCATCTTGATAAACAGGCTTTGGTGCAACTTGTACCCTGTTCAGGCTAATAGCTGAATACGATTAGCAGCAACGATAGTATTCTCTTAGATAGTTCTTAAGCAGAATCACATTTATGGTAAGCAAATGTTAATTGTACTGCAGCAAAGTCTTGTGTTACGCGGTACAATATTGTAAACGTTTAATATCTTACTTGGTGATCAGTCTTTCGAGGGAATACATTGAATTTATTGTTTATTATTGGTGTAGTGTAGACACATACCTTAAAGACATGATTTTCTACCGACTGTATTCATAAATGAAAAGCGAAGTAGCAGTTAATCGCGTAATGAATTATTTCATCTTATAATTTCTGGTCCTCGCAATATAAACGTTTCTGTTGTTGATGATTATTTTTAGGTCCTTGTATATGTTCTCAACGAAGTTTTGTCTCAACCGCCTATAAGGTTTTTTTGACACCGTGCTGTTCTGTAGTATTTCATTCGTCGCATTCGCTTCGTTGTCTATGTGCTTGCATTAAAAAGTGAAATCATTAAACGGTAATATTTCTTTGTTTTGCAGATCATTAGGCCTGCAACTTGCGTCTTTTGAAACAAAAGAAAAAGCAGACTCTATAACGACGTATCTCACCAATGCTGGTAAGACTTTTTTTGTTATTGTTTGTCTTTTCGAACATAAATTATTATGTTATTTATTTGTCTGTCATTCGATTTTAAAACCAACTGTTGACTGTGGTAATTATAAGGGTTGGCGCGGTTGGCCGCAGTGACTGCTATGCTACGTTTTGTGGGTTCAATTCTCGCACGGTACAAATATTTATATGTTCTAAATGTAGATAACAGTTCCGCATCTAGGGATTAGTTCAAATGTTTGAAAACGCTCTCACGATACTAGAGATATTCTTAGCATATAAATGATTTTTGGTATAGAGACAGATGAAACCAACTTGAAGAGGAAGCAATGAGGGCAAAAACCGAAAAAAACTCGAGCAAAAAATAATAATGCAATATTTTCCATTTACAGGTTACAATAAATACGACTTTTGGACATCAGGCAACAACTTAGGCACTGATATGTATCTGTGGATGAGCACGGGTCTGCCTTTCAACGCGACGTTCAACTACATGCGGCGACTGCCGATGGACGCGCCCAGCCAGCATGCTGACGACAGCATGGACCCCCTGGACGTACCCCAGGGCAGCACTGCGCCGCAACGCACTGCGAGACACGGGTACGTTGTTACTGGTGTAGAGAGTGTATGATTTACGGGTATTGGCGGTGACTAGTGCACGTCAGACTTTGTAAAGACTGAAAATAGATAGTTTCAGGATAGTAGACCGTTATACCTGTCTCACAAAGCATTAAGCCACAACACAGACAAACGCCACATAATTATACAAGTACTTTGTGACAGAAATAGCGGCTAATCGATAGCCCGAACTAGTCGAATATCTCTGACCAAAGAGCAATGCGTATTTATCACTGCTAGATATATGTATCTGACTTAACAAAGAGCCTTATGAAGTGTTTGAAGCACTTATTAATCATGCAATGGAGAACCTCCCTAATGAAGATGTTCACGTTCCTTGAATCTCTACACGATCTAATTCCATAGAAGTTATAGGTTCCCATGTAAGGAAGTAACCAGTGTAATAACATTTTCTTGAAAATTGCTGGTTACGCGTTTTTCCCACGATACGCTCTACTGGTTACGCTAACTTGTTTATAAATAGCGTATCATTAAAGGGCAATGCTTTTTAAATTCCCTGTACCGGTTCTACAATGCAATATTGCATAAAAACTAGTCGGTATTCCAGAACGGAGCACGTGATGACGAACGGCTGCGTGTCCCTGAAGGCGCCCACGTTCCACTGGGAACCGCAGCACTGCGGGGAGATCAAGGACTTCATCTGCGAGCAGACCCGCTGCTACTACTACAACTACGGCTCCATCCCCGTGTCCTCCGCGCAGGGGTAATGCCAGGTGAGATGCCAGCCGTCTCCGGAGGCCCGCTCCCCGACTAGCCGCGCGCTCCCCCTCTCACTACCATAGCGGCTTCTATGCACAGGTTCCGATTTTCGACTCTACGAATTTCGTTAACCGGTATTCAACGTGTCTAAAAGACGACATGATTAACTGTTATAACATTTGGGACACTAGTTTACGATGTAGTCAGTGTGCTAACATTTAAGTCCAAGTTTAAACCTTGGTTCTACCTTGATGTTTGTTCGTAGCGCGCGGGCCCGCGGGATCAGGCCTCTGCGCCAACCCAACCACCAAACAAGAGCCCTACACCCAGCAGACAATATTTGGCATCTCCGACGTTATCGTCTTGTAACTCTTTAAAAATAATTTATGATGGTCACATAAACACTTTCAAAATTGACGAAATCTTTTGGTGGGTGGGTGAAGGGGGCTTTGCTTGGTATCTCTTGTTTAAGTGATACTTTATCTATCAATAGTATTTTGTAATTAACATTTTTGTTTTTTAAAAAATCCCTTGTTTGTATGATACTTAATGTATCGATAGTATTTTGTTGTTAACATTTTTGTTGTTTTAATAACTACTATTAACATGATTTACTGTACTTAAACATCTAAAATGAGAGAAAGTCTTATCAACCAGTGTTATCGTTCGATACATTCAATAACTTTCTGGATTGTATATTTGCATGTGTGCATTTTACAAGCGGCTCTCTAACACGAGGGTCGGTTCTGTTGGTAGGAAACCGCTGTCGATGACGACGACGACGACCGCGCATCCCCTGACGTCGTCGTCGCCGCCGCCGCCGCGCTCCGAACACCTGCCGACTCACTTCACCCTCAACGACCTCATCGGCAAACTGCGCCCCACGTCTCTTGACGGCCTGCAGTCACCGCACATCAAGAAGCTCGGCATCCTGCCGTCCTCACCACAGATCGACTCTCACTACTCGCGGGCGTCAGACGCGCACTCGCTCGAGCATGATCACGAGCAGGAGCAGAAGGAGGAGGCGACGCAGGGTCCGTACGACGACGACGAGGGCATGGCGGGCGACGACCCGGCCGCGTACCTGAGCCACGAGGCGCACGCGCAGCCCGACGACGCGCCCTCCACCGCCGAGCCGGACGCCACCGAGCACTCCGTCCACGCCAGCGGCATGCTGGCGCCTCCCGCCTACTAGTGTCCGGCCGAGCGGTCCGTATATATCTTTTCGTCACAATTAGGTATTCAGTCTACCAAAAGTATTATTTCAATAATTTGAGGCATTTATATGTATTTTTAAGATATTTTACTTTAGAAGCTTGCGTGTTGAGGGTGCACTGTACGCCTTGTTGTATTGATATCATGTAATGTAAATGAGATTTCTAGTATCGTAATATTTTCCAGCTATTACATGAATGATTATGGGGATTTCGAAGGTATATTATGGGGCAATATGATTTATTAAACTAGGTTGAAGGTGCTGGCGACTCGCTTGCGTGCGACTTGTCTCCGTCTTCGTAATGTCGAATATCACAAAATGAATATTCCACGTATAGGTAGGTACCTACACTTCGCTAAGGTAAATAACGTAGAAGCATCCGATCTCCGGTATTTTTGATGATAAACCGTAAAATGTATTAATTTAATGTAAGAAAATTAAGTGAATATGGATTGTCTGGACATATCATTTGAAATACTTAGTGGTATAAGATAGTGTTTATATACGTGACGTACCTAGTTAAGTATATTAAGTTGAAACTCAAGAATTTAAAGAATAGTGATGTAGCGAAGTTAATAAAGTTTATACTTAATAAGAAACAGTTGTTTAAATTATGTCTCACCTCAACCGATAGCCCTTCACCTACTTGTAGGTCTGAATAAAATTGACAGGAGATATCGACTGAACTAAACAGAGGAACACACACAAAATAGCAGTTTGGATAATTTTAAAATAACTCACCAGCCATTGATGACCCCTTCCACGTTGAGCATGGGTACGATCTTGAAGACGTACTTGGCCCGAAGAGCGGCGGCTGCGCACGAGTTGCCGAGCAGGCAACCCAGTGTGCCATCCATCACCCAGGACGCGTTACTCTCGCCGGGATGGACCCGAGCCGTCAGGAATATTATTTCACGATCCTGTTGGGTGAATAACATAATTACATCAGCCAATAATGTCTTACTGTTAGGCAAAGCCCTATTTCCTTTTATCGCGAGTACCTCTGGCCATGATACATTTTCTAATAAAGAGGTTCTATTCATAGGAAATTTTACATTAAAAAGGTATTTTTTCTCAGTGTTTTGGTTTAAATGAAATGTTGCTTGGGAGCTATATTTTTTAGCAATTAGGATATTGGCACTACGAGGAAAGTTAGTCAGGAAATTGTAACGCCATTTCCGGAATATAAACAAGGTATAGACAAACTTTATCCTATTAAAATTGCTCAATTTTTAATAGTTCCTACAAGTATTGGGCTGCGTGTCGCGGGTTCGATTCTCGCACAGAACACATTCACGAAACAGGAGATATCCCTAGAGTGTTTTTTATGACTGGTAACAAAGTCGTATAACGCTCAATTGATTTGGCAGAGTGGCGCTCAGTTTTGCCAAACGGGCGAAACGCCGATGCTGAACTCAAGGATAGCTTCCGGACTAAATAATTTCAGGCCGCGAACCTTAATGTTGGTTGGTTTAATATCGCCACTTGGAAAAACATATCAATAATTATTTTGGAGAAGCATATAAACGTTGACCGAAAGATTACTCGTAGTATTTGTAAAATCTAGATTTTAGCCCTATAAATGCCATCAATCAGTCGGATAGGGTTTCCTAAACCCCACCTCAAATACAATGCCAGTATGGAGCCCCTCGGCAGGATGTGTCCCACTTCTTTTCATGCCCTTCCCGCCCAACCACCTGTACCTTCCAGGATTTGAACGGGGCAGGCGACATAGCGGTGCATGGGTCCATCGACAAGAAAACTAAGACGAAAACTCTTGACTTAATGATAGTAAAACTATATGTATATAGTGCGTGTGATCCAGATTGCGACTGATTTATTACCAGTATGAAGACTACATGAAGGAGGAATAAAGAGGTATTGGTTAACCAGTAACTGTTTTCCAACAACTACGACTGCTGAGCAGGTTCCAGGTTGGGTATAGTGTTAGTGGATTTTCTCTGTAGCAGCCAGGGTGTCTCAATTTGTGTAATGGTTGCGCTTTGTTGATGGATTTTCGCCATTTTTAGTCTCATGTCACCATGAGACTAAAAATAACTGGCGGAAAAGTCCTAATCCTTCCGGTATTATGTTTTACTCAGGCACATTGGTTACTTTATACGACGTTGATAGATCTTTATTTCGTGGTGCTACAAATATGCAAAAACCTGAGAATATAATGATACAAATACCTGAATTAGCGCCAACTCCGCATTCCTAGGTCCGCTAGGAATGTCGTACCTTAAGGATACGCATATAAAAATCAGTTTACGTCAGCGCCCGGCTTATAAAGTTTAAGGACTCAATTTGACTAGTTGCAGTAGTTTTTCAAGATCCAACGAAGACCAGTAGCTGCGTAAGGCAAAGTTAATTGATCGATAAAAATTAGCAAGAACTTCGCATTAAGATGCGCATCGGCCGCAAGAAGCATTTGTAGCAAGTATCAGCAGCTTGTTCGTAACTAAGTGCAGGAATCTTAAGCATGTAGTTTATAAAGCATTTTTATAGAGAAAAACCACATACCGCGGTGGGGTTGCTCGGTTGGTCTTCGGCGGAGACCGTAAGCAACGGGACCTCGTTGTTGTTTAGGGAGTAGCAAAGTGGCTCCGCGCGCAGGTAGGATCCAGGCGGCATCTGCATGCTCCAGTGCCATATTCGGGTCTGTTCAAGAAGGTAAATTAAATTAGTATAATTAAATATAAATCTACACTAATATTATAAAGCTGAAGTTCTTGAAATTAACGCGTTCAAATAAACAAACAGCTTTATTAAGTAGTTTGTTTAGTTGAACGCGTTAATTTCAAGAACAACAGATTCGATTTGAAAAAATAATTTTGTTTTTACAGTACATTGTTTATCGAGGAAAGCTAATAGGCATATAAATGACATCGCGATACGACCCATAGTAGCAGAGCAGCGGGTAAAACCATGGGGAACAAGTGGCCTGTCGCAGGAGTCTAGGGGATTGTCGTCTGGTAAATCGGAATATCCCTTGGCTTGAGTGTAAGGAATACAGCTATGCATTTAAAAGATAGTATTTGTCAAGAAACAATGCCGACCCCTAGCAATTACTGCACATGTACGGCTTTGGTCGTTGAAGCTAACGTACCTATTGTGGTCGCATAGTAGTAAATGCTGTACAATTAGAATTAAAAGGTTTGTCTCTAAACATTTCCTTGCTCATTCCCGCAGGATTAGATTTCTAAATTCATTTCCTTCATTCCCGTTTTATGGCTTGACACATTAAATTCGGCATTTCGCTAAAGATAGTTAAGGATAAACTGCTTTAGGATAATGGGCTTGGAAAGCTTAGATCTGTAATAGGCAGGAACCTTAATGGGATTCGGCACGCTTTGACTAGTCGTCTCTAACTAAACTATGCAATGTACAGTCAGTTTCACGATGTGGGTACCTAATTGATGAAGCCCACTGTACAGTCATCAAAAAAGTTAAGCGTACACCTCACGACCCAGCCACCGCAGGTTACGCCCAAGGCAACGGACGTGGCGAGACGATTTCCGGTCAGATCCGATTCCTGGACTGCGGGTCGACAGGGGCTTAGAGGGCAAAAGCCTGCCGGGGTCCCGAGACTAAGACGGTTAAGATTAGGATCAAGTAACCGTGACCCCAGAGCGGAAAGGGCTTTTGAAAGACACCGTGGATTTTAGGCAATATACGTGTCTGCAAACATTCTCAAGGGATACCTAACTCTTTTGTTGACTGTATTGTGAATGTGAGTTCCATAATTAATCAGTTACGAGGCTTAATTAAATTATAGTACGGGGTGGCGCTACTTTGAAATTTTCATAGCACTAGAAAACTGACAATCATATAAAAATTGTTAGTATCTTTGACTATGGCACAGCAAATTTTGAGTTTCAGTGATCCAATACCAAATAACAGTATGTCAAAGTTTAATGAAAGAACAGTCATTTCGTGCTTATTTGAAAACCAAGGCGATCATTTTTGGGATAAAGTGCGTATGAATTAGATGAATAAGTGTGTTGTTCTTCATAGTAAAACGTCGTGAATGTGGACCCTTTTTCTTAACACCGTTAACTTTCGAAGTACTTCAAATTACGAAGTCTGTTAAAAATAAAATAAATAAGCAGAAGTAAACTCACCATCATCATAGAATACGTGAAAGGGAAATGGTACGCGATGTAGACAACGTCGTTGGTGTGCGGGAACTCTATGTTGAACGTGACCGTCAGGTAGCACTTGCTGTGGTTCTTCTGGTTGCCGTAGTGGTAGCTGTTCCGGTAGTAACATATATCGGAACCGGCCCGCACCCAACCTGGGGACAGTTACTGCATGATATAGAACTTAACAACGTAATGAATTATGATTAGCATCTAGAGAAGTCCTTAATGTAATGAAAGACTCCTTTCTAATAATGGTTTTGGCAGTCCACTGTGGGTAAGTTGGAGAGTCCATAACCAAATTATTTGCCTCATAACTTAATTATACAATCCGCTGTAAAATAATGCGACATGGTGTCGGTCGAAGACATTTGTTTTACTTCCAATGTCAGTTTTGTAGTTAACATGCTTTAGTTGCATGTTTTTATTGAAGCATTTTTCATGAGTTAGTATACTTTTCGGCTCTGCCTACTCTGTCCCCTTGCTGGTCAAAGGCCTCCCTTAAGTTGTATCAAGTTTTCTTGTCCAAAGCCACTTCGAACCAGCCGTCAGACACTAAGTGACTAAAAATCCACTCTGTTCCTTCAATTGTCTTTTACGTGGCAGGGTCACGGTAATTTTAAGCCTTAACTGTGTTTTAATGAGTTTTTTTTAGTATCAGGAAGATTATTTTTTTAACTTATTTTGTAATAATATTACCTGGTCTTCCCATGACGGCTTCTTTCACTGAGTAAATGACAGGCTTCATCCCGAAGTTGAACTGACTGTCAGACTTCTCACAGTTGACGATATTAAAGACGTAAGTGCGGGCTGCCTGCATCTTGCGGACCTCGAAGTAGAACCACTGGTGTCTTTTCGTTGAGTTCACGTCCGGCATCAGAATCAGCTCGTACTCTCTCGGACCTACCTGAAGTTACTCATCTTGTAGATACGAATAATATACACAACTTGGTAGCACATTCTTATGGGGGTCTATTTATGGGCTAAAATTAGCTAAAATTCCCAGGTGATGCGATTGGCCACATGTCTGGAGTGTCCTATGCTTCCCTACAAAGCAAATTGGAGGACTTGAATAATAATAGTGACGGCGCGTTTGGCGCCTGGTCACTTCTATTCTATATTATATTACATATAATAAAACTGTAGAGAAGTTATTTTTGTACATTAAAAAAAAACTCAAAAAATATAGCCAGGGTATTAAAGGACAACCAATAGAACCCATTTCTAGCATTTTTAGAATTTTTGTCTGTTTGTATGTTTATTTGTCCAGGTATCACGTAAAATGTTCGAAATTAATGTAGATAACTTTTATACACAACGATGCAGCGTAACTTGGAGAGGAATTTAGTTTTTGTTTCATTGGAATCGGTTCAGTCTATCAAAAGATATTTGAATTTAAAGTGTTTTATAAGTAAAATTACGGGTGCACTTTGGTCTCACAATTTGATTTCGTACTTCAGTCGCGCGATCTAACTTCGAATTCGAATAGCAAAACTACAACGCACGGCAGTTAGCGTTAAAAGACAACCTGGAATAGACGTGTTTAAATTGAAGTAACATTATGTATTTTGTTTCATCGTAATCGGTTCACATAATATAAAAAATATAAATTAATTAAAGCAATATTAAAAGGAATCATAGAGTAGAACAGAATGAAATGGTGTGGAGTGGTGTGGTGTGGTGTGGTGTGGTGTGGTGTGGTGTGGTGTGGTGTGGTGTGGTGTGGTGTGGTGTGGTGTGGTGTGGTGTGGTGTGGTGTGGTGTGGTGTGGTGTGGTGTGGTGTGGTGTGGTGTGGTGTGTTGTGGTGTGTAGTGTGGAGTGGAGTGTAGTGGTGTGGTGGCCTGAATCAAGCGCTTGCAATTAAAAAATACATTGTTAAATTTCGACATCCACGCGAACGAAGTTGCGGGCACAGCTAGTTATTGAATATACATCATCATATCAGTTGCAGGATGACCACTGCTGCTCATAGGTCCCCTGTAGAAATTAAATAGAAGCGGTTGGAAGCGGTTCGTCTGTTTGGTTCCTAAACATTCCAGTGACAATGACTTAAAAAATCAGCCGATCGGTACAATAAAATCTGAATACTTTACTACAATTCGGTAATCCTAAAAATACTCGTTTTGAGGATGATTTTTTGAAAAACCTAAATATTTAATTTAAAAAGGATTACCTGAATTGCTTTCCTCAGATTTCCAGATTCGAATCTTGACTCAAACGCGAGTTTCGGGGAGAAAGTGTTGACTTTCGTGATTTCCTGTTCATCCGTGTTCCCAAGGGTAATGCACTCCGAGCTGAAACTTTATGATCAATTGATGATACCAAAGTAATTGATTTGAACATATTTGGGAGTCTCGACCGTTGTTCAATCGTCACAGGGCCGTTCTTAATACAGAAGTAGGCCCCGCTTTAGGCAATGATGCATATTCATGTTCGTGTGACTTTAAATGTTTATAAATGCACCCATACAAGACAAAATCAAAATATAGGACAATGGTTTAAATACTATAATATATCTAACCACATTTCTGTTGTTCAGATATCAAAAATTACTAAAGGGGTACGTGTTCGCAAGACGATCTACGGCCACCGTAGGCGCGGGCATGCGGGCAGCGAGTAAAGGGCAACTCGCTGTCCGACCATGGACCTTGCCCGGTTCGACGGCGCGTCGTGTTCCACGAGTGCCTCAAAGAGCGTCAGCATAATCACGGGGCCCCCTCTCAGAAGGCCAAAGCCTGTCGGGGTCGCACGGGGTCTTGACTTATTCCATCACCGTGACCCCGGTACATAAAGGGCTATTGAAGGACACCGTGGATAGAATCCACGTTGTCCTTCCTTCAGTACAAGTCTGACAGTCCCTCCCGCCCTGCCCGGGGTGGGAGGACTCATTTGATGATTTTACCACGCTAAAAAAAAGGGGTACCTACGTGTTTGCCCCAAATAATAGATACCTTTTCTGTGCGCCGGTTTCAGTGACGGGGGTAGCACACAGCAGGTCCAAATCATATACAACCTCGTTCATGTAGGAGTCAGGGTTTATCGCCCTGTCTACACAGGATAGAAGTTTCATCCTGAAATTATAAGAAATTTTACTGATAAGAGGCATTTGAGCTATTCCACCGATTTTGAAATCTATGCTCGGATGAATACGGCAGGAATTTAATTTACATAAAGTCAGCACACAGCTTTTTCTGAACGCCACTAGCTACAACCCTTACATATTCCTCTCGCCATACAAGCACACTGGTTGCGAGTAAGTAGTACGCATCCAACCTATCTTAAGAATCTCGCTTTTGGGGACTACTTTTTCGCTTAAACCTTAAACTTAGCTCACAGCCATTAATGAAGTCAAAAAAATAAAGATTTAATAAACATTTATTGGCATCCCTCTTCCGCGCACTGCTGACTATATGCCTGGTCTCTTTTGTGCCATATTTGAATGGAAGCTATAGTACATACAAACCTGCACGCACTTCGCTCCATCTGGTTCAAGGGTTCAGGATGGTTCAAACCCTGGCCGCCCATCATGTCTGGATACGCTACTTTCACAAAGGGGATCACACTCCTCACCCTCGACGATATTGTGCAGTACACACTTTCAAACGTACTGTACTTGGAAATGTCTTTGTGTATTTTTAGTGATGAACACGATGTTGTAGCTGCGAGAGATAAAAATAAATCAATTCATACAGATTTTTCTTGTAAAATGTAGCTCTTTTCTAAGAATTTCTCCTGTTTCGTGAGTTTGCTTCAAAACATTAAAAATTATTATCACAAGAAGTCAAATTCGGAACTACTACCTGAATAATCATTTTAACCTATGTCAAACCACTTCTGGACAAAGGCCTCCAGGATATGGATCTCTTTCAAGCCACTGCCAGTTACCGCCACTGCCAGGGATATGGGACTGCTTCCATGCCAAACAAATATTGTTTCCATGCGGGAATTGCACCCGCAAGATGAGCAGCGTAACAGAGAATACGTCGCAGCGTACCGTGATTTGGAAGTTGATTAATTTCATTGATATTTTGGATTGAACTAAATAAGAGTTATTTATTAACATAATGATAACCAGCTATTTCATTAATTTAAATACTTATACTTACAAGCACTCTCATGGATTTTATGATATTGTAAAAACGTGGGAGACTGCGAAGGTCCCACGCCCGCATCATAGTCAGTACTGCCTAAAATACCAGTAAGTGAAAGATTCAGGTTCGAACTAGCACTCCTGTTTCCAACATTTTGCGGGTATAGAAAGTCTTCTAATATTGATCCTCGGGAGTTAGACCGACTTTTAACAAGCCTTACTTGTTTGTTAAATGATCCAAACTCTTTGAAATAAATAAAATATCTGTAAAATGGAAAGATTTTCGTTTGTAGCACAGGTTTCGTCAATCAAAAATAATTGAAACAGCTTCGGTTTTTAGTAAAATTACATAAAAATAAAACTTGCTATTATAAATTCTTCTTTTTTTTGTATAGGCTTATTAAAACTAAGACTCTTAACTAAAATGTATCATTTTGAAGAGTTTTGGTTTCCGTAAAACAGTTTTCAATAGGTACTAACTTTTTTAAGTCTTCTATATCTCTCTCATTAGGATTGATCCAGAGTGAGGTTTGTAAACTGTCCCCACTCTTTGTAGCATTCTGTAGAGAATTTCCAGCTTTATCTGCTTCATCAGGACTTTCATTTTTTTTCGGCTCATTGTCATCATAGTCCATATCTGGGAACTCGTCAATACCTTCTATGTCTGTCTCTGGTCCATCGTCATCATCAGAATTTATTGTTTTAGAATCAGAATTAGCTGCATCCTCCTCATCTTCGTGACACGGCCACGATGTATTGGTACCTGTGAAATGACCTACAGGTTATTCTTGGCTCACACATTCATTTATTTTATGAAACACTTATCAAATACTCATTTTTATACCTTTTAGTATGGGGTTCAGGTTAAACGAAGCTGGACTGGAGGCTGGCACTGGCAAGGCTTGGTGTTTCAAACACAATGTTATTACTGAACACACTCTTGCTAGCAGTCCATCGAATTCAGGTTCATCTGGACACTGTGAGCAGAACCTGTGCAATGTCTGGACATGTTTTCTTCGTACACAGTGCTCGACGTCCAGCTCCTGAAAATAAAATTGCCTATGATTTATTTAGTTCTTAGAAAAGAATAATATCGTATGTTTCGAAACTAATTGCATGTAGGAAATGGCAAATTTGATTACTACACATTTTTTTTCTGCAAATACAATGATTACATTAGTAAAGACACATGACACAAGTACGTACTGATATTGCAAAGATGCTGCAGAGTCTGAAGGATGTGCGCGCATATCTTGAGCCTCATGCGACCCTCGTAGCGATCCCACCGGTCGAACACCCTGAGGAGCACGCCACAGAGGCCTGTCTTCACGATCTGCATGCAGCACACCTCTGTGTGAGTTACGCACGTGTGATCAAGTGACAAACACTGGCGCATTGGACATGCAAACATAAACTTTCAACATAACATATATATTCATTAGCGACAAACAAATTCCGAGGAGTAAAGGTAAAGGCTGAATTGCGTTGCGTGTAGGAGTGTCGCGATACAAAATAGTTTTGTGGTATCATTCGACTGTGACAAATTGTTGTGTACTACTTTAGAATTTATGTGCGGCACTGTGACACATAAAATGTTTGAATAGTGATTCACATTAATCATTAGGACAAATATGATAATCGTCTTGGAAATAAATGATTTGTTCACTTAACTATTTTTACTGAAATAATCAATAGCGTCGAGGCAGAGCCGCAGTCTTGCCGTCGGGATGAAGCCGAGGCTTACCAAGACCCGCTCGTAAGTTGTCGTTACACCATCACGGATCAAAATAGAGGTAGTGATGGCTGAAATTGAAAAAAGTCACTAACGTAAAGTAAGTTCGGTCAATGCGGTCCAGGAATATTTTGCTATCAATTTATTTATTTTGTAAAAGGCTCAATCGCTCAATAGTTTACTTTTTAGAGGTATTAAAAAAAGCATTTGTTAGAGGCAGTATTAATCAACATCAGCTTGAAAGCTCATTATTAAAGTTAGAACAGAAAATGTATAAAAATACCTTTTACAGTAAAGAATAAAATAGAAGAAATAGTAAGAAGAAAATACGACGATATTGACTTACCGTTTTTGGCCAATTGTTTCATAATAACGAGTAAAGGGAAAATTAATTTATTATCTGTAAAGTGTCCCTTCAATATCAGATGCATCGTTCTTACGCAACCCAGCATCCGTAATTTCATCGCGAACTTTGGATCTGCAAACAATTTTATTTTGATTTAAGTTTAAGACAGTTTTGTAGGAGATGCAAACAATGTTATGAAATAATTTTTTCAACTGATATGGTAACTAATACTGATGGTGTCTGTGAACAAATCAGTTTAGAACCTAAACGGGTTTACAAAGAATGATAAAATACACTTGTAATAGTGTCGAAATATCGGAAACTCGAAACAAATAATGATGGGTTGTAGTTATAATAGTCTGGCCAAATAAGACATAAAAATAGTGGTCTAATAACAAAAATTTCAACATAGCTGAATTTTGGTAGAGACCTAGGGTACACTAGTATAAAAAAAACATTAAAAAGATTTAGACTTGACTACAGTAAGAAGTTAATTATATAAAGGACCAGTACTAATCTTATAATGGATAATGTTAACCTCGTGAGCTAAGTGGTGCAAGTATCCAGAGTAGATCTTGCAGCACGATCTCTGTGCCAACATGTCGGTCTCTCTTGTCTTGCATGGTGCCGATCACCCTGCGTATGATTACTTGCGTGCCTTTCATCTGAATGAAGTCTTGTGCGCACTGATGCCGGGACAAGTTGTTAGCTGGAATCAACCGGTTGAATTAAGATCCGTACCTCTCGGCGCTAGCGAGGCGAGGATCCACACGAGGTCCTGCAGTATCAGCTCGGTGGAAACGTTGCCGTCCCGTTTGGCGTGTGTTGCTATCATCGTGCGGATCACCACCTGCGTGCCGTTTATCGATATGAAGTGCTGAGAGCACTGCTGCCTCGCGAGGTTGTTCGCTGAAATTTTCGATATCGACTGCTTTTGTAATACAATTTTGTACATAGATATTTGTAAGAATTGTCATACATTTTATTTTATTATAATGTCCGGCGGCGGCCAAGCAATTTAGAGTAGTCAAAGCAATCTTGACATTTACCATTGTTTATGTAATTTTAGGTCATAAATAATCCGATGTTGAAATATTATGTTAATTTGATTGAATACTGCAGTGCGGTGAAATGACAATTGAATCGACAATAGCTTCAATATTACATGTTACAAGGCTGTTGTCAATTTGGTTCAGTGTCATCTAAGTGAGCTCGTCTTAAATGTCAGTAGGTAGGCCAAAAGTAGGTACACAGTAGAAAGGGTACTAGTAAAAGCAATGATTGAAATGCCAGCGTTGCTTAATACCTGTGCAGTCATCGATATACACTTTAAATTAAAAAGCAAATGTGCAATTAAAATAAAACGTGTTATGCGAGTAATCGTTACAGATTAATCTCAGTTTTTTTTTGCTTGTAGATTGTTAATTTATTTAAACAAACGATTAATGCATGCAGTGCTGTACAACTTTTTTAACATAATATTGATTAGTTTCTTTCACGTTATTTATTTGTATTCTGGGCAGTAAATTCCAACGTATTTACATTATAAGCGGCACACACGAAACATACCCTTCTTAACTGCGGGCACTTTATTTTCTTTGCCTGATTTTTTGTTTTCTTTCTTCTTGATTCCCGATGTCTCAATGGGAACTAATTTATTGAAAATAATTATGAATACAAGTTTACCATATTCAAGTTTCAATGGAATATTGTATTTATCATTTATGAAAAAATATAGGTTTGGTCATGGTCTAGTTATTCCATCTCAAATATTATTTTTTTCGATTGAACGGATCGTTTTCGATTCGATACTTGACTCTCATGATCTGTTTCGACTCGGTGGTAATCTACATGACAGGCGGAAACGTAGGCAGGAAAATATAATATATTTTATGATATTTGCGTCCGCTTTTTAACAAAAAAATAATATTATTTGTTTTCGCTTTACTAGGTAAATATTTACCTGAACATTTTTTTCCTTTCCCTTGTTTTAAACACAAAACTTCTCTTAGTATTGATGTAATGTACGTGCAAGTTGCTGTGTCTCTGCAAGTCTGCAATAAAAAATAAAAGACAAATTAAAATACGAAACATAAGTGTTGATACATATCATAAAGATACAAAACGTATCTTTTACAAGGGTGATTTATTTCCCATTTTGTGTTACTGGTATACAGATACGAGGGTACTTACTTCCAATATGGCAAGAAGCATTTGTATGGCTCCCGACTGTTTGTTCCATAGTTTATCCAGTGTACTCTGGCGTACATGTTTATCTGGAAATAAAAGTAGTTGGAAATAAATCAAAGTGTCCAAATATAATATTGGATATCCCAAGGGCCAATTTATAGCGCAGTGTATCGAGGTCTCAAGTTCAAAATTAAATTGAAGTATTCACGAAACCAATAAGCATTGCTCCGAGTTCAGACGCGCGATCTTTGTCAAATGTGACAACTTTTTGATTCCAGTAGATGGTATACTGGAATCAAAAAGTAAATAAAGACTATTACGGCCTTTGCCCAGCAGTGGGATGATGTAGAGTAACAGTGTCAGTATCAGATGGTATAGAATGCTCACATGGACTTACATGGTGTTGTTAGGGTGATATTGAAATTCTATGTTAAGTTTAAGATTGAAACCTCGATTCATTACCAGAACCGATTTTTGTTATACAGATAGACTGAACCCTAACTAATAGGATACTTCTTTTGGCACCAAACTTGAAGGATAAGAAATGGGAGGTGATATCGGACGAAAACACCGCGGACAAAAGCTTGTTGTTTATAAATGCGTTGTGACATTTTAATATACGAATGTAAAATGTAGGGTTGTCGTCGGTGCGTAAGAGGACGTCCTCGCGCAGCGCGATGACCGTGCGCCTGCGCCGAATGGCTGCCACTACATCGCTTCCATCGCTTCCGCGACTCTTTTTGTTCTCATACTACAACTGGAGCAGATCATCGACACCCGAGGCCGACTAGTGGTCTTTCGAAGTGCCATTATAACCAGTAAATATCACCGTTCCACTATAATTGTACCACAACGAGATTAACATGTTCACTAAATCAATTTTGTTTGTCGTCAGCCAGTTAATTGAACTACCAAATTGGTCGCAATCATTTCAAATGTCCTTTTAGACTGTTATGCAAATTTTTATTGAACGTTCGTGATTACTGATATTTTATTTATAAGTACGTCATACTTCTTAACTGTAATTAATAATAATTGGAGTTTTATTACAATATTAAATTTAAGGTTTATGTGTCGACTGCACTAATTTTACTCAATTAAGGGTCCTTAAAATAGTTTAAGTTTGATTTGATCAGAGAACATGCGAGAGATATCATAATTAGATTTTTAAAAAAAAATGTGCAGAAAATTTTGAATAGCATGAAGTCGGAGTCGTACTTTTGTGGCTTTGGTGATGATGGTTCTGTTCTCCATATTTTTCCGAGCCGTCGCAGACCCCAAATATCGTAAATGAGTCTCCCACCCAGGGCAGATCGGGGGGACTGTTCAGACTTGTACTGACTAAAATCAGGTTGTCGTGTCCTTCAACAAACAAGTCCAACAGACACAGCAGAAGACTATGAACATGAAGTGTAAAACGAACTCCGATGAAACGATAGCGTGAGCTTGAGTTTAAATATCCAAAATCCAAAAGTAACGAACAAGTATACTGGATCACGCAAGAGACGGCACAGTTTTGGGACATTTGTGACTGTTAAGTTTAATCGTCGCAGAACGTCAAAATTACTAGGAGCATTTGGATACGCACTTTTAATATATTATCGATTTAGAAAGTGTTACGTGAGTAGCGTCCAAGACGCGCGCATTTCGAAAAAGCGGTAAATTATCCTATGATAGAGATAATAATTAACATACAATTCTGGCAGTCACGTCGTTTTAGAGTTATGTTTAAATATGACCATCAAGCATAGTTTTAACACAGGGACAACTGATTGTCTTGTGCGTGGATCCAAAACATCGAGGCAATTGTCCTCTTCCCTAGCAATGATCAAATGGGAAATCATACAAAAAACACTTATTTTTTTAGGAAGTTTACTCGCAATGTTTTTAGAGAAGAACGGTAATTGTTGCGACTATTTTTATTTATTTTTAGAAGTTTGTTTCATATAAATAGTTAGTAATGTACAGTACATGAGTTTTGAGGGCAGAATCCGGCCATGTCATTTAAGGTTTATGTGTCGACTGCACTAATTTACTTCAATAAGGGTACCGACAATGGCTAGATATACAAAGGAAAAAAGAAAAAAAGGGTGCAGGGTTGTCTAAGCAGGATACCATCCATGGCCCCGGAATGAAAAGGGCGGGAGGACTAATTTGATGATTTTACGACAACAAAAAGAAACTTTTAATAATGAGCGGCTTATATTGCGATGTTTGAGTGGGACAGTCTCAATTTTCAATGATTGAAATGAATAGATACAATATGCCACTTTAAGAATTTCGGTATCTGCATCAAGAAATTTAGTATAAAAGATAACCCGACATATGTCATTATTATCCATAATAGTCTTGATCGTAGACTACGGAAGCGCATTCTTAATTTCAAGTACACAGTTGTTTATGTTGTATCAAAATGTGCAGTAATGGCCTAGTGGGGCAGTAATGACAATGACATGCCGTCTCGTTGGCGCTGCTGGCGTGGCGCCAGCGGGACGCGCGCGTGGCGCCGACGTCACAGCTGCGGCCAGCCGGCACGGCTCTAAATACGCCGGCATTTCTAGAATATACACTGGTCACTGACGCCACCGTAGCAACCGAACACGCACCGGACGCACCGCGAAATGTAATTTTGATTGAACGCTCTAGGATATCTTGTTTACATTTTTTTTTGTATTTGATCTGGCAACCGGGAAGACTTATAATTCGCGTCGGTCGAGCTTCCAGTTAAACCAGCTGAATACTAGATTTTACATGGACTGACTGCTTAAGCCTATCTTACCACCAAAACCTACTTAAATACTGGGTAATGACAAGAAGACAAAAAAATAAGACTGACGTACCATACATTAAATTCTTTCACTTTGATTGATGTCCTGTTGACATATTATAAATGGTGATTTAAATTTTAGTAAACGGAAAGATACATCAACGTGCCAGAAAGCCGATACACGCCAGCACCCTTCATTAACGCATTGACAGGTATTGGCGATGGGCGGTGCGACCGATCGCTTCAAAATGTATGGCTTTTTTGCTGCCACGAGAAGTACTAACACGAGTCTTACTAGCAATTACATCTGTCTCGTGTCACTGGAAAGTTTGCCAGAAGTTTACCTTATATTAGTGTATTTTATATCTCATACTAGCGGCCCGTCCCGGCTTCGCACGGGTGGAGGACCCGGTCTAAAATTTGAGATTTAAACTATCCTATCTCTCAAGTTGGATCGAACTGCACATGGTGTGCGAATTTTATTATAATCGGTTAAGTGGTTTAGGAGTCCATTGAGGACAAACATTGTGACACGAGATTTATATACAGAGTGTTTCTTTTAAATGGGCCAAAAGGGAGAAACCTGCATACATAAGAGATACGAGAAAACTTTCTTAGGAACCTTTAGCTCTTTTTTGGTACTGAAAATTTTGGCGTTTTTATTTTTTTTGTCAAGTGTGAGCTGTCCACATAAATGAGTGAAATTGACCAAATTTTTTTTTTATGCTGTTCGACTCTGTTTCATGTAAGGATCATTTCATTGTATCGGTAGAAAAAAATCGGGACGGCGGAAGTTGGTCAAATTTAGCAAAATATTTTTTCATACAAATTGTATGAACGAAAAAAAATTTCAATTTTTTTTATGATGCCATATTATTTAGTGTCTTGTAAAGACCATTTCATTGTATGGGAAGGAAAATGCCCGGACAACAGAAGTGGGTCAAATCTTATGAAATACTGACACTGTTAATTCGACTTTATCCTGTTAGGAGAAACATTACTCTACTTTTGACAAACTTCTACTGTTCAGTTATTTTTCTGCCCATACAATTATCTCATCCTTACATGAAAGTAAGTCAAACAGCATTATAAAAAAATTGGTATGTTTTTTCGTTCATACAATTTGTATGAAAAAATATTTTGCTAAATTTGACCAACTTCCGCCGTCCCGATTTTTTTCTTCCGATACAATGAAATGATCCTTACATGAAACTGAGTCGAAAGGCATTAAAAAAAATTTTGGTCAATTTCACTCATTTATGTGGACAGCTCACACTTGACCAAAAAAATAAAAACGCCAAAATTATCAGTATCAAAAAAGAGCTAAAGTTTCCTAAGAAAGTTTTCCTGTATCTCTTATGGATGCAGATTTCTCCCTTTTGGCCAATTTAAAAGAAACACCCTGTATATTAAGATAGCCTAGTCCATGTAGCCCATGATATGTGGCAAGTCTACTGACAGAAATCCGGCAAAAACTTTAATTCTTATGGAAAATCCAATAAAGGCTTCCCGACTGTGGTCTAAGCGGTAAGCGAAGGGGCGGGCGACGCGAATAAGACATGAATTACTTTGGGAGTACGGGAATTCGCATTTGGCGGCGCCTCGTGGCTTTTTTCAAACATTTCTATACCCGCGCTAAGACACCGCTCACAGCGGTCGCGAACAGGCATTGATGCCCGACCTTATCTCAGCAGTCTCACTCACGACCACTAGGCCAACGAGACAGTCAAAGGAGTAATTAACGGGCGTATAATAGTTTATGGTACGATTTATTAAACTTGATGTATGCGTGTGCTCAATTAGGACGGTAACACGGTTGTTGCAATGGCCACCAACGTAAACATGTCCCTGTCTACAGCTGCCAGATATTTAATAATATCAGATATCTAGATTGGCATCTGAGATTTTGTGATACTTATAGGTACTTATGCTGAGATTCCAATGTCAAGGAACTTGCGTATCACATCTCACATGATGTGTGCTTTGCTTGACTGGCGTTACTTCGTTCTAAAGCTCCTATTGTTGCCTTTAAGGATCATTATTAGTAGGTTTTGCATAGTGGTTGATATTCGACAGTATTTTATTTACTTTTTTGTACTCTTCTGCCAGAAGGCGTCGAGGCAGACCTCGTAGAGATGGCTGGCGAGCTGTAAAACCCAGGTCCCGTGGTCCACTTTGGCCTGGATCGTGAAAATGGAGATCATGGGAGAGGCCTTTGCCCAGGCAGTGGGATGATGTTAGGCTAACAGTATGTATCCGAACTCTTTACCCTATATTCAAATTGTTCTATCTTGTTCCACCCACTGCAACAGTGCGTGCATTAAGCTTATTATAATATGTAGCGTATTTTCACGTGTAAATAAACTATACTCTACTGTTTCTAAAGGGGATTTAAATAAGTTTTATTCAAATCTAATTTTCTTTACGTGGATATCAGAATAATTTTAGACATTGCATAATTATCTAATCTTATCTCAGATGAAACGTTGAGTAAACATTCGGTTCTTATATAAAATGTAAGTTTATTTTTAATAACATCGGTTTGATGACATAAAGCATTAATCTAGTAGCTTTAATTAATTTCGTACAAACGTGAAATGTCGTCGCGTTTCTTAGTTTTCGCCTCGTAACTTCTTTACGCGCGAATATCTAAAATTATCATTGAGTAATTACACGGATTTGATTATAGTTCTTGATTATCTGAACACAGTGATTTTAATAAACATCCGGTTAGACCTATCTTAATATTATATAAATCTCGTGTCACAATGTTTGTCCTCAATGGACTCCTAAACCACTTAACCGATTATAATAAAATTCGCACACCATGTGCAGTTCTATCCAACTTGAGAGATAGGATAGTTTAAATCTCAAATTTTAGACCGGGTCCTCCACCCGTGCAAAGCTGGGACGGGCCGCTAGTAGAAGTATAGAATTTTGGATCGTTGGACCAATATTGTTTTGAGATAAAAAATCTGAAATGTAGCATGCTTTACCTAATAGTAATACCTAGTTAGAGGTTTTAGGACTAAAAAGCTTTTCAAAACAATAATTTTCCAAAAACCCAAGCGTCAATTCCTGGTACTCAGCAAAGTATGTAATAATATAAACAAGGGAAGCACTTCGTGAGACGTTTCAATTACGCAGCATACTCAAACATTTTATGATTACCATATAAACAAATCTGACAGTTCCTGTAATCTTCCGTTTATCCTGTAAGATGCATTACAGTGTCTGCATTTTAAATCTCTGCCAATTTTTTTTTGCCAGTTCGCATTCTGTTCATATCATGCCACTAATAAATAATTGCTATCAATCAGCAATTATTTATTAGTGGCACGATAGGAATACTACATATTTCAAATTCTGGACACTGATAATTGGTTACATTTGTAGAAAATTTGGCATTGATTCAACTTGTGTATTCGTGTTATTTTGTACGTAGATAGTAGCGGTTGTAGAAACAATGGTCTTAATTATTTAAAATTAGATAAGATTTATGGACTATTAGTACTTTGTATTGGACCTAGTTTGTAGAACTTCCGCATTTTAGTTCTAAACTGTTGTAAATAACAATAAGGACATAATAAATCTTTGTATATGAGTTTACAATTTCCGCTAAGCCCTTCTGAAAAAGTTTCACATTGTATTTCAATTGCAAACAAACAGTTTCTTATTTCAGTATTTAAAACAAGGCAAACTCTACTTATAGATGTTTCTTTCAATCCAATGGAAGTTTTCAGTAACGTTTTTCCAGTACTCAATATAATCCTATACTGAAGCTTCTACGTTCAGCGTTAATTAACTGTAGTGGTAAGAGTATTCACATTTTTACGACAGTAAGGCTTTAAATCCAAAAGTTTCATTAATTTTAGTTTGTATGGTTCATAAAACGCAACTAAACAATAAAAATGGCTACCATTTAATGAGGGGTTGGGTTTCGACTTTACATAAAGCATGATTTTATTACATGACAGATGATTAAATGACAGAATTTTGAAAGCCTTTTCAATTTGCACAGACTGTAACTGGACGCCTTACATAGATATCTGTCGTGTCCAATTTTTCCGTCCGGTGTCGGACTGCAATCGGTTTGAGTGTGACGATATGTATTTAACTTGTAAAGATTCGTTCCGATCATAATTTAGCAATTAATTCCGGTGCAAGCGCTGCTGATTCAGACGCACTCATGTGCAATGCATCATAATGTTCGCCAATTTCTGAAAATCATAGTAACCTACTTTTTTACCTAATACATTATTTATTTAGTAAATACATAGAATATATGAATGGCGTATTACTGAGGAGAGCCGAACTGACCAATGTCAAGGCGAAACTTGAATTACACAACTACGAAAATAGATCTGGGGCCTTAGTCAAATAGCATTCGACAGTAAACGACAATCGTTATCGTTCATCAGTCACCAATACATTTTCAACTTTATACCCCAGCGCGTAAAGTTGAAAATCTATTAAAAACTGCTAATCGATAACGAACGAAACAAACGAAAACGATCTGCGAACTTCAATAGCCCCAGTCCGTGTAGACTTTGTTTAAATTGTTACTCTTCAAACATTTTTTTTTGTTTACAAATTTCGTGTTCTTATTTTCCTTGGAAACAGCTTGTCTTAGTCAGTGAATTAAAATGCTTAGATTTTTCCCGCGGGTTATCTCGTGTCATAGCTGGAAATTACCCTTTCTATTTTACGCAGGAAAATCCGGTAGTTATTATTAAATATAGCTTATATTGACCAATGAACACTGGAGCTGATATAGCTACCTATTAATGAAAGAATTTTTAGAATTGGATCAGTTGTTCCAAGGATTACTTCAGATAGAGAAACTTACAAACTTTACCTTTTGTAATAGTACTGCAGAAATACAACACCAAAACTAAATTATAAGACATGCGAACAGTTCAAAAATAGTTTCTCACTGTAAAAGAGTGTTTTCTGATTTACGGTGGGCAAAGTGGAACACAAACAAAATAAAAAGCCAACACTTAACAAAAGCTGTCGGGAAATGGTACGAAGTGTGGGAACCAGTCGGCGCCGTTTGTACCACTCGCCGGTAATTGAACAAAGGTTGATAAGTTTCGGATATTATCGTTGAATAAATTAACGGTAACAATTGGTGTTGGGGCACGGGCGGCGCTGGACGAGGGCCCAATGCAGCAAACCCTTAGCAATTACTAATAGGTGTCTCTCACGCGATCTGACTGCAATGATGACACCTTCGGCTGGTGAGCTTTTTTATCGCGCGAATTTTATAGATTTAATGACACGCAGTATACATTCACGTGACACCAATGATTGTCTTACTGAAGTGTGTAAACAGAGGACGCTGTCAATTAGTCTGTCTGTTGTAGACGAGATTTTATGATCATCACTAACTGATTCAATATTGATTTATAAGCAAACCAAACATCAATCATCAGCCTATAACGTCGAATTTGATGGTTCTAGGACATGCCGGTTTCCTCACGATGTTTTCCTTCACCACTGCTCTCAACTCGTAAGTCGGGACCGATACCACTGGGCCACCACTGCTCTCAAACCAAACATAGTTGCAGCATATAAACTGATTCTTAATTAGTTAGTCACTAAATAAATAATACCGCTCGGCTGCCCAATCGAATAGATCTTTTGTTATGGATGTAAAAATAACTTTAAAGTGAAAGAAACTAGTAAAAATTTTTGAATTCCATCTGAGGCCTAATTAGTCACTCACTAAATAAAAATACGGACGTATAATGGGACACCATAACAAAAGTGCACTCAAACAAACATCAGAAAAATCGCATTTACTGCCAAAAATATTATTGAAACTGGCTGCAAATACGACAAAAATACCCACCTTGAAGCCAGTGAGGAGAAAAAGAAAATGAAATAATTCATAAACACAAAAATCTGAGTAAACCAGCTAAATTTTGTGAAAGAATGGCAGTTAAGAGCCGTTGCCCTACCCCTGCGTAGCACGCTACGAGCCGTAGCCCGTAGGCAAGTACTCATCAATACCCCGCTACGCCCCCTACGCGAGTTCTCAGCCTAAATAAGCCATGTAAGTTCAGTTCTACACGCAACGTGTTTATTTACCTTGAAGCCGTAAAAATCCAAAGATTTCCTTATCGTAATAAAGTGGAGTGATGTTTCTATATGTGGTTCTTGTTTATTTTGATGTTAGTAAAAGAATAAAGATTTGGCTAGGTCAGGAAAGGAGCGAGTAACATCTGCAATGTATAAAGAAATTTTAGCCAACCCGCGTTGGACCATGTGGTAGATTCTTAGTGGACCGTATGTACTAGAGAATATATTACAGGCTGATCTGGGGGTACGGCAGTGCCCCCCGCCAAGACTTTCTCGAAGTGTTTCGTCGTTTTTTTGAACCCTCATAGAGTTGGTTTCCGATGTACCAGATAGTTCATATTTGCAGGATCATATATTCTTATTTCTTGTTGGTTATAATTGGATTTGATAACCGTATAGCAGTTTTCCATGTTTTTCTTCTATATGATTATTTATTTTTATTATCTTTTTAATGTCTGAAATATAATATTTGGATTGATGTCAACTTTTAATTCTAGTCACTTTGACTGTTATTTTATTTATGATGGAGCGACATTTATAATGAGTACAACTTTTTATAAAATCATCAGTCGCTTGCGTGTAATTATTGTAACTTTTCTTACAGCTGTTTTAGTTTATTTTATACACAACATTTGTGGCCTTGAAAATCTTACAAGTGGAAAATCTTTTGCACTTTGCAACGTTGCATAGAAAACACATTTTAGACTGTTTTCCGACTACCGTTTTATATAAAACTAAAGTTTGCCGAGCCACTGGTATTTTTATTAATTACGACAACGTAAATTGTCGACACTTTTACATAACAGTTATTCTTTTACTCCTATAATTACCTAAAAATAATCTATTGCGTCATCTTTGTTGCGTAGTAAGGGGAACCGGAGTGTTTACAATTTAAGTAAGTGATACGACAGTCCGGAATAATTAGGTTCTCCCCTTATTTTATTACAAAATAGACCTAAATAGCTTCAACTTTGAAATCATAGTTCTTCAGCAGTTAAAACTATATTTATTTATTTTGAGGTCGCGGAGGTGGATTTCATTTAAAAAATGGAGGTTTTCGCGACCCGTTTCATAATTCATCGAGATAAAAGACAGCTGCCTAACATAATGGTATCGCCGTACCAGTTACAAGTTTCGCTCTATCAAGTAATTTAAAAGGAAAATTAGACCAAGTCGTAATCTTTAACACATTAAATAACTTTGAATGGGTCTATTGACTAGTTATAAAGAAAGGGGAACAAAGTTAAAGTGTTTTCGTTTAACTAAAAGCTATTAATCCTTCGTTGTCACGCCAATAGTTTGAGTTTGTTTGACTTTAATTCCGTTATGAGTTTCCGTCGAAAGTTTCATTATAAACATGCGTCAGTCAGTAAGTGTTAAACTTTGTATGTTTATTAGATACACGCAAAAACGTGTGAGCAGATTTGAATAAAATTGGGCACAGATGTAGTTCAGTAGTGGCCCAGTGGTATTGGTCCCGACTTACGAGTTATAAATCGTGGGTTCGAAACCCGCCCGGCGCATTACTTTGTGTAATTTATTTCATCACCACTGCTCTCAAAACGGTGAAGGAAAACATCGTGAGGAAACCGGCATGTCCTAGAACCAAAAATTCAAAGATATGTAACGACATCTAACATCTACCAATCCGCACTGGGCCCGCGTGGTGGATTATGGCCCATTCCCTGTCTCAGAGAGGAGGCCTGTGTCCCAGCAGTGCGAGCATTATAGGCTGATGATGATGATGATGATGATGATGATGTAGTTAATAATCTGGATGAACAAATGGGATACCTTTTATCCGCGCATTACGTTCCTGTGTCATACTATTCGAGTACCAAGCAAGCGAAGCTGTGAGCAGAAGTTAGCTAAGCAATATTTGAAGAACGTTTCGTTTGACCTATGTGTCCAAGATCGACGAACTTATATTTTTCTGAATCGATAAAGACGTCTGTGAAAATTGGCCGTCCTGAGTGACCTTTTATTGTAGTTTAGGTTACAATCTTTATTGCCCAAAGGTGGCGCAGTAATTTATTTAAATGGACATCGGTCTCTGTAAAATATTGGCGTAGAACGATAAGATTTTTAATATCGAAAGTACTATCGTGCCTCGTGGTTCATGTTGTTTTTTTGGAATGTAGAAATGAAAACAAATAAGGCGAGTATCGGTTGAGATTTATAGACTGAGACTCAGAGATTTGTTCCAGCTATTCGTAGTGTTATGATTACGAGAAAGAACAATACACAATGTTCCAATAATATAATGCATATTTTTTCTCATTCAACATACTTATTAATTTTTTTCTTATAAAATAAATAGCACTACGTAATAAACAACATACTAAATTATTTCTTTATAAAATAAATAGCACTGCGATCCGGCTTAGCACCGGTATGGTAGCAGAGTCAAGCTCTCAGTTGGCAAGATTTTCTCCGCCATCCTTAACAAATATCATTTAATTCAATAATCATTTTTTTTCTGATGAATCGCTACATCCGTCGGTGGAAACTGTATGAAATTCCGTTTTGTAGTTTTTGAGATTATCGCGTTTAGACAGACAGACGCGGCTGAGGAACTCTGTTTGTATTATGTAGTGACTTAGTAATGTATTATCTCACTCAAAATGCCACGTCACTGACATATAAATGAGTGAAACTTTTTGCTTTTTTTTCGTCCCATTACAGACTGTGCTTCAATTAACACGTTTGTGTTCTTTTAGTAGGTATTAGTGAGAGATGCCGTCAAAATCCATTGTTTGGCAGTTTGCCAAAATGCATCTCGTGTGGGTATATGTACAATGAGCAAAATAATTAGGTGTGCATGCGTCGTATGGGCAGTATTTTAACAGAAAATGCGTGCACTGAATTGTATTTGCAGGTTAAGTATCTCTCTGGCTATAGTTATGTTGGCCACTGAGGCCGGCCCTTAAAAAAGGTGGTAAGATGGCTTGGATTTCCAATGCGATGATTGGTCTTAGGTGGCGCTCGAAAAGAGTACTCCGAAAAATATGGGGTAGCCTTTGAAAAGCCGTGGGACATTAATGGCTAGGAAACTCTTTTGCCGTGTGTACCAGTAGGTAAAACAAAACTCTGGACTGAATGGAATCATAGTACTTCATGGTAGGCAATGTATGAGCGCGTAGTTTTGTCTAGACAGATGGATTACACTGATTAAATTATATGGGCACCTATACACACAATTTATTTTACGAATAACTTACAGTGGTTTGGGAATAATGTTTTTTTTTTATTTATTAATCATCAAATGAGTTCTCTAGCCTCGGGTAGACTGTCAATCCCTTTTATACTAAAAATCTCCTAATTCGTCCCGCGACCCAAAAACAAATCCCGCGGTTATAAGTACTTTTTCTTAGGTTTACACTGTCACTGTTATGTACAATAACAAACGCGTAAAGGTTGGTCCATTAATTAATTTTTTGTACATTTATAAATAGTTTGCTTACTTTTACTTCTTTTTAATCTTCTAAATAGACGTAAGACGGATTGAGGTATTTTGAAGAAGACCGTAACTGGGTTATGATGTGAGTGACTTCTTAAAGCGTCTTTGACTCATTATAAAGCAAACTTTTGAGTAACAACACGGAATTATTGACGTATGTATTCAAATGATATGCATTGGTTATATCTACAGGACATGTAGCAATCTATGAAACGTGCATGGGAAATTCCATGAGCACTAATTGCATGATATTGAAAATTATGATAAAAACGGTATTTTCATGTTATTAATTTTGTATTCTAGTACACCTGAGTACGTAATGAGTCAACAGATAACTGAAGATTGATTTTGCTTCCAATCATACAAACTGACTTATGAAAAATGTTGTGGAAACCTGTCAATATTGATACAAAAACGCCACACAGTTTCTTCCACATTTATAGTTCGGTTATTTTGCCAAGGGATCATAGTTTTTTTTTACGTGTTAAAATGGTCAAATGGGTCCTCCCACCCCGAGTAGGGCGGGAGGGACTGTCAGACTTGTACTGACTAAAATCTACGGTGTCGTTCAATAGGTTTAGGGTCCGCTCGCCCCTTGGATCTTGCCCCTTATGATTAAAATGACCGACTCGCCCCCTTCACTTTTAGATACGCTGACTCGCCCCCGATTGTTAATAAGTTAAAAGTACTGTAAGCAACACATGTTTTTAAATATTTAAATAAATGTTGTTTGCTTACAACTTCGAGCGTCTATTTCCATTTCTCCCTACTGGCTTTAACACCAGTGAGGCGAGGCTATTAGAAGCTAACAAAAAGTATTAGGCTAGCAAGAGTTCAAGGTAGTCTGTATTTAAATAATTCTAAAGTTTACCTGAAACTGCCTTGTTCTTTGACTATCCAACAAAAGTACTAGGCTAACATAAATACAAAGTGGTAGTCATATTTTTGGGTAGATATAAAGATTACCTGAAATTGTCGTGTGCAACATTAACCAGTAAAAGTACTAGGCTAGCATAGGCCCAAACCGGTATGTATTTATATAATTCTGGGTAGGTAGTTTATTAGTTGAATGTTTTTTTTTTAATCATGAACTGGGTCCGGTTTGGCTAAGGTTAGGTTAGGTTCGGAATCGACCCAGAAATATTAAAAAAAAATACCATTTTGAACTTCTGCTAGCCTAGTACTTTTGCTGGTAAGTGAATGAACAAGATAATTTCAGGTAATCGACCCAGAAATATTTAAATAAATAACGCTTTGAACACATGATAGCCTAGTACTTCTGGTAGTAAGTCAATGAACAAGACAATTTCAGGTAATTTTTCAACTTTGAACTTATGTTTGCTTAGCACTATTGCTGATTACAGCCATTGCCTACTTGTCCTTATTTTCGCGATATCTTTAGTTTTTTTTGCGAAAATGTGGTCTCACAAATTGTCTTACGACGTAATACAACTCTCTCAACAGGTAGCACAAACCATCAAACAATCACAAGTATCACGACGAGTTTGTGAGATTACAAATATAGTTGACTAAAGTAATCAAACGTAGTGTTATTCTTACTGTAAGCATTTTTCTGTCTGACTGCACCTTTCTTGGTTAAATTTCAATGGAAATGCCGCAAGGGGCGAGTGGGTACACCAAAATAATTATTTTAATGTCAATTTTCAACTCGCCCCTTCATAAGGGGCGAATGGGTACACCAAAATAAATAAATACGGGGCGAGTCGGTCATTTTAATCATAAGGGGCAAGATCCAAGGGGCGAGCGGACCCTACACCGTTCAATAGCCCTTTATATAAGTTCCGGGGTCACGGTGATGGAATAAGTCCCGCGATAAAGGGATCATAATGCTACGGGGATAAAAGGCATACTGTATTAAACCAGCATAGTACAAACTATCCATGTGCTAAATTCTATCAGCCTTCATTGTATTATGGAGGAACATAAACGCGGTCATTCTCACAAGCATTCATAATTTAAGATAGAAGTGAATAAAAAAATATCTTGTGTAAGATACATTTAGGGATATTACTCTGTTTTTTTTCTTAATGGAAAAGAAATTTAACTGTTTTATATTCTAAATCCAGGTATATCATTAAATGAAGAATCTAAAATACATATAAAATGGAGAAAAAGTCAAAATAATAATCAACGATAGCAACAAAAGGTTTTGATTTTTCAAAGTGATCGCTAACTTTTTTTGTTATGTATGTATATCAAGATACCCCCCCCATATTTGGGTGTGGTCTTTAAATATCATTAGTGTCCCTCTGTCCCCTCTTTCTTCCACGAACTCAAGCGTAACCGTTATTCGCCGTGACTAAGTAAAATATGTGATTTATTCTGACTGTTATTTAGCACAATATTCATTTATACACGTGGCGGAAACCTTGAAAATAGTGGCCGGGAAGCCAATAAAGTAACAATATAAACACTGTTGGTAGTAATTTTATACATATAGGGACTGATTAAATTCAGGGTAGGCTACCTGGCTCATAAGTTTCGCCAGGTTTAAAGGGTATCGTGACATTGAATCGTTTCATATGAATTTATGTAATCCAGAAATTGAATTCGGATACGAAATTGGTAATTTTCGTGAATGTATACGAGTCTATATTTATTGGCCTTGTTGATATGAACACGTTTGTCGACCATAGGGTTCCAGATTTTAATTAGCATCGTGTAATGGATCTATGGGTGGTTTGTACGCTACACAGAGGTTGGAACTGTGCCCATTTTTGGCTCAAAAGATCTTGCTTGACATTATTGTCTCTGGAGAAACGTCTTGCTTTATAGGGCGTAATAAAGTTTAACATCAAAATATTTCTGCTTATTAAGGGCTGATTTCTCAATAGTCAGATAACATTTATCTGAGGAATAAAAATGTCGGTTTGACAGCTTATCTATAGAAAACGTCAAACCGCTATTTTTAATCCCCAGATAAGCCTTAAGTTAAATAACTTAACTTGAAGCGGGTCTGTCTAGTTAAGTTACCGTGACCCTAAATCAGAAAAGGCAATTGAAGGAATATTTATGCTCTTTTTTTACGAAATGCTCGACAGCAAAAATAAGAAATATTTTAACATGCGGACACCTTTCTTTGTAGTCGGATATTCTCGAAGCAACCTAACTGCTGGGTGTATTTTGATAAATGGGGAGTCTATTGATTTGTCTAGGTCATTAGTTCAGTAGGCGGAGGTTACGTCTCAATAGTAAATGTTCATATTCAGTTTGCATTAGTAGTCTCCTTCTGCATGAAATGATTTTGAATACAATTAGATTAACAGTTGTTGTTCATGATAAATTGTTTTTCTCATTAATATTAGTACTATTTTTTACCCATGGTGATAGGCGACTGGGCATCTCCTAGTTGTAATGTCCTTTTGTGCCTTTATTGTCTTCTGTTTGACTTGGAGGAAAGTAGAAAGTAGTAGTTTTTTCCTACTATTTAACAATTTTTTAATGATTTAAAAAATATTGATGTTGTCAAATAGCCAGTTGTGAAAGTTACATTGATACGTGAAGATGGAATTGTAATTAATTTTTACCCGTACAGCTGAAGTGATAAGACCGATAATATCGACACTATTTAAGTCGTTCGACAGTTTCATGCGTCATTAAGCTTTGTGAGTGTTGCATGGAAAAGACCTTTACGTCAACCCGTTCGACGTTGTAAAACGTACCTAATAACCTATAAGGCAGCTTTCACATTTGGGCGACAGTCGCTGCTTATGCGCGGCTGTTCATATAAAATGTGAAGGAATATGCTTCTGCCGCGCTACCGTCGCGTTGCTAACGTCCTAATGTGAAAGCGGCCGAACATAAAATAAATTTGCTACATAAAAGGCATATTGAGGAACAGTTTGGATTGTTAGTCAAGAGTCTGACAGGTCGTTCCACTCCATCCAGGTATATCCTACCAGGGTGAAGTGGAATTTAATGATGTTTTTTGTATGAAAAAAAAGTTTAAATTAAATAATGTTTAAAGATTTTTTGACTGCCTGACTTTAACAAGATGGCTAACGATGAGGTCCTTCCTGAGATAGATCACCATGCTGGTTTTTTTTTGCATTTTAATGAGCCCTTTACAGTAACAACAATATGTAGGCGTATATTAATATTTGTTCCGTAAGAGAATCAAACCCATGACGCGCACATCGAAGTAGCATAGTGTGCCAAGCCACCAAGAACACCCATAGATACTTATGGTTTTATTAAATATTTATCTTCTTCTCCGTACATGGATAGAATGTTTACGGATGACTGAGTTCAAGTTAAAAATACTTTTTTATTATGGCAATGATATTACGTAGGGAAGTCGTATTCACAGATACATTTTTTACGAACAATATCGACCATCGTATAACGTAATTTTTATAAGCAATAAAAACGTTTACATTTACTTTATGTGAAATGAATGAGACGAAAACTATTTTTAGTACAGAAATGTTTTTGTTCGACTGGGTTTTAAACTCAAGAACTTCATGTACTTTTATTATTGTACTGATATAGTGCTTCGCCAGCGTTTATCTCGCAAATTATGTCTTTGATAAGTATTCATGTACACACGGCTACACATTAAGCTATACAATACCAGTATAAGCCGACCATTGAGTGTTCGGAAAGATCATGTAAAGCGAGACCATGATAAACTAGTTTTGTATAGCTTGATGTGTAGCCGTGTGTACGTGATACGAGATCTGTACAGCCAAGCTTACTGCTGACTAGTTTGTGCCAGCGGTTTCACCCGCTAGTATTTGATAACTATCCCATGGGAAAATCGGGATAAAAAGTATGTGATGTGTTTATCTAGATTATAAACTATCTGTGTACCAAATTGTTTACAAATCCGTTCAGTATTTTTTGTGTGAAGAAGTAACAAACATCCAAACAAACTTTCACGTGTATAATATTACTAGGATGTTTTATCTATAGCACAAAAAAAAAATTGGATCGTCTAACATTTCATTATCATGATTTTCCGCTAAACATAACTTAATGCTATAACCATCACACAAATCCGGACTCAAGACTGCTTGTAAAAATACTGAACAAGTAAAATCGAGTTAATTGTTGTCAAGTATTGTATACGCTTCAAGTGGAGTTGGGCAGGCCGTCTGGCTAGACGCAGAGATGGCAGATGGAGCAAGGTTTTGATCGAATGGTGGCCAAGGTTCGGCCAAAGAAACCAAGGCCGCCCTAAAGCTCGGGTTGACGATATCGTCAAAATTGCGGGGAATAAATGAAAGCGAAACGCGCAGAACCGACGAATATGGCAAAAAAGGGGGTTGCCTATAGCCAGCAGTGGGTGATCACCGATTGTAATCCCCGATTGTATACGGCTATCCCTTTAAAACAGAAAGATTATAAGTGCCATTAAAAACAAATAGCCTACATATAATAAAAACAGCGTAATTTACATAAACAGTCAAATAAACGAGCGTCTCAAAAACCTTGGCTATTAAGGCGCAGCTGAATTGTGTTTGTAGCATAATAGCTATTTACCAGACACTTTGTATTGATTGTGACTCAAAAGCTTTGTGTGAAACCTTATTTTCCTGTTATCTACGTGTATAACCGTGTTGGATCATATAATGTTTCTGAACACAATATTGCGAACTAAATACCCAGTTGTTTTTATTGTATTACTTTATGGTACTCGTATATCCCACTAGGTGGACCGACGAAATCGTGAGGGTCGCGGGCAACCGATGGTTGCAAGTGGCGAATTGTTGTTCGGCGTGGCGGTCTAAGGGGGAGGCCTATGTATGTTCAGTAGTGGACGTCTTCCGGCTGATGATGATGATGATGGTATCTGGCTAATAAAGTATTGATAAACTCTTTTCAGATAATAATTAACGCTTATTCCATGATACCAGGATGAATTATTGTTTAATTCGACGTTTACTAAGGTTGGTTGAGTGGTATATATCCATCGTGATACTGTCAATTGTGACGAGATCAGTGGTATACAGGGTGAATTTTTCAACTGGGCGTGGATGGCTACTTTCGAAACTATGAGGAATATCGAAAAACGTTGAAAGGAGTCTCGAGGCCGATTTTGACGAAACCTAAAACTGCATCATTGGATTTTAGAAAAATCAAAAATCCTGGTCAGGAATCGAACCCGCTGATTTTGGAAAAAAAATCACACCCTGTATTATCGCACCGTTCGATAGTGTTGCTAATAAGGATAAAATTCTGGGAAGTAATCATATACGGCAAACTTAAGGAAAACATATAATTACAAAAAAACTGATTTATCTTCAAAGCAAAGATTGTATTTGAAACATAAGTCACCTTTTCTTAAAATAATGCTATTTTTAGTTCAACTCAATAATGTCGTATTGCTAAGTACAGTGGGATTGTTGAAACGTCAAATCCAGTGAGACAATGAAATTTTATAATTTCGAATAAATTATGGCTCAGTAGATGTAAAGTAATATGGAAAAATAGCAATTTCATAAAAATCAGCCATTTCCTTAAGTTTGCCGTATATGATTACTTCCCAGATTTTGATCCTTATTAGCAACACTATCGAACGGTGTAAAAATACAGGGTGTGATTTTTTTTCCAAAATCAGCGGGTTCGATTCCTGGCCAGGATTTTTGATTTTCCTAAAATCCAATGATGCAGTTTTAGTTTTCGTCAAAATCGGTCTCGAGACTCTTTTCAACGTTTTTCGATATTCCTCATAGTATCGAAAGTAGCCATCCACGCCCAGTTGAAAAATTCACCCTGTATATCCATCGTGATACTGTCAATTGTGACGAGATTGAGCAGAGGACATTGTTGTCAACGGGGGTACACCCTAGATGACACTGGCATAGGAACGTGGAGCTTGGCACAAGCGCCTAGACTCCACAGCTGAAACCGTGCTGTGTAGATGGTGATACTTGTATACTTTGGTATCACTTGTTGACATAAATTTTCATTTGGCATAACGTTGGCATAACTTTGGCATACCTTTCGTATAACTTTAGCATAACTTTGGCATAACTTTGGCATAACATTGGCATAACTTTGGCATAACTTTGGCGTAACTTTGGCATAACTTTGGCATATAAATATTTATTTATGATATTACCGTGAGATGTGAGCCGCGTGTTGATCCTCGCGGTGATAGCGCGCGCTGCTTCGGTGGAATCGGGCGCTCGCTGCTGGTGCAGCCGCAATCGCTCGAACAGACAGTCGGCCGCTGCCTCGTCCGCCATGCGAAACGCTGCACAAATAATGATCAGTTAAAAGAAAGAAATATAATCAAAATAGTGAAGGAGTGCTTTGATTTTTTGAAATCCCTCCATAGTGTATCTAGACAACTTATGGTGGCCTGCGGCCGTATTGCAACGTCTTAAAACCAGTTGCTCATATTGATCCGGCTCAGTATAATATTACTTTATGGACTGACTTTGAAAAGTTATACGAATCCTCTTTTAACATTCTCGTTCAATTACGAATGCACTGGAAAACTAGTATTTTTTGAGAGCCACGTATTGACTTCCACAACTCAGTAACTAAGTAATACGAAAACCCTTGGTAATACTGACTTCTAGATTTTTAAGCTTATGACAGAGATTAACGACTGTCAAAGATCTACAAATGAATGCGTTACGTCATGTTGAGTTTTCCGAGGCACTAAGGCTACTATATGGTCACCCATCCACAGACCAACCTCGGCAACGGCGACTTAACCGTAAAGATCGATCTGTGCTGCAGTTATTATAAAGCCATGAGCTCCTCGCTAGCCAGTAGCACTGACCTGCTGATGTGCGCTTTGAACTCATTCTATTGGGGCTAACGTGCGAATTAGAGCATATTGAACTCTATGGATCGATTTGAGGGTAGCTAATGGACTGATGAGTTTTGTTTCTGGTATGAGGTATAATTTGTCATGGTAAGTCGGTGAATGAGTGAAGTTATGTTGACATGGTCATTGGAGTCACAAGGGGCGGAAATCACCAACTTACATAATTGATATGATTAAATTTTTAAGCATGTGATTTTCGTCCTATTCTAACTTTTTATTATTTTACTAGCTGACCGTGCCCACTTCGTTGGGCGGTAAAATACGTATGATATCTTTATATTTTTATAGCTTATAGCACTAACGAATAATGTAGCTTTCTACCAGTGAAACAATTTTTATAATTTATGCATTACTTCTGGCGACCCTTAAACCCTTAGCCCTTGTAGTTTCTGAGATTTCATGAGTTTGTGAGTGAGTGACATTTTGCATTTATACATACAAATAGATAGATAAATGGAAATTCGCAAAAAAAAAATTTGGTATTTTCATACAAAATGAGAAATTGATCGAGCCCATCAGTATGAAAAACCAAATTCTTTATTTGCGAATTTCCAAAAGTCTTAGAACAAACATTGTTCAGTAGCATGGGCTGAGTTACCCAACGAGAGCTTTTGCGCTTTTAACATAACGCGTTGTATATGTGACTGCGACTAACATAAGTTGTGTGTTGTTGTAGATAACAAAAGCAAGGCTCTAGTGATGCTGTGTACTTGAAAAATACAATGCAACTAGCTCAAGGTCGATTCGCTGCTTCGGAAGCTAGATGTTCGTTAAAGCAGAAATTTATTAGAGAGATAGTTTTAGATACGAGACGAAAACATAACATGAAGGCAACACATGTTTATTATTAGATCATAAACGGTAATTGATCGTTAATTATATCATTAGAGAGTTCTAGAATGAGTTGTAGCTTGTATCCAGTAATAACAGTGCATTGGTCAGAGGAATTTACTTCGATTCAAATGTGTTATTGGAATCGGATGCGAGGGAGTGCATCAAGCGTAAACAAACAAATTGGGGACAAAAGGAATGAGCGAACCAATGAATTTCTGTATTTGTTGGCAACTCCACACAATTATTTTGAAGAGGTGTACAACAAATCACAGTTAGCAATTAAACAGAACGTCTGAGTAACGTTAAAAGTTGTCAGTTTTCATGTTATACTGTCTTCTTCTCCTTTGGATTTTGCAGTATCTTGTCTTAAGAAATGAAATCAAAACAGTGCCTGTAAATAAAGAAACAAAAAACACTTTCTCCTTTTTTTATTCCAACAAACATGATTTAAAAACCGTAACAAATGTTTGGCACACGTTTGCATCAGCGTGTTTTTGCATGAACAGCTGTTAATCACTGGCTTTTGTTTAAAACGATTTATCGCTCTTGGTAACGTGTGAACGCAGTTACTTGATTACTGAACGTGTTATTAAGGACGATAGCTATCTAAACACACTCAGCCATTACTAAGGTTACATATTGCAAAGTTATACTGCCCTATGACTGTCTAATTGATAATATTGATGTGCAGCTTAATTAAAATGTACGAACCATCGACACGAGCTCTTAAGAACGGTTTACAGCAAACAAAAATCGACACTGTCATGAATGTAGTCTAGGCCGAACATAACAATGTTTGTGTTGACATTCTCTGAAAACATGTGGTTTTACCAAATGTTATGTTGAGGGATGACTTGAAACAATGAGAGTGATTACTATCAACGTACGTGAATGCGTGTTGTCCCTGCTGTTGTCAAATTTGACGATTTATTTGTAAATAAACAGTGTGTGGTGTGCGAGCGTCGGGTGCTGAGCTGTTTGCTCCGCGGCGGGTGCCGGCCGACTGACGGCCGAACTATTGGGAAGGAAAATCGGGGAGGCGCGGGGCGGTCGCGCTTCTGACTGGGAAATATTTTTCCTCTACGCACTCATTAATTATAAACCCCTTTTTGATATCATCGATGTTAGGCAGCCATTATTAATTTGCTTGATGATAGATTAATGGCATACCAATTTATTTACTACCGTAACTACAAATGAGCATTGTTTCAATCAGATGCTTGGCGATCATTAATGAGGTTATTAAAATGTATAGATATTTAATCTAATCTAATTAAATTGGTTATTTGTTGTCATATTTTATGTGCTATGAGAGGTTTTCTTGGTAATAATATCTAATACAAATATTTTCGGTATTATGTTTACGTCCAATTGTCGGAAAATTAAGTATTGTTACGTTGTCCTCAAGTTATTATTGACAGTGGAAATAGAACAGCTCAAGTCTTTCTAAAAATAGAAAATTAATAGAATAATTTCAAAAAACACAAGCTTATTTCTGAGTACTGATGAATTCGGAATCGACATTAAAACGGTATCTAAGTGCAAACTATGTCTGTAATATAAAATAAAATACTTACTTTTTCTTTTGGGCTTAGGAGTTTCCGGACTTTGTGCAGTAGTATCAGGTGCTAACACACAAAAATAATAAAATATGTATGAGTTTATAGTAAAAAATATATAACAAAAGTTTAAAACATGCTCGCTTCAAATGACATAAGTAAATTATTACAATTTTATTCTTACCTGACATTTCTCATTCATTACAGAAAACTTTGGGGTAGATTATAATCAGCGTTAACTTTTACGTACAAACATTGCGTTTCATTTGTGATTTGAATAATCTTTTATAGTTTTTGAATCAAATCGGGATTTTTTGACAGTTTATAACCTTAAAAATGTAGACAAGGAGCCTTATTGCTTTTCATTGAAATTTATGTTTTCTTACCAGCCAGTGTTTGACCAAAAAGTTTTAAATACTTTTTATACCAAGTAGGTTTGACATTATGTCGTTCTTGTATCTAGAATTGATAAAATAATTACCTCTTTAGATTCTAAATAAGACTTCGATATCTAATAAAATAAAATATATTTTCACCTAGATTTTGAGTAAATAAGTTACAAAATTGTGAACTTGCTTGTAATATATTTTTTGATAATTTATTTTGCAAATTATTTTTAAATGAATTCCAATTTGTCTAAAATTGCATCGATAAAATACACATGCGTGAGAGTACACGTTTGGTTACTTAGAAAATATCAGTGAGAGATTATCTTTAGGCCAGTGAATGATATTAAATGTCAACTTGATTGATATCTGTAACGAGTACGCTCGTCACTAACTTCTGCTTCGGACGGGCTGCACCATTTATTGCTTTGATGGTCAAAGCTTGACACCCAAGCGTTTCTTCCTTTCCAATAACACACAGGAACCTCCCAAAACATGTCCTCAGAGAGATGCGTCAGGCGGAAGGTAAGGACGCCGTGGCACCTCTCCAGCTACTCCTCAAGGAGGGGTCTTAACGCAGCGGCAGCGGCATTGCGGCATGCCCGATGGGATGAATTATGTTGGAACGAGCCCTTTTTACCCCCGACGGAAAAAGAGGGGTGTTATAAGTTTGACGTGTCTGTCTGTCTGTCTGTCTATCTGTCCTATAAAAAGTATAAAATAAAAAGTAAATTAAAAATTTAAAAAACCCCTGACACAAAAACCAAGTTCCCTTTAAAAAGTTAAAAATACGTCGCGTTGGGGGGTTTGCAAAAACCTGGAGATGATAAATAATTTGGAGCAGTCCCCCAACGCGACGTATTATTATTATTTATTACTTTTTAAAGGGAACTTGGTTTTTGTTGAACCTGCCGAGCATAGTCGCACGGACGAGGGACTGACAAACTTTATGAACATTTTATATGCAAGTCGTCTTGCCGCGGGCACGCCGCAATAGCGGCGGTAAGACCCCTCTTTGAGGAGTGGTTGGAGAGACGTCACGGCGTCCTTACCTACCACATGACACAGGTCCTCACCGGACACGGAAGTTTCGGGAGGTACCTGTGTCTGATGGGAAAGGAGGAAACGTCTGGGTGTCACCACCAAGATCGCCCGGAGGACACAGTAGAGCCGACACCGACGTGTCCTCACGGCGGCGATAGGCGGAGACCTCTCGCGCCCGGCATTGGTTTCGGCCATGCTGCGGAGCGAGACGGAGTGCGAAGCGGTCGCCACCTTCTGCGAAGCAGTAATGCTCGTGAAGGAGGTGGCGGGCCGCGAGAGAGAGAGGACAGCGTCCTCCCTCCACCCTAACCACAGTGGTAAACGCCCACGGCGTCGGACGTCGGCAGATGAACTCCGGCCACCGTAGGCGCGGGCATGCGGACAGCGAGTCGGCAACTCGTTGTCCGACCATGAACCATGCCCGGGTCGACGGCGCGTCGTGTTCCACGCGCGCCTTAAAGAGCTGTCAGCAAAAATGACGGGGCCCCCTCACAGAGGGCCAAAGCCTGCCGGGGTCGCGGGACTTATTTCCATTACCGTGACCCCGGAACATAAAGGGCTATTGAAGGACACCGTGGATTTTAGTCAGTACAAGTCTGGCAGTCCCTCCCGCCCTGCCCTGGGTGGGACTCATTTGAAGATTTTACCATGCAAAAAAAAAAAAGTCCTCTTGCCGACATAATCGCGACGGGTACCATTTGCTTGTCGTCTACACGTGTACGAGATACGAGTGATGGAATCGTGAGGTTTGGATCTGTGTGTCAGCTTCGGGACGGGCCTGACACGATCTAGCATAAATGTTTACGGATTTTAGAAAAAGGAAAGAATAGAAATAGTTTTATTATTGTTAATTCTATACCAATGGATAATAACATGAATAAACAGATCAAGAAGCGTTAGCAAGATAAATATGAACAAAAAACAATAGTGGTGTTTTTAACCGAATTTATTGTTTTCCAACAATATTTTCTCGTTTAGAAACATATTGTGACTGGGTCATAAGTACCTAGATAATGAATGGTCTCCAGTGTTTAGTTATGTCATAGCTTGCTTGGACGCAAAGGGTCCTACGTTGATTTAATATTTTTTTTTATTCTTTCGCGGAGTGGCTGGCAGATATTTCTTGAAATAAATTAGCAGTACCTTTGAACTATATGCATCAAGTATTATATGTATTTTCCTGTGAAATTTACGGTGTTAACATAAATAGTACAATATTATAAATAAATTCTATACTTTTAAATGTCGTTATTCGAGAGTACTGTCGTGATATTTTATGTAATGCTGCATGTTTCATGTGTGTCTTCTCATATATTCACTGTGCCTGATGAAGTTGCAGCTGTTGAAGAATTCGTAAAGGTTTGACCCTTTCAATATTTTTTTGTCAGTTTCGATATAGCATGTAAGGAAAATGGCACCGAACTTTATTTTTAAGAATTAACAAAGCGAAGCTGCCGATGATCTATACGATTTCCTAGTTTAAATAATGTAAAATTATCATAATAATTATAAAAAAGGTACGCAGTTTGACTCGTATCTAAAGATAACATTCGTCATAATTTTGAGAAGGGCTATTTTGAGGATTACACTCTTTGCGAAGTCCTCATTCTGTGTCAAACCCTTTAGGTGATTTCAGACGCTGTGCTATAAAGTATAGCAAAAACGGACTTAATGCTAAAAAACCTAATAATAATATATAGTACAGTACACTGTGAACGTGTCCATAACAATGTATGGAGCGCGATATTTTTGTGCTTTGAGCTATTTACTATTATGCTATTATATTATAGCGTAGTTAGAAATCAGCTTTATGAGGTAATGATTTACACATGTTAAATCTTTGGGATGTGGTCTAATACAATATTGATAGTTGCTTTGGGTGAACTTTTACCGACAACGTTGTATTTCTTTCCCATTCAGGTCGATAATTTCTATTACAACACTATCCCAGCATTTGTTGAACATGGTCATAAGGATAACTACGACGGAAGATATAAAAAAGCCAGAGAGAAGAGAAACACGGGTAAAGTTTGGTCTGCATTATAATTTTTTTTCGGGACCACTGTCGAATTGTCCATCCCACCGCACTATTCCATAATTATGCATTTAAGCAAACCCCATCGTATACAAGGCGACGCAAGTCTCCCATACCTTACGACTTTGGTATCCAGGTGACTATCGCAGCACAAATCCGTAGATGTTCCTACACAGGCACGTGTCAATAATGGGTACCAAAGTTGTGAGGCATGGGAGTTTTGCGTCGCGATGTGTAAGAAGGGGCCAAAAGCTAGAATCAATAGTGGTGTCCACCTTATAAACACCCGGAGAATAAACTTCACTGTCTTGGGTTCTGGAAAGAAATAAAACAGAAAACAATAGCGGAGGAATAGGAAAATACCGAATTTCCACTTCATCCAAAGGCCAAAATCATTCATGAACCATTATGAATTTTTAATTTTACTTTATTCTAGTCATTTTTGTAAATATTTCCGTATTGATTTTAGTTTTTAAATGTCAATATATGAATTGTGTGTACATAATTAAATCTATCTAGTAATGGACCATTATAAAATTTTAAACTCACAATATTTGAATGCATGTGGCATTTGGATTGTGATTTGTGGCAAATATTGAGAGTAGATAGTCGCCGACACCAAAGCTACCAGTTGCATACATTACGTTACCTTTAATACTAAGTGTAGACTGATTTATTTATCAGATGGAAGTATAAGTAAGGCTTCAGGTAAGCTGATTCTCGAGCTAGACTCGTGGTTTTGTGTTTGAGAAATGAATAATATTTAACACAACAATACAATAATACACTGTCGTCTTAAATACATTTGGTTATTTATTTAGTACTCAACATTCAGCCATGTTGTTTTATATCGGTCTGTTGTTTTATGATACTAATTTTGCGTGTGTCATCACCCGAGTAGAAGTTGAGAATAATACCACGTGAAAGTTATACCTGGAAAAAAAAGCTGATAATACTCATATAATATCGTGATGTAATGTTATTAATGCATTCGTACACGTTCATTCATTCGAAAGAACATTACTATTTTTATTAACTCTCAATATAATAATAGTTCACCGACATATTGGGCAGCTTATAATATGTGTGCAAATTAACAGGTGTTGACTTTTTTGCAGGTAATATGGCAGCTGCAGCTAAGCTGCCCATGACCAGACTGTGGCGTCTCACAATATTACTATTTAGAAATATGTTTTCTACGGAACCTATTGACGGGGACCCACCATTAAATCCTCCTAAAGCTGCACAAAGTACCGCGATGATGTTGCGAAAAGGCTTAGATATATTGAAAGGCAAAGAGAAAACAGATCAGAAACCGAAGTTTTAAATGTTTGTAGATATATAAAAAAGCTAGATTAAAATATAAAGTATGTTTGGTTACCGGTAAACGATATCTTGTAATCATGTCTATCGGTACATATAGTATCTACCTCAAAGATTCGTGGCAGCCATTTAAGTTTTTTATATGGCAGAAAACTATGCGTATTAATAATTATGCTAATTTCTTGGCATATTACTTACATGTTCGTCGATAATGCTAGCCCATCTTATAAAACCTCTTTAAAAAGTATAAAATAAACTTTGAAACAAATATAATTGAAGCCTGAATAATGTATTAAATTAGACAATTTGATAGTTTTGCCAAAAGATTTTAAGAAATTATTGTTTGATATTGGTTTTATTAAAAATGTAAATATTAAGCTAAGTAATTTGTTTTACTTAGAAATTGGATTAACCGTAGATATTACTTTTTGCCGCATAGTTTTGCACTTTTTACGTTATTGTTGCAGATTTATTCGTTTGATGCTGCTTATTTGAATGTTTAACTCATTTATTTTATGTTGCATTTAATCTGGTCTCTGTCTTACTTAAGTATATATTTTGACAAGTTGTAGATGATCGAAATAGTCTAGCTAGATACTATTTTTAAAATTAATGTTTTCAGAAGATATAATCAGCACCTACGTAGCTAGAAGAGACAGTAACTAATATCAAAATGATCTGGACTGTTTTAATGTAATAAATAAATCGGAATTTAATTAAAATAATAAGTAAATTATTTGATATTATAAATTTGTACAAAACTGGTATTTATCATAAAATTATACTGTGTTAAATAAGTAATAAATGATAGAATAATAATGATATGAGATATAATGAACGATAAATAAATAAAAAACCCCATTGTTTTTTCTTTCTTTCTTTCATTAATAGAAAAATTAAATAATCCATCAATTGATTTTAAAAAGTTCATTTTATTTCAAATAAAAAAAAGCGTTACTGCAAGTTTTACTTCGCGTACTCGCTCTAGCGTCTTAAATATCGTGAGGATCCGAATATTTCGAGTAGGTACATCAAATAATAATATGCATGTCGTATCTAGTTGACTTTCTTTCTTCGCTGTGGGCGGGGTTCCACTTAATGTATAAAAGGCTCGTCAGGAGATCAATGTGAGTATTACTAAGAACACTTTTGTGCCTCCGATATGAAGGTACGTGCATAACCTTGGAATTATTATAAATATATATCAAGTGACAAGAAGTGACTTTGTGATAATTCGACTTGTGGATTTCGAGTGGATTCATTTAGTGATTGGTTTTTTTTTAAGAATTATAATTGGTATAACTTGTTGGAATATGCGGAACTATTTATATTTCGTCTGTGTTTTGTTTTTATTTTCCCGCGAAGGTATACCAAATTGGCACCCGCTGAAATAGCACCTGAGCTAATGGCACCTTAACGATTCCATAAACGGCTCTTATCAAAATCCATAGGTGCCATGTGCCCAATGTGGAAAACCTCCGCTAAGTTGCTCTCGTTATGGTAATAAAGTATCCCACGGGATTTATTTATTGTATTCGGTGAAAAATAATAAGAAAAACAGGTCTTTACTACATACTTGCTACATGATTATGGTAACTATAAATAAATGTGCAAGGTGCAGCCTGTCACACCGTTCACCTATTTAGGTGCATCGCATTTGCGATTAAAAAAACGCAGGTGTAATCTTGAGCGGATTATTTTTAAAACTGGCCAAGAATTACACAATGCACTTTTCCATCTTGCACAGATCAGCATGTTATTTTAAGATAATGATAATATCTGTAATTTTCCTCTAATCTAAAGGCAAAGGTCTATTAGTTTTTGAATTATTAATTGAATAACTGTAAAAAAAACCAAACACATAAGGCCTGTTCGCCACAGAAATTGTTATGTATATCTTAAATTTTAAAATCCGGTCAACTAGTTTCGGAAGAAATTTTCTGTGAAGGGCGGAAAGACAGACACACGAGTGATCTTATAAGGGTTTTTTCATTTGCAATTAGGGACTAAAAACTCTTCTGCAGAGTCAAAGGCAGTAAAGCAAAGTTACAGAAAGATTTTTGTTTTGATTTCTAGCACGTCATGTTGTATTGTCACTCAAACTTCTTGTGTGTGAAAAGTTTCATTAGAACTGCTTAACTAATAACTATCGCAGTAAAAGATTTTGCTAATGCCTTATATTAAACAGTTTCAAAATCATTGCAGGTGTTAGTATTCACATTATTATGCGCGTACGCAAGCTGCGTGGCAGGCGGGGCGGTGTCCTGGCCTGGTGCCATCGCTGTTACCTCTCCAGTCTTAAAGACCATCGTTCCAGGAGAGACTAAGACCACCGCATACTCCACCACGCAGTACATTAATGCGGTAAGATCTGTTTTTTTTCCATAAATAACATCATTACTCCTGTTATTCCCTAAGGCCCTAAGGGACAGGTAGAGGTGAATTTAACACTGCCCGATCTGGGAACCGAACCCAGGATTTCCTAGTTAGTTAGTAGGCCAGGCAACGAGTTCCTGTAATTTTATATTTAACGGGCCACTGGTACCTATTGCGAAGTAGCACTATGTTTTCTTGGTCTATAAAAAATACAGAAAATGAAAATGAATTAAAGACTGTTTAAGAATCAACTTAGCTCAATATGTAATATTAATATTTGATTATTCAACAGGTACCAACATCATACGCATTCCCAGCCAACCACAGTTTGCATTCCACCAAGTGCCTCAAGTTAGCAGCTTCGCCTCTTTGCAGCCAGCGTACTACCAAGTCGCAGGACCATCGTACATCCCCGCGACCAACATCTTCTACCCTTCAGCACCTTCATTTGCTCCAGTACTTGGAGCTGGATTCCCAGCTGCTCCAGTCCCAGCTTATCCTAGTGCTCCTAGTAGTCCTGCTCCAGCATACCCTGAAGGATCACCAAGCTCCCCACCGAGTCAGGCCGGTGACGCTGACTCAGCCGTCGTAGACTCAGCAGACTATAATGCTGAGCAGCAAAGACAAGACAGCGCACAATCTCCAACCCCATCACCATCCCAGCCCCCAGCATCGGACCCCAATCAGCCAGCTGCTCCACAGTTCCCACCCTACCCACCCTCAAACACATTCCCCAATTTCCCTAATTTTCCTCAATTTCCACAAGGGTCTGGCCAGGCTCCCGCGTTCCCCCAATTTCCTCAAATCCCAGGCTTCCCACAAAATCCTTTCCCCCAGGGGCCTTCTTCACCCCCGCCAAGCTTCCCCTCAGGTAACAATGAGGACAAGAGTTTGAGTGACGAAGATACGATAGCTGTGGAGTCCGCCTAAACGTCAAATAAAAACTAAGTCAGCTGTTTTTTATTTTATTTAAATGAATACAAGAATAATCACTTTGTGATGATTACCATTCCTTACATTTTATGATACAAATTAATGCAAGTAAACTTTCTGCACTTTCAAAAAACAATAAACTTTATAAAACATCGTTTGATTTTATTGAACTTCACTAAATAAGGGTTTGTTTTTTTTTCGGACATTATAACAGCGAGCATAAAAGTTCTGAATAAAACCCATATAAAATACTTTGTTGACACCCATGAACCTAAAGCAGCTCTTTTGCAGCTACAAAAATGAAACTAAAGAAATTGACCACACTTTTTTTGACTGACGACCGAAACACAAATTTTTATGATAGTACATATTTCTTTTAAAAACTACACAGACTTAATTTTGTGATCCTTACATGCCATTAATCAGACTCAGACTGATCGACGTCACGTTCTTTTTATTTTTTCTATAGGTACTTTGGTAGCTATCATTTTAATTTGAAGGTAATCGTTTGCGATTAGTAAACTGATTGCTGCCATCGAACTAAACATTTAAACACACACTCACTTGTTTATCAATTTTAGTATTTTTGCTATATTTTATGTATCCGATGAAGGCGACGGGATGAGGAATTACTTAGTCAGCTCGCTTCGCTCGTTTCCTGTACATTCTAAATAAACAAAAAATACAAAAATGACGTCGTCGGAGCAATGCTTCGCTGTGCTCCTACTTCTGGATGGTTTTAAAAAACCAAATTGTGGTGCGCCAAGTAGATCGTACTTATAGCCTATAGCAATTTTTTGGTTAGGAAATGCCGGTTTCCTCACCATGTTCTCCCTTCACCGTTTTGAGACAGTGGCGATGAAATAAATTAAACAAAGTTATGCACCTGGTTTGGTTCGGACCCACTACCACTAAGATAGTTCTCGTAAGTCGCGGCATAACACTAAGCCACCACTGCGCTCGATTAATGCTATTGGCATTTGGCTTTCCTATTGTGTTGTGAGTCTGTCATACTTTAAAGAGATTTCTTAATGAAGATAATCAATTGTTTACTTCGTCGTATTGAAAAATAATAGACACATGCAACTATGCAGCTACAAAGTTAGTATCTATTAGATCGTGATGAGTAAAGGACATCTGTTTTAAAGCTAGAAATATTACTGTTAATTAAAATGTGTTTCCTTATTGTGTCATTATTGAACGTGATTATATTTGTTTTAAGTGTATGCTCTTTTACCCTTGCTGCGCCTTCAGAAAAAACAGAAGTCGCAGACGCCACACAGGTTTGTTTTTTTTTCTGACTTTCAAAAGGAACCTTTTATTATGTAACTTAATGAAACTCTGCCTTTTTGTGTTTTTGTTTTTTATTAAATTAGGTTTTATTTGTTTTTAGTTTAAGTTTACTTGTAAATGTATAGTTTTATTTTTTTTTTATTTAATTTTCTAGCTTTAGTTACCTATGTATATGTCTTAAATTAAAATAAGTATTCGCTATGAATCTTAAACTTAAAAAAAAACTTAATGAAATTCATTTTAATGTTTTTGGTTCTAGGATTATTATTACGACTTCTACGTGTATATTCTTCAAAGTACTGATACAGACTATATCGATGGTGGGCCGGTAAAAACCAGGGTGAAAAGAAATGGCGGCGGCGCTGGTACGGAATCTTTCACTTTTATTGATAGCATATAGTTATACTCACTTAACTCAGGGCATGTAGAATAATCAATGGCAGGTTAGTTAAAAAAGTGTCCTACTGTAAAAAATAACAGTTACAGAATCCAAACACCCTCTTAAAACACCACGCAGAACGATAATCCACCACTATTATCAAAAGTCGCGGGCAACCAATAGGTGCCGGCGACTCTCATCACAACGCGGTCTATCCACCAAGTTGGAGGCTTGTTTACGCTGAGCCTCTTTTGGTTCTTCGTTGTCACTAGAGAACTATTTTCCCATCGGTTAAAATTCTACTAGCGATGTGGCCTGGACACGCCGCAATCTCTGCGGTAAGACCCCTCTTTGAAGAATGGCTGGATAGGCGTCACGGAGTTCTGACCTACCGCATGACGCAGGTCCTCACCGAACACGGAAGTTTCGGGAGCTAACTGTGTCTGATAAGGAAGGAAGAAACGCCTGGTTGTTACCACTGCGATGATCGCTCGACTTATCTCATTACCGTGACCCCTGAACATAGAGGACTATTGAAGGACACCGTCGATTTTAGTCAGTATGAGTCTGACAGTGCCTCCCGCCCTGCCCGGGGTGGGAGGACACACTTGATGATTTTACCACGATGATTTTATAGCGATGTGGCCTGCCCATGGCCACTTTACCTTTCTAAATAGTTTTTTCGTAATAAATACAACGGAACTATTTTTGTTTAGGTAAATTCGCGGAGTCAGCGTCGATGGGACCGATGAAAGTGATACAACTCTTTTTATCATTTGTCAAAAATTTATTTACTGGAGAACCTATTGGTGGAGTACATCCCATGTCTCGTACTGTCCCAGGACCTGTTGTAAGACTAATTAAGAGCACACTGTTTGTTACTTTCTTCCCAACCCTGGCGGCCGATCATGGGGCGGAATAAGTTGAAAATATTTGTCTAAACATCAAAGAACTAAGTCAAGAAGTGTACACTTCTGGACATAAGAGAAATTTCGAAGATCAAATTCAAGAACTGCATTAGAACATGCTTTGTGCGGACGTTTATCAATTTACCGATAGATGGCAGCGTTGCCCAAATACATCGCTTTCTAAATTACAAAGAAAATTGTCAAAGGGACTCTCTACATACTTCTTGACTCGTCTCATTAATATCACTGCTGATTATTACTTTGCAAACACGGTTAATTTAACCGTGTTTTCATAGTAAATATATTCGTAGTGAACAAGTAAAGCCTTTTCTTCGCCAAAAACTCTCCACTAAAATGTTGAAAAAACGCTACCACACTGCCTTGGGGTCGCGGAACTGTGTAAAAAGTTAGCCGTGACCCTATAACGTAAAGGGCTATTTCGAATTTGTCAGTCCCTTCCGCTCCACCTTGGGCGGGAAGACAGCAATCAATCACTCTACCATGGCGCCAACCACGCGTCGCCATTTTATTACGATAGGAGATACAAAGTGAAATAAAACAAAGTAGTTACATAAATCCCATATTTTATTATTGCAACTAGAGACACGTTACCAAAACCCAGGACTACGTTCTACAAGCCATCTATCTAAATCTCTTTTAGTAGTGTTTCTTCCATCAAGACCCATGGAGAAGTAAAATGTGTATGGAAACCACTCTGTTTGGAATGTTACTGTGATGTTGTAGCCACCGATTCCTTCTATAAGTGGAGTCGTGAGACGATTGGGCATCGCCAGGCGAGCACACACTATTGTGCATTCAACGCCCGCAGATATCTATAACAATAATAATAATTAAGCGCATTATTTAACAACTGTGAAGAGGTACAAAATAAAACTTCAATAATACATTAAAAAATTGGCAGAGGTGTATCCTATAGATCACCCACATTTCACCAATTTTTTATTTCACCACCCCAATTACACTTATTTTACTGTTCCATACGTCTGTATGAAAAAATGGAACTCTTAAAAGATTATTCGTGTGTCCGTCTGTCAACCCTTCACAGTCAATATTCCTCCGAATCTACTTGGCTGATTAAGTTGGTTCAAGCAAGACTTTTTAACCTCAGAAGTAAAAACGACTTGCCAAAATAAAGGTTTATTTCTGTGTTAAAAATAAAATACACCTACTCAGTACAAGAAAGGTAGGAAGGTTTAATTAATTTATTATTGTAGTTTTTAATTGTCTTAATAAAATTACTCAGTACAAGAAACAAACCTTCAAGATGATGTTAACCTTGGCAGGAGGATCGGCATTCACTTCGAATCTTTCTGAGTAGAAAAATGAAGACTTTCTCTTCTGCACGGCTAAGTTTTTGTAGCAAAAGTTTCCCGTCAAGTAGGTACGTGCGCGCCAACCAGCCCTCTGCTTTTTTCTCTTCCTCAAAAATGCTTTGTTAATACCCATGCCTGAAATAAAAACCATTCAATGTAGGAATGACTGATGAAAGGTAAATTTGTACCAATACATGCCTAGCCGACACTTAATATCCATAGGTTGGGACCACGACTTCGATGGAGCTTGCATTTCTCGCTCAGCTCAAAATAATTGACAACTTTATCCTATTATCACAATCATCTACCTCGTTATATTGCAGGTAAACGGTGGTGGCCATTAAACATGAAGTACAATTTTTAGCTTTGTTTCACAAAATATCGTAATAAATATCGCACTCACTTAAGAGCAGTGGTGGCCCAGTGGTATCGGCCTCGACTTACGAGTTGCAGGTCATGGGTTCGAACCCAGCCAGGCGCATTACTTTCAGTAATGTATTTCACTAGTAGTTCTAGTTTTAGTTCACCACTGCGCTCAAAACGGTGAAGGAAAACATCGTGAGGAAACCGGCATGCCCTAGAACCAAAAATTCAAAGACATGTGGCTTCTGCAAACCCGCACTGGGCCTGCGTGGTGGTTTATGACCCACTCTCTCTCACAGAGAGGAAGCCAGTGCCCAACAGTGGAAACATTTATAGGCTGATGATGATGAATGCACTCACTGGGTCCAGCATCAGAAAGCATAACATTATGCGGGTACGGTTTAGGAAGGTGGTGTGCCGTGATGACATTCGTGATCCAATTGTTGTAAGGGTACACGTCTATATAGAGAGGTGGTTCACTGTTGAGACGGCGTCGCATAGCCCGGCGGCGACAGGGGGCACCGCCCGCGGCCAGGCCGATCAGCTCATAAGGCCCGTCGGCAGCGTGACTGACGATGGGCGCCCCAGCTCGGACCCCGCAGCCGGAGCTACACAGCACGTGAGTCACTCCTTCACTGCCAAGTTTCTGTGCACACGATATATTTTTGGTTACTGTTTTATCGCAGAGGCAGTTATAGTATATTATTATTATATTTATAGTTTATTTTTATTTTGTCTTTCCATAATAAAGAACACCATCACATTCAATCAAACTTTTTATGTTAAGGACATTCAAGAAATAGCTATTCCAATTTTAAAAACTACACTAATTATCTCTGCTCATGGGTTACATGTAAATGAACGATTTAATTAGATATGTGAATTGTAACTTTACCGATTTCATTCGATGTCGTTTACATTCTCGATGGGTAAATAATTTGAGTGTCTTCTTAGCTAATCTTTCCGAATCGAAGTCTCTCGGTACAGCTGTAAATAAGACAACAAGTAACTTAAATAGTCAATTAAATATACTTTTTAATTAATCTTTAAACCAGAAATAAAAAAAAAGGTTTTTTTAGGTGGGTAATAAAGAAACAAGATATTTCTAACTTAACATTGGTACATACTACTAATATAGTCAACTAAGTAAACAGCTCGAATTTTCTTCTTCCTTGTGCGTTCTACGACTGACGGTAAACATATCGGGACCATGTAATCTGAAAAAGAAATGTGTATAATTGTAAAAACCACAGAAATTTCTATGGTAAAAATAGATACGCTAGGTAACTTCTAAAGGTTCTTCTGTTCTTCTTAAGGTATGACATCTTAATATATATAAATCTCGTGTCACAATGTTTGTCCTCAATGGACTCCTAAACCGCTTAACCGATTATAATAAAATTCGCACACCATGTGCAGTTCGATCCAACTTGAGAGATAGGATAGTTTAAATCTCAAATTTTAGACCGGGTCCTCCATCCGTGTGAAGCCGGGACGGGCCGCTAGTAAGACCATAAAGTTCGCGTGGCCTTCAGGGGTGCCTTGGTTCCACAATGTTAAGAGATAAGTCTCGTAAAAAAACTACTTTTCTGCATTAGCTGCATGGACAGTTAGATTCAAAGTTTTTGAAAAAGACAAATCAAATAGATATACTTACTTGACTTCATCGGTCGAATTAGTTTAACAAGAGCCAAACTGTTGCCGACTCCAAATCTAAAATAAAAGTTAAATTAATATTTCAGGCCATAGTGAACTTTCGGATTTATGACAATGACAACTGCAGGTCTAAAACGGCCATTTAGCAATATTCCTAATAATTTATCAAATGTTTAGGCTTTGTTCGGGCTATGTAGTAGGTGATTTATTTGTGGTTTGTACAAAATCGGTCAAGCGGTTCTTCATTTATCACATATTTTGTAACAAATTAATTCATTAAATGGCGGATCATTTTGTAAATGGGGAACGTGCTGTCAAAAAACTTTTTTCAGTGTCGATTTTTTTTATTTCACTTTACACGTACATACGCATGTACCGAGCCGCCAGTATTTAATATATGGGCTGTAGCTGCGTATTTATGTAAGAAAAGTGTCTAAAAGAAAGTGGCAAGGGCTCGATGTTGTTTTCATTTTGTAATAGCGCCCTGCCACCCTGTGCCTCTAAGAGCGAGTTGCTCAATATAACAATTTAAAACTAATTTATTGGTGTAATTGTAATTTTATATTTAAAGTGGAATTAAATAAAGTACCTTGTAAATTCCGGATGCGGTGTTATGTCGAGAGGTGGTATTTCTATGTATGCGCGTGGACATTTTATTCCATACTTAATTTGTTGGCGCGATAAGCTACATTCCTCTTCGTCGCGTTCATAATCACCAAATACAATATTGCCTCTGAAACACATAGTTATTTATAAGGTTTCGTATCCTAAAATGTAAAAGACATTTTCCGTCGTCGTCTCACAGCAGGAAAAAATTCGTACGTCGTCGTCTGCCCGTCTTTCAACACCCTTTTTCTTAAGAAAGTGTGAATGTATCAGTCTGATATTAATCTCAAATATTGACGTCTACAATCCATTGAAACACAGAAAGTCAACGCTAAAAAAATAAGGTCGTATATGCACTGTTTTGGTGCTTAATTTTAATTGAAGAGATGACAAACAAAATTGTACAAGAAGATACGAAATTAAGGGTGAAGTACAGATTTGGACAAGTTTTAAATCGCCACGGAAATTAGTTGCTAGCGCTAGTTCGTGCAGGTCAGGTACACCGATATTGGTCTGAGACACTATAGAGCAGGGGTGGTCAACTGGTCGATCGCGACTATTATTCCAGTCGATCGTGTTATGGCAAGAAATATAAATAAGTAGACCAGACTACGCAACGTAATTTCCAACAACTGCAGTATCATCTTGTATCATTCTTCAATCGCTGTTCTATCGCGGTTGGTAGATCGCACAGGGTTTCGTTAGTTAACAGTAGATCTTATGTCTAATCAAGTTGGCCACCCCTGCTAAAGAGTAAACTATGTTAGCTCTTAAAAGTTTTGTTTCCATTAAAACAACGTACAGTTTGTAATTCTTCGGGAGATGCATCATATCAGTAGCGGTGCCAAGAGCAAATTGTTTGTGGACCAGGATGACGCGAGGCGCCTTGCTGTGATGAGGCAGCGAAGTCGTCACTGTCGTCAAATATTTTAATTAAAGGTATGAGTCCAAACCTGGCAGCAAATACTTATTCCCATATATTTACTAAAGCTTTCATTAATTCAGAATCAGTGTGAAAGATAACGTTTTACCGCAACAATGCCGCGTGCTACCAAGTCCGGAATCATACCATTTAAATGAACCACACCCCTTTACTCATTTTTTTTCTCATTATAATAAGTGTTTGTTAAATGTGTCCAATTTTCAATACTTAATAGCTTCATTAAATATTCTTGAGTGACAAACTAAGCTAATTAACAGATTTCAGGTAAATAAATATAATTTCTCTTTAGGTACTGACCGTCCCGATTTTTTATCTATTTATTCAATGGGATGATCATAACAAGAAATAGTGATGAAAGGTATTTAGAAACCGGTCTGTTTCATTATCATCATCTAATATACACAAACTGTTAACATCAAAAAAGAACTACAGTCTCATAAGTATTTTGCATCTGTCATGGATTCAAATTTCCGTCTGTTAGCACTAATAATACTGAATGGATTTATTAGTAAGGATATCTTACCGTGAATGTATTGCACAAAGCCGAGCCAAGTAAATGTATGTTCCTTCAGCACTCCGTCGGCTGGTTCGTTTTCGAAGTCATCGTGGCAAATTGCGAAGTCTCGAATCAGGCATGACGTTGGATCCAAACATACTAATGATATAACAACAATACTTTAGGTAACTATTTTGAATCATTAGTTACCTCGAGATAATAATTTTGAGTATGAAATCAAATTAAAAAAAAAAAAATGGTTTCCATATCAGTGGAGACCAAACGTTGATGCTACGAGGAACGTATGAACTTAATGTAATTGTAAAGGATACAAACATATAACACAAACTGCCACAGTCTTCCACTCGTACATGCTCCTTGTACGATAGCAAAGTAGTGAAGATTTTTGACGTGTGATTGTTGTTAAAACTTTTTGTTTGTTTTCTCCAATGGAATGCGATAACATTTGTTTTCTGAGTAATGTGCTCATACCTTAAAACAGAAATCGTTGATTATCATCGAGAATTTCCAATTCATATGCGTTTGTTCAATTTTAGAATTAATGTTCTCATCACCAATGGGATTTTTTTTTGATGGACACAATCTATGAAAAAACACTTTTTTTAATAAAAATGCCAACTATTTCGGTTTGTACAATTCCTTCTACTTTTTTTTTGTGGTAAAATCATCAAATGAGTCCTGTCACCTCGGGCAGGACTGTCAGACTTGTACTGACTAAAATCCACGGTGTCCTTCAATAGCCCTTTATGTTCCGGGGTCACGGTAATGTAATAAGTCCCGCGACCTCTAGAGGCCGCCCTCTAGAGGGGGGGAACGTCATCATGCTGACGCTCTTTGAGGCGCGCGTGGAACACAACGCTTAGCAATAATAGTGATTACCAATTAAATTAACTCTATTAAATTAACTCTGATATCTTATGTTAGCAAATAATAATGCCTAAATGAACAAAAAAAAAATAACAATACCTTCCTCCAAAGTCAATCAAATAAAGAGTCTGATAATGACCCTTGAAGACAGAGGTGAAAATAGTAAAAACACGCTTTTGTTGATTATAAAGAGTCTTTCTTGCCCATTCCTCTACGTAGACTTCTACGCTTTGCAATGGGCATCTACAATACTTTCACGGTTATTATATTTTTGGCTGAGACTGTATACTAACCATAACAATGTTCAGTATTATATATTTCGTTTTTTTGTCTTTTGCCAAGTCAAATAATGTATCTATCTATAAATGGCTCACTTGAAATAAATTATTAGTAGTACTAGTAAGCCTATCCAGGCTTAGTGACTGCTACTGAGAAAGCCTTGACGGAAAATCGAAACAAAGTTAGCCTAGGAATCGAACCCAGGCTAGGACCAGTCAGCTGTACATTAGAGGTTGTGACTACTAGATGAACGTGGCAGTTTGATGGAAATATTATTCCGATGATTTCAAACTCAGCTCGAGCTTCTATTGTATTAACAGGTCAACTTTCTTCTCGTAAATTCTTGAAATTTCTCTCTAGTTATCTATCTATCTTCTATATATATAAAATTCAAAACTGACTGACTGATCTGACAACGCACAGCCCCAACCGCTGGGCCTAGAATCTTGAAATTTGGCATAAGCTCTTCTTATACCACGTAGGTGAGCACTAAGAACGGATTTTGCGAAATTCCTAAGGGGTTATTTTTGGGGTTGATAGTTTGTATGAAACTTCGCTACTACAGGTGCTAGGAATTCCAAATTTTGCATGGGGTGTCTTTTTAGAACGTAGATGCTCACTATGACGGGATTTTGCGAAATCCGACCCCTGAGGGGTTGTTTTTGGGGTTGATAGTTCTGAGACTTAATTTTTTACTTAAGGTTTCTTTTTTGGACGTAAGTGATACTAAAGACGGGATTTTGTAAAATTCGACCCCCAAAGGGTTGTTTTGGGGTTGATAGTTAGAGATCTCAAATTTTGCTGGGGGTCCTATTTAGAACATAGCTTCTCACTAAGAGAGGATGTTGCTAATTCTTCACCTAAGAAGTAGTTTAGTAAGGAATCTCAAACTATGCATTGGGGTTATTTTTAGGATTTAGGCGTAAGTGCTACCCAAGACGGGATATTGCGGTTTGATAGAATTTTTGTTGAATTTTGATTTAGATTTTCCAAAAGGATCGGTAATCCCAAATATTGTTATGGCATTTCCATAAGTTTATGTATAAAACTTAAAACAATAGCCACGAAAAAAAAGGTCTGGGTAGCTTAAGAGTTCCCCCAGGGTCTACAAATATCGGATTGAGGATAAACCGGGCTGGAATTGTTAAAAAAAATATTGAAAATCACTAAAAACGCGTAAAAAGCACTTCCGTATTTCCATAACTTTGGCGTAAATAAGCAGAAAACTAATTAATATTATACATAAATAAAGAGAACAAAGACCGGTGTACTGTCTACATGTGTCTGTTTTTCAAAACATTGTATATTTTTCGCGTAAAAAATTCGGAAAGTAACTGAATTTTGAGGCCGAAAATCTCCATACATTTTACTATGGCGGAATATTTTATCCGGCATAGGTTCGAGATCGAATCGCAGAGCTCAGTCGTCCGCAGGATTTCAAGGTGAGAGCACGTCGCTTTTTACCAAAAAATTACGCGGCTAAGTGGCGTGTACATACACATGAACCACTTTGCGAGGTGCGCACAGTGGTTGGAAATCAGGATTTGAAAATAAAACAAAATTGTACATTGTAAAAATGTATTGTTGTATGTTTGTACAGGTAGTTGGAATTGAAAAAATATTTTTGTGGTAGATGATAGTTTTTCCTTTTTGTTTTTTTTTTAGTTGGTAAAGTCATCAAATGAGTCCTCCCGCCCTGGGTGGGGCGAAAGGGACTGTCAGACTCTTACTGACTAAAATCCACCCGTGTTCCTTCGGATGCCCTTTACGTTCCGGGGCCGCGGTATCCTGGGTTAAGAAAAAACTCGCGACCCCCGCAGGCATTCGGCGCGAAACACGACGCGCCACCGACCCGGGCTTGGTCCTCGGACGGCGCTGTGCCCTCTGCTGATCAGAGGGACACGCGTTGGAGCGTCCACACGACAGGCTATTCGCATACGGGCAAAGAGACCACTTAGGCACACAGTGGCCTAAGGGAGAGTTTTTGCCCGCATCCCAGAGTGCACCGGCCCGAAAAACTAGTCTTCCCCCCGGACTTATCCAAGAGGGAACTCCAGTCCACGGGCGCACGTGGAGGTTTCCTGTCTTAGCACCTTAGATAGTTTTTGCTAACGGCAAGTTAAAAAAAACAGGTTCAAGCGATTTTCGACCTTATTGACATTTAGGATTTAGTTTGTTTTTCTCACATTCTCGTTAGCTAACATTGATCCTCATTAAAATTCGGTGTTTTCCCTAGAAATCGCTTAAACCTGTTTTTTTAACTTGTTCAACGAAAGCAAGTAAAAAAAAGGTTCAAGCGATTTTCGACCTTATTGACATTTAGAATTTTGTTTGTTTTTCTCATATTCCCGTTAGCTAACATTGCTCCTTCATTAAAATCCGGTGTTTGTATAAATGTCAATAAGGTCGAAAATCGCTTGCACCTGTTTTTTTTAATTTGCACGATAGCAAAATTATCATCCATTGCAAAAATAATTTTTCAATTCCAACTAGCTCCTGAGATTAGCCTACAACCAAACAAAACAAACTTTTCAGTTTAGATAAAAATATATTTCAACTAGATGAAAACCCGGCTTCGCTCGGGTGAAACGTGTGTCATACATAATACACATCTAGGTACTAAATGTAGGTGTCACGGTAAGTCATAAGTCCCACGACCGCGGCAGGCTTTGGCCCTCAAAGGTGGGCCCCGTCATTGTGCTGACAGTCTTTGAGGCGCGCGTGGCGCCGTCGACCCCCGCATGTTCCATGATCAGAGAGCGAGTTACCCATTACTCGCCGCCCGCATGCCCGCGCCTTTTGGCCGGAGATCGTCCTGCGACGTCCTGGGCGTGTACCACTGCGGCTGGGTCGTGAGGTGCAATCCTGCACCGTATGCTCCACTGTTTCCTCTGGGCGATCCACACAGTGGTGACACCCAGGCGTTTCCTCAGGTACCTGCAGATCCGGAACTTCCGTGTCCGGTGAGGATCTGCGTCAGGCGGTAGGTCAAGACGCGATGCCTATCTAACCACTCCTCAAACCTTACCGGGGGTCTTACCGCCGTTATCGCGGCGTGCCCGGACCTCTGTTACGACAGTCGCTCCCTCCATATTATCGCCCTGAGATCGCGCCGGAGCTCTTCCCGCCGCACTAAACTTGTCGAGGCAGGGGAGGTTACAGTTTATAGGTTTTTCTAAGGAGGTTTAGTAACTACATAATATACCACATGACACTGGCCGAAAATAAAGAGAAAAAATAAAAACTTCTCAACATGGAAACAGATGTCAAAAATGGCGGCTGCGATCTGTCTGGTCAGAAAATCATTAGAAATTTACAAAATCCTCGACAATCCGAATTTTGCGGATATATGTTGTCGACTCGAAATCTTTATTTTTTAATGTTTCATTACTCAGGTAAGCTTTCGATCGATTGTATCGTAGCCCTGCACGAAACTATTATTTTCAAAGAAATATTAATTTGTTGGGTACGTGCTTAGTGCTACTTGAACACTCTATGCGATCATAGATGTGTGAGTGAGTGGGTCGACCGCGTCTATCGCTGTGTGAGTCGCGCTTCAAAACCTATTTTTCTCTCGAGCCCGCCGCGAAGAGAGGGGCCTTAAAGGATGGCTAGGAGTAGAAATTCACAAAAGCAAAGTTCGAAAATCACGCGAACGAAGTCGCGGGCGGAGTGCTCGTTGAAAATAAAACCATCAAAATGTAAAATAGAAACATATATTTTCGTTACAATATAACGATATATATATAATTCACTAATTTATTAAACATACATGATAAGTACAACAAACTCATTATTACTACATAATTTTACAATAATCAATCTCAAATTCGTGTTTAACCCTTTGTAAAGTACGAAACTGTTATTGTAAATACTAAAGTCATAAAAAATAATTCAATTTGTTTGTATAATCTATAACTTAACATTAACATCATTCTTTTGATCTATTGGACCCTTTCACATTAGACGAAAAGTGAGGAAAGAGGCTTTCGTTTTTAAAAGTTTATTTCGATCGATTTTTTATGCTTAGCAACACATTGATTTAAAAAAAAAGCTTGGGAATGATCTGAGATAGGTGAATGCTGGAGTATATTGCAGTATTTATATTGGAGTAGGGTGGTAGAATTGGAAAAAGAAGTTAGCTGGCATGTTAAGTTTCTGGAAAAGATAAAACTCATGTATGTCAAGCCTTTGAAATGTCATCTTCATGATGTAATGCAAGTCTCCTTGGCAGTAGTAAATTGGTAGGCGACTGTTTCGGAACAAAGCCATTCTTGGAACGTAGGTGGTCATCACGATGCAGGCCAACCTGTGGTCGATTGTACCCCCATCTTCCAATAACTAAAAGAAAGAGCATAAAGGCATAAATGTACTTGTAATTATAGAGCCAACGAGGCCACTTGGTGAGACATGAACTATGGTCGTGATGGTAAAAATGAGAATCAAAATTTTTGAATCAATATTAAACAATCAACGTAGATCGACCTAGCTGCACAATTCTTCAGTTTACGTAATTAATTTGTTTGTTAGGCGTCGCCCCAAAAACGTATTTTGGGCTTTTCAGTTTGATTTTTGGTCAGTGATTTATTTTTATTAAAAGGGTATGACTTGTTTAACCTTATCATATATTTAAACTTACATATATATAATGAGCTTGAGTCGATTGCCAATCCGAAAGAGTTATGTTGGCGGTTTTGCGGAGAAATTGTCTTTGTGTTGCATCTGGGGTGCACCAACCAAACTTGTATATACTATGGACAGTAGCTGAAAAATAATATTAACACTGTACTGAATAATTGTAGTCCGTTATGTAGTGGTTTGTGATTAATAGTAAAAACCACCGGATATTGGGTTTGCAACACTTGAAGTCACCGCAACAAAAACAAATGCTCACGCGTCTATGGACTCCGCCTTGGACAAGCGACATACCGAAAATCAGAACAGACTGGTAGGGGTAGGACACTTTTATATTTGCTAGTACAATTCTCAAATTTTGAAAGCGGCTCCAAACGACCAATTCAACAACGCATTTGGTCGTTTGGACCCGCGGGTCCCGCCTGTGCGGGGTCAAACGACCAAAGAGCCCGATTAGCTCGCCATCGACACTGCACCCACCACCGCGCCAGCAACAGTGTGTGTCTATTGTGAATACGCGGGGTTTTAGATTTGGTTCTAGACCAGTGAAGGGCGCAGTTGGTGTCCATATAGCTGCGTTTCCACTAGGGTGGAGCGGAGCAGAGCGGAGAGCGATTCACCAATCATGGCTTGAGTGGAGAAGAGATGTGGATTTCAAACCATGTGATTGGTGAATCGCTTTCCGCTCTGCTACACTCTGCCTCAGTGGCAACGCAGCCTTATGACGAGTGAGCATTTATTTTTGTTATGGCTTCTGCAGGTGTTGCAAGCCGGAGGTACTCGGTTGTTTCTATAAAACTTGTAAGTAGAAAGTACAGCTTAAACTTAAAGGTATATAGACGCGTGTGGCTGTGACACTTCAATATTGAGCTTCATACAAGATCTTATTATCATTGTCTGCAGTTTGTCTCTACATAATATCTCTACATATACCTACTTACTTCTTGGACGAAGTTCATCCTCAGTCAATCCTTCCGTAGGACCATAGTGAGCGCTACGCAAAGAGTACGCGGCTCGATGAGCAGGAATCGCTTTCCAACCAGATGCAGCAAACGCTTTGAAAGAATTTTAAAATAGATACAAATATTATTTAACCGCAGTAGAATATTCATAATGATTTCATCTGTATTCAGGAAAATAATATAGTTACATTAAAGGGAGGTTGCAGTATTAAAAAAAGAATATTTGATACTATTATTATTATTAAAAAAAATGCCTAACATGGCACTGAATCACAATTTTCATGGCGTACTGTAAGAGATTATTAGATTTTATTAGCTCCTTATGTTGAAGTAAATGGTGAAAACATATTTTATTTTTGCTCTTTTATTTATCCAAGAAACAAAAAAACATTCAAAATGTGGGTTATTTCGCTCGTATTTTGACGGGGATGAGGTTGTGAGCTCATACATGTACAAACTGTATTGCAACCTCGCCTTAAGCAAAATTTCCAGAAAAACGAATAACTATCTTTTTTGAAATCACAGTAAAAAATGAATTTTGAACTTACCCATTAACAACAGCTGTAACGTTAAACTGAGCACACGATTATTCATAATTGAAATTGTAAGAGAACCTTTGAATACCTAGACTGTAGTTCTACTAACAAAGACTCGTCTTCAACTAAAACCTGAACATTATGAAAATCATTTTGCTTACTATTTGAAAATAACTCAAATTCTTTTAAAACCATATTTTGCTTTGTTTACTAACATCTCAGATCTCTTTAGCAAGTTTGTAAACGATCTGAGCCCTTATCACGAGTTTTCACTCTTTTACTTTACAGTGTCTTTTAAGTATTTACAGTGTTTCTTGAATGAAAAAAATGGAACAGCGCCTCTGGAGTACAGAAAGGACATTTTTTTTCCTTCAAATTGATTTCAAAAATCCAGTTTACGTCACAATAACTGAAAACTCATGATAAGGCCTCTGAAAGCAAGTGAATAGGTACGTCCATGACGTTGGTTTCAGAAAATAAATAAAAACAGTGAAACTAAATAATTATAATATTAATTATGAATGAATAACTTATGAATTATAAAGAAGTGTCAGACTGCTACAATTATCACTCATAACACCGAGTTTCGGCCGGATCAAAAGGTTAGGCCACCTTCGGCTAATAACGTGACGTCGGCCATTTTGATTTCGGCCAAAAATTGGCACGGCTGAAACTCGGTAATTGTGTAATTGATTAGTCGTGTGTCGTTCGGCTAACTTCAGGTGAATTCAATCCTAACCAATTGCTAGCTGAGTTTGCCAGCCGATGGTGATATTTTGTTTGTGTAGATGCAGAATACCGACACAAACGATACAATACGATTACCTTAATAATACGAAGTGTAATTATTGCACTTACGGAGGACATACTTGGGGCTGATTTTTCATTAGTCAGATGACTTTTATCTGAGGAATAAAAATGTCGGTTTGACAGCTTATCTATAGAAAATATGTCAAATCGCTATTTTTATCTCTAAATCTTATTCTCAGATAAAAGTTATTTGACTGGAAATCAGCCCTTAGTATAATGAAGTAAAGACGGAAAAGGTTATTAAAAATCTATTATTGTTTTGGATTCTGTGTTCTTCAGGGAAATAAAGCGACTCTTCCTGGTATAATACTTGTAATTTAAATAAATGCTTCTAATTTACAATTTATAATTTTGTTAAAAACCGTTATGAATTTGAATAGTCGTTAGTTAGAATACAATGCAAACGACAAGAGATATTTCCAGAGTCCCCCTGGTCAGGGGGTTTGCTGTGTTTATATAGCTGCGGTCAGCGCCATCTCGTCCGTCCTTCCGGAACTAGTGTGTGTGGTATTGATTACGTAGAAAGGCTACGTGCACCGGTTGCGTTGTGCCGTCACTAGGTGGCGGTGTCGTAAACATGTCGGCGGGCTTTGAGAGCTCCTCCCTAGCTCTCAACGGCTTTGAACTGGCTCTGTTGCTGCTGCATACTCGTCGTATTTGGAAACAGGCAGAGGACAAATTTTTGAGAATGCCCGTTCGATGATCCCGTTAGCTGTTTGGATGCTTGCTACTCGTGGTACACCATCCTTCCCTGGGAACACAGATAAAATTCTTCCCAACCGCCACTTCAGCGGTGGGAGATTATCTTCTTTTATAAGCACCAAAGTGTTAGGTGCTAAGACACCCTTGGTCTCCTTCCATTTTGTGCGGGTTTGCAGCTCTCCGATGTACTCCGTCAACCATCGCCTCCAGAAGTGTTGCCTCAGTTGTTCCAGACGCTTGTAGCGGGATAGTGCATGTAGTGGAGTACTGAGTGCAATGTCTTAGCTTGCATGTGAGGTCAGTGGTCGGCCAATCAGGAAGTGTGCAGGTGTGAGGGGGGTGTAATCTGATGGATCTGAGGATAAGCAGTACATAGGACGGGAATTCAGGACAGCTTCTATTTGTGCCAGAACTGTACTGAACTCCTCGTAGGTTAAGTGACTATTGCCTAACACCCGGGTAATGTGGTGTTTGCAGGATTTCACCGCTGCCTCCCACAAACCGCCAAAATGAGGAGCATAAGGTGGTATAAATTTGAATTCTATACCATTAGATGTAGCATAATCAACGATAGGTTGAGACTCCTTAGATAAGAAAGTTGTAAGTTCCCTTTTAGCTCCTACAAAATTCCTACCATGGTCAGAGAATATGCAATGGGGTTTTCCTCTACGGGAGATAAACCTTTTTAAAGCTAAAATGTAGTATTCTGATGTTAAATTAGTGACAAGTTCCAAGCGCAACGCCTTAGTGGCGAAGCAAACAAATAAGCATAGATAACACTTCTCCAGTTTAGAGCCCCTTCCTTTTCGGTTTAAAATATAAAGTGGCCCTGCATAATCAACACCGCTATTCATGAAAGGAGAATCAATGGTTATACGTTCCTGTGGTAAGTTTCCCATGATTGGTTGCACTGTTTCACCTTTCATGCGAGCACACATCTTACATTGTTGTACAACTTTTCTGGCTAAGTTCCTCCCACATAAGGGCCACCAGGTCTCTCTTATGTGAGCTAACAGCTGTTGAGGCCCAGCATGTAATAACCTCAAATGACCTTGCTCGAAAATAAGTTGAGTAACATAGTGCTTACCACATAATAGCATGGGATGCTTCTTGTTATATGAGAAGTCACGTGAATTAGACAATCGACCTCCCACTCGGATAATGCCCTTTTCATCTAGAAATAAAGTTAAACTTAATAAGTTACGAGTTGATTTAATTGGCCGTTTGTTTACTAAGGCGTCATGTTCGTCTGGAAATGATTCTGCTTGAATTCTTTTAGTGATATAATTCAATGAATTATTTAACTCTTTCACTGACAAGGGGCCTGTCAAACGTTCAGGTTTATTTTTTAATTTAATATTATGAATGAATCTTAAAACGAATGCGTAAGTTCGTTGAAGTTGGCAAAATGAAGAAAACCTTTTGAAATATACACTAGAATTATTGTTGCAAGACATAACAGTTATTTGGGTTTTTCTTAATTCTGGCAAACAGTCTAGGAAATTATGTGGTGTGATGGCCGGTTGAAATTCCGTTACACTTTTCCATAAAAAGGAAGGACCATTCCACCACGTTTTATTTTTTATTAAATCGTTTAAACAGGTACCTCGTGAAACTAAGTCGGCTGGATTAAGTTTTCCATCGACGTGCAGCCATTTTGTGTCGCCGCTGTATTCACTGATTTGCACTACACGATTTTGAACAAAGGGCTTTAGCTGTTGAGGAGACATTCTTAACCAGCCCAGCACAATAGTCGAGTCCGTCCAGCAAGTTATTTTTTCAAATTTAAGCTTAAGTACTTTAGTTATTCGTTCTAATAAGGTTGCGCCGACGAGCGCACCACACAATTCTAAACGTGGTATGCTAACCGGTTTGACCGGAGTGACTATTAAAACACGCACTTCCCGTTAACAACTGACGATTTATTTCCACATTCAAATACATAACATGAGTTAAAGAAAAAACATATGTCGTAACATACAGAAACTTTTTGGTACATTACAACACCCCTACTTAACAAAATGTTTCTAAAATAACTCAAATAACAATTAGCAAACTCAAATTTTAATTAGGAACAAGACCTATCATTCCTAAAAATTTATAATGCTTTGCTGATACTAAACCTTTAGTTAACAGATCAGCAGGCATATCTAAAGTTGACACATATTTCACATCAATTACATTATCCTTTACAGCATCTTTAATATAATGATAACGCACATCAATGTGCTTAGTTCTATTCAGAGATTGTTGATTTGAAGATAATTTCAATGCACTCTGATTATCACAATGTAACTTAACAATGCTTTATTTACCTGTTATTTCATACATCAAATTTCTCAAATATGTAGCTTCCCTAGCCGCCTCTGATAATGCTACATACTCGGCCTCAGTACTTGATAAGGATACAGTTTTCTGCTTCCTGCTTTGCCATGATATAACAGAACCAGCCATAGTAAAACAGAAACCAGTGTAAGATTTCCTGTCTAATACATCACTTGCCCAATCGGCATCTACAAAACCTTCTAATTCTATATTACTATCTTTGGTATATGTTAAACAATAATGTTTAGTTTTCTGTAAATATTTCAACACTCTCTTAGCCTGATTATAATGAGTTTCATTATAACAATTATTAAATTGACTAAGATAACTAATAGAATAAGCTATGTCAGGTCTAGACAAAACAGCTAAATACATCAGACTACCTATCAGTCTTTGATAAGGAACATCTGTTAAACAATTTTCAGCCTTTTCAAGATTCAACTTACATTCTATAGGAGTATCAACAGATCTACATTTGAACATTCCAAATCTATGTAATAACTGTTCTATATACTGTTCTTGATCTATTTTTACAGTATTTAATTTTCTGTCAACATTAACTCTCATGCCTAAATAACGTTTTACACAACCTAAATCTTTTATCCTAAATTCTGAGTTCAAAACAGTTTTCAAATTATCAGTTTCCTCTTTACAGTTTGAAAAAATCAGAAAATCATCAACATAAACAGCTACAATTATTTTAACATTCTCACTAACTTTAGTAAATAAACATGGTTCATAAATACTTATTTTAAAACCCAATTTTACATAAACAATCTTTAACTCTCTTATACCACATTAAGGATGATTGTTTAAGCCCATATATAGCTTTCTTAAGTTTTAAAACCTTTTATCTGTACATTCAAAACCTACATTTAGAAAAGCAGTAACTACATCGAGATGAGTAATGTCCATATCCCTCTGTGTACTAAGAATAAATAACATTCTTAGAGTTTAATGTTTCACTACAGAAGCAAATGTGTCCACATAATCAGTTCCACTTCACTGTGTAAAACCTTTAGCCACAAGTCTTGCCCTAAATCTCACTTTATTATTTACATCATATTTTTTATTAAATACCCACTTGCACTGCACTATGGATGTATCACTTGGTATATCAATGAGCTCCCAAGCATCATTATACTCAAATGACTGCAACTCTTCACGCATGGCCAGCTTCCATTGTTCTGCTTCAGGTCCATTCAGCGCTTCTGAAAGGTCAGTCTCCACAGCACCTGGTAAGTTATTTGATGTACACATGTTTGAATAACCATAACGGTTTGGTGGTCTTCTCTGTCTCTGATCTCTAACCACTTTATCAACTTCAAGTCTTTGAAGCTCACTTGATGAAATATCAGTTGATGTGATGGAATCAGTTGAACTATCCACATGAGTCTCATCTGGATCCATATAATCTGATGAATGTGAACTTGAACTAGACGGAGATTCATTTATGTTAGTATCCCCCACTGAATCTCTGTTCTCTATACTTGATTCTTGCACATTATGTGGTGTTTCAGTCTCTGTTCTTTGCATTAAGTTCTGTTCATCATTCTGTATCCATATAGCATGTTCTTCTGGATTTTCAATTCCATGCTTTCCTTCCATCACTATTATGTCTCTTTTTTCAGTGACAACATTTTTCTGTGGATCATAGACTCGATATCCCTTTACAGTATCAGAGTATCCAACCAATATAAATTGTTTTGATCCAACCAATATAAATTGTCAAATGAAGGTAAAGTTATAGTGGGCAATTTAACTAACGGGTTTGAGTTGCACTTAGATTTATCACTAACAGCAGAACTAGGGTTACTAATGCTTTGCAATAAACACTCAACCTCTGTGAAAACCGTATAGTAGGAACTTTCAAAGGATTCACGAATATCTAGTTGCTGAGATAATTCTTTCTCCGAAACTAATTCCTCTATACAACTCTGAATAAGGTTAAAATCGTGCATTAATGATTTAGCACTATCTGACCTTAACTTTAATTCCAGAACTGGCATAACAACTTGTTAAAAGTTCCGAAATAATAAAGATTAAAAAAAAAAAAAAAAAAACTTTAATTCCGTTAATTTTTTATCATTTAACGGTTCACTGATCAGGGCAGTTACAAACTTCGTAAAAAGTGTCAACCTAACTTTTATTGTACCCCTTTTTCTATTTAAATCTTGAATCTTATCGTTAGCACTTTGTAACACTGGTATAGGAGATTTACTACGGACTGAAACTTTATCTAAATCTTCCGAACCTAGACTCATTTTGGCAATTTATGAAAAATAAGGGTACTCACGGTTTTTCCTGCAAACACCTCGGTATGATTACGCGAACCAAGGCGACCTGTAATCAGTCACAGTTTTAGCACAAATAAAATGTAAGAAGGGAGGGAACGATACGGATGACCAAACCTCTGCTGATTCCTCTTTTCTTCGGCAACGAATGTCTTGTGTTCGGCGACGAAGAACTGATGATTTATTCGGCTTCGCTGGACCAATGTTTTGGATTCTGTGTTCTTCAGGGAAATAAAGCGACTCTTCCTGGTATAATACTTGTAATTTAAATAAATGCTTCTAATTTACAATTTATAATTTTGTTAAAAACCGTTATGAATTTGAATAGTCGTTAGTTAGAATACAATGCAAACGACAAGAGATATTTCCAGAGTCCCCCTGGTCAGGGGGTTTGCTGTGTTTATATAGCTGCGGTCAGCGCCATCTCGTCCGTCCTTCCGGAACTAGTGTGTGTGGTATTGATTACGTAGAAAGGCTACGTGCACCGGTTGCGTTGTGCCGTCACTAGGTGGCGGTGTCGTAAACAATTATTAATAAATAAGTTAAGTTAAATAATTGTGAGCATCAGAGGCTTTACTGTTTTCTGTATTTTACCGTTAAGCATATCTACGTACTCGTACGTTTATTGTATGGAAAATGTAAAAGCGCATCTAGTGTACGGTAATTCGAACTACTTTAACTACTGTTAGCTGGAGAGCTGCTGAACCTTCGACTAACGGTCGTCCTGTAAGGCTAAAACTTTGTACACTTAGCCCCTTCGTACACTAGGCGACGCAAGTCTCCGATACTTTACGATATTGGTATACATTGACGCGTGCCTGTGTCCGAACCTCTATGGTTTGTATTCCGATAGTCGCTTGGATACCGAAGTCGCAAGGTATCGGATACTGGAGTCGCCTTGTGTACGAAGGGCCTTATAGTTTATAGCATATTATGGGTAATAGCGACGACCTGGCAGGCCTCAGCCGTGCACGTCATCAAACCATTTACATTTCAAACAAGAAACTTATCTAACTAGAATCCAATATGAACATCAAAGATAATCCAATAAGAAATGTGACTTTTCAATCAACATAACAAAAATAAATTCTAATTAAACAGTACAGTATAGTTTGTAAGGAATCTTTTAGTTAATTTTCTAATTAGAATTTATTTTTGTTATGTTGATTGAAAAGTGACATTTCTTATTGAATTATCTTTGATGTTCATATTGGATTCTAGTTAGATAAGTTTCTTGTTTGAAAATTATGAAAGATTTAGAAATTTTCTTATAATTACGTAACTTGAAAACTCACTTTTTTGTTTATGTATATTATCGAATTAAAGTTGTTAAAAGGGTTGTGTTTCACCATAAAAACTATTGTAGAAGTTGTTTGAAACAAATCGGTTCGGTAGTTTTCAAGTTACTACAGTTTTTGTACATACAAAATTTTGTTCCTAGGTTACTCTAAGTGTTTTTGTTCTAGGATTTTTTTTTCACTAATAGTTGTTTGAACTAATCATTTTAGCTTAAAATAGACATAAGGACGGATCAAATGATGTACAATACATAATATAAGGTTTAATTTTATATGCAAATAAAGGCGACGAAAGTTTCGGTCGAAGTAAAAATAAAAGGAAAAACGGGCTCAAAATGCAAGTCCCTCTATTCTAAATAAAGAGAATAACATATACTAATGTACTAAAATAATCAAATGAGTCCTCGCACCCACGGTGGGGCAGCAGGGACTGTCAGACTTGTACTAACTGAAATTCACGGTGTCCTTCAATAGCCCTTTACGTTCCGGGATCACGGTAGTTCCTTAGACCCGCGGCACACATTAAAACTATTAAAAACACGTATTACATTGACTATATGCGTTCACGTAACACCTGTTACTCGCACGTCCTTAGCAGCTGTCGCCTCGCCTGGCAAGGTCTTGTGCTCTTCAAAACCGCCTGTCATTGTACATACTCATTCCAAAACGTTTACTTAAAAACATATCTAAATTTTAACTTTAAAGGAGAAAGTTTATTTTTCCTCATCAAACGTGCACTTTTGAATTCGCCTGGCACATACTTGTGCACATTGTAATCGCCTGTTATTATTTTTCCAAGATTTACAGTAAATAAACTACATGCTGTTAAATTTTCAAGCTTACAGGAACAAGTTTTTTTTTTCAAATTTTTTTACACTTTCAAAACTAAATGGTTTGATGACGTGCACGGCTGAGGCCTGCCAGGTCGTCGCTATTACCCATAATATGCTATAAACTATAAGTGTACAAAGTTTTAGCCTTACAGGACGACCGTTAGTCGAAGGTTCAGCAGCTCTTGAGCTTATTTATTATCAAATCAAAAAAGTTGTCAATGACGTGATTCTTCTAGTAGATTATACTGATTATATATTATATTTAACGAATTGCAACGATTGAACCTGCCAAAATTTTACAACAAAGAAAGAAAGAAAATAAGTTTATTTGGCAAGCCTTAAGCACACAATTACAATTAAAAATTACGAGAATACAATGAATGTAAGTGCCGTGTGCCTCGAGGCTGCGTCAAACAGGCACAGTTCAGCATAAAGCCAGGCAAGGCCTAACGCTGGTTTTCAACTGAGCCTTGTGAGACGTCACAGATGTAAACAACAAAACCGCGTTTGTTGGATTATTTCTTGCAGAATAGAGCGCCTGCTACTTTTAATTCAACCATTTTCACGTTCAGGTTTTTAAAAAGACATACCTTATGATACGATAGACAGACCTTACGATCAAAATATTTTGAAATGAATATTGTTAAATTATATTGGGGGAGGGTGGTAGAATTGGAAATAGAAGTTAGCTGGCATGTTAAGTTTCTCTATAAGATAAAACTCATGCAAGTCAATTCTTTCAAAAGTCATCTTCATGATGTAATGCAAGTCTCCTTGGCAGTAGTAAAGTGGTAGGCGACTGTTACGTAACAAGTAACTTCTTGGCACGTAGGTTGTCATCACGATGCAGGCCAGCCTGTGGTCGATTGTACCCCCATCTTCCAATAACTAAAAGAAATGAAAGGTTTTTGATATAGTCATCTACGGAGCCAACGTGGCCTATTTGGTAAGACAGATATTGTCTCAATGCCTGTCTCAATTTACACGATGCTAATATTGGATTATCTTAGTGAAATGGATCACCAATTGGTCTCATGTAAATGCTTCTACAGCCGAACAGTATCTACTTTTTGTCCAAAGGGGTAAAACGGGACGCTATCAACGTGCTTTCTCACGCCGGTATCCGATCGCATCGCATTCAGCCTTTTCAGAGATCGTTTAGATCGTATCACCTGATCGGATCCCCAGAACGGATACCACTCTTTTGGTAAAGGCTTTTTACTAAGACTCCGCTGTCTGCTGTTCGTCTGTCACAAGGCAGTCATGAACCGTGAGAGATAGACAATTATCAAAGATGATGTATTTATAATATTGTGGCTGTAACAACAAATACTTAAAAAAGGGATAGTCGATATTGAACTACGCACAATGAAGTGTTCTGCAATTGAAAGTGATTAACACCTTAAGCAAACTTATTATTGTACATGAACTAGCTATTGCCAGCGGCATCGCCCGCTACAACTTGAAAATCATGCTACGGGAAGATTAAATTGGTTTGGTCTAGTATTTAATCACTTAGACCAAAGTTCTGGGCGGCGACGTTGGCGAAATACCTAACTTATTAGGTATTTGGCGAAATACCTAACTTATTAGGTATTTCGCCAACGTCGTGTTTTTCTTCGCGTCTAGTTGCCGCCATTTTGAATGTCTGTTAAGTCCTCGCAAGATTCGTAAGGGTATTTTAAGGGTTACTTACGATCTGCGTAAACTTAATTTACATGTAAGCCCCTTCAGCATTGAAAACTTACATAGATATAATGAGCTTGTGTCGATTGCCAATCTGATAGAGTTATGTTTGCAGTTTTCCGAATAAATACTTTTTGCATCGCATCAGGTGTACACCAACCAAACTTATAGATACTGTGGACATAATCTGAAAAATAAATAAAAGCCACTATTGTTAAACTGCTGGGAAGCTATTTATTTTGCTACACAATATCATCGTCATCATCAGCCGGAAGACGTCCACTGCTGAACATAGGTCTCCCCCTTAGACCGCCACGCCGAACGAGAATTCGTCACTTGCATCCATTGCTAGATAATATAGAAAATAATAATTAATCGCATTTGAAATTCACTAAAATTAACAAAATAAATTACTAAAGTAGAAATATTTTTTTCAGTCAAATAATAAAATTTAACTGAACTATTATATAAAGTATAGAATAACTAACTGCTTCTCAACACTGTTAGTTGGTTATGTGCGCAAGAGACTGGCGGCGTAACCACAGATTACCTCTTTGTATTGCAATACTTAGCCTCTGGCAAAGGGAAAAACTACTTACTTCTCGGAAGAATTGCATCTCCAGTCAAACCTTCCGTGGGACCGTAGTGAGCGCTACGCAAAGAGTACGTGGCTTGATTGGCAGGCACTGCCTTCCAACTAAATACACCGATCGCTTTAAAAGAAGTTTAAAATATAAAGCAAATAAAATTCGTCACTGTAGTTACCTGCTATAATAATGTTACAGTCAAAGTATTTACTGTTATAATGCATAATTATTGGTTATACAAAGGTAATGACCAAACTGATCAAAGTGATAAATATTATTCACTTTGGCCGGTTATTATTCAAAATAGCTAGTCGATGTTGGTCTTAGTTAAAACACGGTTTGGTTCGACTTAGCTTACAAAATACCGGATATTTCGATACCGGTATCAATGTCGGTATTAGTGCGATCAAAGTATTGAAGACAACTTTAATTAGGAAATTTAAAAAAAAACACTAAGATATGACCATCCTTGCCGATTAGCCTCTTTGCCCGTTTGTCAATCGACTCAAGTGCAATGAGTTGATATTTGGCAAACCCGTCCCAGAGGTGAGAGCAGTAGATACTCCATGCGTGCACGCGTCTTGGTATGAACTACCCCTAATGCGTGTCTACTTAGGCTTTTAATACAGAGTGCAGAGTTTATTTATGGGTTTTTTATTCTATTTTAAATGCTCTTTCCTTATTTTTTTCGGCATTACTTCCAAGACTCTTTTTTTGCAGACTAGTTTTTTAATTATCGTTTTATTAAAACGTCACTTTGATCATAAATATTAAAATATTAAAAAGTATGAAACTGCAACATTTTTGCACATGCGATAACGCAAGTAATTCAGAACTTACCCATCAACAGCAACTGTAGAGTTAAACAGAGTACACGATTATTCATTGTTCAAACTGTAAGGGAACTTTTCAATATCTAAGGTGTAGTTCTACTATCACAGACTCGTCTTCAACTAATACCTAAACATTATGAAGGAAACCATTTCGCTTACTATTTGAAAACATTTAAATTCTTTCTAGTGCAAATTTTGCTTTGTTTACTCACCTATCGGATTTGGAATAGTAAGCTTCTAAACAATGTGAAAACAAATATTTCAATAGCATTGGTTTGTAAAAGAAACAACTACGGAGTAATAATTTCTTTAATAATTACAGAAAGAATAACTTATGATAAGGTAACTTACAGTAATTTATTTTATAGTGGAATTAAAAACAAACTAAATCTAAATAAGCGCGTTGTATCATCCCCTTTCAAATTATCCATTAGTAATACTCGTAATGCTATTTCTAGAGGAGCTTGATGTAAATTGTGGTTTCATTAATGTTATCCAAAGGTTTCTTGTGTTTGGATCACATATTACAAAATATATGAATAATACAAACCCTTGTAGAGTCGATGTTAGACAAAAAAGATATGACCAAAGCAAATGGTTTGAAAATGAAAATATTCCAAATAGCCACGTCAGGCCCAATAAAAAAAACAAGAATATAGAAACTCTAAGTTGTGCACCGACTAGATCCATGTCTGTGGATTTCAATTTTTGATCGGATCCTCGAGAAATAGCGTAGAGTACTAGAATGAATAAAGTAACATTGACACACAATATCATACATATTGGCAACACGACACCCGCTATACAATAGTATCCAGTAGGATAACAAATAGTTCTGACAGTTGACGGTCTTGGAATATAGTTCTGAGCATCAAGAGCTAATGTAATGACAACTGGTAAAGTTGGAATTCCCCAACCAACCAACGTGAATTTACACATGAATCTGGAAGGTCTGCTTACTCCTAAAACCCTCACGTATCTTATAAATTGTAAAATAGCAGTTATCAGCATCCACATAAAACTAGCTAATATTGAAAAGTGCAACATCGATCCTAAAATAATACATTCGAGTTTTTTATGTTCTGCAATAACATACAATCCGTTTACTTGGATTAAGATAGAATAATCTAAATTAAAAACTAATATAAAAACTAATGGTAAAGCTATAGCAGAGGATAACTGAAGAAGAACCTTTGTGCCAGCTTTTTTCCTCCAGCTACCAAATACCAAAGCTGTTATCCAAATACCAATTATTCCCAATAGCGACAAGAAACTCCCAACTAAAGTTATAATGTTCAAAGCTGTGGAGTGATTTCTATTCATTTTAATGGTTTCGTTGGTAGTATCTGGCATAGCAAGTAACTGACCAAAATGAGTCAGATGATAGCATTCACATACAGTTGTATCATTGATTATTTTTACCACAAAACATCCCTGCTTCTTCCAGGAACCCAAAATATTATTAGACTGCTTAGGTTGAAAATCCCAGTAACCACAATCTGAGTTACCTGTATGATTAATTTGCTTGAATACAAGTGGCACAGGATATTCCAGATTTGATATGTAGTCGGGGGTTGAAACTCCTACAATTCTACTATTGATCACGTGCCTATCAGTAGCCACTTCTTGAAAAATTGCATCGTTATAGAAAATAGTAAAAATGATGTGAAAACTTTCTTTACTTATTGTGGTTTCTTCACTGACGTTAGTATTTATTTTCATTGTATTTAAAACATTTTCAGGTAACCATGTAGCAATTTCTAAGTTTTCTATAGAAAGGACATCTTCTAGGCTAGTATTTTTGTATAATGGTTGAACTAACATATCTGAAAAACTGTCAGAGACTGAATTTCTTATTATGGCTATACCCGTAACGTTATTATATTCCGGATAAGTTATTTGGACAACAAATTGTGGTTTTATTGCAAACTGGTAGGACACGTTGCTTAGTTCTGAAGATTCATTAAAACTTCTCTGTGCTATGAGTTCTATAATATCACTAACCGAATCTAATATGACATTGGTTGAATTAAGTGTTTGCGCTAAATGTAAATAATTGCAATCGAGAACCATCATTCTGTCCATGACCCACGCAATATTTTCTATATCACCAGTTTCGACTGATGTCGCGTTTTCTTGAACAAGATCCAGAATATGTTGCAACGACATTGACAAGTAATAAATATCGGCAGGAATTATTATATCTGTATCACCGAGTACAAAATTGAGACCATCAGTAAGAAAACTGGAAATATAATCATTAGGCATCTTTCTTTTCACGAAATTGTACAAAAAAGCGGTAGCTTGCGATGGTTCGTAAGTATTATCATTATCACACGAACCTTCTACATCTCCCCAGATACCACCCATCACGTAAGATCCCTGACAGTGTCTCTTTACCGGTAAGCCGTTGGCTTGAAGGCAAAATTGTTTTGGCGCTGAGATATGGCCAATAGGAGTCATCTCCCAATCGAGCGCAAAAACATCGGAGGAAGTTGTGGGCAAACAATATACTGAACTAGATAGATTCACAAACGTATAATTATATTTCGGCAATTCTAGCGTTGCTATACCTTTTAATTTAGCAAATGTATCTTGTATGTCAAGAGCTTTGTCGTTATGTAAATCTTCAACGTCAACGTGCAAATGCAATAAAATCATCATGTGATCCAATGAATAATCAAAAATGTCCATAAGCAAAACTTTTTTAGCTGAAAATATGTTTGTTATGTTATCCGTTAAAGCTGATAAATCAGCTATATCTTCAACATCATCTGGTAAAACATAATGTTTAATAACAAGTGCGAATACGTGAACTTTGTTACCTTTGGGATTGGCTATGATTTTGTCTGTAGCTATAAATGAAAAATTAACTGTGTGAGCTTCGCACCAATATTGAGCGGAACTGTCAGTTACAAGATCAATAATATATACAATTTTTTCAACGTGATTTAATTCAATTTCGTTTTCCCGAGAGGAATTTACTTCAATGAATGGGATATCATTTATATCCACCACTCTAAAAAATCCTTTTGCGTCAGAAAAACATTGAATTCCTTTATCGTTATTATCATATTTCCATAAACCAGAAGGATAATAAACTGTAAGAAATATTTTCTTTTGTACTTCATTGTATTCAAACATAAATTCTGTTTTACCGTAAACTACTTCAACTTCACATGCCATGCAGGGCAGAGATGCGCTTGAATTAATTAAACCTAGAACTCCGGCGTTGTTTATGATACCTTCAAAAGAAGGTCTCTGAATTTCTAAGGAATCATTATAATGCATCTCATTAGCTACATGAGGAACTTGAGGTGCTTTAAACCAACACCACATGTCATTTGGTAGCTGATTTATTTCAGCAATTTTCTTAAAAATAAATCTAGTTAAATCATATTCACTGTTAGCCATAGGTGTATAACACTTTTTCTGAAGAAATTCGTCAAAAGTCATTCCTTGCTCTGATTCTTCGATGCCATAACATGTACCATTATCATGTTTGAACCTAAATGAGTGGTATCCATCAGGACATTTACTGGGATAGTAAAGGTCATTTATGTAAAAACATAAACTTGGGTAGATCTTGGAGCAGGTTTCGGTTACAAGTATTCCTTTTTCTATATCTAATAATAAACAATTTTTCGAAATAGATATGTACGAACTTAAAAAGTTACTGGCTGAAACACGTCGACCCCAGTTGGGCCCTGGAATAGACCACACAACGGGATGAAAGAGCTTTGGTCTTGTTGCTGGTAGCCAAAAATATCGGGATGTATTTGTGGCTTTGAGGGAACTGAGTAGGTATTCTCCTTCATCAGCAGATAAATCCGTAATTACTGAGGCTCCGCCACTCGCAAAACAAGGAGAATTCCAAACTGTTGGTTGTTCTATTTGGTAACAGTAATCATTGTTGTTTTTTGATATTTTGTGATATCCAGGTGGACATGAATTAATGTCAAAATACTTAACTACTTTTAAACAAGGTCCGATGTCTTCTAAAGTAGGCTTCCATCCGGTGTAGGAGCAGTTCCTGGTGACTAAGGTTTCATTACGATAACAAAGTGGATCCGATTCTATATTGTTTGCTGTTGGTGTTTCATGCCAGGTTACACTTATTCCTTCATTAGTAACCTCTTCGGGGCAAATCTGAAATTTTAAAAAATAATGCCTGTTATCCTCGGTGATCGTATAATGCTTATAAGTAATGTTAAAAGATATAATCATACAATAAAATATAAATCTTTTTTTGCCTGGATCTTAACTCAAAATAGTAATTAAACAAATCGTTTTTACCTGCAGTGTAGAACGAAATACGGCAATCAATAAAAACAATGTTCGCGACTCAAGAATTTTCATAGTGCGTTGGAATATATCAAAAAAGTAATCCTTCGTAAGGCAGGTAGCATAAGTTCGGGCACTGTTACCGGGAGTATGCCGCGATTTGATACATTTTTACCTTACTGCTATTGTCCAGATTACATTGTAGGTATTAAACAACATGGTGTTTGAAAAAAATCTTGCTCAAAAATAAATACCAGGGCAGCACTTTCGGATATAGGTACTATAAAAAATAGTAAGTTACGGTAACGTATGGTAAACTCCTGCCGGGGTCGCTGGACACACGTATACGCAACTCCAATACATATAGGGCTATCTGACAGTCCCTCCCGCTCAGCCCTGGGTGGGGTACTCATTTGATGATTTTACCATCGCTTAAAAAAGTGTTTTAAACTAGAAATAGTGGTGGTAGTGTAGTTTTTCGAAATTGTTCCACCTCTCCTTCATTAACTTCTTATTTTAGGAATGTACGACATTGAAGATTTCTAAACTGATACTTTTCTGATAGCTCTTTAACGAACCATGTATTCCAAAAGCTGCTTATTTGAAACACGCGGAAAACACGTTTGAAACTTCGTTAATAATCCTTAAACACAAAAATGGAGATTCGGTTTAGAAGTACTGAGTGCGTTTTTGTATTTTAAAAAAGTTCTTGAGGCATCTCGAACCCTTAATATTTATTACTAAAGAATGTAACAATAATTAGGAGAGATTTTATTTGATGTGGGTAAGAAAAGACACTATAAATAGCCCAGGTGGCCTACCATGAACTCTTAAAGCGTGAGTCTTTAGGCTCTGGGAAAGAGATGGCGCCAGACGACTTGTATAGCTCTGTCACTTTCCCACAGCCTAAACTGGATCGCGTTAAGAGCTCGTGGTAAGGGCCCAGATATCGCAAATTAATGCAATAAACTTCAAAACATACTGTGAACAAACCAGCTGTCCCGAATTACATATCATATCACCCAGCTGTTGAAAATGTTTCATCTACATCCTGTATATCCAGCTGTAATCGGGATATATTAACGTCAGTGTCATTACGCTTCACATGTACACACAGATATGGTATCTTTATGAATTCATTGATTTTACGCCACACTGTGTTCAGCACTCCGCTTTATTTGCGTGAATTCCATTGGGTAACAACGGGTGAAATCCCTTATCTCGTTGAAAAACCATCGAGCATGGCTTTTAGCTATGTCAATACAATATCAATTTAGTTGTTATCTACTGTAGACTGTACTACGCCTAATATTTAAGTAGAGTCCATAAAACTTGATTTCTATTTTGATTTTTGTTTTATCGTGATATGTAACTATCATTTTATCTAAGTACATACTTACCATTATTTTTATCAAGGTCCATGTTGCGACAGATTCGTTTATTAATTTGTTGCCCGATAGGCCCGATACTCCGTGGTAATAACAGCTTTTTAAGGCAACACGTATTACAAACGTAATGTATATTATGTTATAATATCAAACTTAGTAGAATCGTTTTCAACCGGGGTTGAGGAAGTCAGGCAGGATGTACTGTTCGAGGCTTGTATTCCTTTCAGTTGAGATCCCAACCTGAGGATCGACGCGACGTTAAATTACGATTAACCTAACATTTTCAGGTCTTTGACGTCAGGTAGAGTGTGTTTAAGATTATTCATCAGAAATTTAGTCTGGAGTCTGAACATGGGCTTAATCGTTATTTCATCAATACGGAAGGTCGGGATCACCTACTGGTGGATATAGGCTTATGCTTTATTATCTCATGTTTTTCAGTTCTGTGCGACCACCATCCATCTATTTCCCGCGAAAACTTCCCCTGAGGATAACAAACTGTAGCGGCAAATTGGAAGTCTTGTAGAATTAAAATGAAACAATCAAGAATTAAATTAATACGTGGAACTTAACATTTTATTTATACAACTATTCAGCTTTATCCGTTTTGAGACCACCTTGCGGGAGGGGAGGCGGGGGCACGTTAGGAATAGCAGGGTCCTTGGACGCGTAGTTCAGAATATTGAGATCACTTGGTTCAGGAGGTGGGGTCTGTGCTGATTGTTCAGCATTAGCTGGAGCGTTATTAACCGGTTTCTCAGCAACAATGGGAAGACTTTGGCCAAGCAAATTTGGCAGGGGACGGTATATCGGGAGGCTTCCGTAAGGGCTAAAGCTGAATGGGTCATAGGGATCATAGAATCTTACACCAGGATATCTGTAGGTGAAAGGGCTGAATTGTGGCAGAGCATTGTATAAGGGATCGATATGTCCTAGGGGTAGGACTTGTGGTGGGAGGCCAAATTCGTTAAGGGGTATTGGGGATTGAGTTGCTGGCTGAGCAGCTGCTGAGGACGCACTACCCGCACTGCTGTCTGCTTCTGGTTTGGCGGGTTCTGAAGTCGTAGTTGGTGCTTCTGTGGACGAAGGTGAAGACTCTGCAGGAGCTGTAGGAGTTGACCCTTCGATGCCTGGAGCGGGTGCAGTTTCAGCTGGTTGTGGTTGAAGCTCTTTAGGTACCAATCCTGGCGCCGGCAGTAATCCCTGAAATGAATATCGTAAGAATTTGGAATAAAAAAAAACAACACTGTCATAATATTGCGCATATGCTCTTGTTGCTATTCGTAAAATATCAGGAGCACTATTAAGTCTCCCTGTAAACGCGTTTAACAATTCAGAACCTTGTGTGTGGTATTAAAATGTCTTTTGTTTTGACGCGCCTCCCACTAGATGGACCAAAGACATCGCGAGAGTCGCGGGTAACCGGCATCGGCTGCCCTTGACTCTCACGACGATTGCGATGGTTGCAAATAGCGGATTGTTGTTCGATGAAGTGGTCAGTGGGAGGCCATTATGCAACAATGGATGTCTTCCTGCTGATGATAATGATGATGTTTTCGATTTCTGATGCAGCCTTGGTGGCCTACTATGACGTCTTAAAACCAGAGTAGTTCAACTAAGAGATAAGACTGCTACTTACATTCCCAAGGAGATCTCCTCCGTAAAAAAATGCGGGCTGATAGGAAAAGGCGAAAGCGTCGTGTAGCACCGGCTGGTAAACTGGGTACGCCTTGCTTGGCTCCAAGTTCTGGTTCGATGTGATGAGGGCGTTGTACACCTTCGGGACTCGGCCAGGCGCGGGCGCAGGCTCCGCGTCCGTGCCTAGCCAGAGAACGCTCAGCAACTGAAATTGATGACAAATTGATTTAGTAAAAGGTGGCGAAGTTTTAGTTTTATAGTTTTCCACACTAGAGCCAGCACTTGTAATGTGACTTAGAGAGTAATTAGTACGAGGGTTGATGGATGCAGCGAAAGGGGAAGGCCAAAGAAAATATGAATGGGTTGTCTAAGGAAGAAAAAAGGTGTAAATGATGTCTGATAGTAGTAAGCCGAACCCAAGTAAAATGGGATAAGAGCAGTAACATGATGCTGTAGCCATCAATTTATTTCGCCACGGTTGGCATGTTGGCACAGAAGTGCGCTGCAGGTCGCGGCTTGGATTCCCAAGTGGAACAAACTTTTGTGTGTCCCACAGCTTGTAGTTATTTGTGAGTTTAACTGTTGGTAAAAGCACCCAGCAATAGGTCAAGTTTAAAAAAAAGAAAGATTCCAAGCACCAAATGATTCTTGTTCAGAGTAAAGTGACATTACGCAATTATTGTTACAACGACATACCTACAATTAAACCTCAAGCATATTTTTCCGCTCCTACTTCCACTCAAAGCTATAATTTTCCCTACATTATATTGGAAACCAGTATTTGAAATACATTAAGCACTGACTGTAAAGAGAGCAATTAGGTATTACCTTGAACACTATATAAATGATTCATAAAATTACATAGCACTCACATACATGGCCTGCATGTCGTACATTCACCCACTACTAGTTTTTGTGGACTTAAATAAATAGTAATTCGGTTTTAATATTTAAGTAACAGAAAAATAAATTGCCAAAGTAAAGAGTTAGGCTCACCAACATAATGTCACTTTGTAATATTTTTGATGAATAAAATTTATTATTATTATTATTATTAATTTCCAGGCTGTCAGATTTATGCCAACAAGATAACTAAAGTAATCTATTTCCTTAACTAAAAATCCTTCTATAAAGCTTTTTAGCGTGTATTTTTAGTTCCGCTTTGTCCACTACTACACCCGCGAGGATTTCGTGTTCTACACTTTGATTTTCAACTTCGGTCCATCTGGTCTCATCTAAACATCTGTGCTAGATTAAAGAGACCATTTCTTAATTAAAAAGTTCACCTCAAAGTTAATTACTTTCGCAACTTCCAGATATTGTATTACTGATAACATCAAGAAAATAATAGGTAAAAATTACTTCACTTTTAATCAATTTTTCCACATTGACACATGATAAAAACTTTATGTAGGTACTGGCTATTTTATGCGCGGCAACGTTTAACTACAAAAGATTAATCGATAACAGTAGCGAATTTCATTTAAGTTTCATGTTTTAAATTACAATTAAGACCTGGTTAAGCTTTTTATAAATTAATAATTATATTGCCGTTCTGATTCTTTAAGGCTACTTTGGCAGCCTACATACCAATCTAGAAAAAGTAAATTGTTGATAAAACTGCTATGCAATGGACTCTGTTTAAACTTTGTTAAAAAAATCAGATTTATTTTTTTATTCCAGGTGCTAGCATGATTGTGTCAAATTGTGAATAAGTAAACAGTACCCTCAGCACGAGTTTTCAGTATTTGAGACGTAAACTGGAACTTTGACAATTTCAAATTGACAATTTTCAAGGAAAAAATTAGTTCCTTCTTCGCACACCAGAGGCGCTGCGCTGTTCCATTTTTTCACACAAGAAACGCTGTGAATACTGGAAAGACGCTGTAAAGTAAAAGAGTGAAAACTCGTGCTAGGGGTACTGTTTTATTGTTTGTAAACGCACCTACGATACAGGAGAAATTCCTCGTGACCCGCAGCGTTAAAAAAACCTGACTTGACGTTTTTTGATCGAACTATTTACTTGGCGTTGCGTTCTGCTCGATATTAGATACGATCGATGGTCCCGTCATCTCTTTTTAAAGCTTTTATTACTGACAGCGAAAATTGCTCTCGATTCTTGAATTTTCATCCTTCATTAACGTACATACTATAAAAGCTTAATCCGTAAGATAAACCTATAATTTACTAGTAGTCAAATGAGGGAAACTGGTCATACTTAAGTCGACAGCAATTATAATAATTGCCTTACATAATTGTCTATGTTTTGTTGTGAATCTTAATAATTATATTACTTTATTGATAGGTAATTGATCGGTATGCATTCAATGAATATTAAATCCATCTAACAACCTCGTGAGTTTTACAACTGCTGTACCAACACAAATAGTGAGTGAGCTATTTGAAATTTTCCGACAAATGTGGCAGTTATGACCAAACAAACAATTCGAAAAGAAAATTTTGCCTAACAGCTACTGACCAAACAACTTGCCTTAGCACCGTGGCAGTGTACAGTCAGCCTAAAAAATAACTAACCCCTTTTGGTAGTGATGTCACTAACTCATGTATGTCCAGAACTACTTACGGATTTCATTTTGGGTTATTTTCGAATTTGCTTGTATCGATAACATATGAGGTTTTAGTATTTACTAGTTTTAGAGTTTATTTTAGTGCAAATAGTATCTACTTCCACAGTCCTGCAATAGATTCCTGCAATAGATGGCGTTTTACATTTTACTGCACTAATAAACGATTTATTGTACCTACTTTTAGTAAAGTATTGCACCCCTTGTTTCGTTTTCGAATCAGTGGGCATATAATTATGGACTAACAAACGGGGTGAGATTTCTTTGAAGCTTAGTATACTATACGACGTGAAGACGCCGACGCATCATTAATCAACTAAAGTGGATAGTTAATTAATTAATGCAATTACGGTTATGTAACGTGGAATGTAATCAGATTACATCTTAGGAATCAGAAACAGCGTAGTAAAGTGTAACAGAGTTGAATCACGTTTTCACTTACAAAGTGACGATGGCTGGCTCTACTTTGATTGACAAAAAAAGCATCACGTAACACGAAGACGTCTTGATATTTATCGCATAGGTTTATGAACACAATACTGGTTACATGAATGAAATTAAAATTGTGTACATTACAAACGTTCTGAGGGAAAATAGTTAAAGAAGGTTTTTATTTGAACGTTAGATAATATTAGGTATAGAAATGTTAAGGGAGACATAGTAATGACGATACCGTGTCTAATAAAACCAGTCTTGTTTCACAGTCGAAAGGCTTTCTCACATTGTGTTTTCTGACAAATTAAAAGTCACTAAGTTTTTTTTAATGGTGCCCACACCGCAACCATACTCTTTATTATTTCACTCACACCGTGCAGTCTTGCACAAGAGGCGTTATACATGTAGGTATCAACAGCACTAGGGCTACCATAACAACAAAAGCGATCGAAAGCTACAATTAAGAAAATCTTTATTGATAAATAAATACAATAACCAACTTCTAGAAGAACACCAAAAAATGTGGAGTAACTTTGTTTCGGAAGTCGATGTTGTTGTTTTTTTTTTCAGTGAGTTTTGTGCCACTGTGTTCAGATTTTTTTTCTTTTCTTCGAATTTATTTTTAAGGACGATGACGGTACCGCCGTGGTCATAAGTTATTGTAACTGATCACGGCACCACTGGTTTTATAGCACAGGCTTGCCAGAGTCCCCAGAATTGTACTAGAAAAGTTGTACTGGGAGGTGCCTCGTTCTAAGTGCTGAATGTGGCCAACCAAACATGGTGACCATCATGGTTGGTTATGGAGGCAAAAACCCCACAGTCCCAGATGGTTCTATCTCCAAAGTCAGATTGCAATTAAATAGTTTTTTTGAAGTTTTGGTCAACTGGATATTCGAAATGCATCCCCGCCGGGATCACTCCCCAATTACAGTTTAACTGTCGCGTCGACTAGACCGATTGCCCAATTTATTTTTTATTGTTATTTCTCATTTACAGAGAATGAACCTAATAAGTTGCGTTTCACCTATTGAATTGTGCCCGACCAATTTTTTTTTGAGGCAAGTTAACCATTACCAAAAATGAAAATAATTATTTGTTCGAACGAACACGCGGGTCCTAAGCGAGCGGGTCAAAATTGTCTAAGGCTGTCTGACGTGGCAACCCTGACTACAACGTTGTGATACAGATCATTATATCACAAGTGAGATCTAACGCGTTGGTGTCTTTGTAACTACTATCCTTCAGTTGTCGGCACTGCGCTGGTAAAAACATATTGTACTTATTAAAGTCAAGGTGAAAAGATATGGCCTGAGATGACAAGTATTGTAATTAATCCGTAATTATTCACACTGTTATATATAACTTGTCTTAGCTTTGACTGTTAAATGATCACATAGTTAAGGAAGATGAGATGGGAGTCTCTACTTAGTTATTGTTTATTGAGACGTACACTTTTTTTTTATCGTGGTCAAATCATCAAATGAGCCCTCCCACCCCGGGCAGGGCGGGAGGGACTGTCAGACTTGTACTGACTAAAATCCAAGGTGTCCTTCGATAGCCCTTTATGTTCCGGGGTCTCGGTGATGGAAATAAGTCCCGCGACCCCGGCAGGCTTTGGCCCTCTGTGAGGGGGCCCCGTCAATTGATACGTACGCTGTAAACTTTAATTGGTTATCCCTTTTTAACTTTAGGTATTTTATGTTCAGTTTTAGTTAAAAAAAATATTTTATTGTAAATATTGAGTTTTATTTATTTTTTAATTTCTAGCTTTAAATTACCTAAAATTGCAAATAGTTGTTAAATTAAATTATAATAAAACATTTGACTTTACTATATAAGAAAGATTTTTTTTTCAAATACTTAAACGATACCTTAATAAATACATATATGTAAGCATTATAATGAGTTTTTTTTTTCATTTGATGAATAAATTGTAGATTTTACCTAAAAACTACTGAGTTAAGCTGTTACTTGTGAACAAAAAAAAACATAGTATGCAAAACATTCACAAGAAAATTTAGATATCGAACCAGCTAAATAAAAACCCAGTAATAGTTTCGTGAGCTGCAACCGAAAAAATAAGCAGGCGCCAATCTTGGTCATTGGCTTTTCTACAGTCTATAACATGTCATGGCCGAACTACAATGTACGATAGAAGAATGGCCGGCCGTGTCCGCTTGCGATCCGGAAATCGAACTGAACCACAATGCTAACGCCTTGACCACGCCCAATGGACCAAGGTCTAAGAAATTAAACGTGGAGAAAAAACTGGCACCTAGTAAGGTTACCGAATTAGCCAACTGATTATTCACATTAGTTCGAACACAATGGATTTCCGTTGTTTTTGTGTCTCAATTAAAACTGCTGTTAATGCGTTTCAATCACTATGTACTTTATGTGACGTCACAGCCAGACGTCACAGTGTAATTTACTCATTTTTCTTACATATCATTCTTTAAACAATCCATCCATATTTTCTTTGGCCTTCCTCTTCCTCTCCATCCATCAACATTCATACTAATCACTCTGTGAGTCCCATGAGTGTCATTCCTCCTCATCGCAATCATGTCCATACCAAGATAGGCGACCTTACATAATGTAAAGCATATATTAGTGTTTGAATATGGATGAAAAAATAAAGAAAGAAAGTTTTTATACAAAGAATTCCGCTGCTTTTAAAGTTCAAGGTCCGTGATTCACTTTTTTGCGAATGTGGAACGTATTAAAATTTAAATTATTTTGCATAATGTGGGCATAAAAGTAGTTTTAGTGTATGTTTTAAATGACTAATGTACGTTGACTCATTTCAAGAACAACTTTACCTTTCACAAAAGCTTTTGAAATCAATCATATCGGTTTGAAATTTGCAAATCTTAGATGCAAGTATCTCCATAGAGTAGTTAAACTATAAAATTTTGCGAAATGTCTTAAAAAAAATTCTTAAAGTAATTTAATCACCGTCAACAACATAATTATTTTAACTTCAATTATTGAATTTTTTTTTTCAATTTAACTAATAAACTTATAAAAACAAAAGCTAACCAAACCAGCCTATATTAATATATCAAAAATCAAATTGTTATTGTATCGTTTCTATATTTTTGGTACAATATTGGTTGTTCAGTTGTAAAGGAATGCCCGACGCATTTCTGAACCACTGGGAAGCGGTTGACAGATGTGTGCTTTTTATCTACTAAAAAAATACCACGAAACCTTAAATAGCTAACATAACCTAACGTTTTTGTTTGTTCAGCATAAATGATGCCCACGCATACTGAACCATCTAGAAAAGTTTATTGGCTTATGTAAGACCTACATGCCCACTAAAAATAACAAACGAACCTTAAATAGCTAACCGAACCTGATTTTTTTGTTCAGCTCGAAATGATGCCCTCACGCATTCTGAACCACTGGGAAGTCGGTTGACTTATGTGTGACAATATCTACTAAAATACCAACGAAACCTAAATAGCTAACCCACACCTCACTTTTTTTGTTCGCTGTAAATGAGGGCCGACGCATACTGAACCATCGGGAAGGCGGTTGACTTCTGATGTGCCTACACACCGCCCTAAAAATACCAACGGAAACCTTAAATAGCTAACCTAACCTGACTTTTTTTGTGTCAGCTGTAAATGATGGCCCGCGACGCATTCTGAACATCTGGGAAGTCGGTTGGCTTATGTGGTGACTTATAGCTACTAAAAATACAACGAAACCTTAAAATAGCTTAACTCTAACCTATGTTTTTTTTTGTGCAGCTGTAAATGAATGCCCGAACGCATGCTTCTGAACCATCTGGGGAGTCGGTTGGCTTATTGTGACTTTATATCTACTAAAAATACCAAACGAAACCTTAAATAGCTAACCTAACCTAGTTTTTTTTTTGTTCACTGTAATGATGCCGAACGCATTCTGAACCATTGGGAAGTCGGTTGGCTATGTGTGACTTATATCACTAAAAATTACCAACGAAACCTAAAGAGCGAACCCCCCCCCTTATAGCTAAACCTTAAGTAGTTTCAAGGAAGCAAGGTTAGGTAGGTCAGCTATTTAAGGTCCTCGTTTTTATGGGTGTAAGTCACACAGAAAGACAACCGCGCTTCCAAGATGGTTCCAGTAGCGTCGGGCATCAGCCAACCGCCTTCCCAGATGGTTCCGTATGCGTCGGGCATCATTTACAGCTGAACAACTAAGTTAGGTTGTGTTAGCCTAGTTAAGTTTCGTTGGTATTTTTACGAGGGTTTCGGTCCACAATAGAAAGCCAACCGCCTTCCCAGATGGTCAGGATGCGTCGGGCATCATTTACAGCTGAACCACAAAAAAAGTTAGTGGCTAGGTTAGCTATTAGGTTTCGTTGGTTTCTTTTTTTTTGGTAGATATAAGTCACACAATAAGCCAACCGGCTCCCAGATGGTTCAGAATGCGTCGGGCATCATTACAGCCTGATCAAAAATAAGTAGGTTCGCTATTAAGGTTTCGTTGTATTTTTTTAGTGGGTGTACGTCACACCGCCGCATCCGCCTTCCCAGATGGTTCAGTATGCGTCGGGGCATCATTTAAGCTGAAACAAAAAAGTTTAGGGTTGGGTAGTATTTAAGGTTTTCGTTGGTATTTTTCGAAGTATAAGTAACATCAGCCAACCGACTTCCCCGATGGTCAAGAATGGTCGGGCCTCCTTTACAGCTGAACAAAAAAAAGTTAGGTTGGGTTAGCTTTTAAGGTTTCGTCGTATTTTTATGGGTGTAGGTTTACATAAGCCAATAACCTTTCCAGATGGTTTCAGTATGCTGTGGGGCATAATTTAAGGCTGAACAAAAAACGGTTAGGGTAGGTTAGGTTAAAGGTATTCACTTAAACTCCAATAAAAAAAGAACCCCAGGACACAGATCTTGATCATCTTTTGCCAGAATGATGTTACAACATGTTCTTTCCATTTCCATAAGTGACATCAGTGTGAGGATCTTGGACCATTTGCCCATTGTTCATTTGCAAATCTTAGATGCAAGTATCTCCATAGAGTAGTTAAAACTTATAAATTTTGCGAAATGTCTTAAAAAAAAATTCTTACGTAATTAATCACCGTCAACACATATTATTTTAACTTAATTATTGAATTTTTTTTTTTCAATTTAACTAATAAACTTATAAAAAAACAAAAAGCTAACCAAACCAGCCTATATAATATATCAAAAATAAAATTGTTAATTGTATCGTTCTATATTTTGGTACAATATTGGCCAACGAAACCCAAAGGTACATAATGCCTGGGGTGGGAGGACCTATTTGATGATTTTACCACGCTAAAAAAAAAAACCAGTTCAAATAAAAAAAATATACAATTGACTCAATAATTGTGCAAAATTGCACCTACATTCGTACTCCTGACCTCTCATTTTGCCCTTACCGATGTTGAAGCTTCCGCTATTGCAATCTGCACTTTCACTATGCTTTATATATATTGATTATAGAGCAAATAAAGCGTGCACTGATAACAAGACCTAATGGGTTTGACGTCACTGGAGGGTCTTCAACTCTATTAATTTACGGTTCAAGAAACTTCTAATGTATCATAGAAAGGAGTCATTATATTCGCTCGTTAATCCAAATTTTATGTAATTAGTACTTTCCGCGACTTCTTTCATTCCGACCATTTTTTTTTTTCATCATATTTTATTTTTTTACAACTATACCGCCTAACCGCTTCCAGGTCTCATCTCTATCCGTCCCAAATTTTATCAAAATCAGTATAGTGATTTAGGTCGTGTGAAAAAGCAAAAAAGTCACTTGCACATTTTAATACTGAAGCATGTACCTTAAAAGTATTATGGAAAATGTGTTTTAAAATAGGAGAAAGATAAACCGAGTGACATTTGCAATAAGGTTGGTATGTCATTGTGCATTCTCACGCAGCTCGGGGTCATTGAACCGACGCTTGCGACGATGCACGTAGGGCTCGATCGAAAAGCCTTCTTTCTAGACAACGCAAAACTCTAATGTAGGGCTCGAAATAACTTATCGCATGTGCTGAGAATGGAGTTTCTGTTCAGAATATTTATTAGTTGTCCACGCCTTTATTTATTTCTTTTTCTTTATCTTTTGTGGAAGTTTTCTCAGTTGGTCGATATTGTTTTTTACGTAGATACGAGTATTTCAACTTTAATGAAGTTTAGATTAGAAGATTCAATTTAAAAAAAATGATCTCTAAAAAGGCCACTTTAGCAGAATCATAATTACAATAAATATTAATAATCATCTGTTATTTACTCTTTTCAAGAGCAATAGAATATTATATTTCAATTCGCAATCGCAATTCAAATTAAATATGATTCTGTTAATAGACTTTTTAATGGCAATGTCTTTGCCTCTCATCAAATATTTTATGTAGGTATGTAAAATGGTATCAAGATTATTGAAATGACATGTTTGCAATCTATGATTATGTGAATTATTATGATAAAAGAATGAATGCGATTCAATTGGATCCATAGCAAGTTGCGTGCTTATGCAATCAAGTTGTCAACTGCGACCATTACCCTAACGGCCCTTTGTGCATTCTGACCATAATATGCATGGCCTGAATCTATGGATTTCACATCAAAACTCTATGGGTAGAATTTATGAAATCTATTTCTCTTTGATTGTTCTGGAACTGTTCATACCAAAGGTAAGTTCCACCAATTAGAACCCAAGTGAGGTCTTGGTAATACATGGAGCTACCTTTGATTTAACCCGGCGCCAATGACGCTGGGTCATATTGACCCGAGGCAATTTTAAAGGGACATATTATTTTTTTGCTTCGGTCGCTTGTTTTGAACGTTTGTGTAGCTGAAGATATAGCCCCCCTCTATCCGCCTCGTTGATATGATCAGTGCGATGCTGTTCGTGGAGTGAGACACATTTGCGTAAAGTTGAAACGGGTACGTATGACCCAGCGTCATCGCTGGCGTCGTAATTTTGTGACTTACTTTTATTCGTTTCTTTAGTGTTCAATGTTAATTTTCTTTGTAATTATTTAGGTTTTTATAAAAAAATCTGTAACTAATGATCCGGAGAGGATAATGACGTTGTTAGAAGACTCGGATTCTGAAAATAAAGATTCCTCTTCGAATCCTGTAGATTCCCAGGCTGCTTCAGACATTGATGATGATAACTACTTATCTCAGCGTAGTAATAACAGCGGAAGTGAACAAGATGTAATTTTCAGGATCTCGCAAAAGATGTCTAATATGTCCATCAAAGAAGGACAAGAAAATATCGCACACTTGTCAAGCATGCCGCATCTTTGTATGCCCAGAACATTTCGTATCATAATGCAATAATTGCAGCAGTTCGATGGCTGTTATCGAGGAAGAAGAAGACTGATCACTATTTTTTTTTATGATAAGTTTTATTGATATCTTTTTTAGTCAATAAAACTATAAATTTCTATTGTTTCTAATAATTAATAACTACAAGTTAAAAAATATCAACATGTTACGTTTTTGTAGTTGATTTTGCATGTGTTATTGAGAATGTTAATAATTGTTGATATATTTGATTTTTAAGTATTATTTTCATTTGAGTACTTAACCAAAATACTCTTTTTTGATACATGATAATAAAATTAAAGGCAAGTATAAAAAAGCTATTTAAAAAATTCAAATTAAAACCGGGTCACCATGACCCGGAGTCATCGTCGCCGTTATTATTTTCACGTCATTGGCGCCGGGTTAAAAAGATTGATGACCGAGTAATGCGAAGTTTTTATTTTTTACATTCTTATCACATAATAGACTAGAAATGTACCAAATAGGAATTCATTTTTTAAAATTTATGATCTGATATATGTGACAAAAATGAAAACATGGTTCAATTAAACAATTATAAATGCAAAAGTGACCTACTTTTACGTATTTTTCTTTTTGAACTTAATGGCGCAAAGACTAAAAGTTAAACAAAAAATAAAAAAAAATAAGTTGTAAAAATTACTTGTAAAAATTACTTGTATTTAAAATGTGACAAGACAGTTATTCAGTTATTTTAGTTTGTATCGAGTCAATAAACATACTCAATATTGTCCTCTCAAACTTAAGAGCTTTGGTCAAGCTTTTATTAAGGATCCAAAGCCAAGTCCGCAGAATTATAACTGAAAGTATTTTGTGTGACGTATGAAGGCTCGTTCACAAATTATAGACTCTACCACCTCGAGTTACTTTGTTCTTTATTGATGTAGCAACAAATAATTATTGATCTTATGGTCTCCGATCAAAGATAAGTGACGCCTAATAACTACTTAGATCAGATCAGACGAGACAGAATGCTACTTGGCGATCGATTTTTTAAATAAGAACTCCTTATTATGGCTTCCTTTCTTAACTTGCGAAGGTTAGCCCTACTTGGATGCAAGTACGAAAATAAAAATATGTTTTGCTGATAATTCAAGTGTCAAAATTAAATTTGTTAAAAAAATTGTCTGATCTCGTTTTCTGTATTTACCTATAGATGTTATAATTACTTTACTATCTTATATCCGTAAATTCGCCCTAGTGGAGTTTGGTAATTTTCCAATTTAATCGTACTTGTGAGATTGACAGTATTGTATGAAATAAGTGGGTCTTCTTTGCCTTGTGGTTCTGATTCAAGTCAGGCCTGGCTTACACAACATGCGTCGTTCACAAAACATGAGAATTCCGATACACAAAATCATGATCCTTTTCGCTGCCAATTGGGAAGATGGCCAGAAAGTTTACAGTCTAATAAGGATTTATGTCGCCACTTAAAATACGGTCTTATTTACACGTGATAATAAGATACAAAATGCTATGTTAAATTAATAAATTACTGATAGAGTTTGAAAAATCCGCCACAAAAGCTATATGATACCAGTGGAACAAAAAAGGTTGCAATACAATATTTTCTTCGTACAGGCCTATTTATATGAAAAAAGTTACGAACAGCCATTAAAAGAAGAAATAAAAATAAACCTAATGGCATCTAGTTTTTTTTTGTATGAAAATGGCCATTGCCTTTTCTGAATAAGATAAATGAGGTTTTAGTCAAATATGTCATTGTGCAGGCCGATTGACGTTACGAAAAGGTGAGTCGTTTTACTTTTAATATTTGTGACCCGAGATCACGGAGACTTGGTTTATCTCAATAAATTATTTCGTAAAACTAGAAGACCGCGCCACGACTGAAGTCTGTTGTATTTCAATGTATTAAAAAAGGAGTACGTACCACGAATTTTTCGCAGGACTTCGGTCGTGGCGCGTATTTCATTTAACTTCTAACCAACATAGTTTCAATGACAAAAAAGTGGTCATATACGATCAAATGAAAAGATTGTATTATATACTATACTAACGATAATTTTAATGAAATGTGTTGTGCGTATCTTAGACAAGTTTCAGGATAGAATCAATTGATTAAAGTTATTTGGTGGTTTTTAATAAACGTTACATAACACGAACTTTCGGTCAATGTTGTTCCTGTTTCTTGTTACTTATACGTATTTTTAACGTCAATTTTGTAAACAAAGGCTTATTATCCATCGTCTAAGTCGTTGATAACTGATGTGATTCTGGGGACTTTGTTTGTGTATATTGCCATTGCTTTATGAAACAGCATAATTGAGCTTAAAGAAGTGGAAAATGGCGGGCATTTAGGAGAACAGTCAAATTTTAATGTCTTAAAATTGTATTCAGCATTTTCGAATAAATTATTAGATAGGTACAACACTTACTTACTATCACGGTTTGCTAAACTTAAAATGTCACTTACGGGATATCTTCCGTGATTAACTATTTGTTGCAAGCAACAGCGTCGAAATATCAGAAACTCAAACAAATAGTTAGGCACGGAATATACCCCGTAAGTGACATTTTAAAAAATTAGATAAATTATGGTTTTTCTTACAAAACTATTAAGGGTATCCATGTGGGGTCGCGGGACTTATTTCCATCACCGTGACCCCGGAACATAAAGGGCTATTGAAGAACACCGTGGATTTTAGTCTGTACAAAACTGACAGTACCTCCCGCCCTGCTCGGGGTGGGAGGTCTCTTTTGATGATTTCACCACGTAAAAAAAAAAAGGGTATCCATGCACAAAGCAAAGTAGCCAATTTATGGCTGTGGATGGAGTGAACCTTCATTTAAAGAGCGTGACCTACGCGACAATTAGTGAAACATTTAGGTACCTACTGTCCTTGCACAGTTCATTTACCTTAGGTTTGATAAAAACAAATGTTCAACCAGAGGAATCATTCAAATCAATTCAAACCTAAGTTTAGCAAGCTTAGTAGCGAATGTAAAAAAGCATGAAAGGACTGTGTTAGATCTTGTCACTAAAAAAATATCAACTGCAAAATAAACGTAAAGACGTTAATATTAGGGTCGTTTTACAGTTACATTATTTAGAATGTTCAACAGATGTTTAACTCTTTTCAGATAACTTTTATCTGAGGTATAAAAATAGCGGTTTGACATAATTATTTTCTATAGATAAGCTTATAAACCGACATTTTTATTTACCTTAGACAGTATAATATATTTTCGCCAGTTATCAAAATTAAAAGTATCCTGAGTACTGATCCTACGCACTCAATACTTTAACTCGAGGATAAATTACCAAAAAAAAAACTTAAATATAATTCGGGTGCCATATTTTTAGGTCTTGAGACTAAATTACACGCTTTGCTATGTATAGTTTGTCTATGCCTCTATGCAAAGGTGAAGGTATATTGCCTAACTTTGGTCCTAAAACATGTAAGTTTAATGAGCATGAAGGGCGACGCATGATTGCGTCCTAATTGGCTATCTAGACCGAACTGTTACGCTAGACCTAGATAACTGTCAGCCTAACTTATTGGAAAATGATTATGCAAATGAGTAATGACATTTGACTGTGTGGGTATTATTAGTCACCAGAAACCGAGGGCTTACCACGACTTTTTGTGACGTAAAGTGTAAACGGGAACTTTGATGTAAAAAATTAGTTCCTCTTTTGCACCATAGAGGTGCATTTTCATTTTCCTTACCATAAACGCCGTAAAAGTACATACTTCAAGTATGATATAGATAAAAGATGGAAATCTTGTGCTGAGGCCTTAGCACAAGATTTTCATCTTTTCAAAACTGAGTCACAATTAAATAAAGGAAAACAAAAAGATCGTGCAAGTGAGAGTCAATATATAAAAGGTTTTAATGACCCTTTTTTCAATGTGTAATTAAGTAAGCACCTGAATTGTATCTTAATTGAGGCCGAATCAGACAAGGAATTTCGGGATACTAATTAGTTAAGTAAAAATTTGTTAAGTAAAAGTATAGGAATTTTTTCTATAGTAGGTTGCATTCTGTCCAATCACCCATTTTGGTTTTAATGTCAATAATTAGTCTAATTATCGACCAAATTGTCAGGTCTTTAACTAAACACCCAAGACCTTAATGGTACCAAAATCATTTTAGGCAAACAATCCCAATCAATGACATTCACTTCACGGACTCGAACCTACAACTAACAGCTCAGCTGTTAACACGCACGAACGGTTACCTAACACCGCTATCAAAGTTCAACCGACCGCAAAAATACAAATATTAGGTAACAGATAAATATTTAAGTAATAAAATGCTAATGAAATAAGGAATACTCACGAGCAGTGTAAGAAGCTGGGCCGCCATGTTGCGCGCGCTTCGGCGAATGGTGGTGGAGTGTCGGCGTAGACTTGCGCACGCGCACCTTGCCGGCGGACAACGAACCACACGGTGTATGGAAGTGACATTGCGTGCATTGATTGTTTACGTTGACAAAGCTAATTACTTCGACACAATCATCTTAAAGTGAGAAATGAGCAGGCAAAGCTGAAGGTATAACCGGTAAAAACGTGTTCAACTTGTTTCATCCAGTATCTAAGTGCGTGTTATTTTGACGGTCAGATAAAAAAAAACAGAAATTTCCATATTATGCAGATTTTGTTTTCATTTTTAGGCATTATGCATTAATTTGTCCACCTTATTCTAAAACTACTTTTATTCTCAAATACTTATTATGTAAATCCAAAATTGACAGAATATTGCAAACTTAGCCATAATAGTGTTAAAATCTCTATGGCTATTGAGCAGGCTGTTGAAGTTGCTAAGTTGCTTTAGAAAAAAGGTACCTTATATAGAAGATGTCCAAATACAAACAAATATTAATTTTTGTCTTGCTTTGAGATCGACGGTGTTTTTATGAATGAAACAGTAAATTCGACACATTCTAGTTAAAAAGTTATGCATAATATCTCCTCGTCCATTGGTCCAATGATTGCAGACATCTAACAGGTTGGCCGTGACCGATTTTAATAAAATACGTATACTTACAATGATACAGTGTAGGCAAATGAATCTATGTTTGCAGATTCTATTTTCGCTTGCACGGTTCATAATTAGTTTGACAAGACCTTCAACTTTAGGCCTAACAACATTTTTAAGAGAATAATTCTATTTCATCACTCCAAGCTGACTCCAACTTCCCGTTTTAATTATGATGTTCACCAAATCATCACTCTATATAAATTGGCATAAGGCAAAAGAATGAGGATTTAGGATTCTAAATTCATCACCCTAAATAAATTCGGAAGATGATGGTCTTGGATTCGGTAATGATGAAATATATTTCGTCAACCGGCCGATTACAGGCGGAAGAATAATGTTTATGTTATCACTTTCATCATATAATCACAATAAATGAATTGGGATAAGGGCGGAAGACTGATGCTCATGAATTCTATTTCATCACCCACCTACGAACTGGGATGGCTGTGGGAGAATGATAATGGTGAATACTTTTACATCAACATTACTATGATAGTAATGTTATGATTTTGTAAAGCAACAAAATTCACTATCCAGTCATCTTTATCTGCCTTTTAAGCGAGCTACGAAAAAAAAAACAGCTGCAATAATAATTTTGGAGACAATAATGTCATTTCTAGCAGTGCTGTATCTTTGACTGTGTCCTTGTCGGCGAATGCAACGGCTGTGCTTTGTCCCACAGTGGACTGATAAGCTCCGATACACTTACAATTAGCCCCATTTAGACAATTCGGCAAGTATTGAGTATGCGAATTCAATAACAATGAGGATATTATTACTCGACAATGGACCAAAAGGAAGGGGTTGTATACTTATTTGTTATATTATATTTTTTTGCTAGGTCAAGGTGGTTTGAACACCAATTTACAGTAGCAAGATAATGTTTGAAGTACTTGGGTCTTTTGTTGGTAAAATAACTTGTAAGTAAGTTAACTTCAAAATGCATTTGTATGAAAAAGAATCTCTGTGCAGCTAGCAATGCATTTTAGATTTTGGTTCAGATTTCAGATCGTGCGCTGTGGTGAATGGCCTTATGTCCAACAGTGGACTTCAAGAGGCTGAAATAATGATGAAGAAGAAATGGTTACATTCTACGGAGCAGACGTATGCTAGAATGGACATCGCAAATGGGCAAACGTAGTGTAGGATCCTGCGGCAAGATGAATCGATGATTTTGAAGAATGTGGCTAGCAGTGGATGGATGCGGACTGCTGTTGTTGACGCTCTTTGAAGGAGGCTAACATAGCAGTGACAGCAATATGTAGTAAGTATAAGAAATGGTTCAAAATTTTAATCAACAAATTTTAAAATTTAATAAGTCTATCAACTCAATGTTTTATTAGGAAAATGAACGGACATAGTTTTTAGGACCTCCGTGTCATAGTTATTATTGGTGGTCCTTTACGTTTACGGTATGGTTGTATAAGTGATGATCAAGTGGTACAGGTTCTGTTTAACTTGTACAGACAGGATCATGATGTGGTTACCCCCGTAACCACATCCTAACGCTGTCTATAACCTCCTTGTTTCTAACTTGGTATGCTCTTTTTTGCCTGATACTTTTGGTCCTTCAATACGCCAGTTGGGTTAGTAACCACATAATGTATGCGGTAACTTATTTTGGACTTAAGATATTATCTCCTGTATCTCAGACAACTGGTCGTACCTATTAACAGCTGTCTAAGAACCATATGTACTTCATTAAGAAACCCTTGTATGGCGATACAGTTTTGGGCGATTATAATCTCAAAGATAACGTGTTTATAGTCTGTTTTCGTGTTATCTCTGCAGTTACAAGTAAGAAACGTCTAGTTTAGATCAAGGTCCTATAAGAGCGGTTACAACAGCGGTTACTAACAGTTATCTCACGGCATTGTCCGTATTGAATGAGATAATAAAGAAAAGGTTAGCCGGTTATTAAGAACACCTAATTTATAATGACTTTGTCAGGTTTTTGTTGCTGTGTTTTTAGTGCTGTGTATCTATCTGTTCTACTTAAGTATTTATGGGTTAAACACTTTTTTAAACTATCACGGTTTGCTTCATAACTTAAAATGTCACTTACGGGATATCTTCCGTGATTATTTATTTGTTTGAGCTCCCGATATTTCGACGCTGTTGCAAGCGTCATGAGCTCAAACAAATAAATAATCACGGAAGATATCCCGTAAGTGACATTTTAAGTTATTTATGGGTTGTTTATTTACTTGTAAACCATTATCATTTCAGTCTATATTGCAGTCCGCTGGTGGACATAGGCCGCCCTCAGAGGGTGCCACAATGCACCATCGCCCGCTTCATATAGTATAAAATAATATTATATATTTGCATTTATTATACCAAGATACTTATAGAAATGTACAATTGATACTCAAGAATGGAAATTTGAGCACTGAGCAATGGGTAGAATAACGTTGCCAATGATGAGAGTCATAAGTGTTGTTGAATCGGTAGTATCTACTACCTACTTAAAATAAGAAAGATTATCTATCTCAACTACTTAGCTCCCTGAATGGTTAAGTTTGAACTCAGAGTTCTATGGCTTTCAGAAAATGTTACGTTTTCCCACACGTAAAAAGTTTTGCTTGAGTTACCGCCATCTCTACAATTTTAGAAGGACTTGATCGTTTGTCATCGGCTCGTCGACTGCAACACTGTTGTTCAGTCGTTGCTACTCTATATAATTGACACTTCTCAGTTCTGATAAGAATGCCTAGATGGCGCTGTTTGTGTGATTTAAATAAAATTATGGCGCTATTCGTAAGATTCAATTAAAAAGAATATTTGTTATATTAACAATAGGATATTTATTTTTTTATTATTGTGTTGTATGTAGTGTTTCAACTTAAGAGCAAGAAAGTTCAAAAAAGTTCAGTTCATAAAATCTCTTCTTTTGGTATATAAAAATATACCAAAAGAAGAGATTTTATGAATTGAACTTTTTTAACTGAAAAGCAGCAATCACACTAGAAATAGGGATCAGTTAATTCAGCCGGGCTTCAGACTCGCCAAAGTGGACAATTCTTTCATGGGGTTCTGTTTAAAGTGCTATAATAAAATACCACAAAATGTTCTTGAAATGAATGAGACTAAATTTAAATCATGTATTAAACGCACACTATGCAAGCTGGCTTATTATAAACTTGACGATTATATCGCTGATAATAATGCTTGGCTCCATGCTGGTCCTGCTCCACTTGACAATGTAGGATAAATATTGATAGCGTTATTTAATATTCTAGTTGCAGCTGCTGAAGATTGTAAAACTGTATTTGCATTGTATAGACTCAATCTTCCTAGTATTATATAGTTTCATAGCCAGCATTGTGTGAGTACTATGTATCTCGGAGCTATCATTCACTGAGTACCTACATCTCTTATTGACTTGAATACCCTGGCGGTTGAGAGTATGTCATGCTCACTCAAATGTCTCGCTGATGGTGGCGCGTGTGTCGGATCGTTTAGCTCCCTTCAAAATGGTTGAGCTGAATGGTGCTGATACATGTGTCATGTTCGTGAACGGGCGCTGTCAGTTGGGACTGGTCATCTCTTAGCTGCCATGGTCTATTTTAATAATTAATTACTTTATTTGAATTGTTTATTTTATATTTACTATGGACACTAATAAATTGCCACATCGTTCTCACATAATGTACCCACCATCTGATGATGAATGATGTAACCAAAGATCTGTAATAATTTTGGCGATTGAAAAAGAGTGTCCATGGAGTTTCTTGCTCATTCTTCTCCATAGATCTACGATTTGGAATGAGCACCTACGGTACTTTCACAGTTTTTATGTCTGTGTCTGGGACTGTAGCACCATAACTATTTTTAGCACTAGTTTTATTTTTTGTCTTGACATTTCAAAAGTGCCTATATTTGGCTTAGTTGAAATAAACGATTTGATTTGATTTGATTTGCAATCACAAACTTGATTTACTACGCACAGGTTTCAAACATTTTGCGAAAAATAAAATACTAAAAAATACTGACATTCAGCTGCATCCGGCCGGCTTGACTGGAACTTGACTTCAAGTCGAACATAGTAGGGAAAAGGCTATGCAGATAATGATGATGTCCTACCACCCCATAGTGGATGTTAACGGCATAAGTCAGTACAAATATGGTTTTTATTTTACTGTAAAACTATAGGTAGATTCCTTATATTGTAATAAGTACTTAGGTTGTACCAAACCATTGTTATGTTCCGCGGGACTGTCTAAACAGGCAACTTTGACACTTGAACTTAAAAGGTAAGTAATTGAAGGTACTATATGGTGGATTTTCGTCAGTACGAGTAGGTATGACAGTTCCTTCCGCTTCGCGCTAAACAAAACCTTGTTCTGATGTGGTAATGGTTCAAACTAAAAAGTAACGTTTTTTTTTCAATAACCTATTTTGTCTCACTGCTGGGCAAAGGTTTCCTTCATAACCTTCCACTCTTCCCTTTGTGCGGCTTTCTCCAGCCAATCGCTTATGAATGCGTCTAGATCACGCCAGCGTTTTCTACGTTTCCTCGGCAACGACGCCCGTCCGGCATCCACTGCGTACGTAACGACTCTAGCCCAGCGATTCCTATGCATTCTATACACATGAAAAAGTAAAGAAAAAACGAAACGAAGAGAAAAAAAAGTTACCATCTCAAAATCATTGATTTCATTCATTGATTTCATTACAACAATACTGTGTTCGTGTTAACAATGAAATGATCTTGTTTAGTCAGAGCCAGCGACAGTCAATTGTTCAGCTATCTCAGTCTGTTGTAATCATTTGTACCAAGTTATGTGTACAAAGCAAATCAATTGTTCACATAGCTACATTCTAATAAATGAAATATTTCGTGTTATATAGGTGAACATCCTCTATCTTGCAGTTAATGTGTTTTAAGATTTCTGTGAATATAGTTTTGTTCTGTCTTCCTCTACTTTACGTGTTTTCACAACACAAATCTTCTAATTACTTTTGTTACAACAATAATATGGATTCAGATGTGATTTAAATAAATAATAATTTATTCCTTGATTACTGCATTTTTTTTATAACGTTGCCCCACACTATAAATTTCTTCCTGTACTTATCGTGGGTGCGTTTACAAACATAGAAACTCACATATACAAACACCCAGACTCGAAACAACTACTTGTAGATCATACAAAATAAAAAGTATTTGTTCCGTACGGGGATCGAACCCGCGACACAAAGCGCAGCAGTCGATTGCTCAGCCACTGCGCCAATCTTGCCGTCCATGATATGGACTTTAGCCATTGTATTTCGCTCAGCGATTGTATGACACTCGACATGCGTGGCCTGGCCAGTCCCAGATCATTGTGTTATTTTTAATAGTTCTAATCATCAGGCCGTAATTCTTCTAGGGCATTTTTTCTAGAGTTGAATGAGGCGAATTATATTTCGCAAACATGAACAGATAATGTTCTTCGTGGATTCACTCCCACTGCTTAGCACTTATTGATTGTAGCGTGATGTTATATCGTTAATAGCCATCCTTGACAAATAGACTATATATACAACACAATTTTTTTTTCTTCAATTCGAACCAGTAGTTCTTGAGATTAGCGCGTCCAACCAAACAAACTCTTCAGCTTTATAATATATATTAGTATAGATTGGACATTATGCTTTAATTACAGTTTTTAATTAAACTAGATTAAAACATCTAGTCATCATCATTTTAGCCTCGTGGCGTCTATGACTGACATTTCTTGATTAATTCAGGGCAGTCAATTCAAAAGGCAACGAGATCAATTAATATTATACCCATGGTGCAATTAATGTTGGTATTGTTTATTTTTTATTTAAACAGTTGGACAATCGTTCGCGGGTCTGATTTTCCTGAAGAAATAGTTATTTGTTATACAAGAGTGCAAAGTTGATTTTTAACCGCGTGCTCATGTTTGATGACCGAGCAAGCGAATGATTCTAAATTTGAATCACGAGTGCAACGAGTGATTCAAAAATTAGAATCATGAGTGATAGCGAGGGAATCAAAAGAGCACAAGGTGAAAAATCTTTGCACTCGAGTGCAACACGTAACTTTTCATCCCACCTCAGCGAGGAAATATCTAAATGCAAAAACAAAAAAAACAGAAATGTACATTGTACAAACACAAGATAGGCTTTTATTTCAGTTTAGGCATTAACTAATACATTATAATAGAACATAATTATTATTAAATTAAATCAAATAATACAATAAGACGTGAAAGGAAAACCGCACAAAGCAAATAAAAAAGGTAAAACAAAGTACTGAGCCAAGAATGTTTCGGGTCTGAGATTCTAACAAAATAATTGTAGATTACGCTCCAAGGGAGGCGTATTGAATTCCGAAGCGATACTAAGGATTCTGGGGATGAACCTCCGTCCGTAGCGCAGCGAGGAGGTTCAAGTGTTAACACCCGAAGGAAACGAGGGAATAAAGTTAAAAATCTTTAGTGAAGCGAGGGATTCAAGTTAGCCCAAGGCAACGCAGCCTTACACCCGAGGAGCATACTCTGCTTTCCCACCTAAGGCGAGGAACATCAAATTTTAAAAATAGAATTTGTTTCCTCGACAACCTTCGAACGTCAAGTGGGCACCACTGCAAGCGATCAGCTGTTGCGGTCACCGGCCGCCATTACTGCTGCTACTCTTTTGTTCATACGATGTTCTAAATTCAAATTTACTTTATTCACTAGAGGATAAAATAGTAGATTGTTATACAAGGGTGGAAAGAAATCAATTCCCGTACGAGGTATTTAGACGCACGAGCGAAGCGAGGGCGGCTATAGTCCGAGTGGGAATTGATGACTTTCACCCGTGTTAAACACTCTACTTTTCATTTCAAATATAAGGAAAGTAAAAATAGTATTTTTTCTAAAATATTTATTGATAGTAACAAAATGAGTAGTACCTATTTGATAGTCTTTTTTAATTTAAATTTCAAATATGGAACACACCGCCGCTGGCCATCCCGCTTTAATAGTTTTTTTTTTTTTTTTAATTCAAATTGGCCGTATACACTCACAAGACCGCAGCATTTTTTTTAAATCGATATTTTTCTTAAGTAGGTAATATAGATGGAAATCCGGCTTGCCCGAACCTCTGTTGCGGCAGTCGCTCCCTCTATATTATCGCCCTGAGATCGCGCCGGAACTCTTCCCGCCGCACTAAACTTGTCGAGGCACGGTTACAGTTTATAGGTTTTTCTAAGGAGGTTTAGTAACTACATAATACACCACATGACACTGGCCGAAAATAAAGAGAAAAAATAAAAACTTCTCAACATGTCATCCGATGTCAAAAATGGCGGCTGCGATCTGTTTGGTCAGAAAATCATTAGAAATTTGCAAAATACTCGACAATCTGAATTTTGCGGATATATGTTGTCGATTCGAAATCATTATTTTTTAATGTTTTATTATTCAGGTTAGCTTTCAATCGATATTAATATAGAAAATTATAGCCGACTAAATAACCAATTTTAGTTCTATTTTTAAAATTCATTCCCGCCCTAGGGAGGGAAGCAATTACTATGAGTCTTTCCCGCCCAAGGGAGGGAAGCATCGTTTTCGACCCGTTGCTCTGATCAAACAAACACTACTTTCCGAGTATGAGAAATGAAAACGGCTTTTACTCACTTGAGGATAAAAACGGCTTTTACGGTCAGATATCGAAGAGCAAAAGTACCCTTTCCGAGATGGGGGGATGAAAAATATATTTATCCACCGTGGATAACTATTATTGGCTACTGAAGTAATTCTGTTAAGTACTTAGTTAAGTGTTGGAAGCAGTTGTTATCCTTAATAAAAAAAAAAATATTTTGATATTTTGCATTCTTAAAACATCAACTTCTAAGAATTTGTAAGCCTTTTGAAATAGAGTAAGTTATCAATTCGAAAAATCCAGTCTTACAACTGACTTTTCGGAAGACAGACAAATCTTGATACAACTGGTATAATAATAATCTATTTCGAATTAAAATGCCAGTATGACATAATAAACTTAATTATCTGACCTTTTAAATATTAGAATAAATTAGGTTAAATTAATTCGTTGTCGTTTATTGTATTAATTAATTAACCCTCATAACTACTTAACAAAACTTCACACCTGTAATTTCTTAAGGGTTCGGTAGATGTGTCTTCAATAAGTAAAGCCAAACTTCGCTAGTTATCTTTGAGTCCAAATGTGCCAATCGCCATCAAAGGGGCAAAATATCCGCACCTACTTCTGAATAATTCCTGATGAAAAAATCCAATAACACTTTGCTGGAACTGTGAAGCCGAAGCCGGGACCTCTCACCTCATGCACAGCAGTTGTAATTTTTTTTTAAAGTGATGAAATAATCGAATGATTTTATCCACCCAGGACAGCAGGAGAGACTGTCAGACTTTTACTGACTAAAATCCACGGTGTTCGGCGTCTTTCAATATCCTTTTACTTTCCGGAGTCACGGTAGCTCGTTAGTCCCGCAACCCCGGCAGGACTCAAGAGTAGTTGTACTAGAACCACTAGAAAAACTAGACAAACTTATAGATAAACACTTTAGGTACACGTGCATGTGCCTAGACGTTTATAATCACCATAACAATCATTGCAAGGCCAGACAGTGGCATTGTTAGATAATAACCATTCAATTAATAACGCAGAGAAACAGTTGCTAGAATAAAAAAAGCCCGTTCCATTGTTCTTTTTTTAAATGCAACGGTTTTTTTTTTCAAATTAAATGTCCCAAGAGATTTTCTTAAAAACTTTTCTAATATTATCTGCGGCGAAGTCGAGAAACTTTTTCTGTTTTCCGCAGATGCAGTCTGTGGGAAACTAGTTCTGATAAAAACGATCTACTCGTAACTTACCTGGTTAAACCCACACTGTAAAGGAGTTAGGTACTTGAATTTTTCTGCAATGGTCGTCATTTAGTGCATATCTTACCTACTAGCTCGTGTTTACAAGTCGTAAGGTCGTCGTTTTTTCGAAGTATTCCACGAAGGGCATCCGCTAACAATGGCACCTGACCTACTTGCACCTTATCTATTCGACATAAGGTTCCTGTCAAAAACTTTCGCAGGTGCCAGGTGCCCTTCGTGGAATACCTCATTTTTTCATCATCACTACCATCACTGCTCTCAAAAATGTAAATACAAACTTCGTGTGGAAGCCGGCTGTACTGTCTGTATCTGATCTCCTACGTGGTCGATTATAGCCATAGGTATGTAAGAAAGTTGTTTTATAGAAATTTTTAACATTTCTGTTATAAAAGGCAGTAGGCTGTTGCGCTGTGTGTTCAGAATAGGCTGCTGACATGGTCTCTCTGACGTTAGTAAACTTGTGTCCCAGCAATGGGAACATTATAGGCTGACTGTACAATCTACGATATATTTTTTTAATATGTTGAGGTATTCCACGCCTTATCTTCTTCCACATAAGGTTCCTGTCAAAATTCTTCGCAGGTGCCAGGTGCCCTATGTGGAATACTCTATTTGAATCGCACCCATACAGTTACTAAATGATTGCCATAAATATTTCTTTCGCCGAAATTAATTCAGAAGGTAATATTTTTCCCCATATTGAATTTTTATCATCAATATTCTAGAATGAAGTCAGGAGTCCACTATAGTGTCAATAAAGGCAGTTTATGATCTTAATAGCTTCTGGAACAGTATTGAGTCATGGCCGGTCATCGCAATAAAGCTCGCTTTATTAATAACTCAATGAGTGATGCTATAACGGTACTGACTGGCATGGCATATGTTACAGTAATGAGACCTATTGTTGTTTGTTTTGGAACAAAGTTCCAGAACGAACGGACTGGCCAATTATTGTCATTAATTGGTGGTTAGTTAGAAATAATTAGTCTTTATTTGTATGATTATCTCTGCTCTCAAAATGATAAAGAATCACATAGTGCTGAAAGTGACATGTAACAGAGCTTAAAATACGAATAACTACCAACCAGCACTGAGCCAGCGAGGTAGATTACAGCCCGATTCCTCTGTGTTCTAAATTAATTAAATGTGGAAAATCTGCAAGTTACAGCTGATGTTTTACTTTCCTAGTTCAAAGTTCAAAAACAATTACCTACTTAGACTTAAAGTGATCATCCACTGGTTATTTTTCTCGATCACCTGTAACTTACCTCTATCGAACAGTAGCTGTCACCAAAAAAGTAAATATCAAATAAAAGAAACCTCAAACAAAAATGCTCATAAAATAAAAATATATTCATTATAAAATATTTACACTTTATACAAACTTATACAATATCCATAATCTAGAAATACATGACTATCACACACATTTCACTTTCACCCACTCATTTGTCAAATATACTCGAATGGTATATGGCATGCCCTCCTTACCACCAGAAGGGGAAGCTGTGGTAAGCACATCACAAAGAAGATTGCGAAAGGGCTGAAGAGAAGGCACGCCCCCAGCCACGCCATCAGAAACCACGCTGGAAGTAGTGCTACGTGTTCGAACATTGTCTATGCTACAAAACGTAATTTTGAAGCGTTTCCGAACGCATAATTTTTATACAATCAAGTAATCGTAACAGTTATGAAATAGTTCAAGATCCTCGGTTGCAGACCCTGCTGTCGGTTCGCGTGCACTTAAGAACGCCACCTGGAACAAAAAGAACAATTGTTAACTAGTGCTTCACACTCTGAGTTGTAGAACGTGGTAGAACTTTGTAATTTTCTATTGTGTTTGAGAGTCAGTCTTGTTTTTGTTTATGTTTAACTAAAACACTGGGAACTGGGATTTTAGATTCGCGCATTCATAAATTTTAATGTATGACTTGTTTTTTTTTTGTTTCTGTTAGTGTTTTTTTTGCATTATAATACAGTGTTACTAATTTAGACGTATGTGTTACGCAAAATAATAAAGAAAACACATTAAGTAGGTAAATAAATAATTGAAAATACCTTTTTACAGTTAAATTGTCGAAGAAGCTTAAAACATAATTAAAAATAACGAGATTTATATAAAATTCGTAATTAACGAGGCCTTTATTTCCCACTAATAAAAGTTGGTAGGTACTTTTCTGGTGATATATTATAATTATTATTACTAAAATATTTTAAAATAATCTTTCGACTATTTTCTTTAAGATTTGGAAATAAAATATTCTAAATCTCAACAAAATGTCTAAAATGCTGAAATTATCCTTCATAATGTACTCAATGAACAAAGATAAGATAATTCAAAGATTTCATACTTTTCACTGTTTTATGAGATCATTTTCAGATATCAGTTCGATTAATTGAAAATAAACATACTTATTATTTTGCTAATACTTATCTAAAACCACAAATATACTACACGCGACACAACAAGACACTGTTATCATATCTTTTCCTTAGATAGTACATACAGACATATAAGTACATAAGCAATAGATTTGACCGATGACTTCATGATAACCCAATAATACGTCACTAAGCTTTGATAATTATCTATATAGATTTTATAATCTATAGAATAAAGTCTACCACCTGCGATAATACCGACAAAGTCTAAAAGGCAAGGAATGTAAATAGAACAGCTAGTACTTGGCTATTGTTTTCGTTTCACCTTTCTCCCCTAGGGAAATAAGTGAAATACATTTGTTACAAAATTCTTAGCAGAATATGTAAACAAAGTTGATTTAGGTACACTATCAGCTGGATCTCATTTTCATTTTGCATTCTATGCTATGAAATTAAAATATACTAGCTTAGGTATGAATGAAATGCATCACATTCTATTGCACTCAGCAATATAGCTTGTTGCAATAGAATGAGCAGTTTCAGAGGTATACACCATTCGTTTTTTATCTTACATTACCTCTCTCTCGCCTCTAAGTATAAATAGATTTTATTCCATCAACTATTTAAAACAAGTTATTTTTGGATGATTAAGGTTTTATTGGAAACAGTCGCCCCCGACTTAGAAGTTTCTAGGTCGTGGGGTAGTATCCAGCCAGGCACGTTACGCTGTGAAATCTATTTAATCCACATAATTCTCAAAATGGTGAAGGAAAAAGTCGATAGTGAGGAAACAATATCAAATCTTGTTTTTATGGTAAAAATAAAATTTATAAAATAATGAATATTTGTGACACAGAACTACAAACAAGAACGAGGTCAGTGTGGGTTACATTACAGTCCATTCTATCTTCACAGAGACGAGGGTGTCCCGGCATTGGCATTGAGAATATTTCAGGCTGAATTATGATTTTCTTTACGCTTATACAACGTGTAATCTTAAAAGCGCAAAACCACTCGTGGGGTTGAGTTACCCCACGTTACTGAACAATGTTTGTTCTAAGACTTTTGGAAATTCGCAAAAAAAAAAAGGTTTTTCATTCTGATGGGCTCGATTGATTTCTCATTTTGTATGAAAAACCATTGCGTTGAGTTACCCCACGAGAGGTTTTGCGCTTTTAACGTTACACGTTGTATTCGATTCTGCTACGATTCACCGACGACCGGTTCACCATTGGACGTTTCGTCGATTCACAGGTCGTTTCACCGACAGACTCTAACTTTTTATCAAAATAATAATTCTTAAGAAAACTCACAACAGAAATTCATTTGTTATTATTCTTAGAGAATACGTTGTTTGTAAAGTAAATAAGCATACACAATGCATAAAACTCCTGATAAAGCAAATTTAAGTCTCATCATTCCAACAAATATTTTAGTTTTAGGTTCAACTAGCTGATTCATTTAGGTACGATTCAAACTATTTCGGGTTTAAGAACTCTTTCGGATAACAAATTTGGACAGATTTAAAGGTTTTCGGATTACAAAGGGTCAACTAATTTAAGCCGCTTTTGTGTTTTAGAAAATCATTGTTAAATTCTTGTGAATTCAGGTGAACTATTTATAAAGTCGACCTAGTTTTAATGGACAAGGTATTCGGGACTAGACTTTCACAAATATCCTAAAGACGTCTAAACGCAGATCCTCTGTCTTATTTTCTAGATCATAGACAATAGTCAGTGGCTCGTAAATCTGACAACGAGAATCACGAAGGGGTACCTTATTAAGCTGATTTCAGACTACGCTTTAATATAATAGCATATAGTATAGAACATCATCGCGCTCCATACATTGTTATGGACACGTTCACATTGTACTGTACTATATGTATATTATTGGCTTGCTAGCATTAGGACCTTCTTTGCTGTACTTTATACGCAAATTATGTCGGTCGGGCAGGCAGGTTGCAATGAGACTCGAGGTACAGGCACTTATTTTAATTAGAAATTACATTTTAATTAACTTATAATCTTAAACTACTATACAGGTGACGATCGTTCGATGTTAGAACTGAAAGTGAGTTGCGAGCCGCCTTCCCGGTTCCCGGCGCTGCCGAGCTGTCGTCATGTTTCATATTTCGCCTTATGCCAACTCAGCGTTAGACGTCTGTTCATTGTTCTGTGGGTTTCTGCTTAGCTTGCGGATTACTGTTTGGTATACGTAACATCTCCCTCCCGAAGATCAGCGACTATTAGACGATTAGATCGAGAATAGCGCTGATAATCTCACGCCACGGTCTATTTCTTCTTTTTGTTGATCAGGTGTTGTTTCCGATGAGCGTCGTCTCGTGTATCTTCGTAATGCGAACGTGATGCCCAGGTCGCCAATTCCTAATAGTACTAGATAGAGAGATGTGATGATGTAGTTTCCTTGTAGTGCTGTATTGACTATGCATAGTGCCGGTCGTAAAGTGTTTCCACAGCTTCACTTTTTAATTTGGCTTTGATGAATTGGCAGGAGATATCGACTTGCTGGGTAGATATGACACGGTGAATGCAGTCGCCTTGGCTATTGTAGTGCTGATTGATGCTGTCCTCGCAGAGATAGTATTGGCTGGACTTCGGGCATTCTGCCTCTATGTACATAAAATCTTTATCATGAATTGCTAGGAGGGGATATAGGTACTGGAATTAGCGCTTTGTCATCTCTATCGGGAACTATGGATATTTTATAAAGTTCATAGGTGTGGGGAAGGACATCCGGGAACTTAAACACCAGTACTAGATTTCGGCTATTACAGTAGTATCCTAACTTAACTATGTCGAAATATTCCTTAAAACTAATTTACAATATTATGTTCTCTACGATAGAGAGCATTTAATTGTTTTTTATTCTATTGAATGTATCTCATTAAAACATAAGGAAGTGTGTGCTCTTTGCACGTTTAAACCTAATAAGTTTTCTAATTTAAGAATTTCGCCGAATGACGATTCGATGTTAATCGCTAGCAACTATATATTGAGCCAGATGGGCATGCTTAACTATAATTATCTAATATATCTTATTAATATACACAAATAAAATTTAATGTTGTTCCTCGTCATTCAAATATCCCGTGCGTAAGCGCGATAGCATTTCCTTTACGCTTTGAGGCGCTTGCTCAGTGCTCGTGCACTCAGTATTATAAAGCTGCGCCCACACTGGGCGATCCATGGAGAAAATTACGTCGCTACGATTTGGATTATGAATGTCTACTATACCCTTCCGGTTTTTTACAGTAGTTAAACATTCGCTAATATGACAGTTACTTAGAATTTGTTCCGGGATGATTACTTCTCACTTTGGATATTAATTGGTAATTTGCTAATTTCGAAGAACTATAAGATACTAGAAACTAAGAAGGTATGATATTATCTTCGTATAGGTTAGCGTTCCGTGAATGGTAAACCCGTATAGGATTTATCGAATTTTTATTAATGATTTTGTCTTAAAGTCAATGGCGGCTTGGAACTTGTTTAATAAATCCGACCCTATCAATCCGTCGAAATAGTCGTGGGAGTTATAAACAAAAGGTGTGATGCAATCCTTATCGTTTAGTTCGGAGAAACAAGGTAGCTTTATCGAATAGTTGTGACGTGTCACAGCGTGTACATTACAAACTTCGAAGGGGTCATAGTTCAACTGTACGTTATTAAAATAAGCTTTGACCGCGTTGGGGCTAATAAAAGATTGGTTAGCGCCCGTGTCTATTAGAAGTTTTAGCGGAGGATCTCGAATCTGCATGTAGAGAAGCTGACGTTGGATTTGCAGGTTGACTTGGTTTGTCTAAATTTTGAATGTTCTGAAAATCCTTCATGATACTTGTAAGGCTCGGGGAACAAATAACTATAGGTATCGTAATTTAAGTACCTAGCCGTAATTGCCATCAAACTCGGGCACTAAACGAAGGGCCTTAAAAATGCTATCTATATCTGCCATCCTATTCTGTGGGGTATTTACCACTATACTTATTACCAATTTCTAATTTCTAACCTAACACTCCGCGATTCCCGTGAATGGAAAATTTTGGAAAATGTTTAGGTAGGGAACTTATGTACTAGGATGAGCAATCCACTAAAAAGATTTTAGTGTACTCACGTTTTTTGCATCTCGGTCTCTCTGCTGTATCGATGTCTGGATACCCCTGCTGCGCGTCACGACGTGTAGATTCGGATCCACGAACGGTCTCGATGACCGCCACGACAGCTGACTGCTGTTCTTCTTCTCGAGGATCCTACCGACTGCGCCAATTATGTCGGTCGGGCAGGCAGGTTGCAATGAGACTCGAGGTACAGGCACTTATTTTAATTAGAAATTACATTTTAATTAACTTATAATCTTAAACTACTATACAGGTGACGATCGTTCGATGTTAGAACTGAAAAAGAGTTGCGAGCCGCCTTCCCGGTTCCCGGCGCTGCCGAGCTGTCGTCATGTTTCATATTTCGCCTTATGCCAACTCAGCGTTAGACGTCTGTTCATTGTTCTGTGGGTTTCTGCTTAGCTTGCGGATTACTGTTTGGTATACGTAACACGCATGTAAATACTGGTTTAGATCCGGTTGGACTGTCATCCGAGTCAAAACAGAGACAGGCTGACCATTTAGTGACCCTATCCAAAAAACAAGAACAATGTCCTATTTGGGTGATAAATTCAACATGATTCTTTAGTTGACCTACGTTCTAGGGTCACGGTGTCCTTTTTATACGGTCCCTCTCCCTCGATGCCAGCACGTAAGCCTGTAAACTTTGTTGGATGTATTACCCGAATGACTAGTGATGTTCCATCAGAGGATGTTTTTTAATTTTTTTTATCCCGAGACTTGACTTACTTATTGTAGCCTGACCCCTGCGAATATTTTTGTTCACAGCACATTATAGATAGCTGCTTATCATTTGAAGCACGTTTTATTATTTACAAAACTCTTTGCAATGTACCGTTAAGTATAAAGTATAAGAAGCTACAGGTTATCTATGACTGATAACCTAAGCAAATTGTGATGCGCCACTATTTATAGCGGTTAGGTACCTAAAAGTCGCATAATATGTTCCCATTTTGACGTTAAAATCTCAAAGACTTTTGTGAGAAAATTTAGTACTACCTACCAACATTAAAAATGCGAAAATCGTCTTGAAAAATGTGTAAGAAGTCTGAAACTGACGGAACTCATAACAGCAACGAAAAATATATTCAGGAAAATAATTAACTTTCCTGAGGAATCCGCTTGAAAACTCTATCGAATATTGGATGACTGAGTAGAATTTGTATGTTTGATGAGATGATTTGCTTAAGATGACTTGCAAGAACTCGACGTGGCAAACCGATGGGAACAATTTTAGCATATGAATGAATTTTGCCCACCATTGAAATGTTAATGCTGCCAGGAAATTACGAAATAAAATTTGGTGGTCCTTTCCTTCAAATTTCACAAGTTTTTATTTTGTATTTTTGGTTTTTCCAATCGTAGGTAAACGTAAGCAAGATTAAACATTATCAAAGTAATTTTATGATAAGTAGGTATACGAGAATTTTCGTCGAGTTCCGGTCCTTATACGTGCATTGATAAGAATGTGTTACTTTTATTACTATGCAGATAACGGTATCACAATCAATCAGGTACATTATAAAAATCTCAAGGGTATTTAGCACTGACGTCAAAATTTAATTCCAAAATAATAAATTCACTGAATAACTACCGGAATGGAATTCCAATGAGTGCACGCTTTGTGGGCAAATTAACGATTTCACACTCGATTATTTACGGTATTCGATACTATGATATTTTATATTTGGTTAAGGTACTGAAATGGCAAAATAGTAGAACGTTTCAGCTGAATCTAATATCTAAAGAGCATCATCTGGCTTTTTCAAGTCTTTCCCAAACTGTGTTGAAGTCGGCTTCCTGTTTAAAGAGCGACTATCTATCCGACTTCCACAACCCAGTAACTAAAATAATTTATGCCCAAAACCCGCCAAAAAAACAATTTCTCTCGGACACCCATTAACAGAAACACTTAGTTATATCTACAGCATGTTGTTTTCAAATGACACAACCTCATTATCCTAAACAACGTTTGGAAAGTATCTTAAATCATTTAATTAATTCTATCACCCTTATCAATACTGACATAGAACAGTTGCGCGAGAGAGGTTTGCTTAATTTCTTCACGAATTGATTATAATAGCAAAAATTACTATATTTTATAGAACATCGAGAAAAATCAAGAAAAATAGCAACATCAAAGCATTTTCACAACCAGCTGTACATCTTTCAGTACTTTAAATGGACTAGCAGTTATAAGCCTATTTTTAACAAAAACTGGTTAATACGATACGCCTTAGTAAGACTGGTTGGACTTTCAGGGCACTACGTGACCAGTATCATCCATCCATATTGTCATTATACTTCAATAAACAGGTGGGTCCTGCCAAATCCGGTAAATAAATAGGTAATAGTGACAAGGCAGAACGTGTGCACAATAACAATATAAGGATTTAGGCGACATCCATTTTGGAAACGATGTCTTTAAAAAAAGAATACACAGAGTGATTCTTTTAAGTTGGCCAACACGGAGAAATCCGAAAACATATGAATTAAACATATTATTTTATAAAATCTCATGTAATGGACAACTCTACTACTCATTCGACAAAAAAATATGCCAAAATTTATCAAAAAAATAAGAGCTCAAGATTCGAAAATAAAAATATCCAAAGCCTAGAGATTTGGATTTTTTAAATATTCTGTATATATTTTTAGTCTGTCTTATACATGAATAATAATAGTCCTTCCCATTTTGACAGTCATTAAAAACAAACAAAAAATCGTTTTATTACTTTTTGACCTTCAAAGTCGCGTTAAAAAAACATTGAAATGTATCCGTTGGTCACCTTGGTATGCTATTTTTTTTCTTTTTTGAGTCTAGTTTAGAAAAATTATGCAAGATTTTAAACATGTATTTTAAATTATTTATAAGCTGTTGCTAAGGAATAGAATAAAATGTGAATAGATTTAATACTGACGAAATTATAGTGAGGTGTTTATTAAAAGTAGAATTACTGGTAGCAATATATATATCCTAGTGCCAAAGAATTTCTGGTAATAGGTACGTATTTAATCTAATTTATAGCTGTAGGTATACACGTGTGAAGACGTCACAATTTAAATTGACTAATTTTAGTAACAACCTAGACCAACCTATCACGCGGTTTAAAAATAAGTGTTATCTGTTTGTCGTGAAATAAAAAAATATGAAGTTTTTTCAGAAGCAAATTAACTGCGAAAGAACAATATTACAATAGATTTGTAAAATTGTCGAATATCAATATTTTTCTTTAGTAAATCCTCAGTCACCTTATCAGAATTGAAGTAAACATTAATACATTATTGTTCATTCTTCTAGCCGAGGCGGATGAGATAAAGAAAAAGAACTGCAACCCAAACAAAACAATGCAGATACTGGTACAACAACCTAATATAATTCAACAAAGAAAAAAAAACAATGTATATACACGAAACAGTCAATCAGATATACCAAATAATATTTGGCAGTGTTACTTGTACCAGTCATCGACCACGAGTAAATTTCCAAGGATGGACTAAAGCCAATTTTATCCCTACTAATATTGTAAATATGCAAAAAGTGTGTTTGGATGGATGGATGTTTGCATTGCGAATCTGGTCAAGACAGCAGATCTTGATGTTTGGCTGAAAAGATCTTGATGTTTGGCTCAGAGGTGAATAATATTCTCTAATTTATTGCTATTTATTCTTCTAATATAACGATCCTGTTCGATCATTTTCCATATACCTACATTCGAGCTAAGGTTAACAGTTCGTATATTGTAAGAGCGAAAATGTTGGACTTTTAGATGGATTGATGGATTGTTGTGTCGCCAGAACAGCTGACCGGATCTCGATGTTTGACTCACAGATAGATCTTAGTTTAAAATTACATGGTATGTTATTTCAATCGGAAATTATTAACGGTAACGTAGGTGAAGAGCTCGTGGCTAAATAATTACAGCCGCACAGGCCGATCTTCCCGGCGAGTTCCGAGTTTAGTAAAGCCGTTGTTCCTGGCTCTCATTTGTACATGTTTGACAGCCGTTACTATTAGTCAAAAGCTCTAAAGTCTGACAACAAGTCTTACCATGGAACATTTTCCAGTTACTGGGTTGTGCAGAGGTCGATAGGCAGTCGTTTCATGTAAAGTACTGATATGTAGCTGCATCTGGTTGGACTGGAAGCCGACCCCAATAAAATTGGGAAAAAGCTAGGCCGATGATAATGACGTGAGTGAAGCCGATAGCAACTTCTAGTTGAGTAATAAATTGTCGTCCGTTAGAGTTCATTGAACAGTATTGTCATCGTCATTGTTAAGTAACAGTTCAGGTTTATTTGTAGCGCAACTTTTTTGTCCACTGAAAAGAGTATTAACCTTTATCTCGGTCTGTCACCCAATTTGTATTTTAGTAGCAAACTTGAAAGGTTGCGATTACCATTTAATTCAGGCTAAGATTCTTTTTGTATTATTTTTTTATTGTTTGAACTTGAATGGGATTTTTTTAATACTCTCAGTTAACAACGAGATAATTTAACTTAATTTAACGGTCTTAGTCATTATTGTCATCATAATACATTAAATAGCCGATATTTAAATAAACAGCCTTTTATGGCCAGTTATATTTTATTACTATGCAAAACTAGACCCGAATTTTCGGAAAAAGGTTAGGCAGACGATTTAGATAAATCCGTTTCTTTTAATCCAACTGAAAATTGCATAATTTGATGTTGATGGGCCTAGGAGAAGGCTCGTCCTCTATAAAAAATTTGGTGAACTTATCTATTATAGAGGTATACGTGTCTCGTAGGTATTACGAGTGTTATAATGGTATGTTAAATATTGAATTTATTTGAGTCGTGCGACTTGATAACATGATGAAACAGGTAGACAGGTAGGTACCTGCAGGCTTATCATCGTAACAGATCACTTAAGTATTGTTTAAAGTTGATTATGTGTTATTTGTACTGATATAAGCGGTCAAAACACTGCGCTATCACTCTGACTGCTGTGTTGAAAGAAATTCTTGTAATATCAATTGTATTTTATCTTCTATAAATATAAACATATCGACACTAGGTATAATATAACGCTTCGCTTATGTTTAATAATAAATAAATATTTAAAAAAAAAAAAAACATAATAAAAAACTGGCTTATTTTTTATGAACGAAATTCTTTTTGAATGCATAATCCAATGTCCTTTGTAAAGTTATCAGACCACCAAAGAGCGATAAGTAAGCGCACAGTGCCAACACTCAAATGGATAAAACCCTATCATGAATAATTACCGATGCGATATCAAAATACCTAATACCTAAAGTTTTTATAATTATGCAGTCACACATCTGTTTACAATGTTTGCTCGTCTGAAACGATGACGCAAGTCACCGTGTATAGACATTTTACGATACAAAAGAGCACCTTAAATTTTACATTATTCATCGCATTTTTAATCCTTCGTGATCCTCATGTAAAGTCATTGGTTGGTTGTAGATCTTTGACAGCTGGTTACTGTTAGTCATAAGCTCGGAAGTCTGTCAATCTTAAAAAGGGGTTTCGTATCACACTATTACTGGGTTGTGAAGGACATACAGGTAGACGCTCTATGTATGTTATGTACTGATATTCAACAGTCGACAAAGGAAAAGGCTAGGCAGATGATCATGAAGCGTATGTTAATATACTCCTAGATATCATTAAACAACTAAAACTATGATCCAATAGTAGGAGAAGTATAAAAAAACACAGGACGTTAAAAAATTAAAGTTGTATTAAAAGTTTTGCTTAATATCGTTTTAATTCCGCAAATAGATCCAACCTTGGAAGCAGGATACAGTAACAACAAACGCGCAAAATATAGGTACGTACCTAAAAGTAAATATATGTGATAAAGATAACACTAACAACATATACCCAAACCCAGCTGAATTTGTGTGCATTATGTATCCTTTGTTTGTAAAATCCAAAATCTATCAGAATATACAGCCGAAGTAACCTGTGCGCTATCAACAGACACTGTGAAAGAGGCAGTATTTTTGGCATAATAAAATAAATAGGTATTAAATATTTGATGCATTATTATTTTGATTCTGTTCGTAGAAATAAAATCAAAATATTTTGCATTATATACCTAATTTCTTAAAAGTAACTGATTGTTACCTAGTAACTGAACTTATTTACCGTATTGTATCAGTACTCAGTATACTTCATTGAATCATATCTGTATTTTTAAAGATAACAATTGAGTTACATGATATTTACTATGCTATTGTGTAAACTCGGTCACACTTCTTAAATTGCACACACATTACTATCATGCAGGCTTATTGAAACACGCAATGCGGGCAGCACTCTAAATTACATTAGATTTGATATTATCAAACGAAAATTATGTTTCTGCATATTTATTTAACGTTTCAAATTGATTTTGTAATTAAAATTTGGTTCGATTCTGGGAATAAAAAATTATTTACTGCTTCTGAAAACTCGATTGTCTGTGAACTAATTTTATAATTTATTTACAACACTAAGATTCTCATGGAAAATGTAAACAATCTACATATTGCTTAGAATCATAGCAGTTTTGCTTTCAGATTCTGAAACATCGTGACAAGTAAATTAAGTTTTTTGCAGTTTATTAAGTCGAGTTACATCGTCATAAAAATGTAAATAAATGTCGTAACTATCTATTTACTTATTTATTTACAAGGCTTCTGATTAATCTGTTTCACCTTGCTATCTTCATCAATCTCTCACGATTCATGGTCGAATTACACCATACTATTGACATTTCTACTTATTGCATTCTTTAACTTCAATGCCATAAAGGCGCAAGGTCATAGAAGTCTCTTCACGATCAACAGGCGACAAAACCCAGAACTAAAATAACACACGGCTACACATAAAGTTATACTAAACCAGTATTAGCTGACCGTGTATTGTGTGTAAAAATCGTACAAAGCGAGACCAAGACAAAACTTGTTTTGTTTAACATTTCAATGCGTTTTTTCTTTACCAACAGCGCCACCAAAAATGTAAACATAGAGTGTTCAACTGTTCATACTGCACCTATAGTGTACATAACGATGACGTGCAAGTATTTGACAGTTCATTTGTTTGACAGTTTTGACGTGTATTTGCGGCCAATGATCATTGAGCATAGAGGTCGAGAGTTTAAGGCCATGATTGTGCAACACCATGTTTGACCACGTCTTCTTTTATTTACTACGCATTTTGCACATTACTTCGAGTTATTCTCAATTGAAATTTAAATGCACAAGGAGGTGTGGTTATGTGTCATGGCGGACAACTCATGACGTACATAAATGACCATTAATGTTAATGCGTAGTAGGCCATGGCTAAAGTTTTATGAGATGAAATAAATAACATGCAATTGAAGCATAAAACATGTTTTTGGAGTTTAATTAAGGTACTCAAAGAATTTAAATAATATATTAAAAAAAACATGTGACATATATTAAACAAACATAATTATCATGTCAATGTCATAAATTCATAACTACTTGAGCCAAAAACTTAACCAAGTGTAATGTGTCAAGAAAAGCCATCTTGAAATTAAATAATTTCTGTCTGTGAAGTCAAACTTTAGATAAAGTTGCGACGTTGTTGTACTGTTAAGCTTTTATCGAAGTAATAAAAGGATTATTTTTATATATTTACTATCAATGAATAATGAAAACAAGTCTTACATGTGCTTTGAACATTATACACAGTAATATGAAATAAATATAGTACTTATGACATTTATTAATGTTATTGCGGTAAGTTATCATGACAAATGCATTACAGATTGTTTCGTTTAACTCTATTATATTTAATTTCAGGGTTGCATAGGGCATAAACCTAAGTTAAAACATCAACTTTAGAAAAGGAGGATATTGAAATTTATACCCTAAGTATGAGTTTTATTATATTTTTCCTTATATTAAATTTTCTTAGAAGAAATCTGATGGAAACATAATTTCAATTTTCAGCCCTGTTATGTTACTTCGTCAATAACGAATTCAATCACGTAGTCTCCATAACCTCGCATAGGAAGCTCATTTATTTCCCCCCTTTGAGACGTTTACAAGCAAGATTGCCTTTAGAAGTTTTTCAAAGGGCCAATTAAGAGGCACGTATTTCAAAGTGGTGAGATTTGTAAGTGAAACGTTCAGATTTGCTTTTGGCATTGATCGAGTACTTTTAGATACATCGTTACTCCTTTGTAAGGGGGCGGACCCATGCTCTATCTAGTTTAACCACCTGGGTCTGCACCCAGTCTGTCCTGACACGGAGACTATCAATTTCGATTTTGGGACACCAACTGATGACGTTATTGTACTATAGTGCAGTACAGTGAAACTAAAAATTGCTTTATTTGAAGAACAAGACCCAAAACCGAAATTTATGACTTTCAAACTAATCATTTAATTTTTTGAATATTTTTACAAAGTATAAAATAAAATTTATGTTTAGCAGCATCGGTGGTTCAAGCTACTGGTAGTCAAGGCTCTTGAGGTTAACCTACCCGCCGTGTACAGAAATGTTGCTTTCTGAATCAAGCGCATAAACCTACTAAGCAAGAGCCTCGGTAATCGTTATTTATTATTAGGACTCAGGAAATATTTGCACTGTACGGTTATTGAAATTAATTGTTAGACTTATCGACACGCTACGTTAATTTGATGAGTTTTTAACCACTTGTGTTCGCGCAATAAAAATTTGAACATTGTGCGAAATCTTTTTTTATAATAAAAATTTAAATAAAAAGTAAATTATAATTTAACATTAAAATTTAAAATAAGTATCAAAAAGAAACTGCTGTCTACACTCCTTTCTTATTCCTTGGTCATCGTAATTGCAGTTACGATAAATGAAATTTTTTCACGTATTATGAAAATTATCCAGCTAAATATAAATAACTAAGCAATTAATTATACGGCTCGCTGTCAACAAATGAAAAATTATGACTAAAATATTCGGACACTAAAGTTATCAGCTAAATAAATACATAATGTTTTTGTATTAGGTACAATTAAATGTCAACGGTTACGTTCTATATTTTAGTTCCCAAAATCATTGCATTGATAATTATTAAATCTGGCTTTTGAACAATCTATCGTCCTAATAATTGGAAATGAATTAGAAAAATTGGCAAACTTGGGTTACTAAGCACTCTTCAAATATTATAGGTGTGATCTAAATCTAATGTTAAATGTATATAGTCATTCCACTTTAGATCCGCTACAAATATTCATATATAATATACATCTATATGTATCTATCAGTAAATTGGAGTCAAGTGGTTGGTGCACAAGGATACCAACTTTGGATAGCTGGCGAGTTCAATGTACTGTGTTACACAATAAGTGCATGTGCACATATTTATCTAGGTACTTCTTAACACTTTAGTCAACCTATTCAAATACTTGTGTCCTTTGGAAAATGATGAATACCATGTCTTTATTTATCGGATATCTTAGGTATGGACCGTGTAGGCTGTATGTTTTGTTTATGCATGAGGGACATACAGCAATTCTGTTATTTAATGACACAATACACTCCATCGATATCACAGCCTAACTTCAATAGATATTGTCCTAAAGTCTAACTGCAGTTTCGAAACTGTCTGCTCGCGACCTTAGAGAATGCCAGAATGCCACTGCAGAAACGAGGAGTATGCCAAAAAGGAAGAAAACTAGTCCTAAATAGAAAATAAGATTTAACGGGAATACATAAATATTGGGATACAAAAGTGGAATTCAACGGGAATAAATCCTAACAGAGGGTGATTCCGGGCCAAAAGAAACATCTCACGGTGCTGTACTCTCTCCGGTGCACCAGGGCCACACGGCATACTGATAACGATGTTTTGGTTGAAAATTCTAGATTTGTCCATAATTATCGGTATTTGAGTTGCCACCTATTTAGATAATAATTTGATTTATTAACCTTTATTTTGGTGGTCAAACGGCCCTTTATCCGTTCTGTATGAGCCGATAAGACTAAGTTCCCATATCTGGTAATCATTTGGTGTTTGGTAAATAACCAATCCAACCTGTTTAGTTATGTACCTTATATAAAATTGGTTATTTATATAGGTACACATCTGTAGTCCCCTTTTAAGCCATGATTAATGATGACTATCGGTCAAGTTTATTTCGGGCTAAGTTTTAAAAATATGTCAAGGATGTCACATAAATACAAACTTTTATCTAAATATTAATCTCGACTTCCAAAGGAGGGATTTAAGGTTGACATCCAATTAAATAATGCTATTCCAGGGTTTTTCGAAGTTATGATGGATGGTAAAAAAATAATTTTAGTTGAATCGTCAGTTTACCTACCTAGCTATACGAGTATAGTAATCTACACTAATATTATATATTATTATATTTATAGATTGGTTTGTTTGTTTGTATTGAATGAGATCCAAAACTACTGAAACGAATTCAAAAATTATTTCACCAGTTGTAAGCTGCATTTATACTGAGTGTCATAGGCATTAAGGGAAGGGGTTGTGAGCGGGCGAAAGAGCTAGCAAAAGCTACTGTTTTCTTAGTGACTTTGTAAAATGTACTTTAACTACTACAAAGCTAGAGTTCAATTAATTAATTTACTATGTTACTTAGAGATGATGTCATAAGGTAGGTACATGAAAACAGTGCCAAGAACAACATACATGTACATACATCTGCGTATATAGGTATATTTTATACACAAATGTATCAATTTTACCTTGAGAAACAGCTTGTGAGGTACACGTCCGTAAATAACTATGTGGAAACGTTTCGGAACCAGTGTCGTATTACAACACATAGTGTTTAGAAAAAATATGTTACTTTTATATCACAGGCTTTTGTTTCTTTTTTACTCCTCTTGCTTAGCATGGAGTGGAAGGGACAGTCAGACTCGTACTGAGTAAAACTCACTCTGTTACTTCAACTACCCTTTGTATTTCAATGCTGCGGTCCTATGTCACAAGTGTAAGTAAAGTGATATTTAAACCCACCTAATATGATCTTATAATTAACACTTCACTTCGTTAGGGAGGAAATGTTTTTCTTCAATCACAACACACGTCTATTTCAAGGTAACTTGTATGTATGACTAAACTTGTATATTTTAACTCACATACAACCGGCAAAAAAGACTATAAAAACATACGCCACTCATAACCGGTTATTTTTACGTAGGTATCATTATGAGTTGCCTTCATTACTTTGTTTTCAAATCTGAATAAAACTGCGCAAAATACACAAGTTTGAGAAGTAAATAGGTAAGAAACACTAGAACTAACCGAAGCAATAGGCACCGCTGGCTGTGATGTTGTGTCACCGGTCGCTTCGGGACACGTGCTTCTCTCATTTCACTGTCACTTTTTAACAAGAGCACTTCTTTGTGTGTTGTGTTCCGACTGTACGTTCGGCGTTTGCGCACAGTCGGCAATGCTACGCGGCGCAGCGCCCAGCGCGGGCGCATGCAACCGAAGGTTTCGACATCAACGAGAGGGGAAGCCGACCAACAACAAACCGTGTCTCTTTTACACATACTTACATTTCAATTATAAAATGAAACAGCAATACCAGCTGCAGAAATGGCTCCGCAGCAACTGGACGACCTGCGAGACCTACCATTATTGCTAATAAGCTCGTCTTTTGCAATTCTTGATTTTTCTTTACGTTTTACTTTGAGATGGAATATTTATGAAGCAGGTGACTGATATTTAGGTCAGAAGGGCTGCTGGTTTTACGATCGTTTGGTGGATTGATTACATTGCCACTGCAACGCGAAGCATGACTATCTCTACACCTATCTATTCTACTAAGAATAGACAAAGGTGCTCGTGTTTCTATACATTGGATGATTTGCATTTTGATCTTTGATTATGATTTTTGATAATCTTAAGTCATGAATTTAAAAACACAAGTTAAAGTTAACTTACATTTATTTGTCACTTACTAAAAATTAATGCACAATTTAATTATCTTTGTTTGGAAGTGATTGACCTACGTTGTGCCCTCAATGGACTAATTTATACTGCTGCTTAATTGCTCATGAACATTCATAGGCCTAGTTTAATTAAAGTCGAACCAGTAAGTGCAGTTCTATTAGAGCTGTTATTTTGGTTCTTTTAAAATTGTCAGATTGTGAAACATATCCTAAGTAGGTATTGTGCCTGAATCACAAAATGCAGCCGAGGAAACAACATGTTGAACATTTAGTCAGAAGTCAATAATAGTCTGACAGTTCCTTTCTTTCCACATAGGGATAGTGGACTCATTTGATGAGGTTCAAACTGGCTTGTCTTGAAGATTTGTAACTAAAGTTTTTTCGAATAATTTCCAACTTTCCTCTATTCACTTGTTTTTGTAAGACATTATCAACAGTGACCACTTTTAAGGGATACTTTTCTACTAGCTTATTAACGACAGAATCCAGTGAAAGGCAAATTTAGTTAATATTAAATTTATTAAATACGGTCGATTATCACTAATTTCAAGGAATGCACCGAATTACCAATCAACCTATTTACAATAAATTACTCTCATTTCAACTGTTTTCCTTTCCTTTCGAAACGGATTATTAAAAAGCAATCTGAAGTCTCTGTCACCTCAACCCGATACTTTTTATCAGCCTTCTCGAAAAAACATTACACAAAAAACGAAAAAGTCACCGATCCTGTTTTGTAAACATCATATTCACCGCAAAAATGTTGTGAACTTGTTCATTGTGTTTTACATAACATGTTGACCGGGTTTAAAATGAGGCTATGTGTTGTTGTTACAATTACATTTATAGGTACAACATCAGCCAATGAGTATATCATGTTTATTCGATACTGCATTATCATCTACCATTATGTGTCATATGTAAATTGAAATGTCATCATGTTCAGGAAAATGTAAATAATGAGTGTGTAATACAGTCACTTTTCACTTTTTGCTGAAATTATGAAAACTGACTACTGGTAACTAGTGAGGATGAGGTTTAGCGTTTAATACCATAGTTGGAGAAAGTGTTATTGGGTTTTTCGGTTAGCAATTGCTTAGTAGTAGCTACATAGTTTGGATTGTTGCCCACAATAGATGAGATTTACCCCCTATTATATGGATTTAAAATACATGTTTGTAATATTTGCGAAGTACCTATTATTTTTTAAAACAATGACCTGAGGATTATAATCGTGATGTTTGACCTAACATAACATAAACAATCCTGAATATAATTCTGGACTGACATTCACAGAACTAGATTTAATATTTCTTTTTCTTTCAAGATATTGTTTTGATTAACATTGGCATTGCTACAGGTCAAACCAATTTTGTATGCATGGGTAGTTCTTTTATTTTTTATGTATTGTATGTACTTGATATTTAAACGTTATTGTACGTAATTTATGTAGGTATGTGCAATGATAATAAAGATCTTAGCAAGCGATTGTGAAAACCACGTCTAAAAGTGACTCATTTATGGAGATTTGGTTGCAAAGACTTGATAAACCCGATACCGAGCACTTTATACTGCATAATGATAGCCAACGAGATCCGAACACTGGGGCATCCATCTTCTTCATCCGCTAAGACTGAGCTATTAAAAATATATCATTGAATAACGTTCGGCTACAGATAATAGTCGTTAACCATTGCTTCACCTTGGAAGTCAAAGTTGCAATCATCTTGCGTGGCCATTCGATATCTTAAAAATTAATTTATCCGTTGAGCTATTATGTTGAACCTTAACCGGTATTTTTTAATCAAATGTAAGTACATTGTGCATTAACTGCCTCGTGTCGTGGTCATAAGCGCAGATAGTGGGAATGAAGTCATCATCAGCCTATAAATGTTCTCACTGTTGGGACACTGGCCTCCTCTCTGAGAGAGAGGGTTGGCCATAATCCACCACGCGGGCCCAGTGCGGTTTGGTAGATGTCACAATGTCACATATCTTCGAATTTTTGGTTCTAGGACATGCCGGTTTCCTCACGATGTTTTCCTTCACCGTTTTGAGAGCAGTGATGATGAAATAAATTACACAAAGTAATGCGCCTGGCTGGGTTCGAACCCACGACCTACAACTCTTATGTCGAGGACGATACCACTAGGCCATTACTGCTGAATGGTTCAAGCATTCACCAATGAAGTCCTGGGTAAAATACCTAAGTTGGACAAATTGTTAGAGAATTTACCATCATAAATTTATCCAGACTTCCCTGGAGCCAGAAACTGTGCCCAGTTGACACGTTCTCAATTACATGGACCTTTAAAATAACTTGCAAAATGCAGGTGTTGATATAAGTATTACGTTCAAAAGCAATTCATATCCACAATAATTGAAGGCACAACACTGATTGATGGGTCTTTCAATCAATTCCATTCATGCTGAAACGCTTCTGCAAATGATCTATTAATAGAGAATGCATTTCATTTCATATTTGGTCAGCGGTTTCAGTGATTGGCGACATTCCAATTCCGGACTTTTCTATCTATCTACTTGACTGAATATTTTCTGATCTAATCTTAGAATCGAAGATAAATATAACCCACCGGATGATTTGTTTTCTACGTAATATGTGACGTAAAAGATATGATTAACTACTGAATATTTTATGTGCGACAAAACTGCAGACTATCTGTAATTCATTACAGATTTTATACCTCAAAATAATAATAAGAAATATCTCTTTAATCAACATACATATAACGAATACGTGGCCGTGACTCAAGTTATAATATTACTAGCGGCCCGTCCCGGCTTCGCACGGGTGGAGGACCCGGTCTAAAATTTGAGATTTAAACTATCCTATCTCTCAAGTTGGATCGAACTGCACATGGTGTGCGAATTTTATTATAATCGGTTAAGGGGTTTAGGAGTCCATTGAGGACAAACATTGTGACACGAGATTTATATACAGTAGAATCCGTTTATTATGACTCCGCTTATAATGACCAACCGCTTATTATGACGTATTACACAGCGAAGTTTGGTTTTCATAGAAAATTCTTTCAACAACTTCGACAAGTGTTCGGAAGCGTCACGTGATACCCGATGATGTTCGGCGCATGCATTTTTGTTTTGAGTCTCAGTGGGTAATAACAATTAATATTATTGACTTAGTTCTATATTGTCTCTCTGTTAAAATAAATACATACTGACAAAAACAGGAGGTTGCTTATTTTGTACAAAATGCTTTGTATGACGTCCGCTTAGAATGACCGTCCCTTCAATGTCATAATAAACGGATTCAACTGTATATTAAGATTCCACAACTATCACACAACGCCATCTAGTCCCAAGCTAAGCAGAGCTTGTGTTACGGGTACTAGACAACTAATAAACATACTTACATATTTCTAAATACATACACATTATAGATAAATTACTCCCAGACACAGAACAAATGATCATGCTCATCACACAAACATTTGTCCTGGGTGGAAATCGAACCCACGACCCCCGGCATAGCAGTCAGGGTCACTAACCACTAGACCCACAGGCCAGTCAGTCAGTCAAAGTTATGAAAAAACAGTATAAGTAAAAAATAAGCATACTTACATCATCCAAAGATATTCTTCGTTTTTGCTCGTTTGCCTCTGTAGTGTCCCGAATTGAGTACCTGCAACGATAAATCACAGTTATTATAATGTAACAAAAAAACGGTTTCAACATCGTTTGGGTAGCACATGTTGCCTGTATTGTAATAACAGTTCCATTAGCTATACTTATCGTTTAACGTTATTGTCAAATATGAGACCCAAATGTTTGTAGCTATCTATTTACATGAGACGATGTGCGAATAGGAAAAATAACTATTTAAATAAAGATATTTTTATTTCGAAAGAACTCAGAATAGTCAATTTCCGAATGAGATGAAGCAAGAATAGGAATTTTGACATTTAAAACTTTTTTAAAACCACATATAAATAAGCTTATTTATTAACTTAATTGACTGTTATATTATGACTCACGTGGGTCTAAAATGTCGGTGTAGGGTCCGCTCGCCCCTTGGATCTTGCCCCTTATGATTAAAATGACCGACTCGCCCCTTTCACTTTTAGATACGCTGACTCGCCCCCGATTGTTAATAAGTTAAAAGTACTGTAAGCAAAACAAGTTTTTAAATATTTAAATAAATGTTGTTTGCTTACAACTTCGATCGTCTATTCCCATTTCTCCCTACTGGCTTTAACACCAGTGAGGCGAGGCTATTAGAAGCTAACAAAAAGTATTAGGCTAGCATGAGTTCAAGGTAGCCTGTATTTAAATAATTCTAAAGTTTACCTGAAACTGCCTTGTTCTTTGACTATCCAACAAAAGTACTAGGCTAACATAAGTACAAAGTGGTAGTCATATTTTTGGGTAGATATAAAAATTACCTGAAATTGTCTTGTGCAACATTAATCAGCAAAAGTACTAGGCTAGCATAGGCCCAAACCGGTATGTATTTATATAATTCTGGGTAGGTAGTTCATTAGTTGAATGTTTTTTTTTTATCATGAACTGGGTCCGGGTTGGCTAAGGTTAGGTTAGGTTCGGAATCGACCTAGAAATATTAAAAAAAAACCATTTTGAACTTATGCTAGCCTAGTACTTTTGCTGGTAAGTGAATGAACAAGATAATTTCAGGTAATCGACCCAGAAATATTTAAATAAATAACACTTTGAACACATGATAGCCTAGTTCTTCTGGTAGTAAGTCAATGAACAAGACAATTTCAGGTATTTTTTCAACTTTGAACTTATACTTGCTTAGTACTATTGCTGATTACAGCCATTGTCTAATTGTCCTTATTTTCGCGATATCTTTAGTTTTTTTGCGAAAATAAGGACACAATACAACTCTCTCAACAGGTAGCACAAACCATCAAACAATCACAAGTACCACGACGAGTTTGTGAGATTACAAATATAGTTGACTAAAGTAATCAAACGTAGTGTTATTCTTACTGTAAGCATTTTTTCTGTCTGACTGTACCTTTCTTGGTTAAATTTCTATGGAAATGCCGCAAGGGGCGAGTGGGTACACCAAAATAATTATTTTAATGTCAATTTTCAACTCGCCCCTTCATAAGGGGCGAATGGGTACACCAAAATAAATAAATACGGGGCGAGTCGGTCATTTTAATCATAAGGGGCAAGATCCAAGGGGCGAGCGGACCCTACACCAAAATGTCTACCAATAAACGACAACTTTATCGGGTATGTCTGGGATTTAACAAAAGAATGACATTTGCTGAGTGAGCAAGATAGCAAGATATTGAAGGCTAAATGTCCATTTGGGGAGATTCGACGCTCCGAATTTGGGTTCCTACCTGACGTAACCCACGTAGTCACTTTATCTCACTCAACTCTCGGACGGGCACCAGAAGTAATACTAATCTTTAAGTCCAGTGCACATGCTTATACTAATGTGTTGATTGCAATTATGCTAATACTTCCAACACGTCATTTCCTAGACGAAAAACCGGCCAAGTGCAAGACGGACTCACATGCAAATGGTTCTGAACGAATGAGGTTTTTGAAGCATTTTACTTTCAAACTTTGACGGCACGTTTGGTGCAGTGGCTGAGCTATCGACTGCTGCGCTGCATGTCTCTGATTCGATTCTTGCACGGAACAAATATACGTCTGATCTGCAAGTAGTTGTTCCGGGTCTGGGTGTTTGTGTATGTGAGTTTCTATGTTTGTAAACGTAACCATAATGTAGGAGGAAATTGTTCCTAGTGTGGACGTTTTATTAAAAAAAACTATAAACTTCTTATACCTAGGTATTCTAAGGCTATAATTTTAAGGCATTACAATATTATTTACCTGTATTTTTTCACAAAATCATACTCTGTAGTTTCAGAGACAATGGGTCAATGTGCGTCTATTTCTTGATCCTATAAGACTTTCGATTTATCATTCGGAGTTTCGAACGAACGGAACCCAAAAATGTACAAATTTAGTATTAAGTTGCTGGTCGTTTTAACAAATTTAGTTGTTTCATGGTCAAAATTGTTAGTAGCGTCGAACAAAGCAATGCAATCATAGAATGACGTCATATCTGTGTTTTGTCATCAATAAAACAGCAGTAATTTACAGTCTTAATAGTTACAGACTGTATCATATTTTAGGGCGTTTTTTATTATAACTTTATAAATATTGTAATAGATTTCTAGAAGCATCCGAGATGAATGGTTACTTTTAAAATACATAGGTTTCCACTCGTATTTACGGTTTTATTTGTATGTGTTCCATGCCTGTTTGTTTTTATATTTATAGACTATTGACTGGTATACACTAAAGATATACTTTTTGAACATCAATATATTTGTTATAGTATTATTAACCTTTAACTATGGACGCGCGGTCTCTCAGACCGCGTGTAGTTTGTGATTATCGTGTTCCTCTCATCCCACGTACCCCACGCGTATGCCATCCTCAGTAGCTTCGGTTTTAGTGGTAAATCGACAGTTGAGAATGAAAATTATACCGCCGGCTCAATACTGCGTGAGTAATTTCGCTTTATATTTTGAGTGCGGTCTGTGAGACCGCGCGTCCACATTTGTGTTATACATTGAGACTGACGGTGATTTTGTTTATTTTATTTTTTATAAACCGAAATGTCAAAAAACGATCAACCAACGACTACAGGCATACGAACATCGAGTTCGTCCACTGAGATAGCCAATAAAATATTGCGATTACTGATATGATCCTTCTTTTGAAGACGAGTGTCAACGATTGCTTTTAGAATCGGATCAGTGCGACAGCGATGGGGAAGCTGATGATTTTTTGTTTTATGAAGCTGACATTCATGCTCGCGAAGAGGAGGCGGGCCAAGTGAGGGAGAGGACAGCGTCCTCCCTCCATCCCAGCCGCAGTGGTAAACACCCACGGGGGCTGACATTGGCAGACGATCTCCGGTCACCGTAGGTTCGGGTATACGGGCGGCAAGTAATAGGCGACTTGCTGTCCGACCATGGACCATGCCCGGGTCGACAGCGCGTTGTGTTCCACGTGCGCCTCAATGAGTGTCAGCATGATGACGGGGCCTCTGTCTAGAGGGCCAAAACTTGCTGGGGTCGCTGGACTTATTCGGTCATTACCGTGACCCCGGAAAGTAAAGGGCTATTGAAGGACACCGTGGATTTTTTTGTTTAGTCAGTACGAGTCTGACAGCCTCCCACCCTGCCCTGGATGGAAGGACTCATTCGATGATTTAGAAAAAAAAAGAAGCTGCTATGCAAATATGACCTCTATAAATATGACCAAGTTGGGCCCTTGTCAAATTTTTTATTTTAAGTTTTGAGAACATTAAGTTGAGTTTATTATGTTCTTTTTTCTTTATATTTTATTGTAAAAGAAGTCAAACTTACTAAAAGAGTCATTTTCCGCTGGTAATATACCTATAAAGTGATCTCAAGCTAAAAAGTCTGAAAAGCGCCTTCGATTGTTATATCGTTAGATTTAATTAATTATATATACTATTATTCATTAAAATTACACTTTTTATTTACATTTAGTAATATCAATAAGGGATAAAAACAAAAAATGATAAAATACTAACGCATCAATATAGAAACCAGCCCGTAAAGATAGCGGTCTCTGAGACCGCACGTCCATAGTAGTGTACCAAAAATGGAACGTCCATAGTTAAAGGTTAAAACATAATTTTGGAGATTCATCTGTGTCATCCATCACAATTTTTATCACTCAGAAGAAGTCCAATGCCGAACAAAGGCAACACCTGTGCCATGTTTTATTTTTGTGGAGACAAAATAATATTTTAAAAACCTAATTAAGGATTGTAGAGTCTCAATTAAATATAATCTTCATCATATAAAAGTTATTTAATTATTATAATAATCAAAATTCTACAGGATGGAAATTCTACGTTTAATAACGAGAGTAAGATGTGTCTACCCTTTTTATACATTAACGGCTAAACCACTTTCATTATTGTCAACCATAGACCTTTTGCTAGGATACAGGGTACATTGTTGAGGTTATGCTTTCCCGTGTGACCATTTCTACCCTCCACACAAGTACAGTTACGAGAAAAGCTATTTAGATGGCAATAAAAATATAAATGAAGGAAAAACGTTAGCGACAAGTGCTCAAGAAAAGTACCTACAGGCAGTCTTGAAAGTAGGGTTATAAATAGCCCAGCTTGATTATCCGGTCCTTAGCCGCAGGCTATTTCTCAATTGGAAGCGGCAAGTCAGGCTATTTCGTATCAAATGGATCTTCTAAAATTCTTAGTTCATCGATTACGTCTTCACAAGTACTTACTATGGCTTTCAAGAAAGAATAGGACGACCTGCGCGCCATTTTGTGACGAGAATTTTTATTTTGACATAAATTATATTCATCATTATTGTTAATGTTATTTTTATATTTTTGTTCATCTAGAAGCGTGTCAGTTTTAATTAAGTGTGCTCGAAGCCACAATGTGGCGCCAAGGCCTCACAATATGCCTCCTATTCTTATTTGAAACTTATACCTACTACTTGCTCAAGCCTTTATTTTTCAACAGTGACATTGAATATTTTTACTACTCTACTTGTCAATGCTAGATAGGTGCTTATCGATTGCTTTATCTCAGTTTAAAACGCATTTATATTGTGTTTTCGTCTGGAGCATGTCTGATTATAAATTTAGAGGAAAAATTTTGTTCAAAACATTCGTTGAGGAAAATAGGTTTAGATTAACTAAGAATTTTGTCCGTAAATAAGCCATTTTTTGTTAATAGACTTGTTCAAAGCATTAATTATAATACCTTTAACCTTTTGATAGTTCCTGTAACCTTGTCGGCTATTAAAATTATTAACTAAGTATGATAAACGAAAATCTACTGCCAAATTACTTTATCTAATTAAAGAACAAAACGTGTTTTTTTAAACCTACGTCATTCGCAATCATAGTTCGCAACTATCATCATTACAATACGTCAACAAAAAACGCGGAAGGCAAAAATGATGTTGCAAACGATATAATAATACGACTAATAGTCGTGACGACATTATTTAATGTGTCTACCTATTAAATTAAAGAAAAAATCAAGCTATTATGTTTCCTGGCACGCCGAGTTGAAAATTCGTGCGTTGAATTATGGCTTTATATTAGCATAGTGAATTGTATCTAATTGAAGAGGGATTAGTATAATAAAATTACTTGAACCTTGGCACAAAGACGTGCCAATGGCATCCTATAATGACGTCACAAGACACATGACATTACCATATGCTCCGGACATTTAGACAAAAATAAACTTCGATTTTATAAAACAAAACATTACGGTCATTCTTTGTCTTTGCAGACGCCAGCGCATCAAACTATCCCAATGCATCAAATTATAATTGAAAGATGCACCTTTTTGCTTTTGTAATAAAGTTGAAAATTTATTTGTCAGATTGGGTTGATGTGCGGTGCAGTCTACGGACACATACAGATACTTACGGTCAAATGTGCATGATAATGAGCGCGGACACACAGTAGGCAAGTTAAGCAATATAGGTACACTGTGAACATAGGAGCTGTTTATGATGTATATTTTATTATTTATAGACATAACCAAAAAGAATAGATGTAAGAAAAAAATGATGATGGATTTATGACTCAAAACGATGTATAAATACTGTGTAACTGTGTATGTATTTAATAAATTATGATATTCTTGTTACGGTCATCTAGTTGCACTATGCCACTTATGTTGTCATTAAGGTAATCACTTTTGTGATCTTCATTAACCAGTTTAAATAGTAGCTCAAAGTAGGTAGGTACACAAATATTTATTATATAAATTAAAATATCGTTTATTTAAGTGCCATAACGATAATAAACCTTGAAACAAGTACTTATAATGTTTAGATTGTCCTGAACATAAAGATCAGCGTATAGTTGACAAACAAACTAGCAAACCGGTTTCCATTCTCCGCCTGCTAACCTTACTTTTATATGCATGGTTGCTACGTGACGTCAGTGACGTGCCGCCGACGTCAAGACCATCCCACACCGCGTTTTTTTTTTGTTTTTGTCCCCATGTGGCTTGTCGGAAAGGAATTTATCAAAGCCGTTTAACTTTTAACAGTATTAACTCTAGAGTAAGTTATGTTTTAGGTGCTCTACGTATCCTGGCACATAGAAGTTAAATAATGAATAATATTTACACAAAATTAGTAAAAATAATAAACTTACCTTGTTGACTACCTTGAGAAGCATTTGAACTGACACTTGTTTCACTATTAGTGCGGTTTCTTGGGCTAAATAACAAATTCCATGGGCTGTAGGTCGTAACTTGCGTAGTATTACGATTTTGGGACGTATTTTTGCTGTCTGTATCCATTTTGTGTTACGATTGTAATTTTAAATCGACTGATGAATTGTATAAAACTTTTATTTAAAATAAAAAAGTGTGTTGGCAATGAGAGAGTCGCGCACGCCGGCCGATAATACAGTATGATATGACACGGTAACAAACTAAACAGTGAATGCGGCGCGGGCGCCCAGCTCAACTTTGTTTTGGTCCGAGCTTGCACGAAGATGTACGGAAACACCCGACTTCTTATTTATGTTATGTTATGGTGAACTTTGTACTGCTCTTTAACGAAGTACCTAAGATATGTTCTCAATTCTTATTATTTGGGTGATAATTAGTAGTGCGTCATATTTATTCATTTTGAGTTATTGTTGTACTAAGAAAAACTATTTTTTACTTTAAACACAGCCACCAAAAACAAAACTGTTTTGTCAATGCCTTGCGATGCTTGCGTTACTTGAACTAGTAAAATAAGCTTTTTCTTCCATCCAGTAAGTAAGCTTAGAAGGGATTTAGAAAATATCAGAAAAAGAAACTCCCAAGGAAAGTAGCAAAACTACAACCTATTTTGTTATGAAGATCGATAACAGAGAAACTATTTATTTACAAACCCATTAGAACAAAAGAAAAAAAAAGTATTTGTCAAATTGTTAAATTAAAAGTGACATCCATCGTTTATTACTCAGTGCTAGAGATTTATTCTAATTAAATCCCTTTATTTATATTATAGAAGGATAAGAAAAAGCCACATCATGAAGATTCCTTACGTGGTGAATAAGAATACGCTTAAGGCGTACGAAACACCTGCAACTATGAGCAATTCTGTTGCAGAAATGCCTCGTAAAATAAGAGCAGAGGACTTCGAATGGGATGAAAATTTTACCCCTCAACCACTTTCATACTACGCTGGTCTGTGTCTATCCAGAATTTTCCACAGAATCAATCCCCTTCAGAAAATCCTTCAGAAAGACGTCGATTTATTGATGGACATGTACCCCGCGGATATTCCGCTGAAGTTCAGCGTACCCTATATTAAGGTTCTTATCACACAACTATATGGTAGAAGATATTTCTATATTTCGCAAAAAATATTTCTATGTTCTGTCATTTTGTCTTTTCTTCCGTGGCGCCATGCTACGCCTGCTGCGAGCAGAGTTTGAACCTGCGTCTTCTGGATAGGTACTCCAGACGCCTTAACCAATTCGTAGCTAAATTTCTCGTTCGCTTTGTTTTTGAACGCTGTTTACACACACGTAAAATATCTTTGCGAAGACGCGACGCAGGCGTTATTGCGTATAAAAATATAACTTTATTTGGTAGAAGATCTGTTAATGCGTATAAGGTTGAGAATAAGTTATTTTGCAAGACATTATAACCAGAGTTCCCTTTCAAATTATCTAAGTTACGATTAAAAGTAACTTAATCCATAGATATTATCAAAACAGAATTTGATTTCATTTTAGGACGAGCAATATTGGAAGCGGTCATTTCACACGAAATACCCATCCAGGGTGGAACTGGGTAAAATATTCTGGAAAGGGAAATTTTTATCAGCTTGCCTTCAAGATTACTTGGAATACGCAAATCCTGACGTTTTTCGAGAAGATCTAGCTGTAGAACTTGCAACTTTGGTATGTACGTTTTAACTTATTGAAATTGATAAAGAAGCGTTCAGTCCGCCTGATGGATAGCGGTCACCGTAACTATTAGAAGTCAGTACCACCAGAGGTTTCGCTTACGCGTTGCCAAGATAGCAACTTTTTCAAAATTGGGAAGGAATATTATGTCGACATCAACAGTTCAGTTCAGTTTAGAATCTTAATTTCATTTGCAAGAATATAAATTAATCATTAATCCTTATTATACTTATGTATAAGTCTGATCTATGGTACAGTCCGCATCACGATGTGGTTGGCCCTTGGAAGCACCTACGTTCAGTACTTAACTGGGTTTTATTCACTCAGACATAAGTAGTATGTCTTCGTCTTGTGTACATATTTTTAGTAATAGTTTTAGTAATAGTATTAGTTGTAGGAACGAGGATCCATGTGTCACCATGGAAGATTCCCAATCACAATGTGGGACTACTAGTAGTAGGATATTTTTGCCTGGTGATGGCATGGGAGACCCGGGGCTCCTTCCGGATAGCAGTAATTTGTCTTTAAACTAGTAAGTAAGACAACAGAAGGTACCATTAGCAATATAGCATCTCCTAAAGACAATGTATCTTCTTGCAATCAATTATTTAGTTTAAAAAAAGGACCTCAGAATACCTTGACATTACTCCATCAGAACATTCAAGGTATTTCTTCTAAATTATTGGAAATCGAATTATTTTTAGAAAAAACCAAGTTTGACATTATTTGTTTTACTGAACATTGGTTGAAGGATTACCAAATGTTAATTAATTATAATAACTACACTGTGGGCAGTTGTTTTACCCGTAAATCTATGTTGCGTGGAGGTTCCTTAATATTAATAAAAAAATGTATGAAATGCAAAGAACGTAATGACATAGTAGGTCTCTCTGTTGAACATTGTATCGAACTATCTTGTGTTGAGCTAGATAGGCATGTAATAGTGTGTGTGTACAGACCCCCAAACTATCAAAACTTCTCCTTATTCGAATCAATAATGGAAGATGTCCTAGTAAAGCTTGCAGACAGTAATAAATCCGCCGTTATTTGTGGTGATTTTAATATCAATATATTGGAAGAAAATTTAAATAGCAATAGATTATTAAATCTTTTTAAGTCATTTGATTTGACCAATATTTTTATGGAACCTACTAGGGTGACTCCGACGTCTGCTACTTGTATTGATAATGTTTACTGCAATTGTGATTATTCGAATAATGCAATAGTTAGTTGTCTGCCGTCTGATCATAGTGGACAAACGGTAACTTTTAGGTGTAAAACAATTAAACAACAAGTTAAGATTTCATATAGACAAACAACAACTAACAAATTAAACAAATTTAATAGTTCCCTATTCAACAGATTAAGTGTTATGAACCCTAGTGTGGACGACTGTAGTGTTAATAAATTTTACGATAGTTTCTTTTCAATAGTTCACACAGAATTCAATAAATCTTTTGAAAAGAAGACTAAAACTATTTGCCCTAAATTTGAGTTTAGTGACTGGGCGACTGCAGGTATAAGAAAAAGTAGGGAAAGACTATTTGAGCTTTATGGCCTTAAGCCTTACATCAACACTGAAACTTTTAACAAGTATGTTTCTAATTACTCGAAAGTGTTCAGAAATACTTGCAAGGCTGCTAAAGCCATGTATTTAAGCAATAAAATCAAAACATCAGATAATAAAATCAAAACAGTTTGGAAAGTAATAAATGACGAGACTGGCAGGGAAAAAACACGTAGCACCAAGTATACGTTGGAGACACCACATGGTCCTATATGCTCAAATCTGGATGTAGCACAAGAATTTGTAAAATTCTTTACTGATATACCATTCAAGACCACGGAGGTTCTACACTCCTCTCCCGATAAAGCAATTGCTTTATTAAAGGCAAACGTGTCTGGCTGTTCGGCTGAATTTGTATTTAAGCACATAAACCCCATGACTATTATTAAAGCTTTTCGGCAAATCAAAATTAAGCTAACAGAAGATCTTTGGGGAATGTCGATCAAAGTTTGTACTTCCATAATAGAGACTATAGCACCATACTTGGCTTTAATTTTTAATTTGTGTGTAGACCAAGGAGTTTTTCCAGACTTAATGAAATACAGTAAAGTCATACCTCTTTTTAAATCCGGAGACACTAAAGACACTAATAATTATAGACCAGTATCCGTGTTGCCCGTTTTTAGCAAGGTTTTTGAAAAGGTCATGCTTAATCAGATGCTTAATCACTTTAACACCAATAAAATTTTACATGATCAACAGTATGGTTTCACCAAGGGTCGTTGTACAACTGACGCCGGTGTCACCCTATTAAAGCACATATTTACTGCATGGGAAGAGGCACAAGACGCCATAGGAATATTCTGTGACCTCTCCAAAGCATTTGATTGCGTAGACCACGATACTTTGCTTTTAAAACTCGAGCATTACGGTCTAAGTAAACTTGCAATTAGTTTGATAAAATCTTATTTGTGTGATAGACAGCAGCAAGTTCAGATAAATGGCGTGAATTCACAAGGTTTAAAGGTAAAAATGGGGGTTCCACAAGGCTCAATATTGGGTCCTTTTCTCTTTCTTGTGTATATTAATGATCTACCCTATTTATTAAAAAACCAACCTCACAATATGGTGTTATTTGCTGATGACACTTCCCTAATTTTTAAGATAAATAGACGGGCCCAAAATCTAGACAACGTCAATAATGCCCTACGTCAAGTCCATGATTGGTTTACTGTAAACAATTTAGTATTAAATGGAAAAAAGACCAAATGTATAAGATTTGCTTTACCAAATGTTAAAAGCACAAATTATGATATAGTATAGAATCAAGAGATACTTGAATTTGTCGATAAAACAGTTTTCCTGGGGATTACGCTTGATGCACGGCTACAATGGAGTCCCCATTTAACAACGCTTTCGGGGCGGCTAAGTTCAGCAGCATACGCTGTGCGAAAAATCCGTCAATTTACCGATGTAGATACTGCTAGAATTGTCTATTTTAGTTACTTTCACAGTATCATGTCTTATGGCATTTTATTGTGGGGACGGGCTGCCGACATCGAATCTATTTTCATTCTACAAAAGAGAGCCATCAGGGCCATTTACAATCTCCGTAGACGCGATTCTCTAAGAGAACTGTTTAAGGAAATTAACATCATGACAGTACCTTGCCAATACATCTATGAAAATATAAGGTATGTTAGAAAAAATCTGCATCTTTTTAGTAAGAGAGGTGACAGACACAACTATCACACTAGAAATAGGGATCAGTTAATTCAGCCGGGCTTCAGACTCGCCAAAGTGGACAATTCTTTCATGGGGTTCTGTTTAAAGTGCTATAATAAAATACCACAAAATATTCTTGAAATGAATGAGACTAAATTTAAATCATGTATTAAACGCACACTATGCAAGCTGGCTTATTATAAACTAGACGATTATATCGCTGATAATAATGCTTGGCTCCATGCTGGTCCTGCTCCACTTGACAGTGTAGGATAAATATTGATAGCGTTATTTAATATTCTAGTTGCAGCTGCTGAAGATTGTAAAACTGTTTTTGCATTGTATAGACTCAATCTTCCTAGTATTATATAGTTTCATAGCTAGCATTGTGTGAGTACTATGTACCTCGGAGCTATCATTCACTGAGTACCTACGTCTCTTATTGACTTGAATACCCTGGCGGTTGAGAGTATGTCATGCTCACTCAAATGTCTCGCTGATGGTGGCGCGTGTGTCGGATCGTTTAGCTCCCTTCAAAATGGTTGAGCTGAATGGTGCTGATACATGTGTCATGTTCGTGAACGGGCGCTGTCAGTTGGGACTGGTCTCTCTTAGCTGCCACGGACTATTTTAATAATTAATAACTTTATTTTTGTCGTCTTTTTTTTATTTACTATGGACACTAATAACTTGCCACATCGTTCTCACATAATGTACCACCTGATGATGAATGATGTAACATAAGCTCTGTAATCATTTTGGCGATTGAAAAAGAGTGTCCATGGAGTTTCTTGCTCATTCTTCTCCATTGAGATCTACGCTTTGGAATGAGCACCTACGGTACTTTCACAGTTTTTATGTCATGTGACTGGGACTGTAGCACCATAACTATTTTTAGCACTAGTTTTATTTTTTGTCTTGACATTTCAAAAGTGCCTATATTTGGCTTAGTTGAAATAAACGATTTGATTTGATTTGATTTGATTGTACCTAACAAATTGATGAAGCCAACTGTGCAATGGTTCAATTGGTTGATAGTGTAAGTGTATACGATCCTGCCTGATTTTATTCTGTGGATGTTAGAATTTAATGGAAATAAATTTGTTTTTTTCCCAGGTCAGTCCATACATTTACTTCTTAGGTTTAAACCAGCTGCAAATTGTACGGCAACCCACACCAGCCTTACCTTCCGATACGGTGGTGGAAGATACATGCGAATTCAGTGTTCCAAAACTATATGACCATATCCCAATGGGGCCAGTTTTGGCAAAATTATATAACCTTGTAGAAATATCTCTTGTCTTTGGTATAAATAATCTTACAGATAATTATTTGACAAGGTATTTTGAATTCTCGCTGGCCGATTGTGAGTCAATTTGCCGAGGATTAGAAGATTTGAACCATTTAAAAATATTTCGCATCAATCGCAGTAACCTAGATTGTTCAAAAACTAAATTAATCCTTCAACATCTAGTCAAGAAGGAAAGTATTGAGGAACTGGATTTCAATCACTGTCAAATTGGGAATTACGGAATGAAGGCACTCGGCGGTTTTATTTTCTTACACAAAAACGTGAAAGTGGTCAGGATTGCTAATAACAGGTTTCATGAAGAAGGAATCCAGGGAGTAGCTTATGCTCTACAGATGAAGCCAGCTGCACCAATTGAGCTCCTGGGTAACTAATATATCATACTACTAAATCCGAAAATTTTAGATGGATGTGTGGATATGTCTTTCACATAAAAACACCTGAACGGATTTTAATGAAATTTTTTACTAGTACTAAATTCCACTACTAGCATGCGTACTAGTTTATTATCCAGATTAACACGTAGCATACTTTTCATCCCGGTTTGACGTTTCTGTGGAACAATCATTGAACTTACGCGAACAAGGCCGCGGGTATAAACTTGTAGGTAAAGTATATACTTTTTCTTTGAAATCGGTTGACAATAATTATTGTTTTTCTTGAAGCGATAAGATACCTCCTAATTAGCGATTCTCTTGTATTCAATGGTAAATATTAGTAGTGTATTGTTCATGTTACTAATTATGATATTATATAATATTTTTAAACAGATTTCAGTTTGAATCCAATGTCTCTAGAATGTGCAACCATGTTTGCGGCAGCATTCGTCAGATGTAAAGAAAAACCACAAACTTTGATCGTTAATTCTTGCGGTTTCAGTGGAGCATCAGCTGAAAAGGTGTGACTTTAAAAAAAAAGCATAGTTCATACTTCAAATGACTAGAGGGCTTCCTAGGGGAGTTTTAAAGGTCGCTGATACATGGACAGACTGCAGCTTGAAGCAGATAGTACTGACTGCTTCGAGGAGTCCGTGTATATCAATTCAAACGTGTTTTGAAGGCGAACAGAATGGTACATGTGAAAACTATTGCTATATGGAAAGCCTATGTTCAACATTTGACTCTTTTACGGCTGATATATTGATGATAAACGGTAAAAAATAATATCCATGTATATAAAGTTGAACTCTATCACTTTGAATGAATAAATAAAAATGTATCTACCAATTTGAGGGTCACGGATGACTTTCTGGAACAGCACCGTAGGCACCTCAACCCCTTTTAAAATATTGAAGAAAGCACTCTTTCACGAGTGATTCTTGTTACACACACAAGTGCTGTAATGAGCCACTAAAGAACTATGCGTTTTGATTCAATGTAAACAAATGAAACAATCATCAGGGTGCAAAAAGGTTACTTTGGCAGAATCAATATGAATTTCGATAAAGGTCGAAACATAGAATATCTATTGTATTCTATTGATCAAACAACAGAAGAACTGGTTTCATCAAGTCTTGCATACAAGTCATACCTACCACATTGTCATACCTACAAAGTTGCTTGAATTGAAAAAAAAAAACAATACTACAGTTCAAATTGCCTACTTGCAACTTGTAACTTTAATGCAGGTTTGTTCAGGTTGCAAACGATTTGCAACTTGTATGTTACAAGTGACTTACTGACACCCAGTCTTACCATGGGATTTGGTATTGCCCAGTTACTGGGTTGTGGAGGTCCTACAGGCAGTCGCTCCATGTAAAATACTGATATCTAGCTGAATCTGGTTTGAATGGAAGCCGACCCCAATATAATTGGGAAAAGGCTAGGCAGATGATGATGTTACAAGTGACTTATATGATGGAAAACACAGCCTAAGGAAAGCTCCAAACTTTTATATCAACTAATGATACAATATGCATTTTTTTTTTGCGTAATTCATATACAATTCTGTTAAAGTGGCCTTTTTATAACCCCGTTAATATACCTTATTACGGTGAACATGATTCGTTCCTGTTTTATTGGCTGAAATACTACAAAAATTTCATGCCATTATCATCGATTATTCAATTTGATACAGGCCTTAGTGACTTGCTGCTTTATGTTTGTGACACCTGTGATTTTTATTGCCTTTTAGATGGCGGGCCTTCTCAGTTTGAACCGAGGTCTTACGAGACTGGATATGGCCGCCAACGATTTATCAGGTGAAGCTGAGGCAACTCTTCTACGAGCTCTTGAGCGGAACAAGAAGATCCTCAAAATTGACCTGCGTAGAACTAGTAAGATATATTGATACTTTTCTTTTAAGCTATTCTTAGAGGTAGGTACTTATTTGAATCCGGATTACGTTTTAATTGTACACGGTTATTAGTAATTGGTTGATTTTTTTTAAACGGATGGTTGTAACTTTGACAATTTGGGGCATAAATGATGTATTTTGAGAATCTAAGGTCGTTAAGTTCGAATACTTTAAAATAACCCAGTTTCGACCCCAATTTATCAGGGTTCAATGTTGTTGTCAAGTAAATCTAGAATCACCCAATTCAGAATCGACCTGCATAAATAAAATTGTCCCTCTGCTAATACTTTTCATATTTCAAGGAAATATCATTCAAAATAAAATATTTTAATTTAGAACTATCAGAAGAAGGTCTAGCGAAGGTGGAGGAACTGCTCCTGCGCAACAAAAACCTGATAGGAGTGGAGAGAGAGCCAAGTGACGAGATCCCACCGCTGTATCTCAATGAACCCGAATATCTCATATGGGAGTACAACCCTAATAACCCCGACTACATCCCCGGAAGATACCCTGATAGGGTTCCTGAAGTATAGACCGTATTTTAATGTAGAAAAGACTGTTTTTATATTGTCTTCACATATGATTGTCATTTTTTTTAAAGTCTCTAACATTATGTTATATTTCTAAGCCTTTTTTTTTGCTGATTGTTTTTGTATAAATTATTCCTATTGAAATAAAATCCCACGTTATACTTACTTGTCTGTTGTTGTCAATACGTTGCTTTCATTTGCAATGTCCCAGTAATTCAATTATTCAAAAATAGCTTCAGAACTGACCATTTTCACAATTGATTAACGTATAAGTCACTTACCGCTAGCAGCTTGTTACCGTATCTACGACATCGACACCCAACTTTTGGGTTTTGCGATTTTAGACGCTTGTGCCCTATTGGAATTGGCACGGATAAATCGACACCCAACTTTTGACTTTTGCGATTTTAGGCGCTTGTTGGAATTGGCACGGATAAGCCGCACGTTGAAAACCAACCCGTGTAACCCCCTACATAATATGCGTAGTTTGTTATTACAAAAATCGTTAGTAATTCTCAATATTCTTTTGTTTTGAATATCTGTAATTACTTTAATGAGAACTTGGCCCTGTTTGACCTTGTATAATCTAAAGTCAGCCCCCCCTTTATCACATATTTGATAAACTGTATGCTGTTACATACCTAATTTTTATATATAATACCTAATGTTAAATGTGGATAGTGCGATGTTTAATTTGTATTTCAGTTCGTTTTAACTGTATTCATTTTGCAGTTTGCAATAAAACGTAAAGAAATTACGGATTGGTGGTTTTTCCTTTTCGTAATCATATTATTTTCATTGTTAGGTTTTTTTAATTTGCAATTGAACTAAAGATAATCCATTGATTCTGTTACCCAATATCTTAGGACATTTTTGTCTTCTTAATTATTTCGACATTAGTCGGTCCAGATCCAAAAATTTGAAGACATGTGACATCTACCAATCCACAATTTTTATTTTTTATCTATGCGATTCTTGAACATCAATAATAAAGATCATAGATAGACATTTAAAATCCCTGACTTAAAATATTTCTTAGTAGAATAGTTTCAACATGTTAACAAATATTATTTATAATGATTATATCACAACATGTGGGAATTCGAGAAACACTATGATAACCTTTAGTGCCATGTAATGTTTATCTGAATTGTTTACTTTTTTAAATAAAAAAAAAAACACAAAGAGCGTTTTAAACTGTTGGAGGTCTTTCCTTGTTGGTTTCTGTTGATGATACATACCTACATTTACCTAAAATAATATTTATCATTAAAGTCGTAGTCAATGATCCAGTTATCTTAACAGTGTACTTTTTGGAGGTACATATTAGCTGTTGGCAACGAATTCATCTGATAATTATCCCATGAAAATACCAGGATAATACCGTGAATCTCAGTATTGCCCTTTTCTGTATGTTTTATATTTTTATTCCATGTTCCATGATGTTATTACCGGTGCTACGGATTACTGGAAATTCTTGTGCCCATGTAAGAAAATAATGCATTTAACAAGAATTTGGATTTAATATATAACTAAAAAGAATTTTAAAAAATGTAACCGCCTTCAAAAGCAACCACAAAAAGGGGAAAATATCCTACTTAATCATTTTCCTTTCGTAAGTCGGTGAGAAAAAAGACAAGGACATAAAAAAACCACCGACAGCAGTCAATCACTCCAAAGCTGTGCCGTCAAAAAATCACAACCTTTTACTTTTAATAACCACCACGCACATTTTTTTAATTTATAGTCTGTATATATAAAAATTAAACCCGTTTTCCGTTGTCACGACATAACATGAAAACGGCTTGACCGATTCGGATAATTATTTTTATGTTGTGTTTGTAACCATCGGGACCGGGTCCTCCACCCTTGCGAAGCCGGGACGGGCCGCTAGTATGTAATAAGTAACGAACGTTGTTATTTTTTTTTTTATTTGCAAAATTGAAACTTTGTTTCAAGCAAAATACATGAAATGCAAACATAATAAGCCGTGTCATTGAATGGCCATCAATCTCAATGAATTCTCACAACGTGAATTGGGAACCTAACCCTCATTAAGAAGTAAGTTTCTATTCAGAAACCCAAACCCAAGCACAATGCAGTTGAATGTTAAGTTCGCGCAATCAGAGGCGATTAAATCTCCAGAGCAATGAATTGCTTTCGCGGAATATTGCTCGCAAGAACGAATCGGCGCATCTGACACAATGTAAATAAAAACGATTTTTATTTCTGATCTTTCTGATCGTAATTTAAAGGGCGATATTGGGCTTGGTTTCAAATACAACAATAAATCTGATCATTATTATGTTACATGCAGCGACTGCCTATCTGACCTGCAAAACCATGATAGTAATTTTGGGCGTTTGATTTATTAGTCTTGCGGATCTCTGAAACGATCGTATTTAGAGTTATTGAAATCAAAAGTCACCCATCCAATTTTACAATAAACCAAAATTAATTAAATCTATGTCTAAAAAAAAGTTATCTTTAAAAAAACTCAGCTTAATATCGGAAAAATTTATGGCTTGTTTTGCCGCGCTTCGCACGTTGCATGTCTCTTAAAAGATGTCAGGCGCTACACTTTGCGGGATTTCACTACTTGGACGGACGACGAGTAATGGCCGAACATGGACCACACGCCCGGGCCGAAAGCGTCATGATCCAAAGATCTATCAGACATCTGACGGGGCCCCGTAACAATGAACCTGACACGTAAAGGGCTATTGAAGGAACACCGTGGATTTTAGACATTTTGTAGTCTGACATGGACAGTCGTCAGTCCCTCCCGTCCCACTCTGGAAGGGAGCTAGTTGTACATAATAATATTGTACTACATGGTTGATCGAAGCTATAGCGTTCAAGTCGGGTCAACAACTTTAAGAAGTGGCCATCTCGGTAGTCACAAAGAAACGCTTGATGTCTTTGACTGCCAGATAGTCGTGTCAAAAACTCATTTTTAATCGATCTCATACAACAATAGGCACTTGGCTACACGGGTTGAACGTGATTTTAAATAGTCTAAAAACAGAGATAGAAAGAGATAGAGTTCGTATAAACACGATCACAGGTATGAATAAGGGATGCACAGAAGTTAAGTATGTAAGCTCATGTACACAATTAGCTAAGAATAAAATTCCCTATCTCAAAAACTACTAAACTGATTTTCATGAAACTTGCAGTATTCCCTAAGAAGAATTAATTAAATCGAACTTGAAATTCCGGAGATATACGAACACAAACTAAATCAGTCGATGGCCTACTCCTTACTGTTAAGGAGTTGTACCTTCCATCATCAGCTCATCCACCTGAGATGATGCTTATCAGATGCAAATACTTAAACAGCTTTAGAAAATATATGAAAATGGTACTATGTGCCTATATAATGTGAAGGTTGGTGATCATGGGACCACTTAGAAAAAAAATCCAAATCGGTCCAGGCGTCTTCGAGTAATCGGGAAACATACATAAAAAAAACATTCCGACGATTTGAGAAACTCCTCCTTTTTTGAAGTCGGTTAAAAAGTAAATGTTATGGTAGTTGTTCCACGTCCTTGTGTTTGTATGTTCGAAACGCACCCATGATACAGCCATATCATGGGTGCGTTTACAACAATTTTTCGACCTTCGAGTGTGAAACAGGTAGTAAAAGTTGGTAACAGTAAAACAATATTATGTTCCATGTAAGATAACCTTTATTGTTAACTAAAAACGTAATCACACTCTCTTATAACAAAAACCATTTAACCTAACGGAAGCACGTTTTTCTTGGTTTTTTTTTCCATTAATTTTTGATGATTATTTAAACTCCCCACTCTAGTCCTTCTGGTCCATAGAAATAAATTTCCCAATTCATGCCACCATTGTAATCTTTCGGTATGTACCACTCGTAGAAGAAAAATTTATATCTATTGTGTGAATGACAATACGTGATGCGCGGTACACAAAACTGAAAGTTGTACGTGGTACTTCGTATCATGTCGTAGTCGTATGCTTTTCCTCTCAATATAATACATGTTGGTATTCTAGGGATTAGAACCCAAGCCTGAAAAAAAAACATTTCAAACACTATTAAGGCGCTCCCTCACCGCGAGCATTCACCTGTAACCCCTCGTTTACACCAAGAAACAAGTTAAACACTAGTTTCATACAAAACTTGTAGAATACTTGTCAAAACATAATTTGTTTGTTTCATACATGTATCGAGAGTGTCTCAAACCATAATCTCAAACATTCTTTCGTATATATACAAGTATAAAACACATTTGCGTTTACACTGAAGTCTATGACATGTCAAAACTTGTCAAATACATGTATTATACCTTGGTGTAAACGAGGGGTAATGTAACGTTACAGATTCAAGCATTTCATCGGTCAGGGAGAACAATCGAGCATCACAAACGCACCTTGTATCAAATCATCGAATCTATCTATATTGTTACATTACACGAATGCTCCCGGTGAGGGGGCGTCTTTAAGTGGAAAAGTTTAAGGTACTAGGTAAGGTAGGTAGGTTTCAATACAAATGTAACGATTTATTTTCAAATTCGTAATATTATGTTTCACTTTTATAAAACTTATAAATAAGTGTGCGGTTCGAGTAGGCCGTATCTATAGAGAAGAATCTACAGGAAACTTTTATTTTTACAAAAGTCTTAAAACCTGCGTACGGTAAGTATTTGTACAAAGATAGTAAAAACAAAAGATTTGTTTACAATTATTACGGTGATGCTTAACATGAATAAAAGAACAACTGCTAGAAGAGAGAACATCGTATCCAAGTACTTAAATAAAATTAAAAAGATTTAAAAATGTAAAGACATGTCAAGAAAAAGAGAAATCAAATAATGGACCATATAACGCAAAACACTAACTCTCATGATGATTTTCCCGACTACATCCATATGGTCAACATGCATGTGTGTGTAAAACACTATATCCGTTCTTTGGCATTGACCAAAAATATATTCACTGTGTGTGTGTCCTGAAAAAAGATGTTCATGCTTAAACAACATTTCTTTATTTTTGTGTGATATTTTCAGTAGTTTCTAATTCAATATAGGGCTGAATGATTTCATCAAAAGAGTCCTCCCCGCCTTGGAATGGATTGTCAGACTCGTATATTGACTAAAATCTACCGTGTTCCTTCATTTTCCCTTTACGTTCCAGGGTCACAGTTACCTGTAATGTTAAGACACTCCCGCGGCCCTAGCAAGCCGGATGCATAGACTGGTCTAAACTCAACATTTCCATTTTCCATTTGCAATGTGGCAATGCTGTAAGCATTCTGGGCACTTATTCTGTTCACAGAGCGTACCTAGTGAATGAGTTGCCTGTGACTTTAATTTCCCTTTTTCGGAAAATGTTAATACTGTTTAAGTATAACTATACAATTACAAATTAATTTTAATAAAATATCTTACGTATTTCTCGTATAGAGTTGGTGAGTATTAATTCTGATAGATGAGAAAAGTACTGCCAACATGAGCCCGTAGAAGCTGTAACAATTTAAAACATACTATTATAGATACCAGTAGTGGCCCACTGGTCCAATCAACATTTATTTTATTATTAACTCTGTGCACTTCCTCTCTATTCCTGTGAATAGGAAGTGAAAGTCAAAATTTTGGCACAGTCAAAGTTTTACATTATGCTTTCATACTTTAATCTGTTAAAAAAACCTGCAAACTTATTGGCTAAGGTTTTTTTTTTGAAATTTTACTGTTCTTATTTAAAATGCATAGTAGAAACTATTCCCTAGTAATGAACCTAATCTAATGGGGGCCATACACGTTAGGGTTTTGCATGACGGTTTAAACCTTGCACGCATAACCGACTAGCAAGCACTAGCGGGTTTGTGTTATACAATTTGTACAGTTAGCCCCTTCATACACTAGGCCACGCAAGTATCCGATACCTTACGATTTTGGTATCTATTGGCGCGTGCCTCTGTGGATTTTTATTGCGATAGTTATCTAGATACTAAAGTCTTGTCGTCTTAAGAGACTTGCATCTCATAGTGTACGAAGGGGCTTATCAGGACATGCGTGCGGTCGGTTATGCGTGTACGATTAAAACCACCATGCAAACCCTAAGTATGGCTTTCCATAACAGTACCCTTTTTTTTTTTTTTAACGTGGTAAAATCACAAATGAGACTTCCACCCGGGCATGGCAGAGGTACTGGCAGACCTTGTTACGGACTAAAATCCACGGTGTCCTTCAATAGCCCTTTATGTTCCGGGGTGGCACGGTGATGGATAAGACCCGCGACCCCGGCAGCATGTAGCCCTCTGAGAGGGGGGCCTCGTCATTATGCTTGACGCTCTGTTTGGTAGGCGCGCGTGTAACACGACGCGCGTCGACCCGGGCATGGGCCCATGGTCGGGCGGCGAGTGGCCCCTTTACTCCACCAGGACCGCGGGATGCGACCACTGGAGTGGTCGCGTCGATGCTTAGGGCCCACAATGGGGCCGCAAGTAGAGGCCATGGACCCCATGACACGGCGTACAGCCTACGGCAGGAGGCGTTTGTGCCCGCTGAGGTTGGGCAGAGGCGCCTGAGGGCGCCCCGCTGCCCGATTCAGCTTCCGGGCTCAACAAGCAAGACTTACCTGTAAGTACAATAATATACGCTCTCACAAAGAGGTGACTGAAAAACAGCATGTTGTCTTTGAGACAAGAACACAATCTACACCTCAACAGGAATCTGTCGGCGTTTAAATACTACCGGTTAATTTATTAGTCATCATCAACACGCTTGTTTACAATTGAGTAATAAAGACAAAATGTATCAATCAATACATGCTAGACATCCAGTACGCGTAACAAATCGTACTGGGTTAAAAAAGTTAATTTTATAAAAAAGTTATTTTTATAATTTATCTTTCTTCTAAAAGAGAAAGAAGGAACAGGAAAGAAGGTTTTCAATTCGATCGGTAGTTTTTTATGTATTACAACGGATATTCTATGGTTTCTGGTCTGATATGTGTGATTCTTTTTTGTTTAAAGAAATATACTTGTCATTTGATCCCATAAAAATTTCATTCAGTTTGGTTCAGTAGTTTTCATTTCATGAGCAATTTTTGCTCATTGTTGATCACATAATTATCGGTACAATGGATTCCAAAAATCTAACACAAATGTAAGAAAATTATGTATATGAAACTTTTCTTTTTAGTTGGATATAAAAGGACAATCAAAAGAAACCTACTTAAAAAAGGCTATGATATAACAAATGATGCTATTGACTTCTAAAAAAACGGATAGTTTACACTTTTTTGTGGTTACTGGTTGTTTTTGAAGGCGGTAATTTCTTTTATAGTAGTATATTTTAGTATCTATATAGTACGTAATACTCTATATCTATTTTGAATGAAAATCCGATTAGTGGAAATCGAACTCGGTCCTTAGGTCCAAGATATATCAGTAAGAAAATTAAAAAAAATACTGTGGCACAAAATATAAATTGTTTTCACCAATTGAATAGATTACGCGACCACTGGCTGTGCGAGCTCCGACCATATTTCATGACAAGAGCTGACAGCTATTATGTTCCCTCTGAAATACATTAGTATGGATATAACAGTGTCTTTATTTTTGGTTGGCCAACAGGAGGATGTCTAAATTCGTAAGAGAATTTTTGAAAATCTGTTCTTCGAAAATGTTTTTTTACAACAAATCAAACCTATTTCATTTTTTTGTTTTTTTAATAAGATTATTTCTAAAACATTCTCTGGTTGAAGTCGGTAAAGATATCTTTATCCACAATTCAAATTCGACTTCTTTAAGTTTTCAAAGTATTCAGCCATTTTTAATCTCGAACCTCGACTCAGACTCGACTCGACCTGTAGTCCATTGCATCAGGTTAAAGATCGCGCCGATGCAAGATACAGTAGTTTCATTTCTGAAGCCTATTGTTGTACTGATATTGTTTGTCTTGTGGTCTTGTAGACAAGCGACTGGCGGCTAAAGGCTTTTTTAGATTAAGAGTAAGCTTTAACGAGCTACCGTAACCACGGATAACGTAACGGGCTATTGAAGGACACTGTGGATTTTAGTCAGTACAAGTCCAATAGTCTCTCCCGGCCCTGGAGGACTCATTTGATGATTTTAACACGATAAAAAAAATTGGTACAAGCATTTTAAAGAAAGAAAATTAAATAAGCTTGTCTAAAATATGTCCATCTCCTGGCGGTCCGGACTCGAGGAATGACACCATCTAATCTGTAGCGATGGCTAAGCGATCCTTCTGTGATACGCTTCACCAGGGCAGCCTTGCTCACGACCGTCAAATGGTTTTTACTGTGTTCCTTCTTGATACTAAAATTTAAGGATGTCCCCTCCTCATTCAAATCACAAGCATATCTGTCTAAACTTCCTCTTATAAACTTTCGACGACCTTTGCAGATTCTTTTCAATCTTTTGCTACATTTAAGGAAGGAGGAGACAGAATACTGTTGGCAGTCTATGGTGACATAATTATTAAAATAAATACAAGTTAGATAATATTATTGCTGGTAGCTAAATGTTAGTCGTCTAACATTTAGTTACTGCCAAATGCACGTCGTTCTGAGGTAAAGTCGTGAAGCGATATCCCAATGTCCCCAAGGTAATAAAAGTAACGCAACTTTGTTTTTTATTGACACACGGGGCAGTTTTTTAGATGAAAATTGACACGTTGTGGAGAGACACTAATATATAAATGTATGAAGTGGCAGATAAAAATTAACAAGCTCTAAGTTTTCACAGGATTATGTATTCAAATTAGGTACTTTTCGTCTCCGAGGGAACAATGAGCGGTTTTGCTCCCTGAATACGAGGAACAATTTTTTTTTGTATTACTGTCTTATTCCTGTGTGTGTTAGAAAACTAGAACAATGCGTAATTGTGTGGTTTATGCCAACACCCGCTGTCTCTTGTTAATTAATATGTTCGTAATGATAGAACGTAGCGCACATGACTAAGTTTTAATCTGAATTCATCTGTCCACAATAGCAGTAAGTAAATACTGGTGCACTTACCAAGTAATGTAAAAAAGGAATAAATTACTTAGTTACATTATCATCTGCGTAACATTTTCCCAGACTATAATTTTTCGACTTACAGGCAAACCACGTCTAGGTGAATACCAATAGTTTACACAACTGAATCACTTCTTGAGTTGTCAACCTTCGTAATGACGAAGGCAGTGTTTCAAATTAACGCTTGAATTCTGGTTACGCTTATGTCGGTTACATACATACGTCAGTCATGCTTTCCAATATACATTGTATTCAATACAGCACCATACTGCAATTCTGACACAGAGGCATTAATCAGCATCAGCCTTTAATGTGCCCACTGGTGGGACACAGGCCTCCTCTCAACTCGAAATGTTGAACAAGGAAAAGATACTAATTTTCGTTTACTGAAACGTTATTTCATTTTCGCGAAAGATTAGCCAATGGGCTAATCTTCTATTATTCATTCGCGAAGTGAATCATTTAGATCGATCAGATCAGAATCAGATAGAGTCTAAAAATGCCGCTTAGCAATATTCTAAATTTTAGAATATTGCTAGGTGGCCTTTTTAGACTCTCATCCCTTTACAACCTAGTTACCGAATAATAATACGTGTAGTGCATTTGAATTTCTGTTTTCGACAAGTTGTTATTATTACGGTGGTGGTAACTGTTTTTTTTTATTAAAAGAAAATTAATATAAAAGCATTTTTATGCTATTTTTCTTCCGCAATTACTATTTACCAACAAGAATAGTAAATAAACAACTTTATCTGTGCTTCTTTTCATTTCATTATAATGAATCATATAAACGTTGTTGACGGATATGTATACTCAGACATAAACCGTTGCATGACTACAAGAGTAATGAATAACGGACATTTGAACAGAGCTAAATGAATAGTTCCAGTAACTATTGAGACTAGTACACACTAGGAATATTATTAACGGGGCGGGACTGTCATCATAGTCCGGTGGAAATTGATATTATGTACTTGTATCACGATCTGTCGTAGAAATCATAACGTGAATAAGCCTTTTTCCTAGGATTTAATTTTAACACTTACTGGATTTTTAATCGATTTGGCTGTTTGAAATAAAGATGTCTTATACCTTGCTTGTGTTATCCTACGTTCTTAACAATTTTAAAATTCTGGTACAATCTCTTTAAAATCCCGGAGGCATGTCCATATTCGTATTATAATAGATTTTTAAGGTTATTGACCCCAAATCAATCTATCTACTCCGGACTGTGCTCATCAGTTAACCGAGACCCTGGAACGTAAAGGGCTATTGAAGAATCACTGTGGATTTTATTTATTTATATCAGGCAACTTTGGCCCATAGACAAATACCTTACAAACTAACATACATAATTTTATAAAAAAACAACTTGTGTTAGTAATAGAAACTTAAGCCTATGTTAGTAAACACTTCACTACACTATGCACTAAGTCATTGTGCATTCTGTGGCACTTGTCCGCGGAAGCGACGGAACACCACATCCTTCGCCCAAAAGTCCTCCTCCATGACGAGGTGCAGAAAACACGTTGGTACACGCACCACGAACGCCTTGAAGTTTTAGTCAGTACAAGTCTGACAGCCAATCATGCCCCGCGCTCTGGGTTGGAAGACGCATTTGATGATTTTACCATGATAAAAAAGGATTATTAGGAAAATAGTTTACTCAGTTAAACAGCTGAGGAACCACCAGCCAGCACACGTAGCATGACACCGTAGAAACGAGTTTTATCGACGGGAGCGCAGACAATATGATAGATTGTAGAGAGATTCCATCGTCCTGAGAACGGCGATATTAAAATGTATAAAAGAAATGTTTCTTCTTTTCAGAATGTTGAATTGTGGAGAAATGAGCCTACGGCAAGCAATAATGCAGCACTCTGGCCCAGTGACGATTATTAGCTGCGTTGTTTGGTTCCCAGCTTCACCGATTCTGCCACTCAATGTTTTCGATCACCGTTTTGTGAGCAGTGGTCGATCCTCCCATTCCTACGCCGTAAAGTGCGTTAAAAAAACTCTGAATTGAAACAAAAAGGTGGATATTGAACTTAACGTACACCACCCAGCGCTTGAAATCAAATTGAAGCGTCGCGGTTTAAAAGCGCCGACTTATGGACATAATAATATTCATGGAAATGTACCTGTTCTATTTCGGCACTTTTTAAAGACACGTTAATAAAGCGCTCATACGAATAGACGATTAGAACAGTTTTGTCCTGTAACAATAAATGCATGAATGAATGTATCAGTGTAGACGAGGCTTTACAATAGAGTGAAGAGCGATTAAACTGTTCTGTTGTTAGTTAGTTACGCGAGCTGTCAAATGCAAGCGCAGAATAGTTAAATCAATCGTTTGGACAATCGTATTGACTCTTAATAACTGGTTTAACGTACCTAAATTGCTAGAATAGTCTGTTATCAGTATTGACACCTAAATCCAGTTCCAAAACATAGGGCCATAATTTATTGGATTCACGTCACCTTCGCCAAAAATGATAAAGGATGGATCAAAAGTATATGGTGGGCCAAGCTGGACAGAATACCTAGAAGTCGTGGACTCTTTAGCCCAGCAGTGGTAAGAGTATCGTCCGAAGATGTTCATCTTGAAATAAAATAATGAACCCTAAAACTACGAGTAAGTGATACTTTGATGGAATAGGTAGGTATATTTATATTTTACTTGCAAGATTTCAAATGATTAAAATGATCTTGAGGTCATTTTTCACGATAGTTAATTACAATATCTACTTTTAAAAATGTCACAAGAAGACACGGGGATTTTTAAAGAAACATGTCTTTTAAAATCGTCAGATGAAATAGTAATTAATGTTTATATCGGGTGCCTGGTGGGTGCAATGCGCCTATAAACAGAATTTCAAAACAGATTCATAATGGTAGAATGAATATTTTAACTGCGGACATTCCAATCAATCTTTGGTTACTGACTATTAATTGTGGCGAGCAATATTAATGATTGCTAAATAATTTTGAGTCTGAAATCCTTCCCTAGTTTCAGTTGTGCAAATTACATCCTAGTTGGTTTAGAGCGAAACATATTATGATCATTAACTGCAAAAGGGTAAGCTGAGCTTGAGGTCCTAAATTCAATTCTCTAGGAAAGAATTACTGCTTTTTAGAGCCAATTTGGGAGAAAAGTAAGACATTTCATAAGGATAGTATGTTAAATAGTTAAGAGCATTTCTGTTGCTAAACTGGATGATATTTTTTGTGAATATACCCTTTGAATACGCGATGAAAGGCTATAGGGATTCCAGAATTTACCTATTATTTTATACCTATACCAAGTGGAATAAATTTCTTTATAGTAAGAAGTCCTCACGAGTACCCTCCGTCTGGGCTGAATGGAGAGCATATTATGTCTCTAACTCACTTATACCCCACTGCCACTGTTCTTATTACAACCATAAGTCATAATAATTCACAAGAGAACAATAAATACAATCCTTGTTTCCCTACTAATAGTATATGCGATACTATGTATTTTAATACTCGGTTATGGGCAATATAGGGAGGAGGAGGGGAGCGGAGTCACGGGCAGCAGCTAATGTAAAACCCGCATTATTTCTTCTACGTCGCGACAAAACGTAATACCTGAGCCAATATATTCGACATTTTCATGCATAATCTTTTAGTCATTGAATTTTCCGCCCCACGACACGAGAGAGAAAACATCTTACATTGATTTATGATTGATAGAAAATGATACAAAATACTAGCTGCATATTCTTTGTCGTAATGTTTTCATATCCCGCGTCCCTAAAGCGTTGGAGGTTTTGTCTCTGAAGAAAAAAAGAGGCAATCGAAGTAAAGTGGAGACACTGTTATTTCCGGTTGTGGGGCGAATAGTTCCTTTCGATTCGTTTTCACCGGTATTTTATTCGATAGGGAGAACTAAAAAGGCACTTTTTCTTTCACATGCTCTCAAATAAATATTGGTGTGATGTTGGCTTCCTTTTGCAAAAAGGTCGGTATTGATTATACTTGTACACTTGCAATAAGCCTTCGTCATCTCAGTCACCCAAAGACCACTTCCCATGAGTCTCGGACAGGATAGGTTTATGCCCTATAAACATATTGGGCGCATTGAATAAACACCCAATAAAAGCCCGTAAACGCTGAATAAATGATATTTGCCTGGGCATTTTGGTCAGTTAAGTGTCTGCTTAATTTTATAACAAATATGTTGATAGTTTTTAGCAGTGTGCGACCATTTATTTGAGCGTGAACTCATTCATGCCTAAGTTTATGCCCATTTTGTTCATAAATGTTTTTGCCCTGGTCCTATCTCTACTCTGGAATCTTCCGCCATCTAGAGCCACTGGTCGTTATTTAGTCCAGCTCGTACCAAAAGGCTGATTACATTAAGCCCCTAGCTAGACAGTGTCTCTTGAATCCTGTGCCGGTTTGGCACTGGAATAATATAAAATGTTTCAATCCAATACTCAGTGCTGGGTTCGAACAGAGCGCGTTCCTAATTTTCAATCCAGTAACAATGGATCCAGCTCATCCAGCTATAAATCAGCCGTGATTGTAATAATGTTAAGTTTAACATTAACAGTTCTTTTAAATTGCCAACTGTCTTGCTTTGAGTAATTTAAATAATTGTACTTTCTATAGTAACTTTTGACGGCAGAATAGATTAAGCATTTAGATTAGTTCGTATTTAAATAAATTTCTTCAATTACCTGAACAAGCACACTGGTTTATTTGAGAGATTTATCATGTTTGTCGTAAAATCCAATCACGTCTCAATAAATTGGTTGAGCAGTGGGCTCGAACCTTAGCAATTAGTCTCACAGGTTAATTACACATCTACATTTTTCACACACTATAAAAATGTTCTAGAATAAATAATGATGGAAGATTAATAGAAGACATTTCTTCTCATTTCTGATTTGGTACCTAAATATAATTTATTTCAACAATGATCTTTTAATAACAATAAAAATATTTACCCTCAGCCTTAATAGTATCTTTATATAGAAAGTCAATATAATGCTGTACCTGAAAAATAAATTTAATAAAAATATCGACTGCAGTGAAGGCGAGGCCGATATTTATGGAAATCTCTTTAGATGACTTACCCACAGCCAGCTTTGGAGCAAAGCCTGCTTACAACGTAGGTATAGAAAATTCGAATAGATTTTAATACACGTTCCACTTCAAATACCCGTTCAATTTTATTCAAATGAACAAAAAAGTCGAATAAAAGACATAGTCTGCAATTAAAATGCGCGTTTCAATTGTTTTCTTTCTATTCACGTTTGATTTGAATAGAAATCTTTTTGCACATTTCAAAACTTATGTTATCGTTTGAATTATTCAAAGCAATCCGAATCTTTAGATTTTTTTGGTTGAAATCCTTGGTGAAGGTGAATTTTATATCTTAGGCGGGCTTTACACTTACAATCATATTGTATTTAATCGCTTACTGTATAATTATTGAATCTTCCACGATAAAATATTGACGCATAATGTTTTTGTAAGTACATGTTTAAACAAAAAATAAAGTGAAAATATTCACGAAAACTACGTGTATTTGTTAGAGTGGCACTTCTGTGCACTGTAAAGAAAAAATAAAATAAACAAAAATGTTTTTTCTTTTACTCTGCACTATTGCATAAATATAGGAAACAAAACAAAAAAAATATGGCAAATACCTCGTTTTAAATTGTAATCATAAATTAGTCTAAATTGCCTACAGTGGCTGAAAGGCCTTATCTCAGCATCTTAATGCGACGTTTAAAAAATATATGCCGCGTAGCATTGGTTTTCTCATTGGACTTCTAGCGATGTAATGGTCAGATACGGAAAAAAGAAAATAAAAAAACCAAATGCAACTTTTAAAAACACTGGCCTCACTAGCAATAATTCTTTTGTCGTGGGGTTAAGTTTAGAAACATTTATACAAACAGCCAGAACCAGAATACTGACTTGAAGATCAGACAAAATATTTGTAGTTGCTCAGCCACTGCGCCAATTTTCCATAAAGATATATTTAATTTTATCCTACACTGCAATAAATATACAGTTAGCTCAAACATTTATTCCATTAGCCGAAAAATGTGCAATTCTCGGATATATTATTGGCATTATAATTGATCGTTTAAGGCCCGCCTAAACTCGCCGAACAATCAATCTTCTAGAACCATTATAGGACCGAAGTTGACACAGACTAACACCTGCGGTTATGGCGACAACTTCAATTTAATTGCTTTGGAGATCTACGCTTAGGTACTGAAAATAAATCATGTCTGAGCTGTCACTAAGATCATCATTTTAGTACTAAAGTGGGTCCCTGTTATGAAACATAATTTATCTTAGATCCAGATTTAAATTATAAACCATTTTTTAAATTAGATTTTGGTCGAATAATTTGCCAGTCGTGACCTGGATACGCATCCAGTAGAGCTATTCTCTAATAACCCAGCCAGCGTCGAAACTACAGTTTGGTATTCACGAAGACATTAAAGTATCGCAATACTTTCTCAAAGCTCGATGACGAGCACGTCGCTGTCTGGCGTCTCAGGGAAGACTTTGGGGAGGTTTTTGTCCAGTAAGACAGCTCGATAAAGGTCCTTCGAAAAGACGTACTTGACCCTTATACGATCTCTGTTCTAAATAGAACTAGATTCAGCCCCCTTGATTGAAAAGTAAAAGTTGTCCATGTTGTATGGAAATCTTTATCTCAATCGTTTTGCGATTTTCGGTTACGAGATACGGTTCTTAATACAAAAATCTTTCATGAAGGCGTAGCTTAAAGTTAAGTTTAGAATTCGAGAGGTTTTATTTTTTCTTTTTTCAACCTTGAGTCACCCAATGCTGAGTGTAGATCTCTGCCAAATCTTTTCGAAATGTTTTTCCAAATCGACTTAAAAAAAAAGAGGGTCTCAGTCAACCTGTATGTTTATAATCTGTATGTATGTATCCTTTACTTCATTTTCACCAAAAATGACTGGAAAATAACTGCGTGATAATGAAAACTTTTGCATAACATTTACCTTCATAGTTTTTTGCCATAACTTTCCTAAGTATCAAACCTCCATTTCTTTTTAGTGTTTGAGAGCCCTTTCTTTGAAAAAAAAACTTTATTTTCAGGAGTTTCAGTTTAATTTACAATAAAGACTAACGAGATTACAAAAATCTATCCCTTTTTATGTTTACTTTAGTTTAATAAAATGTCATATTTTGTTACCATTGTGTGTATGTAGAACGGTTTTTAACACTTACGTTTATGTTTTTAATTCATATTAATAAAGCAGACCAATAATTTAGTATTTATTTTGTATTGTGTCAATTACATAATATTATACCTACCAACTCCTAAAAGGACTGGAGTGAAATTTCAATACGAAAATAACTCTGTCTGTGAAGACTTACAAAAACAGCAGCGAAATTATTGTTTAAATTTTCAGTAGGTACACGCATTTGAGATGAGATATGAGTCCCACACATCTCTTTAAATATTTCAGCAAAAAAGTACTTTTAGCTTTTCAAAGCATCTCTCAAAATTATCAGTCATAGAATTTTAATATTCTAACGGGAATATGTGTGGTTCTAAATGTGTGTTCTCATGTATTATGAACTGCCCAAAGGAATGTCAGTGAGATGTACTTACGAGCTTCATCGCTAGCACAAAGCGTGTGGCCTTGCAATTGTACTACGGTTTAGTGATGCGCTTGCAGATATCGTGGCATATCGATAAATAATTTTAATATCTGTGGACACAAACTAACTAAATAATTATGATAAAAAGAAAAAGGATGATACAAAAAAAGAGCCTGACAGTCGATAAATTCAGAGAGTGATTTCCAGGAAAATGTTTATATTTGTCGTATATATTATTCTAAGTATAGCTCATAAACAGTATTCACGTTCTAAGTTTATCGTGAACATCACTGTTATCGGGAAAGAATATCCAACGTGAGGAAACCTCGACTTACAATCAATATCCACAAGACTGAAATCTAATTACCTACCCGCTATGGGAGAGAATGGTAATGTATCCTCGTGCCTTCTATGTACATACGAGAACGCCTTTGCACTACAATGAGAGATTCACAGGTTTAAATGATTTTAAACTAAAATGTAAATGAATAAATCGGTGTCAAGTCACAATGATAAACTGCTTTAATTAAGGAAATTTGAAGCAGGTGTTCGTGGTTAGCGCCTGTTTTTCATTCAGCCACACTAAACAACTTCTTTATACGTTTTGCCCGAGCAGTGCCTAATTAAGAGAAGCCTTTTTAAGTGAAGTCATGGTTTTGATTATTATTAAAATAATTAACAGATTTTATTTCCAAGTTGGCCCGAATGGTTGAAACTATTAAGAAATAGCGAAACGTGCATCATCGGATTTTCCAAAAAGAAAAAAAAACATTTTAATTTTACACCCAAAAAAGGATCAATGCCTGGTAGGATATACGTATAGTGATATACGTTTGCAAAAAAATGAAAAAAATGTTGTAGTTTAATAAAAAAAAAACTTACAAGTTATATCGATACTTTCACCCCATCACTATTGCTAACATACTTGTCTAGACAGATGTAGAGTGTTGTGAGCGACCGTGGGCTCCGTTTGTTCACAACACGTTCTATAGGCGTTGAAACTAGCAGCACCCCTGTATTGTGCCTACGCATTAGTGAGTGCTGGGTAATGAAACCGCTATGGTGACGTAACCAATACCTTGAAGGTTTGAAAAGAAAGAAATGGCTTAAAGTTCCAGTTCCTTAGAATACCTTTTTTGTGCCTTATTGTGCATAGAACAGAAACATTGAACTGATGCAAGACTCTCAAGGCTATATGCCTCAAGATCAGACATTATTCTTACATCGCTTATGTCTGTAGGTATGTAAATGCTAAAGTCAAAAATGTACGGGAGCTAGGTACTGTAAAGTTTTACATCTTGTATTTTCATAATAGATAAACCGTAAGTACAATAGGTAAATAGTATCTAACCTACGTACAGTCATCTTCAGAGAAATCTCACCCCCTGTAGTAGTGATGTCAATACCAAAAGGGGTGAGTTTTCTCTGAAGCTTACCTACCTATCATTTAGGCATATATACCTGTACAGTCGTGAGCAATTATTGTTTACACTATGAGGTTTCAAAAGCCATTATCTCTCACTGTATTTTATTGTGTCTCATGCCATGTTTTGACAAACATATTATCTTGATCTATAGGCACACCATCGAGAGAAGTGGAAGAAATGGGGGGAGGCCTTTGTTCAGGACTGGGACAGAGTAGGCTAGAAAAAAAATTGTCTTGAAGTAAGTCTCAGTTGTCGCTTTTTGCAAATTATAACAGTCTATATAAATAAAACAATCTGAAAGAATAAAATATAATACAAAATGAAAGGAATTAAAACTCCAATACCTAAACATAATGTAATTTATTATACTCGTACATATTTCATTGCTCGTACATATATAATAATATAAGTTCACTTTTACTTGTAGCGGAGGTCGAGTGTTTAATGCGTTTCTAACTACACTTACATAGCGTTTTATCCGCATAATGATGAGATTATGTAAAAAATATCCATCTTGGGCTACTCAGTAACCATCTACGTAATATTGAACCTCCAAACTTGGCGTGTAATGTTGAATAGCTTTCCATAATATTATGGTTCTATATTTTTAATCTGTAAGAGTCTCTTCCGTTCCACCCCTACGGAGGAGGAGGGATTTGATTTTTTTTTACCCAATAAAGGGTTATATAGGAATTTGAAGTGTCTAAAGTTTAACATTTAAAACTTTCATATTTAATATCTCCATAACTTAAAAGGTTCCCAGAAATGGCATAGAACTAAATAGTATCATTATGACACACATCCTTTTAAAATCTTCGAATAGACCTCAGGCCCAGGATGTAGATATAGGGAAAAACTGTCAGACTCGTACTGATTATTACCTACCATGTTCCTTCAATAGCTCTGTACGTTCCAGGGTCACGGTATCGCGTTTGTTTGTTTCCGCAACGACCTCCTTAGTTAGTACATAGTTACCTATTGCATAACAAATTAGTCTATATATTGGTATTACAGCGTACACAATACCAGCCTGCAGATGCTAGATCCACATATTCATCAAGCTTGTGGGTCTGCATGTGACAGCATGAGATTCCCTTCCTCTCTCAATCACTGATTTTAATTAAATTCCTGACAAATACTTGCACCCTCGGCCGTGCAGCGATTTGTAATACGCAATCTTGATTTTATGCTGTCATTAGACCAATTCGGAACATGAAACCTGTTCCAAAAACAAAAAAAAACCTGTTTGTTGTTTTTCTATTAGGTGCGTCCACACTGAGCGAGCAGCCTCGCGGGGCATTTGCTACGCGAGGAAACTGCCTCGCGAGGCTGCTCGTTCTGCGTAAACGCACCTATTTTTTTCTGTTATTTTCCAAAAATATCATTGGGTTTCCGATTAGAAAATCTGCAGCAGTTCCGGAGTCAGGATCTATGCTCGAGTGATACATTATTGTGAATAAGGCTTGCCTATTACAGAAGTTTACTTTATGGTACCTCCTGCCAAACCTTTCGAGGATTACATGCTCAATGTAGTGTGATAATGTTTTATTGATAGAAGACGCTCCAGATACGTGCTTCATCTTATTTTTACCAAGTAATAGATTTTAGTTTAATAAATTCGAACTCCGAAACAGAATATCAAAGCCTATTTCTAGTTCTAATATTAACAAAATCTCTCAAATTACTATTTGACTAGGAGTAATAAACTGAAGAGTTTGTTGACACAATTGTTCAATCATAGAATTTCCTTTGTGTATCCAGATAAATGAATTCACTTTCGTTACGTTTACTGTGTTATTATTTGACGAATAACAATAAAATAGGTCAGACGGAACAATAAGGATTTCTTCTAGTGACCATTTTGTAAATTGAATTGAAATCTTAGAATGGCGGCTTGGATTACACTGCCGTTGTTGGAGACTAAATAAGCCGCCTAGAAAATTGAGTGAAAGTGAATTTATGTTAAAAACATCGAATAATCACAAAAACTTCGAAATGACTTGTTGTGATTGTTAAATTGATATGGCACTATCCAATTTCCGTATATTGTTACGTAATTTTTTGGAATCACACCTTTTTATCTCACCTGGATTAGCATTTTAAAGACAAGGCAAGGTTAAATATTTCAGGCAGGGGAAATTCTGGGAAATTGACGTTTTGAGAAAGGGACATTCTGGAAAATGGATATTACGAAGTGGATACATTTCGGCAAAAGGGATTTTTGGAAACAAAAGGAGATTTCAGGAAAAGCACATTCTGAGCCTGAACGAAATCTTGTTATTCATGGCTACATTCCAATAGAAAACATGAAGGAATATTATTTTGCTCATCTACAAAAAAACTCTAAAACAGACTAAAATTCCGTTTTCTTTTTATATTTCAGGTACGTGGTCCGTAGATAGCAAAAAAGAAGACATGCACATTTCAGAAAAATCCCTGCTCTTTAGCTGAGGTCATCGGTCTGGACATGTTATTTCAGACTTTGGTCTGGTCGGTCCATTTAACAAAACGCGACGGACTCGTGTTAACTAAGACCAGGGTTTAGTTTAGAAACGCTCCATTAAAAATAAAGTGCAGTATTAGCTGCAGTTAACTTGGTTTCTCACTTTGTGATTCTAAAAGTAGGTAATCTTGTAATCGCCTTTCTTGAAGAAATCGTTTCTAATTTGAAACCACATACCTAGACAAAAATTTTTTTTTAAAGTCCACCTATTAAAGTATTGAAGATAAAGTCATGGAAGAAATACCAACCGTCATGGAGAAGAAAACCACACCGATTAAGCATTCGTACTCACAACCGACCCCCAGTATCCCACCGGAAAAAGTAAATTATAAGCCAAAATCTGTAATTAATAAGACATTTCGCTAATGATATTACTATAACTTTTCAAAACATACAAAGTCTAGGAAATAAGATAGATTTAATTGAACATTTTGTTACTAGAAAAAAATATTGATATTCTATCCTTGTCAGAAGTATGGAGAAATGAACATTTTTGTAACTCTATATCACTTCAAGGATATAAAATTGCATCCCAATTCTGTAGAAAAACTAGAGAAGGTGGGGGGGGAGTTTGTCTTATTATAAGAGAAGATATAAAATTCATAGAAAGAATAGATTTAGTAAATTATTCCAAAGAATTTATAATAGAAATCTGTGCAATAGAAGTTCCTGAAATAAACTGTATATTCATAGGATTATACCGTCCAGATCGCCACATCAATGTATTCTATGAGCAAATGGAAAAACTTTTAAATAGATTAAATACTAGAGATAAAAATAAATACATTGTGTTTGGAGGAGATTTCAATATTAATATACTTGAAAAAAACAAACTTACAGAAAACCTTCTTACCTTCATGCGCTCACATAATCTTAAACAAATAATTATAATTCGCGAACCCACACGGGTAATAAAAACTACTTCCACTTGTATAGACTTACTTTTTATAAATTACAAGCCGTTAATAAAGAAAGAATATGTCGAAGATTACGGACTCTCCGATCACAAATCTATTAATTTAAAATTAAATACAAACTGCTTATATATAAACAACAACAAGATATGGTATAAACAAAAAAGATTATTTACAGATAAAAATATGATAAATTTTAAAAATTCATTAAGGGAAATTGATTGGGTAAATACTATAAATACAAATAAAAACGTTAACGAAAACTACAACATATTCATTAATACTATAACACAACTTTTAGACAAAATAATACCAAAACAAAGAGTAAAAATTAAAACTAAAAAAGGTAAAGGATGGATGACAACAGGACTGAAAATATCATGCAGACACAAAAGAGCTCTAAGAATTATACTAAATGAATCTAAATCAAAAGTCATAAGAACATATCATAGCAAATTTAGCAAAATTTTAAAACGTAGCATAACACTCTCAAAAAGAATAGAATACACGAGACAAATGAAAAAGTCCGATAATAAAACTAAAACTATGTGGAACATTATAAATAACAAAACTGGCAAATTTACGACAAGACAATATGAAAATATAACACTAAAGGTAAACAATACAACTACTTCATGCCCTAAAAACATATTAAATATATTTAACGACTTTTTTGCAACAGTAGGTGAAACAACAAAAGATACAAACACAAATAATCCTTTAAAAACTGGACGTCCAGTAATGTACCCACCAACTACATCAATGTACCTTCGCCCAGTAAACCAAAAAGAAATATTAAATATAACGAAACATATAAAAAATAAGCATAGCTGCGGAATAGACGACATACCCCCTATATTAGTAAAACAATGTGCAGAAGAATTGTCAGCTCCACTCACATTCTTAATAAACCAGAGTTTTGAACTTGGAGAATTTCCCGACCTACTCAAAATTTCCCTAGTAAAACCGATTCATAAAAAAGATGATATCCACACCCCTAGTAACTACAGACCCATAGCGTTGTTACCAACATTTTCAAAGATTTTTGAAAAGGCTATGTGTAACAGATTAAACTTTTTCCTAGAAAAATACAAAATTCTTGACGACTGTCAAAACGGTTTTAGGAAAACAAGATCCACAACGTGTGCAGTTTACAAATATATACAAACAGCTCTCCAACAAATAAATGACAAAAGGTATGCATTAGGCCTGCTTCTCGACATGTCTAAAGCCTACTGTTAAGGAGCACAGCAATCTAAAAGTAAATAATAAGCACTTAGTACATAAGACTCTCAATAAGGATTGTAAATAAAAGAGTAAAAGTTGTTGTCGTTTATTGTTTACCTCTATCCACTGTGTTCTTTTGTTATGTTTGATTGTTTAATATGAGTAAATGTTTATATTACAAACTTGTCTCTATTATTTTATAGTATTAAGGTCAATTGTTATGTATAAATTATAACCATGTAATCGTAGATGCATATGTGTTGTAACTGTAAGAAACATGTGTGTGTAAACGTTGACCTTGGGTTGTGTGAGCGGGACAAGAAGCGTGGGCGCGGCCCTCCCGCACGCTCCACCTACGGCCAAACGTATAAAAATAGCGCGGTTGTGCGTTAAAATCGCTCCTCTGTCAGTGACGTCCTAAGCCGAGGTCCGTACCCCACAGGGGGTGCCCTTAGCGAACGGTCACTTAGTTAGTAGTCTTTGCTTAGTTTGTAAGCTCTGGCTGGAGGCCTTAGAGTAAATTCTATGGCATCCACAGAAAAGTCCGGTTAAGCAGCACACAACCTCTTCTAGGTTGACCTGCGAGATGCCATTCATCAAAAAAAAAAAAAACGTTAAAATCGCACTCGCCGCCTGACCGCCGCCGCGTACGGACGTCTCCCCGTGTGTGCTCCGTGCCTGTGCTGTGTTCGCCGCTGCGTCTCGTTGTGCTCGCACAACGTCTCGGTAGTCTTTCGACTACCAAACAAAACTGTCCTTTTCAGGACAATCGTCAAAACGTGTTTTTGCCCCTTCAGGGAAAATCCACAGTTTCGTGGTTCTTGGTGGAAACCTCACGGTGTCAACGAAACCAAGAGGGTGGTGCCCCAATCCATCCCGCCAAACCCCTTCAGGGCGAGGTTAATTTATTGGAGTCGGGAGCTGGGACCTTGGCCTTGGGGGATCTCCTAGTCAAACCCAGTCTCTGGTTTCGTTCACAGCTACACACCTGGTGTCGGTTGGGTGTGTCTACCCCTTCGCACCAGACCCAAATAGGGCCCTGTTGCACATTAAGATTGGCAACAGGTTTACAAGCTTAGGGCACACCTTAGGTACTCACCTCACTGCCGCACACAATCCCTAGGCAGGGGAGGCTACTCATCCCCGGGCGCACCCACCCGGGGAGTTAGTCTGATAGGCTTTTCCCCAATTTTTAAGGGAGCTTCACTCCCATGCCATCCACTTAGGATGGCACCTTCAACTGAGGACCTCCTTGTGGGGTTACTCAGGGACATCGTCAAGAATAACAATCTTGGCGATGTATACGAAGCCAGGCTCAATGCTATTGAGCAACTCATCCAGGATAGGCGCGAATCCCCGCTATCTCCCCCATTAGCCGATCAAGGCATTCCCCCTCAGGCCCCAAAGTCTATTAAGACTCGCGAACCCGCGATCCGCGTCCCGACCCAACCCGATGCCACCCCCGGACCTTCAGTCCCTCAACCTCCCTTGCCCGAACGTATGGACACGTCCGGCCCAGTCGAGTCTGATTGTGAGATCAGTGACTCAGCCGGTTCCTCTGATGAGGACTTTACCGTGGTCCTAGGTAAGCGCAAGGGGAAACATTCCTTGTCCTCAAAGGCCAAAAAGTCCCTCGCGGCTTTGCCTACCCCCTCTCCTCCGACCACTCGGGTTAACACCCCCACCCCCTCCCCGGCCCCCGCTAGCCGCCCCTCCAGCCCTAGGGCTACCCCCACCGCGGCTCCCTCTAAGAAGCCCAAACTTCCCCCTCCGATCTTCATCCATGAGAAGTCCAAATGGACTGACATTTCAAGGGTCTGTGTGGACCTAAAAATTAATTTCACAAAGGCCACCAGTACCAACACCGGTATCAAGGTGTCGACCCCTACGTCTTCGGACTATAGGGAGCTCTCCCGTGTTCTTCGCTCGAGGAACATCCCCCACCACTCTTTTTCTCTCCCTGAGGAGAAGCCCACCCGTGTGGTGATCAGGCGGATCCCCAAGGAGATTCCCACCCAAGACGTCTTAGAGGACTTAAAAGCCCAAGGAATCCCCGTCTCCGCCGTCCACCGCCTTCACAAGGCAAGGGGCGGAGACGTGTACGACATGGTCTTGGTAATATGCGACCCAGTCGAATCAGGCCCCCATCCCATTTTTAAAGTCAGATCCGTGTGCTCCCTGTCGGGCATCTCAATTGAGAAGCCCTACAAAGCACATACTGTTGGCCAGTGTCACAACTGCCAACAGTATGGCCATAGCCAGTCCCACTGCTTCGCACCTCCCAGGTGCGTTAAGTGCTTAGGTGACCATAGCACGGTCAACTGCCCCCGTCCGAAGGATAAGGCCCTCTGCCAAGATCCTCCTAGTTGTGTCCTTTGCGGCCAAGTTGGCCACCCGGCCAACTACCGCGGCTGCCCTAAAGCCCCTAAATCCACTTCTCCCAAACTGGCGAAGCGCGCTGCCGCCCGCCAGCAGAGGGAATCCCCATCTGTGAAGATTCCCTCTTCACAGATACCCAATAGATTAGGTCCCCAACGCCCATCTCCCTGGAACGCGCTGAACCACCAAAGGGCTTTCCCAGCCCTTGGCCCAGCGCCCTCCAATCCCGCTCCTCCTCTCCCAGACGTCCCCACTCCCCAGCCCGTGGCTCCCGTGACTGCTCCCGCAGCCGCTCGCAAGACCGCTCTTGCAGCCCCGGTTTTGGTGTCCCCCCCGTTAGGCTCCAGCCCCGTGGCCCTTGTAGACGATGAAGACATGCGGGTCATCATCTCCGCGTATAAGTCCGTAGAGAACTACGAAAATATCCTTAAGGCGTCGGCACGACAATTGGCCGCCCAACTCAGGGCGTCCAACGGTAGTCCCGACGCTTATAAGGCTATTTTCGCCTCTCACCCCCATGTAGGGGAAGCTCTTAAAGCCCTCCACCTAGTTTAATCTCCAATGGCTACTAGGAATAGGAACGTTCTCAAACCGCGGTCCCTCAGGTTAGGTTTCTTTAACGTTAACGGCATGCAAGGTCAGCGGGACGAACTCGCTACCTTCTTGCGCGATAACCAGTTAGATATTCTCCTTCTCCAGGAGACGTTCCTAAAGCCACACCATCGCGATCCCAAAATTGCCAACTTTCAGTTAGTTCGTAATGATAGGTCGCGTTGCCACAAGGGTGGTACTCTCATTTATTATAAAAAGTCCCTGCATTGTATCCCGCTAGTCTCTCCTCCCCTCGAGTCGCTCCTCGAGGTTTCAGTCTGTCGGCTAGGCATGACCGGTCATCAGCCCATCACCATAGTCTCCGCCTATTTTCCTCCTGCTACCGGTGCAGAGGATCAGTCCCTTCTCGTTAGAGATCTCACCTCTATCTTCGGCATGAGCGATTCCGTTATCTTAGCGGGAGACCTCAACGCCAAACATCCAGCTTGGAATAGCACTATTACGACCCCTTTTTTTTTTTTTTTTTTTTTACGTGGTAAAATCATCGAATGAGGCCTCCCACCCCGGGCAGGGCGGGAGGGACTGTCAGAATTGTACTGACTAAAATCCACGGTGTCCTTCAGTAGCCTTGTTTGTGTGCCGGAGTCGCGGTGTACGTATGTCCCGCGACCCCGGCAAGGCTATGGCCCCCTGCAGGGGGCCCCGTCAGCGTGCTGACACTCTTTGAGGCGCGCGTGGAACACAACGCGCCGTCGACCCGGGCATGGTCCATGGTCGGGCAGCGAGTTGCCCTTTACTCGCCGCCCGCATGCCCGCGCCTACGGTGGCCGGAGATCGTCCCGCGACATCCGTCGCCGTGGGCGCCTACCACTGCGTCTGGGGCGGAGAGAGGATGGTGTTCTCTCTCTCATGCGTTCCGCCTCCCCCTTCGCGAGCAGAACTGCTTCGCAGAAGGAGGCGACCGCCTCCCACTCCGTCTCGCCCCGCAACATGGCCGCGACCAGTGCGGGGCGTGAGAGGTCTCCGCCTATCGCCCGCGTGAGGACACGGCGATGCTCCGCCCAAGCAGGGCATTCCTGCACCGTATGCTCCACCGTGTCCTCCGGGCGATCCTCGCAGTGGTGACACCCTGGCGTTTCCTCCTTCTTTATCTGACACAGGAACCTCCCGAAGCTACCATGTCCGGTGAGGACCTGTGTCAGGTGGTAGGTGAGGACGCCGTGGGACCTATCCAGCCACTCCTCAAAGAGGGGCCTTACAGCCGCGATTGCGGCGTGCCCGTGCCTCGGTTGCGACAGTCGTTCCTTCCAAACTGCCCTGAGATCGCACCGGAGCTCTTCCCGCCGCGCCTCGACTTCTCGAGGCAGCAGGGATACGCCCCGGCGCTGCGCCTCCACGCGCCACTCGTAGACGCGCAGGAGGGCAGTCGCCTCCAGATCCCAGGGCAGCGATCCGGCAAGGAGGTTGGCCGATTCGCCGGCGATCGTGCGGTATCCTCGGATCATCCGGATAGCCATGGCCCTCTGGCATGCGACCAGCTTCTGTGGTCGCGTCCGGATGCTCAGGGCCCACACCGGGGCCCCGTAGAGGGCCATGGACCGCACGACACCGGCGTGCAACCTCCGGCAGGGGGCGTTTGGCCCGCCGATATTGGGCAGGAGCCGCCCGAAGGCGGCTGATGCCCGGTTCAGCCTTGGGGCCAAACGCTGGAAGTGTTCTCCAAAGTTCCATCGGCTGTCGAGGACGAGTCCCAGGTACTTCATCGTACCTCCGACGCCGACGTGAACCCCCCCCACCGTAATGTGGGACCCGGTAAGTGGCGCATTCAGATGGCCATGAAAGCACATGGCCTCTGTCTTGTGCAGCGCCACTTCGAGTCCCAACTGCCGGATCCTTCCAACGACTGTCGCAACCGCTCGCGTCGCCAAGTCAGCCGCCGCCTGGTGCGACACTCCCTCCGCCAGGACAAGCGTGTCGTCAGCGTAACAGATTACCCAAGCCACGTTTTTGGCGTTGAAGTCCCCGAGGACGAGCACGGGGAGGGAACCGAATGCGACGACGACGTCTCCCAGCTCCACTAGGGAGTCCTGGAACTCGGCGAGAGTTCGGCTTGGGGAGAAATAAACGCCTACCACGGCGATCTCCCCGAACCGGGCTGCGACGATCCCGCGCCCTCTCCCGACACGATCGAGGGGCGGGGTACCGGCGGCGGCCGACGAAATGAGGGTCACCGAGCCGTCCAGGTCCGCTACCCAGTTATTCCTGGGTGGGACGAAGTACGGCTCGGCGACCACGGCGACGTTTATCAACCACTGCGCCATGCTCTGGAGCAGAAGATCCTGAGCAGCGGCGCAGTGGTTGATGTTCGCCTGGAGGAAGCGCAATGGAGACATTAGTCTGAATCCATTGCAGCCTCCTCCAGGGCCCCCCGCGGGGGCACAGCCACAGCGGCGGCGGCGGCATCGGGAGCGGCGGCGGCGGCGGTGGCAGTGGCGGCAACAGTGACGGCGGTGGCAGAGGGCCTACCTCTGCGCCTGGCATTGGTGGGTGGAGCGCAGGACTTGCCCCCAGCCCGGTGATCGGCCGGCTTACCGGCCGCCTCACATGCGAAGCAGTGGGGCGGGGCAAAGCATGAGCCGGCCATGTGACCGGGCTGACCGCAGCGGAAGCAACTATCGCTGCGGTCCACCTCCGAGGTGCAGACGCATGCCGCGTGATTGCCCACTTGGCAGCGGTAACACCTCAGGGGTCTGGGTTCCAGGACTTTCACCTGCGCAGACACCCAACCAACCAGGAGCCTTCGGCCCTCCTGGATCTTTTTGACCGCCGTGATGGGGCAGCTAACCGTGATGGTCAGCAGCCCCGCAAAGCCAGGACGCAGGGCGCCCGCCCTCACCTCATCTGGGGAGCACCCCCCAGTCCTGGCAACGGCGGCCACCACATCTTCCGCCGTCACGGAGTCATCCAGACCCAGAATGCGCATGTCCGCGCGCTTAGTGGGTCTGGAGACTCGGGCCTCCTCCGCATTTAAGGACGCTCTGAGCCTTTCGGCCAGAGCGTCAGCGGTGGGGCCACTGTCCGCGCCGGGGAGCTCCAACATCCGGGCCCCCGTTGCTGTGACCCGCAAACGGAGGCCACCGGCGAACTATTACGACCCCTAGGGGAAGAGTAGTGTTCAACCTTAGCTCCACCCTCAATCTTGACCCCGTTGCTCCTTATGAGCATACGCACTATCCCCACGATCCCAACTGTCGTTCCGATGTCCTCGATATAGCGCTGCTCAAAAATGTCAACCTTAAGTTGAACGCCATTGAGACGCTACACGAGCTTAATTCCGACCACCGTCCTGTGCTCTTGCACCTGACTCCGCGCACGGGTCCTTCTGACCCTAGCCAGCCTCCTCCTACCAAAGTGTTGACTGACTGGAAGAAAGTAAGCGAATTGCTGAAATCGACCTCGTCACCTCACTTGGACTCCATCCCCGACCACATTGTCTCCGTCGCTGACACGACGGCCGCCATCAACTCGTTTACAGAACACGTGCAATCCGTATTGACGGATTGCTCACGGGAAGTCCCAGATACGAGCGATCGTAAATGGAATCTCCCCGCTGACGTACGTGAACTGATAACCGAGAAGAACGCGGCCATCCGTGCCTACAGCAACTTTCCATGCGATTCGAACAAAGCCCACATGCGCAATTTACAGCGTGCTGTAAAGAAACGCATCGCTGAGTTTTGTTCGAATCGCTGGAACGACATGCTGAGCGAACTCGAGCCCACCCACCTAGCCTACTGGCAGCTGCAACGAAAGTTGCGCGCTACCGAGGAGGCTACCGTCCCTCCCCTCACCCGTCCCGACAAGAGCGTCGCCTTTGACGACTCTGAGAAGGCCGAGTGCCTGGCCGACAGCCTGGAATCTCAGTGCACTCCTAGCACTCAACCGGTAGATAGCAGTCACCTCCTCAAGGTAGACTCGGAAGTCGAACGTAGGTCCTCTCTCCCACCTGTAGAAGACCCTGATGATCCTCTGCCACCGGCCACGCCGGACGAAGTGCACGACATCATAAAAGGGCTCCGCCCCCGGAAAGCCCCCGGGACGGACGGTATCAATAATAGGGTTTTTAAACTCCTCCCCGCCCAGCTCATTATGTTGTTGACCGCCATCTTCAATGGCGCTCTGAGCAATAATATCTTTCCCGAGGCATGGAAAGAGGCCACTGTTATCGGTTTCCCCAAGCCAGGCAAGCCCAAGTCTGAGCCCACGAGTTACCGACCTATCAGTCTCCTGAACGTTCTCGGCAAGATCTATGAGAGACTTATTTACAAGCGACTCTATGATTACGCCGAATCAAAGCGCCTCATTCCTGACGAGCAGTACGGCTTCAGGTCCGGACACTCGTGCGTCCAACAAGTCCACCGTATAGTCGAGCACATTAGCTTTCAGCGTGGTGCGATGACTGGTGCTCTCTTTTTCGACATCGCGAAGGCCTTCGACAAAGTCTGGCACAACGGCTTATTATATAAGCTCTACCACATGGGTGTGCCAGACCGTCTCGTGCTCATCATACGTGACTTCTTGTCGAACCGCACTTTCCGCTACCGCATAGGGGACGCCCTCTCCTCCCCGCACCCGATACGTGCTGGCGTCCCGCAAGGCGCCGTCCTCTCTCCCCTCTTGTTCACGCTGTTTACTAGCGACATTCCCAAGAGCAATAAGGCTCGGTTAGCTCTCTTCGCGGACGACACGGCCCTGTATTACACAGGCCGCAGTTCATCCGCTATAGCCCAAACCCTCCAGACCTCTGCCAACGTCCTAGGCGCTTGGTTTAGGAAATGGAGAATTGAGGTTAATCCCGATAAGAGTCAGGCGGTTCTTTTCACCAAACCGCGCAAACGTGATCTCCCCTCCCCCTCTCCGATCTCTATGTACGGCAAGCCGATCCCCTGGGCGAAGCAAGCCAAGTACTTAGGTGTGACGCTCGATAGTCACCTTTCCTTCCGCGAACATATCAAAAACGCCCGCAACCGCGCGTCCTTTGTTATGGGTAGGCTCCACTTCTTGCTCACTGCGAGAAGCTCACTGTCACTTAAGTGCAAAATGCGCCTATATACCGCGGTTATCCGTCCCATCATGACATACGCGTGTGTCATTTTCGCTCACTCGAACCCTCGCGTCCTCTATAAAATGCAGGTCCTCCAAAATCGGTTTCTCAGGAAAGTCACGGGAGCCCCGTACTATGTCCGTAACGACGCCCTCCACCTCGACCTCAGAATTCCCACCGTAGCTCAGTTCATGAAGCGCCTTTCCAAGCGCTTCTTTGATTCCGCTATTAGGCACCCCAATCCCTTGATCGCATCGGCCGCCCGATACGAACCATCGCGTATCAGTACCACCCGACGCCCTAAGCACACCCTCGTAGAGCCCGACGACCCCATCACTCTCCTCCAGGAGAGCAGTAGGGAAACCAGTACTCTTAGGAAACACAAACACAGATCGACTCCGTCATTCCGCCCTCGCCGCCGAGGCCGCCCGTCGCGACGCCCAAGTCAATGCCCCCCCCGACCCTTGCAAGAGCCAGCTCGCGATGCTGAGCCAGTAGTTTTAAATTAGTCCCTAAATAAGATATTATTGTGATCCAGCCTGTCCCTTGCTGTCCTCTGTCAGTGACGTCCTAAGCCGAGGTCCGTACCCCACAGGGGGTGCCCTTAGCGAACGGTCACTTAGTTTTTAGTTTTTTGCCTAGCTTGTAAGCTCTGGCTGGAGGCCTTAGAGTAAAATCTATGGCATCCACAGAAAAGTCCGGTTAAGCAGCACACAACCTCCTCTAGGTTGACTTGCGAGATGCCATTCATAAAAAAAAAAACGTTAAAATCGCAGTCAAGTGTCGCCCGCCGTAGTAATAAGTGCTCTCAAGAAAATGTGATCATTGTAAAGATTGTGAATATATGAAGATTGTGGAATGTGAATATATGAAGATTTTCAAGTAACCTCGACGTGTCTGTTTTCATTTATTTCCTGAACAACTCGAACCCTGCGCCTGAATAGTGTACAAGTTTGGTCCTTCATCGTCGGATCAGGAAGTTTTGAACAAAGAAAAACGGCACAATGAGTGAGAAAAGCACCATAACCACAAGAAGCAAACTACGGCGTTTAGAAGAAAGCAACATAAGAAAAAGGGCGTTAGAAGCGGACTCCGGCGTGCCATCAGAAAGACCTCCAGGCTCGCCGTCAATCGCGCCAACAATAAATCCGGATCAAACGCAAATCATCCCACTGGCGGGCCCGGGCCGCGTCGTAGACCACCGGGACCTAGTGACGCCGGTGCGGTCGGTGATAGCGAGAAGAACGAGAAGATCCGGAGCTAGCATAGCGTCATCGAGGAGCGCCCAAAAGAGTGTCGACTACCTACGACGCAGAGCAGAGTACGAGGCCGAGAAAGAACTGGTGCAAATGCGAGAAAATCTAGTGAAGAAGAAATTAGAAAGGGACCTAGCGGAGATCGACGCCGCCGCCGAGGAAGACCTGTGCTCCGACGCGGATGATACAGTGTGTCGAGTCGAAGAGTGGGTCACGCACACCACGCCCGTCGCGACCAATCCGGAACAGGTTTCGACACGTCGAGACACGTCGCCGCCGCGAACTCAGTCTCAAGAACCAGTGACCGACATGTTTAGCGAAGTGTTCCCCCGCACGCCCGCGATCGCGCCCTCCGCGGCGCCGCCGCCGCCGCCGCCGCCGCCCGCGCCCGCGCCTCCGACTTGTGCGCCCGAACCCGTTCCGCGCCGCGAGACCGCGTACCCAGCGACTCCGATAGCGCACGCTGGTACCACACGCGCACCGAACCGCGACACACGCGAGTGGGACACGACCATCGAAGAAGCTGAAAGATCCAGACCTGCGCGGGACAGAAAAATCGACCAGCTGGCGGATGCAATCGCGAGCATCGCACGTCCGCGACCGGTACCCAGGCAGGCGTATGAGTTACCTACATTCAAAGGTGACCCGGCGGAGTGGCTGTCATACAAAAACATGTACCACGACACGACAGCGATGTACGAATTCAAGACGCACGAGAATCTCGCAAGATTGAAGACGTCACTACAGGGCGAGGCGAGATTAGCGGTCGAAAGCGTCAGAAATCATCAAAACATTAGATGAAGAATATGGACATCCGAACCTGATCCTCGAGTGTACGCTGAAGAAAGTACGGGAACTACCTAAGGTGTCAGAAAGTGGTCGCGAACTAAGAAGATTCTCGACGACGGTGAGAAACTGTGTGTCACTGCTGAAGAGTGTGCACGCCAACGGGTACCTGAATAACCCACAACTAGTGAGCGAGCTACTCAACAAACTCACCACGGTTCAGCGCGCTCAGTACGGCGACTTCGCGATGGGGGTGGCGGCAAGTCAAGGACTGGATATGAGAGTGTCCCCGAGCCTCGAGTTACTCTCAGAATTTTTGACTCACCTGGCACGCGCCTCATCGTATTACGTGCAACTGGACATGCCTGCGGCAGCGCCGAGTAAACAACGAGCTAGCGCGCCTCCGATAAAAGTGATGAAAAACGTACAGCGGCTGCACGTACACGCCAGTCAGGAAGAGAATGCGCGGCCTCAGCCCACCGAAGAGTCATGTCAGCTGTGCCAAGAGAAACACGCGCTCACAACCTGCAAGAAGTTCAATGACCTGGACGTCAATGACCGATGGACGTTCGTTAAAGAAAAGAAGTTGTGCTTCAATTGTCTTAGTGGGAAGCACTCGAAGAGGTTCTGCCGCAAGAAGAAGTGCGCCTCGTGCAATTACGCGCACCACGGCCTCCTGCACATGGACAGAAAACCGGAAAGTGTAACGAACGTCAGTGACTACAACGGGAAGGCGTTGCTCAAGGTGCTACCGGTACACGTCACCATCAACGGACAAGAGAAAAGTTGTTACGCCCTGCTGGACGACGGCGCGACAGTGTCGTTAATAGACAGTACCCTAGCCGGTAACGCCAGCGGCAAGCGAGTGCCGCTGACCATACGTAGTGCGCGAGGACACGAAATAACAGACAGTTCGTCGCGAGTGATCGATGTGGGAGTGCGCGGACCCAACGGACTATTACATAAAGTGAAGTGCCGCACATTAGTGAACATGGACTTGCCCTCGCAAACAGTGCCCGCCGCCGTCATGTCGGAGCATGCCCACCTGCGCGACTTGGGCTGCGGGGAGATGTGTGGGGCCAAGCCGCTGCTGCTGCTGGGTCAGGACAACTGGGAGCTACTGGTCGGCAGGGAGACGCGCCGAGGGAAGTCAGGTAAGCCGGTTGCCTCTTTGACCTCATTAGGATGGGTCGTGCACGGGCCCCTAGGTTATAACAGTCATAGCGACGGTCACGCGGTAAATTGTGTTAATGAATCAAGTGTCGAATTGCATAACTTAGTTAAGAAACAATTTGAATTAGAAGCCATAGGTATCTCCGAAGTACCGCGTAAACACGAGGACGTAGAACGCGCCAAACACATCCTAGACACAACCAGCTGCCAGCCGAACGGTGGAGCGTGGGAAGTGGGTCTATTGTGGCGTCGGGACAACCCTCAGTTGCCCGACAACTATATAAACGCGCGCCAGCGATTAACAGGAATAATGCGTCGGTTTAAAAAAGATGACAGCTACGCGAAAGCTTATAAAGCGCAAATTGATCGATTATTGTCGGAAGGGTACGCCAGTAAAGTGGAAGGGGGAATCGACACCGAGCCGGTGTGGTACCTGCCCCATTTCGGGGTCACTAACCCCAACAAGCCGGGCAAGTTGCGCTTGGTATTCGACGCCGCCGCTAAATACGATGGCACGTCGTTGAACGATCACCTTCTAACTGGACCCGACCTCTTGAACCCGCTGCTAGGGGTATTATTTAAATTTAGATTAGGCCCTGTAGCCTTCACCGCAGACATAGCGGACATGTTCCTCCGGGTTCGAATCCGGGAGCAGGACAGAGGAGCTCAACTATTTTTATGGGCGCCCGATAACGACAGCCCGCCGGAAGTTTACAAAATGAATTCTATGATATTCGGCGCGGTGTCATCACCTACCTCTGCTATTTATGTACTGAACAAAAATGCGAATAAGTACATAGACAGCCACCCGAATGCGGTATCAGCGATCCAACAGAGGCACTACATGGATGACTATCTCGACAGTGCGTGGTCTGTGGAGGAGGCGAATCAGCTGATCGAGGACGTGACTCACATCCACGCCGATGGCGGATTTGTGATACGGGGGTGGGTCACAAACTCGCAAGAGCTGCGCGAGAAACTACGCACTGAAATGCCCGATAGAGTGTCGCTTGACAAAGGTGATGACGGGGTAGAGCGCACGCTGGGTCTGACGTGGACACCCACCACGGATAAGCTGGCCTTTGATCTCTCCTTCAAGCGGTTGCCCAGAGAGATCACGGAGGGGCGGGTTGTCCCCACTAAAAGAGAATTTCTCAGGTTTATTATGTCGATATTTGACCCGTTAGGTTTCCTGTATCCTTGCGTGATACAATCGCGGATATTAATGAAGAAGGTCTGGGGCACGGGAATAGGCTGGGATGAACAGATCAAGGAAGCCGAGGCGCGCTGCTGGTTCGAATGGCTGGACAATTTGCAGCACCTCGCTGACATCTCAGTTCCCAGGTGGTACGGGTTGCGCACAGACCACCTGGAGCTGCATGCCTTCGGAGACGCCAGTGAATTAGCTTACGCGGCGGTCGTATACATCGTGGGCGTGGACGTCACCGGGGAACGTAACGTAGCTATTGTGATAGGGAAAGCCCGAGTAGCGCCTCAGAAAGTAATATCCATTCCGCGGTTAGAGCTGCAAGCAGCCGTATTAGCTTGTAGATTAGCAAACACCGTCGAAGAGCAGTTGGGAACTGCCATACATGAAAGATATCTGTGGACGGACAGTAAGACCGTTCTCAAATGGATCAACTCAGAGGCGACTGAGTTTCAACGTTTCGTGTCGCATAGATTAGCTGAAATAGATAACAGGTCAAAGAGGTCCGACTGGCGCTGGGTCCCTTCGGCGCAGAACCCAGCAGACAGAGCCACCAGGTTGGATTGGCCCACTAGCAGCGGTGAGTGGCTGAGCGCCCCCCCGTTTCTTCGTTGTTCACAGGAGCAATGGCCAGCGAGCAGTGACATGAGCGGAGTGGCGGAGGCGGACCTGGAACGCGTACAGCGCGTGCACACGGCGAGCTCGCCGCCCGAGTCGGTGCTAACATACGCACGGCTCCCAACCTGGACGCGCGCGCTGCGGGTCGTCGCCCGCATGATCGCCTTCTCCGAACGTTGTCGCAAACGGCGACAAGATTGCACGATCACCGCCTCGGACCTCGACCAGGCGAGACTGCACCTGCTCCGCTTAGCACAAGCGGAGAGCTACGCATCGGACATCGCGGCCCTGAGAGACGGCCGCCCACTGCCGGCCGACAGCCGGCTACGCGCGCTGGACCCGATGCTGTACGAAGACGGACTGCTACGAGTGCGCGGCAGGCTGAGAGCCTGCAGCGAGCTGAGCTTCGGTGAGAGGCACCCCGTCATACTGGACGGGAAGCACGCCCTCACACGCCGCCTCGTCCGGCACCACCACGAGGCGGCACTGCACGCCAACCAAGAGGCCGTCGTGAACAGCATCCGTGAGATGTACTGGATAACTAATTTACGCTCCACAGTCAAAGCTGTCGCTGCCGCCTGCCAGCGCTGTCGCATCGATGGCGCCAAACCCAGGGCGCCTAAGATGGGCGACCTGCCTACCTCCCGGCTGGAGGTGACGCGACGGGCATTCGTCCAGTGCGGGGTCGACTATTTCGGCCCCATGGAAGTGACCATCGGACGCCGAAGAGAGAAGAGGTGGGGCGTGTTGTTTACATGCCTCGCCACACGCGCCGTGCACCTAGAGCTGGCGTCCTCGCTGAGCGCTGACTCGGCGATCCTTGCCCTGCGGCGCCTCATTGCGCGCCGCGGGCGACCATCGGACATGTACTCTGACCGGGGTACCAACTTCGTCGGGGCCCACACCGAGCTTCGCGCCGCCCTCCGTGAGATGGATCACTCACGAGTGGCCGGCGAGGCTACGGGCCGCGGCATCGCGTGGCACTTCAACCCCCCGGCGTCCCCACACATGGGCGGATGCTGGGAGAGACTGGTGCGCTCAGTGAAGAACGCGCTCAAGGCCACCCTGCGCGAGCGCGCGCCCCGCGAGGAGGTCCTGTACACCCTCCTGCTGGAGGCCGAGCTGGTCATAAACAGCCGGCCACTCACCTACGTCAGCAGCGACGTCGAGCAGCCAGTCGTGCTCACTCCTAACCATCTCCTGCTGGGCACAGCCGCGGGAGATGCTCCATGTACGAGGGGCCACGCCCGCGACGAGGACGCGCGGCGGATGTGGCGCCGGGTGAACGCGCTGGCCGACCTCTTTTGGAGGCGCTGGCTGCGCGAGTACCTGCCGACGCTCCAGCGGCGTCGCAAGTGGTCGGCTAACGAGCCAAACGTGAAAGTGAATGACGTGGTAGTGATAGTGGACGAAAATAAACCACGAAATCAGTGGACCAAAGGGGTCATACAAAGTGTTTATCCAGGTGCGGACTCTATTATAAGAGTGGTAGATGTAAGAACTAATCATGGGGTCCTGCGCAGACCAGTTGTAAAGATTGTTGTGCTCCCAACAGATGGGAGTATGGTCGGTTGAACCCTCATACGGGGGGTGGAGATGTTAAGGAGCACAGCAATCTAAAAGTAAATAAGCACTTAGTACATAAGACTCTCAATAAGGATTGTAAATAAAAGAGTAAAAGTTGTTGTCGTTTATTGTTTACCTCTATCCACTGTGTTCTTTTGTTATGTTTGATTGTTTAATATGAGTAAATGTTTATATTACAAACTTGTCTCTATTATTTTATAGTATTAAGGTCAATTGTTATGTATAAATTATAACCATGTAATCGTAGATGCATATGTGTTGTAACTGTAAGAAACATGTGTGTGTAAACGTTGACCTTGGGTTGTGTGAGCGGGACAAGAAGCGTGGGCGCGGCCCTCCCGCACGCTCCACCTACGGCCAAACGTATAAAAATAGCGCAGTCAAGTGTCGCCCGCCGTAGTAATAAGTGCTCTCAAGAAAATGTGATCATTGTAAAGATTGTGAATATATGAAGATTGTGGAATGTGAATATATGAAGATTTTCAAGTAACCTCGACGTGTCTGTTTTCATTTATTTCCTGAACAACTCGAACCCTGCGCCTGAATAGTGTACACCTACGATAAGGTATCATATGATATACTACTAACTAAACTTTACGGTTGTGGAATTCGTGGCCCGGCTTATAATTGGTTCAAATCATATTTAAATAACAGAAAGCAGATAGTGCAGATCGAACACCATAGTATTGAAGATAGAGAGACAACAACAGTGCGATCTCAGATGAGAAATCTCACATGCTCCATCCCTCAAGGCAGTGTACTGGGCTGCATACTATTTCTAATATACATCAATGACCTCCCAAAAATACTAAATAAACAAACTACATTACCAGTACTGTTCGCCGATGATATTTCCATTCTTATAAAATGTGACAAAACTTCTGACCCAAATTCCATTTTACAAAACACTCTCCAGACAGTGACACTTTGGCTACAGGATCACAACTTAGAAATCAATTGTAAAAAAACCAAAATGATACAATTTAGATCGTACAAAGCCCCCCCCCCCCCCCCCCCCCCCTAAGTAATAATATATTTTTTAATGATACTCCTATAGAATTAGTAAATACATCTAACTTACTCGGTATAAACATAGACACACATCTTAATTGGAAAAAGCACATAGAAATAGTCAAATCTAAATTATCTAAATTCACTTACGCCTTGTTCCAACTTAAGCACAGTACAAATACGGATTATACGGAAACAGCACTGTCGGCATATTACGCCTATGCAAACTCGTGGCTAAGATATGGAGTAATGCTATGGGGGAACAGCGTAAATGCAAGCGAAATATTCATAATGCAAAAGAAATGTATTAGAATACTGGCTCATATTGAAAATACCGAGAGCTGTAGATCACATTTTGTTAAATTAAAACTCTTAACTTTACCTTCTTTATATATACATGACCTTTGCATATTTGTATTTAAAAATAGCAACATTTTCCCTAAAATAAAAGACACTCATAATTTAAACACACGTCATAAAAATAGATTATATCTGCCACCCTCTCGGATCAAAATGCTTCACCATAGCCCGTACTACATGGCGGTAAAATGTTTCAACAAATTACCGAAACAAATTAAAGAAGAACCCAAATACTATATATTTAACAGAAAATTAAAAGAATACCTCATACAAAAATGCTTTTACTCGGTCGCAGAATACTTAGAATAAAAGACTATAAATAACAAAATATATAAAATAATAAAATACAGTATAATAGTAAACAGAATAGCTATCTAATAAATACAAACGAATAAAATACAATAATTAATGGACGTCAACAAATTATCGAAAGACATAGTGATATAAGTTAAATAATTACATACTAAGTAGGTATAGTAAAATAAATAGTATAATAATTACCTTAAAATTGTTAATAAAATTTGTAATAAGTACCAACTGACTGGTTCCTTGCATTGTTAATGTAATTAATATTATATATATGTTGCCGTGCCCTATCCGGGTTTCATGTTGAAACTATTACATTTCTGTAACAACTAAACCTAACACATGAATGCAATAAAGAATTTGAGTTTGAGTTTGAGTTTGAGTTTGAGTTATTTTTTTGGGAAATTATAACCATTTTCAAAATGATTTTACTCTCCTCTCAAATTCTCGCTTCATTTACTTTGTATTAAAATAATTATAAAACTTTAATTACGCAACTCTAAGTACTTTCAGACTACAAACGTAGTTTCGTAATTAAAATCTTCGGTGAAAGGTAATGTTTTATTTTTTGCCGACAACTGTACGCTAAATGAACAGACGCACAGGTCGATCCCCAAAATTAAGCCACGCTTACCAAGGTTAGTCTATAGATGGGTGACCATCTAACGAGCATAGGCAGTCGCTTGATGTAAAACACTGGTATTCAGCTGCATCCAGTTTGCCTGGAAGCCGACCCCTGTATAATTGGGAAACTGCTAGACAGATGCTGACTTACAACTATAAAATTGCTAACCCTTATTGAAACCATACATCATCACAACCAATTTCCAAAATTAATTTCAACCCAATTATAAAAGCAAGTTCCTTCAAAATTATCGCTGACTGAATGCCTAAGTAACTAATTACACTCATTAAGAACAATAACATTCAGATTTCCGTTTCCCTTTATACAAATTGAATGCGGGCTCAAGTAAAATCCCCTTGTTAGTTTCAAGAGGGCCAAATTGGGTCGATAGAGTTGTGTGGCCTTGGCCTTAGACGGAAGACAATGGGTTGACACGCGAATGTAAACGTAGCGGTAGGCATTGGTAAAGCCTTGTTTACATTTAGTGTTTTGTCAACAGCCCAGTCAGAATATTGCTTCCCTGGTGACTGTAGCCTCGGGTTTCTACGGCCTTATCTCAATTGTTGGGTACGGTAGTCTATTGTCGTTTATTAGAAGTGTTTGGATTCTATGTCGTAGTGCCCAATACCTTAGATTTCCAGAGATTGAAAGCTGTTTTAATTAATTTCTACTGAAAACGATCACTTGTTACCAGGTTTAGTTGTTGTGTTCATTTTGTTGTTAACGCACACTAGACGCAATTTTTCATCCCCTTAACTCATTCTCAGGAGAGAGTGTACCACTATTGTACACCCAAGAACTGCCATTTACGTGGTAGTTAGTGAATCTATTGCCAATAACCGGACTCAAATGCAGATTCCTGATGGGAGAACCCGGTAACACTTTGCCCTACATGAGATTCGAACTCGACTTATCCCCCTTGCTTAGCTGCCGCACTTGCGAGCACTAGAACAAAAAGGTAGTCTTGGTCTTCGCATACTTTATTGTCATTTTTGCGTGGTACGATATCTACAGCAATGATATTTTCATTGATCTACAACCTCAGACCTTGCAGGCGGGTTACATAATGATCTTATTCGACTCAATCTGAAAGTTTTGTTTTCATTAAAAAATATATACGATTAGCACCCCAACAGCAAACTTCAATGGACTTTCACTTTCCTGTTTCGAAGTCTACGCGTGTTCAATTTAATCTTCTTGCTTATTTCTAATTCCATAATTTTCTCTCTTCAAGCCGGCAAAACTCCAATGATTTTCCACACGAACAGTTTCGACGTGAACAGTTGAACACTACCTAAAGACGGTCCACTGGCTGTCTTCAGTAGGCAGGATATGCGTGAGATCTAATTATACGCCTCATATACACTCCTTGAATTAACAGAAATCACGGTGGGTTGTTTGGTTAGGTTGGTATCAACCCAAAACGGGGCTTTGGTTAATCTTTTCGTGGAACATTTAGCGCTTGTTGATGAACGTAGCTATGAATCTCACTTTATTATTTATTAAATGGGTGACAGAGGAAGTGTGTAATCACCTTATGAACTGTATTGTAGCTAATATTAATATTTATGTCATTATTAGCTGCAGCTATAAGTAAGGGATTAAGTTTTCCTTAGCTTTTAGAGACCATGCACTTCATCAAATTAAACTAACGATTACTTTATTACTGTAAGGTATTACCCAGTTACTGGGTTGTGGAGGTCTGACAGGCAGTCGCTCCATGTAAAATACTGATATCCAGCTGAATCTGGTTCGACTGGAAGCCGACCCCAATATTGTTGGGAAAATGCTAGGCAGATGATGATTGCTAAAATCTCATACTTATATTTTTATAGCGAATGGTGTAAAATCATTGGAATCTAACAAATACTTAGTTTAACTTATGATCACACAACCCTGCATAAGTCTTTTCTATAATACATTTTTCGGTATGTTCGGTAAATAAGAGTCTTAGATTTCGTAAAAGTGTATAAAACATAAACCCACACGTAAAAGGTAACCGGCGCTTCACCACTGATAACTATCTGAAATCGGGCAGGGCTAATATTTACTCAGGACTAGAAATAATATGCGATATAACGTATCATTCCTGTGGTCGGATCTAACAGACAATGTGATAAATAAACATAATGTTCAAACAGCTAGGAAACCACTGAATTGTTTGAACTTACCAGAAATGGATGGTATTAGATTACTACCTATGGCAGCTACACACCTTACAAAAATCGTTCCGATTGGACTGCAGATTGAACTGTACCAGTTCAATCTGCAACGATAAATCTACAAGTGTGTATGAGGAAAATCGAACAAACTAAACAGATTTTCTAATACACACTTGTAGATTTATCGTTGCAGTTCGAACTGTACCGTCTAATCGTAACGATTTTTCGTGAGGTGTGTTTCAGCCAATAGGAAAAAAATAATTCCCAAGGCTCTGAAGTTTTATAATAATGTTTTAACAAACAAAAAAAAACAAAGTCAGTTTGGCAAACTTTATTCTTAATTTTGTACAATATAATCAATATCCTTACAATTTAACAACTTGCCAGTAATCGTTATAGTTTAGCTACAATATTTACAACGTTTTAACTCATTTCCAACAACCTTGAGCTTATTTCAATGTAACCTTATATTTATGTTAACATGTATTTTGTACCTAACTATGCTAAGACAATAGAAGATTTGAGAAGTGCAGAATAATTTTGATAGGCAGGTTAGAATGTTTTAAAGTTTTGTAGAGAAATAAAGCCGATGATAAAATAGTGATGGGTAAAATAGGCATTACTTCAACAGAATTGCAAACACACAGTCTATGTATAAGGGTCCCACTGCTGGGATATGGGCTTCAACCCTGTGTAATGGAGTCGACTGTAATGTATCAGCCCAGTACGGGTAGATGTCACATATCTATATTTTTTTGTTTTCTGCTTGCCCGTTTCCTAACGATGTTTTTTTAACCGCTTTGAAAGCACTGGTGCACCATCAGTGCTTTCAAAATGGGCCTGACTGATTTGATATTCAAACTAAGTCAGGCGCATTAGGTGCTTTGACTCCAGGGGCCTAAGTCTACTAATTTATAAACGTTACAATGGTCTCTCAATGGTGTGTTTTTGACAGTTTTTGGTATGGCAAATCTGTCAAAAACTTACCATTGAGAGACCATTGTGACGTATATAAATTAGTAGACTTAGGCCCCAGGACTTATAACTTGTAAGTCAAACCCGTCACTACCGGGCCACAACTGCTCTGTAAATTATGTAAATGTCTTCCTAGTAATCTTACGCTCTTACTGAAAATTGCCCATCATTTTATATCATCGTTATGTAATGGTTAAATACTGCGAATAGCGTATAAGACAGAACAATTTATAATAAAAGGAGCCTAAATAGGCCATTTTAGTTGAAACATATTAGGATAATAATACGAATAGAAATGAAATTAAATTGTAAGTAACCCAGAAAATATTATAAAATTGACAGTTTGTAATCATTTTGCGAATAGTTACGTGTTTCATAATATTATCCTAATACGATTTATGCTAAACTGTTCTTTTTAGGGCTCCCAACTTGGATAGAACTGTTTCACATGAGAACTTAATTTGTATCGCCCAACTATTCTTTCACAAATATATCACCTATACGTTTCCATCTGTAATATACTATTGCGTTGAGTACGTAATATAAACGCACGCCTTTTTCTATGGGTAGGCAAAAACTACTGAACGTCACCTGCACGCATAGTATGACACCCTGGAAATGGGGCTTGTTGACGAAAGAAAAGAATGACGAAGTGCAGAAATATTTCTATCGTCATAAGCATAATACCAATATAGTCAAAAATGCGGAAAATAAATATTTCTTTTCTTTAGTTGTCAAAGTTGCCTTATTCATGGAAAATGATGAATTGTGGTAGAATAGAGATAGAATTGATCATGCTACGCGTGTTGGGAACCATCTTTCCACTTACTCCTTTCACCTCGTCCACGTTTACACATACCTACAAGTATATCTGGACGTTCAAGAGGTCGTTATCGCTTGCGAGACTTCGTGTGGGTACTACGGTAACGTATCTTGCTGCAATAAATACTTAACATCTTAATTGACAATATTTTTTGGCACAAACAATGACTACATTAACAAATGTTTTGGGTTCTATTCTTTTTATAATAAAACATCGAAGCGAACAAAAAACTAATATTACAACTTTGGAAAGGATACACAAACTCAGAAATTAAACAAGGCTATTATGACTTTTTAAAAATGGAGCCCCTTGAGCACAAAGTAAATAATAATTACATTACACAAGATCTTTCATACTTTGTTTCAATTCCAATTTTTTAAACATTTACCTACTTACAAAGAGAAGTAAAATCATTATAAACAAAATCAAAGTCGGAGAGGCAAAAAAATAAATGTCGGACATATTTTTGTTTAACACTACGACAATTCTAGCTCGTAGCTACATAATACATTACTGCCGCACAGGTCGATCTACAAGACTGAGTTGCGCTTCACAGTAGCTAGTTTCTTCCGTGCCTCAGAAAGCACGCGACAAATTAACGTTAAAATTGTGATGGCGCCATAAAATTGTTACTTCATGCACGCTTTTTTAACGCCTGGCGCCAATTCTCGGTTTTAGAGATGGTGTCGAACTCGACAATAATTTCTAATGAGGTTAATTTTTTCGACAAATTTTAAAAGTTGCTATCATGGGGATGCCAAATTCGCCATTTGTGGAAGGCTAACGTTAGAGTACAGTAAAATTTGTCGAATAAATGACGTCATTAAATATGTTAAAAAACTAATTATCACTGAGTTTTTTGCTAAACTTTATTTTCATTGTGACAGTTTACAGATGGAGGTAATGATCGTGTTCACCCTCGTCGACATTATGCTAAACACAATTTCCTGGCTTTAGTAAAGATATTATAGCAGCAATTTCAGAATATTTGTTTTTAATTTAACAATTTATGCTATAATAATAAACTTAAAGTGCCAAACATTCGTTTCAAAACACTGAGCACGAACAACCACAGCGCTTCCTCGTCAAAACTTTAAAGTTTACACAAGTTAAGCAGTGGTAGTATCTTCAAAAGTAATTTCACGGCAAAAAATAGGTTTTACCCTTATATCAAAATCCAGTCGTCGTTTGCATCAAAAGTAGGATCATTAAAGTTTAACTCACCGTTATCTGCGCAGTAATAAAGTTGTCCCTGCTCTCCTTAATTCGACAACTTCAACATCTGTGGACTTAGTCTTATTTATTATTAAAAACTAACCACTTTTAATAGGACCTTATCACATCAGAACTATGATCCAAAAATAAAGTCCTATCCGTACCTATATTTACCAATTTCTTGCTTTATTCTGGAGTGATAAGGTCGTATTTTCAATGTTATTATACAGAAGATTTTATCGTCTATAAAAGTGCGGCACAGTTTGAGTTTGGCACATATTTTCATTTAACACATTCGTTGGTAGAAGACTTTGTTTCCATTAACCCTATTTTGGTGATGTGCCTCTAAATGGGAGGTTTGAGAGGCGTGTTGCCGACATGAAGGTTGTTGAGCTGGGGTAACAAGATGGCCGCTGTAGATATTGCAGTGACGAGCACGAAGACCGCCAGGAGGGCACGGTCAGCAACCACTGCCACCTGCGAATTACCTATAATTTAGTAATGTCACTCAACTTTGGGAAGGAAGATAGTCGTTTGATGTAAAATATTGATATTTCAGCTCCATGTACATAGACTGTAATTAAACCTAAAGCTAGATGATGACACAAAGTTCCGATGTTAAAGTTGTGTGTTTGTTCTAAACGTTTTCGATATACCTGCTCTAATTATTAAGTAAGTTGGCTGGTAAACTCTAAGTACTTTGGCAGGATTTTTGTTACTATACGTGCATTTATCTTTTCTGAGTGATTTTCTTTTACATCCAGAGTCGATCAAAATGAATGTTAATTTGTGAGACAACAAATACTATGATCCGAAAATCTTCCGACAAATCCTTTTCGAGTCGCGCATCAGAAACAAATGCTTTGGATTACTTAAACTCAAAGCGAACGATTTGCATCACATTTTATTTATTTTACAAGCCAAGGAACGCCTGGAAATCGATACATTATGTTCTGCCTTCGTCTGACTTACGAGTACTTGCACTGTGTTCGCACGTAGTTAATTGGCCAATTATGGAACTTGGGTGATACACGTCTAGACCAGTGCTACAATATGAGTTCAGCACTAGTTTTGCTTCGCCCCTGTTAAATAAAATCGTGCCCTACAATATTATTTATATTATTGTTGTTGCGATAATAACTATTTAACATGCTGGACAGGTGCTTTTTGGCGTCGTCTAGGACTAATATACTGATTTAATTTATGAACTAGCCATTGCCCAGGTATCACTAGCGTTGAGTTATCGATATTACCCAGCTCGATCAGAATAAAAACTCTGAGGTAATCCTCGGCCACGTCACAAACTATCTGTTTGGTAAGTTTCATACAAATCCGTTTAGAGATTTTTACTTGAAAGACAAACAAACATTCATGCCTCAATCCATTCACATTTCAGTAGTTGTATGTCTCCTTTTATAATTTTCTTGTGTTCTTTACTTTCCGTGGATTCCTAGTAAATGATGCTTCTTTATAAATTGCTTGGGAAAATAATACTGCACTCTTTTGACAACGTGGCATCACGTCCGAGTTGATGGCACTCGGCAAACTGGAGCCTTAGCACAAGTTTTCAGTATTTAATCGTACAGCGTTCTTGAAGTAGGTACGGGGCGTGTGGAAAATGAAAGCGCCTCTAGTGTACGATGAACGAGGACCTATTATTAAAAATTGTTTTAAGATCATAGTTCTCGTTTACTTTCTTTAAAACGTGAGTGTCATGCTAGGGGACCTGTAGTTAAACTGTCTCGCCATTTCAGATTTACAGTATTTTTGATGAAAACTTCAACTGAAAGAGAATTCCCATAACTCCTTTTAGTTCGTATTTTTTCTTACACAATCAAACAGTAATGTACTATATTGTCCTAAATTCGCTTGGAAACATATTAGAAGGAACGCTACAAATAACTCGGGAGTTATATTCGAAATAAGAATGCTAGAGGCGTGTAGACTATTATTAAAATATGAGTAAATCATTTGTGTTATTCCAATATGCAGATAAATAAAAAATATATAGCATTACGATACTATTTACTATATATTTAACCCTCATAGAAATTTTTGCTTAGTTTTTCCTTTATTATCTGCATTAAAAGTAGCTTAATTATGTGGAAAATACTTTACGTGAGTATGAAGGATATTTCTCCTAATAATAGCATGTAGTTAGGAACGATTACTATTTCTCAATCTTAATATTTAATCTTCTGTAAAAAATTACAAGAGTCATTGGTTTTCGCTTTCAGGCTTTAGCTGCGCAATCTGTATTATCACCACTAATGACTTCTTCATCAAGACCATTTGTTTATGTGAAACATACATATGTTTTCAAACGTACAGTTTTAAAGCGGTACATTGTTTTAATTTCATACAAAACCCCTCAATGTTCTTTGTTTCCAAGAGCCTTTTATTTCTGTAACCCTCTGGCTACAATAGCTTGAACGACCGCGATAAAATATAGTCAAGTCGAATAACTTCTCCCCTAAGGCAAGTTTTTTCATAAATTGTCGCCAAAATTATCCCTATCGGAGTAATTAGCAAGAACCATTAATCTTTTTTTTTTCAATACCTAACGGCCAACGGCTGATTGGAAACAGAGTGGGAAAAAGTTTTATTACGATTTATTACAGGCCGTATGCAAAAAAAAAAACACTCTGTATTTTACTGGCGGAATTTTTGGTATAATTTATGTTTAAATTGCAAACATAACCAACACGTCAATATATTTATAACAAAAATTGCGTAATAATTATGATATCAAAAAATTAATAAAATAAAGTTAACGTGATAACATTATTTCATTTAACTTGCCTACATAACAAGCGATTCCATCAACGAATTATTAAAATAACTATTTATTGGAAATTACAATCACGACCGTCAGTCATTTCGAAAACAGTGATTAAATTCCCGTTAAATAAATTAACTTTCATCATCAGAAACGATCAAGCGATTATTTTACCGCGGAAATGAACATGACATTATAATATTAAGGTACGAACATTTCACGGGTTAAGTCAATAAAAATGGTTACGATATTGACTTGAACTAAAACGCGTTTAAAATATTTTACGGGGAAACCTTCTGGAGCTCAGGTTGTTCCACGATTTTTAGATTAAATTGTTACGACTACCTTTAAACTGACCGAGAAGATACTTAATTTTGATTGTAATTCTAGATGCTGTGTAGGCATCGTAAAACTTATAACGAATAATAAGAGTGTCTGAATGCCTTGGCCAATTTCATGCTGTGTTGACATATTTAATGTAGTGGTAGTAAAGGAAGTCGTCTGTCTTGGTATGGACATGTGATGAGGAGGGATGAGACTCATGTGGCTAAGAGAGTGATGAGTATGAATGTTGATGGATGGAGAGGAAGGGGAAGGTCAAAGAAAAGATGAATGGATTGTGTAAGGGATGATATGAATGAAAAAGGAGTAAATGATTCGGTGACATTTGATAGGGGAGAATGGAAGAAAAAAACGTGTTGCGCCGACCCCAAGTAAAATGGGATAAGGGCAGGAAGATGATGATGGTAGTATGTGTTGATACAATTTCTTACCTGTTTCCACTCAATATTAGCGCGCTCCAATCGTTCGTTGGCGGCCACCCGCTGCTCGTGGCGCGCCGCTGCCTCGCGGATCGTGCAACCGCAGCACACGCACCGGGGACATGCGTTCACGCATCCCGCATCGGCGACCGTGTTCGTAGCAGCCGAGGGGCCGTTTCCAGGCACAGTTACAATATTTGCAGTGGTTCCACCTACGCAAACCAAAAGATCATAATTTTTCAGAATAGTTTGGTACAGTACCTTGGCGATTGACTGTTCGGTCCACACGAAACAAACATTCATATTGTAATTAGAGTAGTTGTTACGGGTCTAACTGATTGAATATATTTGAACACACACTGGAGAAATTCTTGCTGCAAAGTTATTAACCTTTTCTTTGTATTGAGAGTAAGACCGGGAAACTTTGGACTTTTACAGAGATAGCGTAGCGATAGTTTATGTACCTCTGTCCAATGTTTGTGAGGGCTTTTATGGTAGTAAACCTTTTAGACAACTCTGTTATTCTGTTGAGCTGTATAACAGCTGCGCAGCGGCAAAAATCTGCAAAAATTACAGTTAATACAAAAAATCGCCTCCGGAATGTATTTATAACTTTAGTTTCAGCCTACAAACAAGTTTTGGAGAAAAAAAAACACGCAAAAAGATATAAATAGCATTTCAGGTAAGAGGTCCCGAACTCCAACCATACTTAAGTAGTAAATATAACTATTTGCTATTCCGGATTTAGTTCTTAGAATTTTGTAGACGTACTCGTAGACGTCCTCTGGAGGATACACTTAAATTACTTAGGCGAGAAATGTTTTCCAAGTCCGCAATGAAAGGATTACAAAGGATATCTAGTAGGCAGGGATTAGTTGAGCTTTACCAAAGACTTAAATGTATCTTGCTCTTACTACATTTACCCTTGAAATTGACGGTAATGGCGCTATGTACTATTAAATTAAACAGTATTGAACAAAATCCAAAGATTTTGCAGTAAATAGCTACCTAAATAATCACTTCAGGACCATAATCGAGTCACGTTTCAAATATAAACGAATGTATTGAAACAAATTTATTTATCCTATCTCACGAACTCCCGATTAAATCTTAGTAATTGAAAGTCACGTACAGTTTAGGGAAGCTTTTTTTGTTTTACAATTTAAAAGTAACATAAAAATACATTTCCCTAGATTTATTTTAGCTTTTGAAGCGTCAAAGATTTTCTTCAAAAACGGTGCATTTAGATCTGACTGAAACTTCCTAGGCCCAAAAACGTTTAAAGACAACCTGAAAGTCCTAATTTAACTCGAAAAGCCAATTGTAATCGTTGTAAAGGGACTTTACTAAAACTTTGTAAATATTGGGGTCCTTTAACAATAGCATTTATTCCAGAAACTAAATGTCATTATAACACAATACAGATCTCATAAAAGCTAACCCCAAGGCGATTGTAACCAAATTAATAACATTAAACTTCAAACGTAAAGGAATATTTCGTTCATAAACTTCCAAAGGGAACAATAAATCAAATGAATATTTGTCCTAAATACGCTTAAATGTCTCCGAAAAAGATATTTTTCCATATAAGATACACGGATTCGGTATTCCCCCAAGAACGATGAAATGTTATTTGGTAGAACGCGTATCTATATTCGAGAAATATTGAAATTGTATCCAGCTGCGACGGAAACATACACGGAAAAAAATTAATTGGTTTTTATATTATAAGAGTGACATGATGGCGAAATTCCATTGCCGCGCAATCAATTGAGCGTCTCCATTCTTTCAAAAATAACTTTTTCTATTTACTAAAGAAACTGCTTAAAAAGCTTCTAGGTATAGCTAACCATAAATATCTAGCAAAATACATAGAAAGGCTTTCGTAAAATTTCAAATTTTGTACAAAATTATAGACAATTATATACCAATATTGGATGCAATAAAACAGTTATGTACAAATGTAAGTTTAACCCAGAATGGCCTTGTCTACTTATCAGCCTGACAAGGTTAAAAATTTTGAAACTAGAAATAAGTATAAAAGATAAACGTCACCTTAGAAAACATTCTAGGCAAAGCTATGTATGCAAAATAAGAAGAAAATCCCCTGAGCACACCACGTGTGAATATTAAATTTGCAACGAGGAAGCAATATCAACAGGTAGATGAGCATTATGAGGAGAGCACACGTGCGGCGCTTCACTACGGAAATGAATATTGCGTTGCTGCTTATGACAACTAATGTTATAGGGAAGCAGAGTTAAAAGAAAAAATAATACAGGATTAGTATTGATTACTTATTAAAGGTAACAGAGAGAACTTTGTGACTTGCGATTGAAATAGTGATGAGATGTTGATGAATACAGAGAGAGAGGAAGACGTTAAAAAATGAACGTTAGAAAATATACGTTACGGCTTATATCATGAACCGGAACATAGTTTTTTTTACTTTTAATGTATTTATTTTGTTCTCACCTAGATGGTTGTGGTTGTGACGTGCAAAGCGCGGTGAGGCAGGCGCTAGTGGGGCTCCATCGCATCGCACCTCCGCCTTGAGCCTGGAGCCCGTGCGAGGGTTCACCTGCACCCCGGCCGATGTCACCGTGCTGCCGTCACCCTGGCGGAAATAAATAATAGCTTAGGTATTCTTTTATCGAAAAACTGTATCCTGACAATTCTTTGGTTTCTTACTTATATAAGAATGTCGGAAACAGAAGTATTGTTCAGGCAGTCAATCTCTTAAAAACATTTTTGCTGATGGACTCGCAATCAAATATTGACACGATACTTGCCCAAACGAACTATTACGCCGTGTATTATGAAAGGCATTTTTATAAATGTGGTAAAGACTATTTTTATTAAACTAAATAAGTTTCTCAATTATTGACTTCTGAAAGGCATTTTAAGTTGAGAAGTGAGAAGATAAGTTGCATCATAACTAAAAGATGTGCTTTTACAACTTACATCGGAAAATAACGATATGTGAATTGAATGCAGCACTTAAGTATTTAACTCACATACCACAGACAAAATAAAAGAAAATCCTGTTCGAAACTGCATTCGACAACATTGTAAAAAGACAGAGATTTATGAAAGCTATAAAACATCTCGCTCGCCTTTTGAAAGTGTTCGATTTGTTTCCTATTCGAATTTGACCAGCTTTTGACCAAAGCCATAGAGTTGCCAAATCTCACATGGGAACGCAATAAAGTTGGCATGGCACGTACTAGAACTTGTATCTGTTTTTTTTTATCTCCTGGAATATAGATTTACATATCGCAGATTTTGTGTAGCAATATTTTCCACTGATCCGTTTTACAGATCCTTATTTAATTTAACATGTATATTTAAGCACGTATATTTTTTTCCAAATTTTTGCTTTTAGTAATTTCAACAAGAAATCAGGCTTTGACACTAAGCTTATAAAAACTTTTAATGGTCACGAGCTCGAGACTTGAAATTAGAAAATCAAAGTCCCTACAGCTATCAGAGTTTTATTTTTATAAATCCAAAGTTTGGAACTTATTTCCATATTTCGATACAGATCAGTCATTTAATATTTATTTCGGATTACAGACTTAAGATCGTACGACCTTCAGACTTTAAAAATGGTTGTACGGTCACACTGTGGCACTCCAAGCCAGCACGGCGCGCGACGTGAAACCATGAATCTCCAAAACAAAATGATTAATAATAAAATGGCACAATTTTTTACATAATACATTAACAGACTGTTCTAATGTTCTTCCTGAGTGTGTCGGTGACAGTCTAAATATATAAACTAGTTTAACACTTCAGAAACATCCATCAGATGCTCTAATGAACAATCGACAGGACAAGATCGATTGTGAAGCAGCACAGTCACTGCAGGTTTTGCTGACAATTACGGATCACCCATACAAGTCAAAACTGCTATATTTTTATATAGCAGTTAGCTGCTACTTTAATATATCTATAAATAATCACATTGTTAAGCCGCAAACCTACCGGAACTTCATGATGAGTGAAATGTAATAATTGTACGCACAGGCGAAAAATTACATTACGATTTTCCCTGAGGTGGTAGGCATAATAATATATGATTGAGCTTTTTTTCAGCCGATAAGCCGGTAATAGCATATATGAAGTGAGCCTTCAAATCGACTGATTGCTAACAAATTGCTGATGAATACTGCAAATTCAGAATTCTTTAATATGAAAAATGAAAATCCCTTATTGACTAACGAGATGGAATAGCGTTTTTGAAGTTTTACTTTCTGATGGAAAATAATATTGATACCTCAACCGCATGATAATAGGTGCTTATTATTATTTAAATATAACGTTATTCCCTGAAGGTCATGCAATGGCGTACCCACCTCACATCTAAATGTGCGATGGGTACGCCTCTGCATAAAAGTTCTCTTTGAAAAGTGGGTGTACTAATAGTACGCCCACTTTTCAACTATTTATAATATTTAAATCTTTGAACTTGACAACCAACTTGCCAACAACAGTTCAGGTACACACTCATCAAATCAACATTTAAATTACATGAATGATGTCCCCACCGCTGGTAAATTTCTACCATCAGAGTGGGCCCACCACGTGGCCTTCACAATTCAATATTACTATTCTTCGAAAACCCACACCTTTCCATTGAGCTAACGCAAAACAAAAGTATCTACTCCCTACCCACACTACGCCTCCTCGTTTTTTCCTTTCAGTTAAAAATAACACTAATACATTACACCTGAATAAGTGAACAAAACCGAAAACAGGCGATCTTCACACAAAGCGAAAACTATTTCTCAAAGGACAATTGTTACGAACAAAACAATATTTTTGCTCGGCTTTTTGGTCCCTTGGTACCGTTTACAATAGCGATACCTTATGTATTACTCACCGCATTTTATATAGGTGTAGTAGAATATTTTATGAAACAGTAGAGCCCTCACTGAATGATTACCGAGAGACAAAGAAATGTTGACAGTTTGTAGGCCCCTTGGGCCTCTAGCTTGTTATAATTCGGGGGTCGCGGCAGCCTAGTTCCAAGCTCTTGCAATCGAAATGTTAACTACATCAGATAGTTCATTCATATAATAATTAGAGAGATAATCATTAGATGTAGTCAGACCTTCCCAAGTCTGACAACATGTTCAAAGACAATATAAAATTGTTAATGAATAAATAAAATGACAATGGAAAGAGCTATGCTCGGGGTTTCTTTGCGGGATAAAATCCGGAACACGGATATTCGGCGAAGAACCAGAGTCACCGACATAGCTCTTAACATTTGCAAGTTGAAGTGGCAATGGGCAGTGGCAGTGGACGTCCTTCCGGCTGATGATGATGAAATGAAATGACTTCCACTGCGGATAATGATAAAACTCGACTTCATGAGGGTCATGAAAAGGCGTTAGTTTATATTGTTGTACTTTTGTACTGAATAACATGTCTTGTCACAACTTTTACAGATTGGGTTGTTTTGTATAACATCTTTTATTATTTTGTAAGTAACAAGTTTCTTCGTGCGACAAATCTTATAAGGGCCTAAGTACTTAAGAATACCAAACGAAAATACAATACCTAGTTATTCAACATATCAATGTAGAAGGCAGGTTTTTTGTATTGTTATGTCACTTCAAGGGTATACTGGGTGTTAACACGTGTAGGTAACGAAAATTCTGCCCATATTTGAATAAGGATAAGGCTTTAGAATAAACAGAACTTTCAGTATCGACGTTGGAACAACAAACATAGGCCTACTCAATCAAAACGAGCGCAAAACTTTTCCACGAATTCAGCGTTATTTCTATTTTTCATTTAATTTTTTTTTTATTAATTGGGTTTCTGCTTCTAAAAGTTGGAAAACATGACAATAAACAAAACTCGATACATTTTAAAATATGTACCCACTGATTTCGTTTGACGAACATAAAAATCACCAATTAAAAATTCATAATAAATTATATTAAACAAATATTGGCTCAGAATTTTGCATAATCACTATCCGTATAATCCCGGCACTCAATAATATTATTAATTAATTCATCATAATATTCAATGAACTCTGGGCTTTGGATATCAAATGATCCAGTGGCATTTTAGTATTGAGGTTAAAATAACGACGACGATTTTTAGTAGGTACCAAATTTAATTTACCATAATATTATTTTACTGAAAATTAACCGACCAACCGCTATTAAAATATATCAAAAAATTTAGTTACACTAGGAGATAACAGTAGGTGCCTACATTATGTTTGGTCATATTATGCTCAGTCTTGTCTCAAAATAAATCTGAGATCTAATCCCCATCAAGCCATGTGTACCAAGTAGGTACTTTATACGGAGCGGGGTCCAATCTGACATTTATAAATAACACTGGGACATACAGTATCACTTGGTAGGACTAAGAGTCAGTTTTTCGGGTTTTTGACTACTACACTCACGGCGCTTGGGACGTGAGGAGGCTAGGGCTATTCCACACGTGTTCAACTTCTTCTTTCACTCGCATTTCTGCTTCGCAAAAGCCTCTTCTCATATCCCTTCTCTCTGTACCATGGGCCTGAATCAGGGCTGGACGGAAGAGGTCGCCACTGTCAGTGGGCACCAGGAAGAAAAGGCTGTGCTCCGTCCAAGCAAAGAAGACCGTGTATCCTACCAATCTTAAGACGTTCACCAATCCACACACAAATAATGCGTCAGCTTTGACTAGCCTCCAAGCCTGAAAGGCCTTTACAAAAGAAATAACCAACTTTATTTTTCTATTTAACAATGCCTGTCTTATTCTTGAAATCCATTAATATTGAAAAGGTTTTGTTTTCTAAATTCCAAAAACCACGACTACCTTGAGACTAGCTGTCAGTACCTGTATTTCAAATGAAACGTTAAGTGTTTAGCATTGAGAATTCTGGATTTAATGCCGTCATTTTCGGGCGTGTAAAGCCTCTGGCCCTCGGGGAATAACAGGCATTTGATATTTACAGGCAGTAAATCAACGGGAGGAAGCAACTATTTCTGGGTTGTTTGTCTCATGCGTCAGTGGATGTGACTTAAGAATTTATGGACTCGGTCTTGTGAATTGAGGTGTTAGTTTCACGAGTGATAGTATAAAAGGTTAGTGGCATTTTTATAATTTTAAGGATTCATGTCACTAGGATATTTTCCTGTTTTTTTTGTGTGTGTTTTCAAACAAATGGTTAAAAACTCACTTGTGCAAAAAAACAGGCCTGAGAAAAGTTACTACCTGTAGGCTAACAAATATTGGTCCCGTATAGGGATCGAACTTGCGATACGCACCATAACAGTAATTCGCTTAGCCACTGTGTCAACAAGTTATTGTAGCATTGCATTCATAGATTTATTTTCGTAAGCAATTTATCTTTTGAAACTATCAAAATATTCAAGTAAAAATTTAAAGACCAATCAAACAGTTCTGCACTTTCTCAGTCAAACTTTTAAGAAGTGATTTTCAAACTTTCCTACTAAATTCAAGATTGCACTGCTTGCAAATAACATAAATATAATTTTGCCTTTAAGTGGTTTTAAGATTAAGGATCCAACAATTATTCTTAGTCGCAGACTTAGTTCAAGTTAAGCTTGAATCACCTTCAATCCACCGCCACATGACGGCTATTTTTTGTTTATAAATTGACAGGGACGTCTGCGACTCGTGACTTTTTCATATGGAATCATGTGAGGATGCGCCAATTAGAATACGATTTTGCGGTCGTATTGAACCTTTGTCATGACGACTGACTCTGTCTGAGTCAAGGAATGTATTAAGACAGGTCTTGGAATATGATCGTGTATGTGCATTTTATTTCAAGTATTTCAGTTATTTATAGTTATAATTTTAAAAGTATGCTACGTCAAAGTCCACACTAAATATCGGCTCGCATTAGGTAGGCTAACGTTTGCTCAGTCCGTAAACAGCACACGTTCATCAAATTAGTTAGCAATCACCGCATGATGGTTACAAGCGGCGGTAGACTCAGTTAATAGAGTAGCTATACGTGTAGATACTCTACTATTATATTGCTGCATTGATTGTCAGTTACATAAAAGCCTGTAATTCCCGACAAGATTAAGTAAAGGTGTACCAGATATATTTAATGTAGCAACTATAAAACACGTATTAGAATAAAAGGTTGTACGAGTAATAAAAGGAATTATGAATTTATGAAGACTATAACAAGCGACATCCTCCATGAGACAAAATTCATGAGAAGAAAAAGTCACACATTTCAGTCGAGCAGGTATTGAATATTTGAATGGGACTGCTAAATATTTTTACATGATTATTCTATATCACATCTTTACACAATGACCGCACCTTTGTAGCACGATATAACGATGTAAGACTGCTAAGTTGCTAGATACAAACCTAGTTTTGTAATATAATGATATTCCGCATATGCCTAAAAGGGGAAAAAATGAGATCTATTTTCGGTACAATACTGATTTTATTCAACAACACAGTGAGTGGAGAAAGGTAGCAACGCCAGCATCAATCAATGTTGATACAAATTGAAGGGTACAGACGTCTAGCGGGTACCGTGTTGCTGTTGTTAATGGTGTCTGAAATAGGAACATCTTTTCGCAAAAGAACTTCGCGAAAATGGAAAAAAAAATTAAAACCTACAAAACACTAATTCAAGTCTCGTGCTAAGTTAAAGTATAACAACGAGGTTGTGGATTGAAAAATATACCAATATTTGTGACTTTTTCATCGCATAAATGTCCTTTTTTTGATCAATAAAATACATTTTCAAGTATTTCTTGGATATTCCATCTTGCACGTTACAATTTTTTCACCACGCGTCTTGTCTGACCGGCGCGGCGCATCGTCGAATGGAATTCATTCGACCGCGAGTCCGCTCGAGCGATATTTCACGAAGCTCGAGCGATAATAATGCTGCTTAGAAAGTCAGCTTCATGGTGGTTGTAGACTACGAACAGCTAAACTGACTTACTGACCGAGAAGTATCGCAAAAAATACCAACAAAGGGCGAGAGCAAGTGAGGAATTCTGAGGCAAAACGAACGCTACTATTCTTTATACACTGTTGCATTCGCCTTGCCACGGAATATCTCGGTGGGAGTGCACAGTTAATGGTGAGTATTACCTTTGGAGCGTCAGTGTCAAGGTTGATGAAGAGCAGGCGCGCGAGGCGCTGCAGCACCAGCTCGCGCAGCACCGCCGGCACCGGCTGCCCTCTCACTCCTCTACGAGCAACACCATACGTTCACACAACACATATTACAGAAGTATGTCGATCGAGCTTTAGAGACACACCAAAGCCGACATGTGGCAGCCTAATTGGTGACTTCAAATCGTAGCAAAGCGGAAAACTTTGGCGGTGTGGTAATGGTGGCATGCGCTGTGCAACTCTTTTACAACACAGTAAATAGAGCGCTTATGCAAGTCTCCAACATAGTGCGGCCATGTCGGCTGCTTTGGTATGTAGAGCGAATAAGATTGAAACTTTAACACGGTTATTAAGAGAATCTTGCAAATTCAAAGCCTTTGCAAACATTGACATTTAGTGAAGTCTAAAACTACGGTGGCTTATCAAAATAATTAACGTACTACGACATGGATATTGAACCTAGTGAAATACTAAGGACAGTACAAACAAGAGTAAAGACAACATGAGGAATAAAACTCATTTAGAATCCTTCCACTCGGTGTAAAACATTGCTCTCCCGTTAAGTCGTACAAAATGAACGCAGTAAAAAAATGTTCAACCCTTACCCTTCTATTTTTGTCATGAAATAATAATCAAAACTATTCTTATTCAATACCAAACATACTTTAATCATTCAATATCGCCTTTTATATGCATATTTGGTGATTTAAAAACTGATTTTCATTAATTCGATTTGTTCAATCCCCAGTATAAAAGCAATATTTTTCATCACAAAATTGATATTGTATGCGTTCAAATTGAGCAATTTATTTTGACGTTTATTGAATTGCATGGCCGGTTTGTTTGATTAAATAGTCCATTAACAATGTATACGTATTAGGGTAATTATTAATTAGATAAGTGCCTAAAATAATTGGTACTTAATGTTAAATTATGGTAATAAAACTCGCCTGTAAGATATGTTCAGCGTGACGACTGAAAGGGACGCTGAAAACGATACTAAGCAAGTGCTTACTCCATAATATAAACCTGAAAAAAAATAAACTGTTAGTTTAAAAGATTCTTTTACTTTTTACTTACAACTTAGACTTTTTGTTATAAATTATATAGTAATTCAGTACAGTGCATTCACGAATCAAATGTATACAGTTGGCAGTCGGCTACATTATGAGGTGCCGCAGTAACGGACATAAGTGCTTTCAAGAAGGTTACCATATCATGAAGCGACTTTTACGCATATCGAAATTCAAAAGCAATTTGGGATGCGTGAGAACACGGGCATTTAAAGGAACATTGCTACCGTCAAAAAAATAATAGGGAAACGTGATAAAGGAAGTTAAATGATTGTCAAACGTTTTCGTGTAAATGAGATCTAACCTAACATTACGTTTTCCTGGACTTTTTTTTTTTACGTGGTAAAATCATCAAATGAGATCTCCCACCCCGGGCAGGGCGGGAGGTACTGTTAGACTTGTACTGACTAAAATCCACGGTGTACTTCAGTAGCCCTTTATGTTCCGGGGTCACGGTAATAGAAATAAGTCCCGCGACCCCGGCAGGCTTTGGCCCTCTGAGAGGGGGCCCCGTCATTTTGCTGACAGCTCTTTGAGGCGCGCGTGGAACACGGAAGTGGAAGTTTCAGTTATTGAACTTTTGTTGGACTTTTTATAGTTGTAACTCCTTTCTTTTCGCATAATAATAACACGTAGCTATACGATGCGCGCTGGAATAGGATATTATTAAGTTTGGCATAAGACCTGAGGTTTTTCGTATCACTTTTAGTTGGCAGAAAGATTTGCCCGCACAATATAAGTGTTTCGTAATTTCGCCGCGATTTTTACTGTCTGAATTGCTTCATCGTATACGCGTTTGCAATCAAAAAACGATTAGACCTCATAAAAATCACATGATGGAGATAGTTATTTTTTTGGAGCTCGCTTGACCATCTAGTTTGTATACCTATACGGAAAGAGTTTGAATTCCGAGTGGTTAATTACTTAGCGGAATCCAAACTCTTTCCTTGTCTCTGGATCGACGAACTCATTTTTTATATGTATTGTATTACATTATGCCTCACTAAAGGTTTCCATGATACGTAATAACAGGACGATATTATACACACACCGGCAAAATTAGGGGAACACTAAAAAAAGGTCGCATTTTTGTCAAAACTTTCACTGGTTCGATCAGTGTTTACATTTTTTGGGTTCCTACCCTGATAATATACGGCATTAGTACACTTATTGACAGGTTTTAACAGTCCAACAGAAATTATACCCTCTTAAGTGTTTTTAGGTAGTCAGCGCTTTTGAGTGCTTTTGTTTTGAAAGTTCGTTTTTGTTGTTAATTTTTGCCCTAGCTAATGTCGTGGTGTCTGTGTGGTGAGTTCACATTGTATTGCATACAAAATAAGTGATTTAGCTGTAACAGAAGTCGCTAAAACTGTGACAATGATCAAGGAAAGTCATTACTACCGGTCAGTTCCTCGAACATTGGGTGAATTAATATCCATGATCTAAACTCATGTGCAATGGTACAGACAGATTAAATCTTATGTAAAGAGACTCAGACAAGGCAAAAATAGCGCAACGAGTCCCTTATACAACCTTTTTATAAGAATGCAAACTCTGAAAAATCGTTCTCTAGTGACTGTTTAGACCCAACAACAAAATCTGGGCCTATGAATGAGATGAAAAAACATTACATAGAATTTTTAGATCTCTGTTTCATACCTGAGTGCAGTCAGAGAACCGCTATGATTGATAATTAAAGCTGTGTGAGCTTTCAAAGATACGCCTCCCCTCAACATAACATACCCTCCAATGTATGACACTGTATTAATAAAATTTGCGTGATTCAAACGTTCTCTTTGATGTCTCCACATCCTTTTAGTCCCATTTATTAAATTTAAACAAAAACGGCTTTCATCAAATAATAAAACTCAACTCCATTCATAGGACTAATCTTGTTGCTGACGAGCAAACGTCAATCTTGCATTGCGATGATCTACAACAAAATTTGTAGCTTGTTCTGGCGCGTTTGACTTCAAAACAACTTCATCTAACCTTTTTCTAATTGTTTGATCACTAACATGCACGTCGTGCACTTATTCAAGGAAATTTAGGGCCTGAACAGCCTTAGAGGACGATTTTTCAAATTTTGCATTTCTATAAAATGGTAGTCTGTGGGACTCGTTGCGCGATTTTTGCCTTGTCTGAGTCTCTTTACATAAAATCCAATCTGTCTGTATCATTGCACATGAGTTTGGATCATGGATATTAATTAACCCAATGTTCGACTAACTGAGCGGTAGTAATGACTTTCCTTGATCATTGTCACAGCTTTAGCGACTTCTGTTACAGCCAAATCACTCATTTTGTATGCTATATAATGTAAACTCACCATACAGACACCACAACATTAGCTAGGGCAAAAATTAACAGCAAAAATGAACTTTCAGAACAAAAACACTCAAAAGCGCTGACTACCTAAACACACTTAAGAGGATATAATTTCTGTTGGACTGTTAAAACCTGTCAATAAGTGTACTAATGCCGTATATTATCAGGGTAGGAACCTAAAAAATGTAAACACTGATCGTATCAACGAAAGATTTCACAAAAATGCGACCTTTTTTTAGTGTTCCCCTAATTTTGCCGGTGTGTGTATTTTGCTTACGGTGGGCATTCCCTTGTCAAAACGAATAATAGGGCGAAGCGAGACTACTCTTATTAGATGATACTTATCATTGAAACTACGCTCTAGTTACTGAGGAAATAAAGCAATTTATAAATAAATTAATACAGAAAATGTTAGCTTTAAGCACGCTTGCTTATGACGCGACGCGTTTCAGAAATACATGAATTGACGATATCGGTTAGAAATTGCACTAAGTCCGGTTGAAAAAAATATTTATGAATAATCGCTAGTGTTTCATAATGGAGTCAGATTCTGCGATGGTTCACTTTAAAAGTGAGTTCTATTGTGTGCTCAATTGGGTGAAGTGAGCTCGCTAACATTACAGAATAGCACTACAGATTTTGAATCATATTGCATTAACATTAGTAAATAGCTTATGCTTATAAGCTAGCAGACTAGTATACTAGTGTCATGTTAATTGAATACTCTTGAAACTCGTATTTTCTTCAGAGACTTTCTGCGTGAATTACGTGAGTTTCGTACATTTTAGACTTTACTACCTTTCATCTTTCATTATTCCTATTTTTAAGTATTCTAATGATTGTTATTTTAAATCCCGATTGACAGATTTTACTTCTTGCTTCAGCATAAAGTTTTAATAAAAAATACACAAATGGTACCTAAATATAATTTGCATATCAAAAAAATCTGTTCCTAAGTTTCGGCGGTTATAATATAATCACAGTCTTTAAAAGATTAACTTATTCTTCAAAACTAAATAAGTAACTTGAAAACAAACATAGTAAACGAAAGTTTTAAAACAGAAATAACTTACTAATCAGAGGCGTCTTCTCCGTAGGTGGCAACGTGTCCCGTATAGTCATCAAGAAGACGGTCATAGAGAGAAGTGCACTTATGCCCAGGGTCACCTTTTCACCTGACTCCGACGGCACGTAGAACACTAGAAGAGCTGGTGGACAAATGTAATTTAAAAGGTTTAGTTTTTCAGAATCTGTAAAATTCTTCAATAAGCGATTCTTAATTTCGATCGATTCGATCAATAACAATAACATAACATACTTTATGACAGCCATTGTCCGCACGCTCGTACGGAGGCGGAGAAGCAAATGTTTCAACAATGCAATGGACGTAGTGTCAGTTTGCTCTGCTCACCCGCTCGGTTGAGCGGTTTACAGGTGTGTAAGACCAAGTACACATGACCGCGCGGCAACACGCAGTGTTACGTCACGGAAATGCTAACCACTCTATAAAAGATTACACTAAACAGTTACACAAACTTGTAACATTTCGATGAAACCGCATGGTCATCTGAACTTAGCCTAAGAATCAACAAATTTCATGCAGACGAGACCGTCAGATACACATCACTCTACCGCGCGGACGTGCGATGTTATGTGATATCAGTCATGTAAGCAATTAAGATTAACAAAGGCGCGAAATATGGCGTCTGATTACGTGATAATCCTAAGGGTAAGCAAGTCTTTGTGATCGCTTATTGTATTATTCTGCTTGAGCATCTGCTTGATTACCATGATTATTCTTGTTGCTTGCTCGACACATTATTTGAATTTACGTCCATTAAGATGTGTGTAGTTAAGTAAAAGAAGCTTGTTCGTAAAGGCGAAACTTCCTTGAACTTTCCAGCAATCAGTGGTTTGTTCGTTATAAAATATGTAATGAAGCCAATCCTCATAAAGACTCTTGTTGAGAACGATGTTACAGAGCTCAATCACGGCTCGATGAATCTTCAAAAGGCTTTGAATTTAATTTTAGTTTCATAGTAATGTTGAGACTCGTTAGGAAATTTTGAGAACATAATCTGATAAAAAGTACTTCACGTTGGCAAACCAGGTACAGAATTGTTGCAAAACTACAAGTAATGTAATGCGCAATGCAACTTTCTTGATTAAATGGCTCGAATGTCGCACTGGGTATGCGTTTGATTACTACGCTGCGTTAGTCCGTGCAGTGTAAAAATATTTGTAGCGCTCGATTATCACACTGACAAATAGTTATACAGCCTACTGGTAGTTGCTTCGACTCTTGCTGTTTCCGTATGTTCATTAATTTTTATGAAAACTTGCTTAAAAAAGGAAAAAATCCTAGCAAAAGGTCTCGAAAAGAAAAATAATATCGAATTTATAAACTGTGCGACCATGTAAAAAAAAATTAAGTACATCACATCTAGTTAATAATCTTTACACGGCTTTATGGAAAATAATACAACTGTCTTCTTCTGGAAACTGATATAAATACTTTAAAAATATTTTTCCTTATTGATCATTAGCCACTGTTGTTACTTTCATAAAAATATGCTGGTTATACAATAATAAAATGTGTTGGAATAACAGTAAACATGTGTCGAGAACAACCCAAACAGTACACAATATCGTATGTATTTTACGTATTTATTTACAAACATAATTAACACTTAAAAGTGTTAATGTTGTGTTGTAATTAGAACCGACATTGGCTAATTGTTTACTTCAGGTACCCACCCATATTGTGTTTATTATTCATGAAACAATTTCGAGTTCAACCTCACATTTAGCAGTAGATACAAAATTATTATTTAACGGTCACATTGTGTGACTTAACAAAATTTAAAAAAGATTTTCTGTTTCGATTCACGTTTTCACGATTAAGAAATAGTCTTACCTACTTTTGTATGGTATACAAAAGCCCTATACAGTTACACGTATACACGGGGTTCAAAAAGGACATTCTTCTATGATCGTATCTTATTCGTAAGATAATTTATAGAAGCATACTCATTATCGTCACATGTTCTGTATATTCAACTGATTAATCAAATTAACTAGAAAATTTTACATGTTTCGGATATGATGTTCAAAATGTAAATGAAGCTAATTAACAGAAACCACTTACCAATTCCGTTGATAAGAAGACAGGGAAGAATGAGATTAAAGACGTAGAACATGGGTCTTCTCCTTAACTTGATGACGTATGTGATGTCAGGGTAGGGCTCCACGCAGCAGGAGTAATACTGGTCGTGTCGGATAGCTTCGAAACTCACAAGGTCAAACTCGCCGTTCGTTTGATAATTCGTTGTGTCTCCTTCGTCGAACTGTTTCTTTAAATCCAGCTAAAAAAAAGGGGAAAACAGGGGTTCTTTTATTAAGTTTTGATGAATATTTCAGCATTCAATATATGTATATGAGATGAGTTTCAGAATAGTCAGGTGCCCACTACCAAACTAGCGACGTATATAAATGTGTATAGCCTCGTTTGAAGTGGAGAAGTCGAAAGGAGTATGTTAGGATCGTAATCGTAAGGGAGCCTTCTATAGTTTCTGACTACCTCCATGGGAAAAAATTATGAATTTATGAGTGTAATATAAGACGAAGTAATTAAAAGCCAATTAGACATCTTCGATGGCTTAATGACTTATATAAAGATGGCTTATAAAGAACTACGTTAGAAAAATTAATTGGTATTGGCCAGGAGCAGGAGCGTAGAAATAAAAATAACACGTGAAGTAAACAGGTGAAGGAATGTTAACCTAACTTTTTCAGCAAATGATGAAAGGTACTCTGGCTTAAACTTTAGTTGCCTATACAACCGAGTGGAGTACCTCTTAAAAGCCTCTTAGGTTAGATTGTTGAAGTTTAAATTAAAGGTAATTTAGGCCAAATTATTCAAAGGAGTAAATTTCGACTCCGTAAGTAGCAAAACCTTAAATATAAACCAATCCAGTCTTCGAGAATGTTAGATCGCAGATATAAGAAGAAAGCCGATTTAAAATCGAAGATAGCATCCTTATTTAAAAGTCAAATAACACCGACCCGAGAGACATGAAATTTTAAAGCGATAGGTTTTATATACAGGAGCCTGAAAAGTTTTTTCAGGAGAATATTTCGGTATGAAATTGACCGCGCTTCTTATCTTAAATCATTTATTGAAATTCGGGTTTGTTGTGCAAATATATTATGAGTTACGAATTTTCGGAGCAGCTAAAGTAAAGGTTTCTAAAATTATAGAAGGTAATAAATCGGCCAGTTTATTTCAGTCGGATTGTCAAATAAGAATTTCATATCTGTCTTTTGTGACTGTTTATTTAAGGCTCATTAAATAAATGATGGAATTCCATAGGTTTTTTTAATCGTTTTAGTTACAATCATGTGCTTACAGGAAAAATGTCCCAATTTATTTTAATAAAATGAATACATCACTAGACACGTTAAACAAATTTCTTCCTTTTTAGAAATATCTCAACAATATGTGTTGGTTGTGTCACTCTCTCTTGAACAAATGAGATGAATATACACAAAATATACGTAATCTGTGGCTCAAGGCCTAGGCTATCATACCTATCCAATAACGCTGATACATTGATTACAGTTCGCGTTCCCAAAATCATGCGAAGTAAATTAATTTGTGCTTTCATAAAAGGCATGGTATGTCAAATAAAATTCTTAGCGATCGTTCAATTTGCCTTCTAAATTAAAGTGTGTGAATATGACGAACATTCACTGGGAATGCCAACGCAGGGGTTGTGGACCGTTAAAACAAATCATGAACCGTGGAACTGAATTCCTACCTACTCAGGAAAGCATCAAGTGAAGCCTATGAGCTAAAATGTAATGAGATTCCGTGAAATCACTCATTATAAAGATCAATTTAGATGTTGTTCAGGCTTTACTTGGAAATTCCACGCAAAATACTTAGTTACTTTGCTTTATTAAGATTAGATTAGAAAAAAACACAACAAAAAATCTCTCATGTAATTTCATTTATCAAATTATCTCTTTGTCGACAACATTATTACATTATGCTTATAATTAAATATATTTATATTCGATCAATATATTTTTCATAGAGTTTATTCTACATCTTGCACAACACAGCGTACAATACAGATTTTGGGGGGACTTACACACGTCGGTATTTCGGGTGACATCAACCAGTGTAAATCCCCCATTTAGAATAATAACCCTCAGAAGTTATTACCTACGAGCGCCTTTCATTCACAGCTATTATTCTTGTAATTATTATATGCTACTGCGAACGAGTAATATTACAAAACCGTTTAATTACTGTGTATGTAAAACATATGTACTTTTGTGAATACCTAATGAAAAATGTAGGGGAAGGCAAGCTTTTGTGTTCTAAAGGACTTTCTCTGCCGCGCGCCAGCGGGCTTTCACATTTTAAATACAATGACATTCTTTCACATTTTTTCACGATAAATGCCCGCCATATAAGACTTTTTTGTATGAATACAAAAGAGTCGTGAGTTTGGTGAAGTCGGCGTAAATTACAGGATTGCGATCTTGATTTCCAATCTGTTTTCGCGTTTACGAAATCTGCCGTTTCCTCCGAAGCCGTAAATTAAAATGCGGACCTACTTCTGCTGTGATTGGGTTCTCTTGCGGTTTTCTTATTTCATTTCTGGCGCGGACCATGTTTTGTAAAAAACGTCTCCTTTACTTTTTAATGTTGTTACAGCAACATAATATAATTTTGAAAAGAAAAAGGTTTAAGTACAGAACTATGGTTTTTCTTACCAGAGATCTGTCAACGAGAAAAATAAAAAACTGCTCTACATATTTTGAATCACTTTTATTGAAAATATCTTCCACATGGACCAACATACGTCTGAATAAATCCACAAACGTAATGAAATAAGCTATTTCGGTCACAGAGATGTTATTACAAACAACTCGCAAATTCTTTTTGTGACACAGTTTGTACCTAAATAAACAATGATGAATAAATAATAAACGGTGTTACTTTCAGTATTGCCATTGTTAAAAGTTACAGAGAGGCTGTAGATCAACTGAGTCTTTACATTAGAAATGAAAGCCTAATTTGGCTATTTGGAACTTTTGTGAAGTCTTAAGTTTTAAATTATTTACGAATGATTTCGTGTAGTCTGCCATGCCTATTATGTGGTAATTATACCTGAATTTACATCTTTACCTGCTCACATATTATTAAATAATCACACATGAGGCGCATTACATAAATATGTTATCCCATAGCTCACAGGCGCATCTAAATCACCTTTGTTGACTGGAGACCTCAAAGAGCATCAGCACTCAGCGGCCTGTACCCGCACGGCCTCTCATTTGCTCTAGGAACCACAGAACATTGGAATATAATGCACCCGCAGGCATTTCGTAGACACAATGGCAGTTTTGATCGTGTGCAAAGTCATAAAAAAGCCAAGCCTTTATTAAAAGACCAAGGTATTGTTCCGTTGTTCGGTCAAAAATCGATCGCCTCCGGCTGTCCCGACCCTTAGAAATTCGTAAACGTAAGCCTAAATACAAAGCTTGTGGTTTTATTTATTTAGCAAATAAATATTAACAAAGAAAATGTAATTTTGTTCTTAATTACCGCTAAGCGGCCATTAAAGCTCATTGTGGTGGCCTGGGTATTGCCACAATGAAAGCGGTCGGATGGACGATCGTAATCATAATAATTCTAGATTTTCCCGAATACCTTGAGACTTTAGATTGTATTAACGAGCACTGTTTAACTGGGAGCTATTTAATCTAATCTCGTTACCTGCTAAAATTGATAGTTCAGACTTTGATGTGGGCAAAGATCAGTGGCGTAGCTAGGCCAGAAGGGGCCCCGTATCAAAATTTGTTTGGGGCCCTTCGAACCTAAGTGTAGTGTATAGTTTTGTTACTAAAATGCTATTACTGATGTCATTAAGACTATTTTGAAGGGAGAATGCTCGCAAATTGAGAATGCTGATCGACTGATCGTAGTAATCTGTGTCGTAGCTCATTTATGACAGCATTATTGAAAATTGTGCTATTTTATGTTAGGTGTTTGATAATTGGAGCTTTATGGCCGCGATAAGTTTACATTTAGAGGAACATTTTATGTTTTTATTTTTATTCCAATCATCAGGGGCCCTTGACACTTGGGGCCCCCGCATAATTGATACGGCTGATACGGCGGTGGCTACGCCTCTGGCAAAGATTCAACAAGATAGTCGAGATTGATAATTTTAAAACAATGGCTAAATTTGCTACTCAAATGAATATTTCACTTGGTGATACATTCTTGGATCGTCCCGTTTCCCACATTCTAACAATATCCTTTTTCGTGTTGATATTTATCGGGACATGCATAGCGCCACAAACGCGAAGGTGTAGTTCGGAATTCATTTAACCATTTCACTCAATTAAGGGTTAATATTCACCTTTTGAAAATCTTCGCACAGTTGTAGTTTCAGTATGATCATGTATAATAGCCCAATGTTATAATTCGAGGTATTGATCTCGAGTTATAATGGAGCGATCATACATCGCGACATTAACATAAATAAACTGGCGCTTGGAGACTCCTGACCCTTTTATAGCCGTAATCTGAACCGGTCATTACTCTTAACTCACAACTCACCTTCAAGAATTTCATTACACAAATAAAAACAAAAATATTGTCAATTAAACTGTGTCATCTTCACCGCTGGAAGGTAGCAAATTAACTTCTCTCCCATTTCTTAGGAAAATTAATTTCCTTTGTTAACGTAAATTAGCTTTTTTATGATAACTTTTTACACTGTTAGTCTTTCGAGAATAAACAAAAATGTTTGTCTTTTGTCTTAATTTGAGTTAATTGTGTTTAAATTGAAATTGAGGATGTAACTTTTATTTAGAAATCTCGTGAAAACTTTCAGATATTTTGTGTGTGATGAAACCGTTTGTTCTTATGTTTATGCGAACTGCGCTAATAATCCCACTGGATTCTGGACTGCCCAGTAGGGCTGGGTTGGGATTACAGTGATAAGTAGGGACTCATCATCACCACTAGTTGGCTCAGTTTCACCCTCTGCTACAGAGTATACGTCTCCTCTCTCTTGAGCCATATTTACCAGGACTTCAAAGGCGTAATTCCAAAGCTTCAATTCCAAGATCAGGCAATATCTTGAAGGTGAATCTGGTAATCATAAATCAAACCCATACATTAAGCCGAGTACTTTTTTGTACTTCATTGTTATAAAAAGAACACAATGATTATTCTTATAGATGAAAACAAAAAAAAACTTCACTGGAAAGCTTTTAGTAAATTCTGGTACCGTGGAAATTTTAACACCCGAATAAAATTTCTTTAATGCAAGTCTTGCAGAAAAAATCAACCCGCTGTTTGCATTTACCGTGCCGTGATAGCGAAGTGATTTTACTTCAAAATGTAGATATAAATAACCCTGTCGCAAGTAATGAGGATTTTTCTTTTGTTCAATAAAAATAACCCAAATTATTTATTGTTAAGATGACGCCATGTTTTCGCAGCCATTGAAAAAGCTCATTACATCTTTTGTTTTGTTGGCTCATTGTTTATGCGAGACTCGTTTCCGGAGTGGAAAAATGCTGAAATTTTACTGTTTAAACATTTGGTTTCATTATTCTTTATTTTTTCACTTGGTTGAATTTTTTTATAAATTTTCATGCCAGCTACAGGATCCCCAATTTTAATCAAGAACTTAGAATTGCTAAAGGTCAATAGAATAACTATCTATTATTTCAGAATTAATTAGGTAAATCAGGCCGTATTGGAAAAATCACAGCTTTGTTAATTTTCTCCAATTTCCTATATTAAGAGCGATGCTTTTGAGGAAGTTCACAACCCACGAATTTCTAATATACCTTAATAAATTCACGATAAAATGATGAAAACTAACTATTTATAATTGTTAGCACAACCTATAAATCGATTATGCAATTGCAAACATTTACACTTGAATTCAATTAAATTGTCGCCGTGAGTTAATCTGTCGAACAGATTTGTCAATGAACGTGGAAAATCTAAATGTGGATTGCCCCAGCTCTGGTTAAAACGGATTATTGCGTTATTCCCGTTTTACCAGTTTGCCAGACACTTCGTGCTTCACGTCACACAGCTAGTAATGCACGTCTCGATACTGTACAGTATCGATACAATAATAATGCGGTTCTCAATTATTGATACAAAAGTATCGGAATAAATAGATCGCGTCGTATCACGTTATCATAAATTGCAGGTACAGTGAATTTGAAACATCTTATTTAGAAGTTTATTTATTAAAAAACGTTACTTATCTAGGATTTTGACATTTTAAACAGTGGTAATTCAGGTTTTGACTTTAGAACGATATAATCCGGTTCGATATTTGCAGAATCGATACAATCCCAGAACCTTATAGTTAATTTACTATCCGGACCGAATACAAACTATCGATATTGCAAAGGCTAGGAAACCCGCATTTGAATATCGATTTGATACTTCCAATCCATCACATCCCTAGGACACAGCTATAATTGTATCATTTTCGTACCTATCACCCAGTTCACCGATGGAATATTACAGTGAAATATTGAAAGTGAGCGCCTTATTACTTAGTCACTCAAGAGACTGTCTTATTTACTTTAGATGTTTTGTCTGCTAGAAAGTTATTTCAGGACGAAGTAAGATTGATGAAACAAAGGCCGCTTTTATTGGATTCTTATATACATAGTTTCTATGTCTACAACGAAATTAGGTTATTAAAGTTATGAAACATGTAATTGAAGGACGAAGTAAATATTAACATTTTGGTTCGGAATATTTGTCAAATTAAAATTCGGTCTGGCATAATACAGGCGGGATAATCGAATTTGATGGATGATTAATACGTTTGTTTAAAAGCCATTGTGTTTAGCTCGATATGGGCCATGTCAACCCGTAGTAGTGGATTGGCACTATAGTGAACCTGATCCATAATTGCCATGGGATCGACGACTTCGGACTCATACTGACTGAAACCTACAATGTTCCTTAAGTAGCCCTTTACGTTCCAGGAGGACACAGTCCCGTGACCCTGACAGTCTTTGGCCCTTTAAAAATATGGCTAAACTAAAATTCAGAGGAAATACTTGAATTACAAATACATAAAGTTCGAAATAAGGTATCTAATTAAAATCGAGTCAGACAAAAACTACACATGGTTAATTTAATAGGATTTCTACAAAGTTTAAAATCCTAAACCTATTTCAAACTAACTTGTGGCTGTTATAAAATGCCCTTTGATTGGCAATGTTAATAATTCTGAAGGAATATATTTTATTTAAAGGATTGAAGTCAGAACCAGTTACGAAACGGTTATTATTAATATTGTTCCTGACGTTCCTTTAATTGAAAATCAATAAACGTTACACGTTACGTTATTAATAAACGTAACCTACTTATTATAATTACAGCGAAATGTCTCATTTCTGACTCATCTCGAAATCAGAAACAACAAGTGCTAAGAATTTAAAATTTTGCATGCACTTTCTCAGCACATAGGTGCTCCCTAAGGCGGGATTTCGCCAAAGACTCCTAAATTTATTTTTTAGGGTTGATTGTTCGTATGAAACTTCGTTACTTTAAGTGGTAGAAGTCTCAAATTTTGCATGGAGGTAGGATTTTGCCCCTTAAGGGATTGTTTTTAGGGTTGATAACTATCATACACAAAATCTTGCTTAGAGATTTCCTTTAGGACGATTATAAAAATCAAAAACCTAAAGGCTGTTCTTGGGTTCAATCGTTTTTGTTGGATATTTAGTTTGATAGAAATTCACAGAGAAAAACTTCTGAATTCGCGCAGAAGAGGTCGTGGGAAGAGTGCTGGTATACTTTTACTTATCTTGTTAACAAACAACTCTTTCTGGTTTGAAAGTATTCAATAAAAACTTACACCTTTCAGACACCCTCGTCTTACAAAACAAAAAAAAGACATGAAAGAGAAAATATCAGTATCATAAAAAATATGATGCTACCTTTGACACGGAAAACATCTGAATTTCATAAACATGAAAACTCACATTACTTGTACATACAAGTATTTTTCGCCCTTCGTGATGTTACGTTTTCAAACACAAAGATGAAAACCGGCCAAGTGCGATCGGATTCGCACACGAAAGCCTTTGTTACATTTTCTTTAAAAACGGCAAAAATATCGTGTCTGTTATGTAGGAGTTCCCTTAAATAGGTAATTATTTTATTGATTTTTTTTAGTATCTATCTGTTGTTATAGCGGCAACAGATATACATCATCAACCTTAAAGTTTTACTGTGTAACTAACACAATTCATGAGATACAGTATGTTGACAGACGGACACACAGACGGACTCATAAAAAAGGTAACGTTATACTTACCTACTTATTTTAAATTTCTGTGAAAACTACCAAATTATCTAGACTTCTGTGGGCTCAAGAATTCTGATTTAAATATGGTAATAGAACGTAAGCAATAGGGCGCTAGATATTAGAGTTGTGAAACCTAAGAGGATTTGGCAAGGTCGACACTTCACCTTAGTAGGATTTTTAATTTAATTTTACTCTTTCAATCTAAATGTTTCTGTTGCGTTATCCCTCATAGTTTTTCCTTATAAAGAGTCCGGTCACGATCCAGGTGTAGTGAAATTCACTAAAAACCACCTTATTCTTTAGTTTGCCCTTTGTGGTCGAAGGCCGCGGTACCCTGTTAAGGTAATCCCGTGACCCTTGAATGTGTACCATAATTTTGAACAGATATTAGTGATGTTTTCAAATTAATTACTGGCTACTAGTATATCTTACATTTCAAAAAGGGGAATAATACAGCCATTGAATTATTAGAATCGGTCTTCGTTTCGGTTTCAAAAATATGAAAATGATTGTGACCTTTCCTTTGTTTTGATTTAATCATTGATTTGATTTGAGAAGCGCTAAAACAAGAAACAGAGCGTCTCTTATAACTTCTATATGTGTAATGTAAGTACCTAAGTGCCTTTCCCAATATGTTCTTTACCTATACAAAAGAGATATAATAATATCGACTCAAAGATATAACTACATAGATTTTATACCTATCCAGACAGGAATTTATATGACATTAAGTTCGTTATTAGGGTGGGGTAACGTAGGTATCTAAAATAATAAAATTAGAAGGCAAACTAAAAAAATATTAAAATGGTCCTGCAATAAAAATCTGCCTCTTGAAATTGCCTCTTAACTGAGATGAAAATGCTGAAGTATGTGGTTTAAAACAACATAATATATCTGTCTGTAAGATAATAGTCTAATAAAAAAAGAAAGTCTCAAAGTGATGCCAGTGATTGAGATCACGCCAGTCAATCCTTGTTAATAAAATATCGTGAGGACAATTTTAAAAACGAAATGTAGAAGAAGACCAAAGAAATAACTGATGAACAATAGAGTAAAGGATAAAATGGAAGAAGATAGGCTTATTCCTCACCTGAAACCCATCGTAAGTCCACGACGCCCACTTCATGGTACACAGCTGGACGTCAAAAGGGAACTGCTCCACATTGATGTCACACACGGACACGTAGATGCCGTGGCTCAGCCACGTCACCTCGCCTGTATGCTTCACTATGACGTTTGTGTTGATGACTGCTGACCGATAGTTAGGGTCGGCGCTGAAAAAGAAAAACAAATTGAATAAAACTTGTTAATTGTTTGATTTTATATTTTTTTATATTTGGATCATGTTTTTAAATCCGTTTTGTAGCTTCACGCGCGACTTTGTTACATAGATTGTTTTTTCAGGAATACCAACTTCACTAGGCAACTGAGTGAGAAGAAACGCCGAGAGGGGCACGCCCTAGAAGGACATACACAATGACCTTATTGGTTAAAAAGAAAGGTTACATGATGCATAGTTCGTGCTTTTATAATCTTGTATGAATATGGACGAGGCAAAAGGTTTCTAAAGATTCCAAAGAGTTCCACGATCGGTAGAAGTAGAAGAAGAGGAAGAAATGGCGCTCTGTATTATCTTCTTGCCTCGTTAAAAGGTGAGAGTTTTTGCTTGCATGTTTGTACGATTTATCCGTATCTGATAACCTAGGGTGTCAATTTTATTTTATCATTGTTTAAATATGATAACTCACTATCACTAATAGAAGAACTAGACAAAACTAAAATTGGATAGTAAGTAGGTAACAGGTTTAGAGTGACACTTTGCTATTTGCTAAACCCGTATGCATATCGCCTGCATTGGATCTGTAGCTCATACGTTGAAAATGATGTAACACGACCGCACACAAGGCATGAGATGAATTTAATTTAGCGCAGGAAACTCTAGCTAGAATTTCCTGCGCTGGCGCCCGCGTGGGACGGTGTGTGAGAAAATATACTAAATTATGAGGACCGTATTGCACTGGCAAGGTGACGTAAAACAATAAATTTCAATTTTTGATTAATTACTACCTACTCGTGACAAAGAAACAGCCGGAATTAAGAGCAAAAAAGACAAAACTACGGATATAACGTTAAAAAAACAACAAGGACCTTATTTGGTTGATAGCGAAGCGCATATTTCTACAAAATAGTGTTCATAAAAAGTCACGTCAAATAAAAGGGTTGGTAATTGCTTGTTATCTAACAAAATAAATGTACTAATGAACTCGAACCCCTCATTTTGACCTCCAAAATAAACGATTAAAGAGATTTCGCAGTAATCATTACGGTAGACAAGGGCCGAGTAAAATAATTAAGACTAAATCTTCTAGGATTAGTGATCTTAATTTTATTGCGTCATTAGAGATTTTATCTAACCTGTTTCTAAGTTTCCCTATTCGTAGAATAGTTAAAGGCCTACTAGAAGATGGAGGTCACTGACATGTTCAACCTTATCGCGGTAGCATGGTACCTACGCGCATAATTTCCGAACGACTGCACCAAATTGGATCTTGAATTGATTGAAACTTTTTTCTTATATCCGGCCAAGGTTTGATTTTTTTTTCATAAAATCCAATGGCTACCCATTGGATTTTATGAAAAAAAATTCAAACCTGAAAAAAGGAAATTCAAACCTGTCCGATGCGTTACTTAGTTGTGACAAAAAAGTGTCTGCGATTGCGACAGATTAAGAAGTTAACCACGCACACTGAATACTTAATGCGAATGAATCTAATTCATCTGATTAATCGTTAAACCTCATGTAAGGGTCGGCTTACAGACTCGATGCAAATTACAGACCTACCCAGTACCTACTTTACATAGAGCGAATTCGTATCCAACTTTCAAAATCCAGTTTACCAACTGTATAATACGATACCCTTTGGTAAGACTGGCTGACGAACTGTCGAGTTCCAACTAGGTACACGTGATCTCATATGATAGCCTGAACTAACGGTTTAACAGACCATCCTAGGCACAAAGGAGCTTCATTATGTGGTGAATAGGCACCCAACAAAGGAAAACCTGCCGGTCTTCTACAGACTGTACTTCGGAGAGTGTGCCCGAGAACTCCACGACCTCATCTCACCAGCCCCCTTCAGCGCACATCTAGACGCACGGCAAATTACCATCCTCACCTTTTTGCTATACCACCAATTCGCACTAAGCGTTTCCAAACGTCTTTTATAATGCGGACAGCGAAGGAGTGGAACTCTCTGCCTGCGTCTGTGATTCCGAACGTATACAACCCTAATCTCTTCAAACAAAGTTAGAGTGAACATGCTTCTTCTGGATAAGCTCGCTCCATCGTCTACCTTGTGGTAGTCATTCCTGACTTAGACTAAGGTCAAGAGCAAACCCATCTCATATAAAAAAAACCTGGGTATAAGAAGCTTATCCTTTGATTAGACAGTTTTCCATCTAAAATGCGGCGTTGCGTTACGTTCAGACTGCTTTTGGTTGGAGCTTAATATCCTATTTCTGTTACTTGTTCTGTTAAACTCCAAAAAAACTACATACAAATTGGTACTCAACGAAAAGCCACAAGGCGATTTTCGTCTAACCCTTCGTAAATCCCAAACGCATTAACTACTCGTATTACCCTTGGGTTAAACAAGAGATTTGAGCAATAGGTTTGCAATCAGGTTTATGTTGCTCGATCAGGGATGTCACCACCCTTTTTCTAAAGTAGATAAATGATAAAGGGCAGTTTGTATTCGGTTTGACAAAGGGCTCTTGCAGGTCAGCAGGTTCAAAAAGTGACGAAAGTACTTTATCCGTCATTGGTGTTTTTTGGAAATATAATGACGTGGGAAATGCAGTATCGTAGTTGAAAACCCAAACACCGACTCTATTCAGAGTCATTGCACTGCTGGACAAAAAAAAACTGCCTATGACTATTTTTTGTAGTGAGACTGTGGGATATCACCTAACCAAAACTAACAACGGTCTGGCTAGAGCGGACGAAAGTGACCGACTTGTACTCACTTCAAGTGTACTTTATGTACCCAAGCTGCGATAACTATTTTGAGCATTCTCAATCCCTGGCAGACATTTGGCCCTAATTGGCCCGTTCCAACAGTTTTGCTGACAATTCTGTAGGGCGCTTGTGCTACACAACGCACTGTCGACTTGGGAATAACTTCTAGATCCTACGATGCTGAGTATCCACTTCGTTAGTTGGTTATGTCCAGATCTAATCGCCGCATTCCAACTCCGCATCGCCTTGTGGCTGTGTCATTCATAGTGACTTTTCGCTGAAATTTGACTAAACAAAAGACCCTTTTCGTGAAATTAAGTTTATTGTTGTAATGAAAAACAGTGTCAAACAAAAATCTGTGGCTATGTTCAACAACATAGCTAACTCCAATTTTGTGACAAAGTTGGAATTTTTATAAGTTACTAACAAACGACCCTTGTCCCGGTTGCGAATAAAAAGCTTTTGTTAAGATATTTCATCAATAAAGTTTTGAACTTTTTTTGTAAATTGAATTAATCATATTGTTTTAAACATAAACTTGGGTATTCAGCACAAATAAATATATTATCATAAAATAGAGCCTAAATATTCATTTTCCTGCCATAATTAGAATTATAACTCCATTATCACAGCCCGACTGAATATATCACTTTGTCCTGTTCGCCTTAGAGTACCTTCTTTCAAACACAACTATTATAAGAAAAGAAAGAGAAGGATATTCGCATTCTCCTATTCAAATATAAGTTGAAGTTGTTATATGATAACGAGGTCAATGCGTTATAGCATTATCCAAAAAAAAGAGGTGCTTCCAACCAATATGGCTATTTTGAGGGACCGTAAATGCTAAATCTTTATTTTATAGCATTTCCAAGGCCCTTAGTATCATAATGCTCATAGCTATGTTACTTTACGGTGTATTTATTTATCACGTTTTATCGAAGTTCCCATTTACATAGCTTTTCGTATGTCAACGCAAGAGGAAAAATAGAGGGAAAAAATGTCTTAAAAATACAGAAGAAAGTGGCCATTTTGAGTCAAATATATCGTTCTCCCTAAGATTTTAAGGCAACATCTATAAAACCATAAATTAATGGATATGAAAAGTTTGTATAAGTTCAAACATTTGCAAATATTAAATAAGTACTAAATCTAAAGTACCAAAGTGATAAGTTACTATTAGAGCACTGTAATTAGAGAGACCTACACTTCATAATTAAATATCTTTAACATTTTTAAGCTTCACAATAAAGAACAATACGAAACGTGACATGAACCTAAATTTAATTTAATTAAAATAAAATAATGAAACACGTAGACCCGCAGTATGTAAGTAACGATAATTTGTACCAGTAAAGTCGGCCTCATCAGATTTCGCGTGCCAAAGCTCACACATGAAAATGAACACCAGACGTGACTTCAAGTAGTATTTGGCATATTAACAGCCCTGCTCACCCCATTAAGCGTCATAAGTGTTAATTTATGTATGTACTCGCGAAACATCATGAAATATGTAAATTCAGACAAAGTAAATGATGCGGTGAACACCAAACGTGAAATAGTTTGGACATTATGTTAATGTAATTTAAACAGTAAACGAATACATCGATTTCATCAAACGAAACCTTTTCGATACCAGTAACTGTAGTACGTGAATTCGTTAGAGAAGTCCAATTGTCACGCAGAACGGTAATCCAAGAGTCGTGGTAGTAATGTGAATCTTAAGTTCCCTACATTATTCAGCTCAGATTTAACCGCCTAGTCTTCCGAATAATCTACCTTCCCGAAGAGTAATTTTGTCATTTAAACTTAGCGAGATCATCTTAATTTCTAGGTTATTGGTTCCCTTTTCTCTCTTGTATAATCCCTCTATAAATCTGTATAATCGTCGCTAGGTGGCTGCTCTTGTAGATTCCTTTAGATAACTGCTATCTAACGTATTCTACGATTACTACTCGCTCTCTCTCTCGTTTTTTTTCGCGTTTTTATTTTATATAAGAACTACAACCCGAATCTCTTTAAAGCCCTTCCGAATAAGCTCACTCTATCGTCAACTTTATCTCTTTCAGCATTCAAAATTTAAAAATAAATCATCAACTGTTAATACACTAAATCACATCAGAAATTAATTTTATCTACTTGTGAATTATATAAACACAAAGATGTTAAAATTAGTATAAGACCTTTAGTCAAATATATTTCAAATTAGGTAGGTGATTTTCAGTCATAACCGATATAAAGGAAAGCTCAGAAGAGTCTTACTTAACCACACAAAAGCGTGATTAGTAAATGTGAAAGAGTCTATATATGTTATTCATTAATAAAAGTATTGTTTAGTAATTCGTCTAAATTCATACATAAATAAATTGTGTATTCAATAAATATGAATTTGTTGGAAATCAAAACTAAAATTAATTGCGGCGACTACGTAGATTGAGAACGAAATTATCATAACTGATGATGATGACTTGAATAACTTAGAATTATCTCATGAAACAAAAACTTTTTGGTGGCTTATTCATAAATATTGAAATATTGTAAAAATCTAGAAGAATAAGGACATACTAGTGAGTTTTTATTATTTGAATATAAAAATAATAAAGTTATATTTTTATACGCAATAACGCCTCCGTCGCCTCTTCGCAAAGATATTTTTCAAGCAATGAAATGTGTAAACAGCGTTCATAAAAACAAGCGAACGAGAAATTCAGCTACGAGTGTAACTGGTTACGATGGCCTAATTGGTTAAGGCGTAAAAGTACCTATCCAGAAGACTATATAGATAGATATTATAATTATTTAGTCGCGATTTATGTTATTCTTTGTTCTGTCATGTGTGACACAATAATTACCTTGTTTTTCTTTCTGAGATGACGAGTAATGGAAAAGTATCAGTATGAGCCCAACACAATTAAGATTAGAGCAGTAGACTGATGGCAAATATTGAAGTAGACAGGTAACGCGGTCATGCGGGCGGCGAGTTATGGGCGACTCGCTGTCCGTCAATAGACATGCCCGGGTCGTCGGTGCGTTGTGTTCCACACGCGTCTCAAAGAGTGTCGGCGTAATGACGGGGCCTTTAGAAGGCCAAAGAATGACGGGATGGCGGGACCAAATTAACGTGACCCTGGAACGTAAAGGGCTACTGAAAGGCACCCTGGATTTTAGTCACTACCAGTCTAACAGTCCCTCCTGCTCTGCCCTGGGTCCGGACTCATTTGATGATTTTAGCACAATAAAAAAAGGAGACAGGTACTTGAACAAAACATCTTTTCCGTGTTATTAACACATGTAAGAATAAATAATCAAGCAGCGTAAAAAAATAATTATACTACTGAAAGTATCATTTTGATGTGTTTGCAAACTGTTTACATTAAATACGAGCTTTTTATTATACTTATTACATACATATACAGAGAGTCCCACGGTTAATTTATTTTATGCGCTTATCAACTTTAGAAATCATTTATTTTCACTTAGTTAAATAGTAAATTCTACACGCAAGTATTTTAAAAAGGGTCAATGGTTGCCCCTAGGCAAGGAGCTTGCTCTCAAATCTCAAATTCAATAGACCTTAGTAAGATAACATCTACTTTTCTTCGCTCAGTTAATAAATTTGCCAATATTGGTTCAAGATATCTATTCCCGTACCAAATTAAGATAAGTTGTATACCTAGTTGTATAACATTTTGTGCGAAATGGATAATTGAATGTCTTCTTCAATTATGATTATGTCGAGTAAACGTTGTTAAATCACAATCATTGATGAACATGATTCTTTTAATGCTATAGATATGACAAACAAGTATGTATGTAGTCCGTCTTAGTGAGCAGTCACGGTTGCCTATAGACTGCCAAACCTTCAAAAAGATCTAGCTCAATCCAATCCCCGAAAAATATGTTGGTATACACCAATAAGTTGGACTCTGAAGGGATACCTATCACTCACTTTGCGGGTTTTCTCGCTTCTTACAACACGCTTTTTTACCACCGTGAGAAGAGGATATACTCATTATATAAGATGCCATTTTTATTTTTAACGGTGTTGTAAATATTGTGAACCATCCTTATTTTTATTGCGGTTATTCTAATAATTATTTATATCTACTACGTTATTTTTAAGACCAATCGTCCTCTGACACAGAAAAATTTCAGTTTCGGTGGGTTCCATACTTATACAACGGAACAAGGTTATAGAATTTATGTACCTTAGTCACGTTGTTTGGTGGTAAAAACGTAGTTATTGTGGCAATACTTTCCTATTAAAAGAAGGTCTAATAGGTAATATTTCTAATTAACTGGGTAATAAAACACACTACCTTTTCCTTATTACTTTTCGAGGTAAGTTATATGGGTGGTCGCTTATTTGTAGATAAACGTTAAAATTCTATTTTTCCTAAAAAATAAGTACCCAGTGTTATCTTGTGTTCAACGACGACATATTACTAGACTCCTAATAACAGGCGACCGATGTCTGTCAACACATTAGGCAAAAAAGGTCTTATATTCGTCTTAATTCGACCATTCCTATGAGCCGTAAACATACCTTGAGACAGAACAGACGTTAAGTTAGCCAATCACAACGCAGTACCCCGTCCCCCTCACTTACTTAGTACCTCAGCGAGTTGACTGAATAGTTTTTGTTCCTTAGATCGTGCATGCGGAGTCTAGTAATAAATCGTCGTTGCTTGTGATACATTTCACGTAATATACCATGTATGAAAAAGCCGGTCATTCATTCAGTAACCAAACTCGGTTTAAGGTTGAAAAACGGAGTTTAACTCCTTTCTTTTTATTTTATGGAACACATGTACTAGATTTGTATTCAAACTATCCATTTTCGAACCAATAACATTCTGAGTATAGACAAAGCAAGCACAGTGATAATGCAGAATTAAAAACTCCATCCGTGCATATCTTGGTCGATCACTCATTTTCTTTAAACACGAGCTCCTCGACTTTTTTCATACTTGCATCGAAATAAAAATATATATAGTTCACTACATATTTATATATATAGTCCACTTTTTTACAAAGGGAACCGGGGGTTTAAAATTTTATTATTTATTTATACTTTTATAGTAACTTATATTTTTTTTGTTCTAAAGTTCCCGAGTCATCATCCTTCAGAGTTCATTTGATCCGGTCGACCTCGGTTCTTTCCCACTTTCACCCATACTTTAAGGCTAACCGATTTCACAAACATTCTAAGACATGGGTAAGTCACCTTCATACAAAAAAACAAATTGAATCATCCGTCCTCATGATGCCACAGAACAGACAGACAGACAGAAACAGAGACAGACAGACAGACAGTCAACTTATAACACCCCTTTTCCGTCGGGGTTAAAAGGGGACATCTGGCCGAGTTTTTTCGTGGAAGATGTCCCATAACCCATCAAGTTTACGTATCCTGAAATACATAGTTTTCAGGTTACGTGTATTTTTTTGTAATAGGTATGTTTGTATTAATGTGAGTGTAAATTGATGTGACGTTTCTACCATAAATTATACTATTAATAATAGCCATTCTAACTTAACTTACACCATAAATCAATTCTCGAACAGCCACACACATACATAATTCCACATCAAGCTACCCAACCTAATAGTTCGGAACAGGGTAAAATCAATCTCAATGTGGCAAACAACGGTCCGAAGTGAAAGGTACGTTCAGGTGAACCCCTTGACGTGTAATAAATTCAGCTGACAGTTCAATTTCACTAAACCCCGTTCCTCAAAGCCTTATTTGGCAAGAAACAGTAACTGTAAAATGTTCTGGCACTTTGTGTTGGTAATGGCACATTTACATTATGCATTTAGTCCCGTCGCGACCTAATAGTTGAGGGTACGGCTAATTTATACGCACCATTAACACGGCGATTTAATGTAATCGTACGAATACTAATAGAAAGTCTAATGTTTTGTTGTTGTTTTACACTTTGGCTTTAATTATGTCGTTAAAGTTCTCCCCAAAATGGGCGATTATAGAAAACCAGACTACAATTATCGGGCAAACGCCTACCAGATGTAATTGTCTGGACGGAGAATAACCCCTTTTCTATGAAGAATCGAGGTACTTTACAACAACATGGTGAACACCACTCTCACTGGAAAGTTGGTGTTTTTTTCTAATAGAAACAGACTAGATTAAATTAAAAATGTACGAGCATTTCTATTTTGAGGTAAAATTAATTAAAACAGACACTTCTGTACTATACTTACTAGACGTGGCTTAAGAGTACCTACGAGATGAAACACACAACAGTTTAAAATAAGGCTGAAATTCCCTTCAAGTTGATGTTATCTTGGATAACGCGACGTATCTGAATTTTCAGGCCTGTCTGCTATTTATGTGCCAAAAATAAGTAGCGGAACATTATTGTTATAAAGTAACGATATCGGTGAAAAAATTGAAAAATCTCTAATAAAAATGATTGAAAAAATCTCCATAGTCCAAACTTATTCATAAAAAAATAACAAGGAAGGAAGTTTATCATAAAATGGGTAAAATTAATTGCCATGTAAAAAGGAAAACATTGTTTTCTCTTTTCTTAAAAGAAGGGGACTAGTGATAATTATACTTTCCTGTTTATTATTAGAGAGGAAGTCTCAAGATGTCCATTTTCATCAAGTACTTGTTTTGAATACAAAATCATGATCATCATTTATCATGCTGAAAGCGACATTCAACTGTTAAACCCATGTCATTCAATAGTAATCTCCATCCAACAGTTGCTATAGACATATAAGCGAGTCTATTTACTGTATATACATTTATACTGAACTGACGCCTTTCTGCACGTATCTATTTACTTTAGTGTTTTCATATGGGGTCAATCTCCATGCATACTCTATAGATAGTGAATTGCTAGACGTAGTCCAGTCATTTTTTTTTTTCGCTTTGCTTTTTTTATTTTATTATGGAGTGGATTCTTTTACAGTAACTTATTTAAATACATTCAGCTTTCATCAGCAAAAAGATTGGTTATTGCACCCATAAAATTATATTATGGTTTACAATGAAGTAGGTATCATCATCATCATCTGCCTAGCCTTTTCCCAACTATATTGGGGTCGGCTTCTAGTCGAACCAGATGCAGCTGGATATCAGTATTTAACATGGAGTGACTGTCTGTCGGACCTCCACAACCCAGTAACAGGGTAATACCATACCCCATGGTAAGACTGGTTGTCAGACTTTAGAGCTTCTGACTAACAGTAACGACTGTCAAAGATCTACAAATGACAGCCGGGACCAACGGCTTTACGTGCTTTCCGAGGCACGGAGAAAACTCGCTATGAAAGATGGTCACCCATCCACAGACCAATCTAGGCAAGCGCGGCTTAACCCGGAAGATCGGCCAGTGCGGCTGCAATTATTTAGCCACGAGCTCCTCTAATGAAGTAGGTATATTGAATCTAAATCTTATTTGCGAAAAAAAAGACATATTTAATCTATCTATCAAACCCGAAAATAATCCAATTTCGACCCCAGTTAACGGAGATAAATAAGTTGCAATTAAACTCACTTTTTTAAGGAACACGTACAAGGGTAGGTACTACATAGACAAAACCAAATAAGAACACAATTAAATATATTTCACAGGTCCAAGGCGTGAGAGGTGCCATTAATTTTATAAATATGTTCAATTAATCGCGAACCCGTGTCGGGACTCGAGACAGAGCAGCGAGCTGTTAACCCCTGATACGTAATGATCCACAATTTCCAGAAAGTACAAAGAACACTTAATTTTTTTCGCGTCATTAGTGACGACATTTTTCTTTTCTCCCTTTGCAATGTATCGACGTTAATGGAAAATTTCTGCAGCAATAATAACCGATTGCAGTGCCAAGTTTTCTTTACTAGTTGATATTTTTTTTCAGCGATTCATTAACTTAACAATTTTGTAATTTAATTTAAACTGCCTGAAGTAAGGAGCTCGTTGTTAAATAATAACAAACTCAAGGTTAAATTTTAAGCTTCGGCAGCAGCTTATCAAAGTTGTCCGTCGATTTCATACTGAGTCTTCTCTGTTTCTCTGAAAACTGGTTAAGCCGATGATCCCGGCTATCATTAAGCATTTTTGAAAGTTGTTCCTAGTATTGCCAGTCAAGTGCCAAGGGGTATCTTAGTACCCAGTTGCTATTGTTAGATCAATAAGAATAAATCCGATTAAACTTGTGATCACGAGCATAATTAGAAAAAGGCTAGGCCGATGGAGCCGTGGTTATGATTTAGATTTATAGCATGAAACTCTGTCAAAATAGTTTATTTTTGTTTTCTTTACTTATATTTCAAACTGATTGTTTTTGCCAGGATTATGTGCTGAAGTAATTAACGCTATAATAATTTAATAAATAACAATTTAGTAACAACATAATCCCAACATAAACCTGACATTTTACGGGATAAGATTATGTTAATTTAGATAATTGAGGAAATATTGATCTAGAATCCATTACGTATGCTAATACACACATTGTAACAACAAAACATGTTATCTTAATACATACAACACGACAAGCTAATTAGTAGGTTAGCTATTGTAGTTTCGATACCGGATTTAAGGTTTACTAGCGAACTACAGCATAATCATTATGCGTTAATGTTTTGTTATGTCCCAAAAAGATTAGGCAGCATTTACTTTGAAAGCCCCCAGGTGACCTAAAACTTTTCACCTATTGGTATCATCATACTTCGAGCAATTCACATAAAATCCTTAACACTTAAACTTTTCCCATGAATTCCTCTATCTAGTAGTGAAAACCGCATAAAAATTTGTTTTGAAGTTTTTGAGTTTACTATGAACAGACAGACAGATGTGACGGTTTCTTTTATCATACTAATATGTAGTGGTCAAAGCATCTTGAATTATGTCAAAACTTTCATGATTACAGGATATAAGTCAGGGCTTATTTAAGACCTACCTACTTAAGTCAAACGATTGGTGAAGTTAAGTAAGTTTTGACAAGGCCTAAGAAATAAACTTGATCGTTAAAATGAGTCACCAAACTCATCTAATTCTAAATGTAATCTAATCTAACTTCTAATCTTATCTCATCAAACTTTCTAATCTAATGTAACTAAATTATAAACGCGAAAGTTTGAATGCTGTATTGGATGGATGTTTGTTACACAACCAGTACAGCTCAGCGGATCTTGATGAGATTTGGCTCAGAGATAGGTCATAGTCTGGAATGGAATACCGTCAATACCGGTATTACGTTCACGTCGGGTAATTTTAAAAACTTAAAAAAAACTTGCATCCTATTAGAGATTGATTCTGTATCTTAGGTGCATTTACAAACATTAAAACTCACTTCTACAAAGAAAAAAAGCCATAACAACTACTTTCCGTGCGAGAATCGAACCATTAACACGCAGTGAAGCAGTCAATCACTTAATCAACCTTCAACACACCAATTAAGAGTGTGCAAGAGTTAGAAAATCGTGCATAATGTACTTAACATATGACGCCAGTGCAAGTATGCTCGAACCATAGAATCATAGTACAAAATTACATAACACAACACAAATCATACAGGTAGAATGGACCAGCTTACGTTTTTGGACCCATAAGACAAAGTTGTTTTGTTTTATGGTCCATACAAAAAAAAATATTACACCTTTCTGAAACACGCTGTATACAGCAAATATTAGGGGCATGAAGCCTAAAACTCAAAATAATTAAAAAATAATTGGTAAGACAATTAAAATTTAGAATCGGGTAACACTTTTAATTTCGGCTTAACTTTGTTTATAACTGGATTAATTTCCTAATTTAAACTTTACCAACATATTAGGGTTTATAATTCTGATTAGAATTAAATAAATGAATTAAATTATTGTTGCCTCCTACTGTCTTGTTGCTTTTATCTAATTACTGTATTTGTACAGACGCCAGCACGTAAACCTACCTGAAACTGTTCAAACTATAATAGACTTTCAATCTCATCACGATAGTGGAAGATTAATGTTGATTGCTAAAATTTGTCAGATTCGGGTAGGTTGACCTGCTGGCGTCTGTACTAAAGTCGTCTTATATGAGCTGGGTTTGATTTTGAGGCCGGACAATATGTTTTTCGATTTAGTTTTACTTAAAGAATTTCTCAGTAGCCACGGAAGTCTAGACTAGTCTTTTACATGGGATATAAATATGACTGACCGGACGTAAATTATGTGTGTATTATAGGATAATCGACCACTTTTCGCCGTTATGTCTTTAGTCATAAGATTGAAAAGTGATCAACCGCTAATTTAGCCGTCTATCTCTTTCTAAATGAGTCGGGAATAATGTGAAAATTGGTCTTACTTGTTATAAAGTATGATGTCGGGTCTCCAAACCCTCTCATAGGGTATTCTGATGACGCCGATGCCATCAAAGTCGCTGGTGTTCCACCTCAAGTGGTGGTCTGTCCAGATCTGTGTGATCCAGCAATTCGTTGTTAGAAGCTGGTCTTTTTCTTCCTGTAACATGGAAAAAACCTGTTTATTAAGTAATCGATATTCGAAAAAACGGAGTAGGTATTAGCTGTCGCCAGCGGCTTTGACCACGTGTAAGTCGAAAATTATCCCATAGGAAACTAAATTCAGGATAATCTATATAATATGTGTTTTTCAAGACCCTATGTATATGACCCTAGCCAAATTCCATCCTTGTTCCATCCATCCATCCTCACAACCTTTGCATTCATGATATGAATTAGGTGTACTTTCATACATAAATGTCAAACCTGATGGATTTTTTTAGGAGTACGAAAATAATAGGATATAAAAGTACCTGAAACTTTGTATAAATGCATGGTAACCATAACATTACAGCTGCATCTATATCTAGTACCTAGTCGAAAAACCGCAATGTTTTGTTTTAAATTTACGTGCTTTTACATATACTCCATGCAAAGAGGTGCGAATGTTTTTCTTCACGTAATAAAACAAAGAAGACATCCGACACATTTTCTTATGAAACAATATTGATACAACATTCTCTTTCATCACATTCCTATTAAGGTTTCCGCGAAACACAAGCATCAAAATCAATCAGAACTTGAGATGCTTATCAACAGGAAAATGAGCCATACGGTCGTGTAATTTCAAACTCAGTAATTCGATATTCCCGTGAAATTCATTCTGATTCCCAATACGAAAGCTTAATATAATGCTACATAAAAACAATCGAAAGGAACTTGGAAGTACTTATTTGTTTCCCGGAACTTTTAAAAAGCAATCCAAGTTCAACCAGAATTACTGTTGCAGAATGTTCCGGAAGATTAGGGGAAATCGTGTGAAACATTTAAGGAATTTTCCTTAAAAGATTTGGGAATAAATTAGTAATCTTCTATATAAATTATCTTTGTCGTCACCATGGTTATTTTTCGGTAAAACATAGACGAGAGATTTTTTAAAGTAATTGGCTTTTTATTTATACTTAAATGCGTATAAGCTATGCCCACATCTTTACTTACGTCACGGTCTGAATTCACGGTCGATTTTACATATTATTTAATAATTATAATTATGTAGACTATGACATTTGCGGATAATAGTAGAGCTTCCATTTAGTAGACGAATTTCCGGAATCGGATCAGAAGTTCCGAAGTCTTCATTCAGACTTACTAACTTTACGAGATATAGAGTACAGACTCATCCAATCTTTATGAAAGTAGTAGGTGTGTTCCATTTATAGCTCGCTGAAATACAAAAAGGTCGGAAGTCTTCCTGAAAAATGCTGACGTATCACCTTGTGGCAATGAAAAATATATCATTGTGTATTGGATGACGGGAAGGACAGGATATGAGCCGGATATATTTATTGTAGGCAGCTAAATCGATGAATGAAAATATCTATACATATTTATTTCGAACGAGCAAGATTCTAAACGACCAGATTGTTTCGTGTTTTGTCTTGTATGAAGCAAAAATTATCTAGGTACCCCTGTTTATTGTAAATTATGGTTTATAAGGTGGAGTGCAAACTTAAAATCGAAACTAATCATGAGTTCGGATAAGATAACACGTTATTGGTAGCCACAGGCACACCGGTCAGAATCCTTTCTCAGAGCTGTTTCAATAAGGTGCCCTAAAGCTAAACTTTAACCATGAATTTGTGAAATGAAACAGAGTAATGATCTCATTCCGATGTAAGCAAGATTCATCTTTCTGACATGCTTATCGAAACTACACCCAAAATGGTTTGCAATTCAGATTTCGCGAGAAGGTAGATCATTTTACAGTTCTAGCTCCATATGATTTAAGATTAAATGGTAATAAACCGGCACAGACGAAGTGACGCCCGAGGCCTATTTTACCAGCCGGAGGCCTAAGATTCAAATATCCTCTCTGTATTTTACGCCCATTTCAGTTAAATACGTGCCTTGAATTTTGAAATCTCCCATCATCTCTTTTGGATAAACAGACTTTGCTCCAAATATTCGCATCCTGACAAATTTATTTTTAGTTCTGAATGAATTGCTGTAGTAAAACGACAAAATGAATTTATTGAATTAATAGATAAAACAGAAGGCAGTGATTGCTCACTGGTATCGGCCTCGTAGCAGATTCAGATTCAGCCAAGCGCATTACTTAGTGTACGTTATTTCTTCATCACTGCTCTTCAAAATGTTGTAGGAAAATCCATCGTGCCATCACAAATTCGAAGATATATATATATCTTCGAATTCGAAAATATAGCACGTTTACCAAATAGCACTGGGCTGGGCGTGGTAGATTAAAGCCCATTGTCACTCATAGAGAGAAAAGCTGTATTCCAGCTGTAGGAAAATTATAGGCACTTTAACTTTGATTATGATAAGTTATGAATAGATAAGCGTTTTTAAAAACAAAAAATTAAAACAGTTAAAAAAAGAACAGTTAAAACCGACCACAGACAACAATGGCTAAGTTCAAAGAGAATTGAGTACTCTGACTGCTATCCTTTGTCTAATATTTTGCGATACAGTGACAATTCCCGTTGGCATAAAGTTTATATCAAAGGTAAAGCAACGGCGTTAGGACTGTAGTATACAGTCAGACATTCTATTTGTGGTAGTTCGTAATGCACCCACGTCAAAACATGCTGACAACAAAAATGTACGTGATATTAGTCAGAGCTGGAGGATTACCCTGGATATGAGTATTTTTTTTTTTATGACTGTGTATTTCAGGAAAGGCAGTTAAATGACATACAAATCACTTTGTGTTTATCGTGGAAGTCAGAGGTTTATTATATTTTTCGTTTCTATTCTGTTCAAATAAGCGTGAAAGAGATCGAGGAGCTCTTTAAGATTCCGTACCCAAAAGAATGCCAACGGACTACATTGTTTGACCGAACCTTTGAACCTAAATATGGGGACACGTGAATTTTTTCTCATGAAAAAAATGAATGGGTGCATGATTATTTACAAGGGCCAGCAACAGATAAAACAACCAATAAAAATAAATTAATAACAGATTAATAATTACGAGTAGGAACGTAACACGTACGAGTCCAACTCAAACCGAAACGGTTCTGATTTCTGACATTGTTATAAATAAACTTTGGAAGAAAAATCATTAAGACCGAAAAACGTCGTTAACGGCACAAGACAAATCAGATCTATTACATAACCATACGGCCCCACATTCGATCAACGAGAAATATACCTATAGTCAGATACATTTAAAAAATTAAGTCTGATCTAAATAAGGTCAGATCTTATATCGCCATTTCCATAAACTAGGACTCAATCTTAGGGCTCAAACAGACTGCGAGCCTAGCGCGGTGGCGGCGGCGGGCGCGATAATAATGAATGTATGAAATCGCCGCTTGTGACCACATTGAAGTGACTAGGCGGGGAGCCTAGCGCAGTGGTTACAAAACGATTTTGCGAGCCTAGGCGTTGCTAGGCAACAACCGATATAACGGGCGGGTGGCAGGTGTAACTAACCTAATCGGTCTTTTAGTAACACCATATAGTTACCAGAACATGCACTAAAGTACTACCGTTGGATGTTTTTGTACAATTTAAATTATTTTTACCGTACTTGAGTAGAAAAATGTAGAATGATTAATAATTGAGTTGTATTTTAATCCTAAATAACCTGTACAAAATAATAATATTAATTTCTTTAAACAAGTTTTATAGATTCTACTTAGGTACCACCGGTTTGCAACACCTGAAGTCGCCGCGACAAAAACAAACGCTTGGTCGGCAGTGTGGACACGTATCGCGTCCGCCGCAGCGCCCGCCACCGCGCCTGCCACCGCCGACGCGCTAGGCTTCCAGTGTGTACAAACACTTAGGCTCTATACAAAGATACCACAACGACACGACAACCGAAAGACGTGGGAGTGCGCATATTTTGAAAATAAAAACTTTAATTAACATGCGCCACATTTTTTCGTCATTGTTGATCGTGTGCTTGATACTGACCGCATCGCAAGCTTGTCGCAACTACAATATTGCGTCGACGCAACGACTTTTTCATTCTGCATTGCAATGCGGTATTGTAATTAAAAAAACACAGCCACAACTCATTTTCTAGCTTCGAGGTGGTACGTGATAATGAACGCTTAATGTCATAAAAATTCCCCAAACTTTTTTAAAAAGCTTTTTTATAAACGCGAGATTTAAATTGAAAAATTACGAAAATTTACTTAACCGAGTTATGAAAATTCATTTTTGCATAATTAGAAGGTCGTCGTCAAACGTTTGCTAAGTTTTAAATTAGAAAGAGTGTCGCTTTCTTTAGGCACCTAATATTTTTAGGTAGGTATACCTACTCAGTGGACATTCAAGATTTAAAGGAAAAACGGTGCCTTCCTTCAAGTGCGTATTGTAACTACCAGAATGATTTTAGTGGGTTGAAAATCCAACAGTCAACGGTCTGACCCCGCCTGGCTCATTACTTTGTGTAATTTATTTCATCACCACTGCTCTCAAAACGGTGAAGGAAAACATCGTGAGGAAACCGGCATGTCCTAGAACCAAAAATTCGAAGATATGTGACATCTACCAATCCGTACTGGGCCCGCGTGGTGGATTAGGGCCCAGTCCCTCTCTCAGAGAGGAGGCCTGTGTACCAGCAGTGGGAACATTATAGGCGGTTGATGAACGGTCTGACCTCCTTCTGGTACATAGCCTATTGAAGTTTACCCACAGAAAACAAAACAAGGTTTACAGTCAGCAAAATTCAATGACAATTTCTCGCAAAATGACGGTTTCATACTTAAGATAAGACCTATTTCTTTTAGACTCTGACTACCAAAACACTAAGTTCGTGAAAATGTAAAACTGAAGGAAGGGGTCGCCGGACTGACTTAAAAGGTCGTCACCGCGCAACACGAGGACTCATTTTAAGATTTTCAGTAGGAATAAATCGCTTCTGAATTTTAATAAGAGTATTTACATTTCATGGTTTTTCGCCATAATTTACTTGTAAGGACAATTTAATTCAGTATACTTTACTCGTCTGGAAAATATGAATTCGAAAATTTCTCGAATATGAGCACAAACACTTCAAAAATGAACAATAAAGGGTTATAAATGGACAAGCGAAATTATTTCCTTTCCAAAACATAAACTTATACAATTATAAAAGAGGCGAAAAACAAGAAAATTGAGATAATAGTCTATCGAAAGTTACCTTCTTAGAATGGTATCTAATAAATTGTAAAAAGTCTCAGAGATAAAATTGGAAGTCTTTGGCTGGATAATGCAAAACAAAAAATAGGAATGAACAAAAGAAGTCGTGTTAGAATCAATGCTTGAAGCGCTATCGAGCCTTGCAATACACACGTACTTATGTATATGAAACGGTACATAATGGTACGAAAGAAATCCATCCCGAGCAGTGCAAATAAAAAAAATAAAACTACATTTCTATCGCACACAATACAATAAAATGGAGTATTAAGTTGGTATTCACGGCTACACGTCAAGCTATACAAAACCAGTTTGTCTTGGTCTCGCTTCGTACGATTTTTACACACGATGAACGGTCAGCTAATACTGGTTATGTATAGCTTGATGTGTAGCCGTATGTACATGATCGATTTTTTCCTCATGAATCAGAAAGTAACTACCTACATAATTTGAGATTTATACCTTATGGCTTCCGCGGCCACAAAATGAATGTGAAAATTTTTCAAGAAAAAATAAAACCGACATATTTTTATATAACAGTGTACTTCTCGACTTTTACTGCCTCAAGCGGCGTTAAACTTTAAAAAGAACTAACATGTTCCTCGAGAGAGTGTGCCCTCAGAAATACTTGAGACACTGAAATATAAGTATTTTGCAACTGCACTGCAATAAAAATGTGCACATAATTTCCGCATTAAGTTCCTTACAAATAAAGTCAAGTGGAATTAAGTTTTTTTTTATAACTAGGACGAGGTGACAACTTATACGCTCAGTTAAGGATCGTCATAGGTGGCGTAGTAATTATTATTATTATTATTTGAAAACTGAAAAACTGAAGATCTTGCGTCTTGCACGATGTCTAGAAAATGTTAAAAACAAAAAAAAATTGAAGCATAAAATATTTATGGCTCAATATTTTCAACTTTAAATTCGAAAACATAATTATCGTCACAGGTATACATAGCCGTTGGATTGCTTACTCGTCCCTAGAATCTCAAAATAAACTCAGATAAATTTAATCTACCGAGAATTTAATGAACCCTCCGCATTTTCAGTATTGTTCAGCTTAGAAAATAATTGTTGTGTTGTAAGAAAATTCAATGAGAGATATATCGACATATTGCAGCTCTATAAATATAAATCAACATGTCATATAAATCATTAAAACGTCAGCAGCTTAGCATTGAACTGGTCAACCCCAAGTTGACGTGACGTAGTACAATGAAATATGACTGTCTGCAAAAAAAGAATTGTAGGAATAATAATTTCAAAAATCAATCATAAGTTTCCGACGTTTCGGTCACAGACAATATTATAGAATGATTTGTATGTCGTTCTAGATACGTAAAAAGATTTATAGGTCCATGAACCTCATAGATCATGGTTCCCATAAACCTAAAAGATTTTTTCTCACATGACCTCTTTATTTCATGGATATAATCTGAAAAAGGGTCGCGGGCAAACATTGGTTGCAGTTACGAAGTCATCTCTTACGGGGATCTCGGAAGAGGCTTGTGAGTGTTCAACAAAGAACGTTTACCCGTTCTCGTCCGGATAGCATGATAATGATGATAAATTGTTTTTGTGACGGACGGAATGTGCCTATTATCCTTTATAAGGGTTTTTAAGCTAACCTTCATATGTATAACATGACCCTTTTATAACGTATTTTATAAGATTTTATTTAACTTGGCATGTTGGATTTTAAACCAGTTATGCGATAACGATTGGACTATCAACAAAATATTTTAATCATGAGCCTGAATCACGTTATTCTACTACCAGGATCATGTCCAAGAAAATTCCTTGACTATTATTAGTTCAGACACGAAACTTTGCACGCGTTCAGTAAAAACATGATATTCTCATTTAAGTGTTTTTAATAGAAAATATATGTTTTACATGTTAACCAGTAACACAAATCAGGCTCTGATTTGTGGTACGTATAAGTAAAATTTAATTATTACCATCTAAAATTAAGAGTATTTTTTAAAACAAATTCCTGTTAGACACTTCTTATTTTTCTTTCCTCTTTTTAATTGTAATTACTTAGAAATATTAAACTTATCTACAAAAACTACTTATTGATTTTTGAATCTATATAAAGATGTAAAATTTCTTACTATGTACTTCACTAGTAATTCCATCGCAATTTCTAGCAACATAAACCAATCTAGATAAATTTACAACCCTAATGTTGTACTTAAAACCCTGTTTACAGCTACTTTGTTGTACGAAATACACGCAGGATTCGCAAAATAACATTTTCGTGGAACCTGACGGAAATTATAACTTCCTATGAAGGAAAACCAGATCAATCTTGTTTCAGTCGAGTTGACATGCTGTAGACTCATCTTATGTTTCATAACATGGCGATATTATATATAATACCTACCGAATTAAAAAAAAGATTTTGTCTTCAGAACGAATTAATGTTGAAATTAGGTTTAACGTGAAGTTTTGAAGGTAGCTTCAAGCATTGCATAATAGTCATTAGTCAGTCTATAATGCTACCACTGCTAGGAAAGGCTATGGGCTATAATCCACCATTCTGTCCCCAATGCGGAGGGTGGCATATGTCATGAATCTGTTTAATTTGGGTTTAGAACATGTTGGTTTCCTAACGATATTTGCATTGCCATTTTTCACAGCAATTTTATTCATCATCATCATCATCTCAGCCATAGGACGTCCACTGCTGAACATAGGCCTCCCCTTTTGATCGCCACAAGTACCGGTTGGAAGCGACCTGCATCCAGGGTCTTCCGGCGACCTTCATAAGGTCGTCTGTCCACCTTGTTGGTGGACGTCCTACGCTGCGCTTGCTAGTCCGTGGTCTCCACTCTAGCACTTTTCGACCCCATCTGCCATCCGCTCTGCGAGCAATATGGCCTGCCCATTGCCACTTCAGCTTGCTAATCCGGTGGGCAATTTTATTAAAATAATATAATTGCTGTAATTACGTAAAGTAATTTGGGGTTGAACTTACATCTTATCACTCATAAATCGAAGCTGTTATCTGAGCCACCCCTGCTCAAAATCCAATAAATCACACATTGGAAAATACTAATTGTCAGATCAGATTAATTTTCTTTACCATATGCTATCTTATTAAAACGCAGTTCGTAGAATTCGAAGAACAACTACTCATGAAACTCGCCCTAGTTTTCCTTTAGACAAATTAGTTCATGTTCTTCTAAAGAAGTATCATTACTTTCTTCTTAGTACCAATAAACATTCAACTGAGGAAAGTACTCGATTGATATCGATTCCACTTTGTCGCAAATTTCAAGAACTTGACTAACTTTTGAGACGCGTGCTCCGGTGTTAGTGAATTCTGTGTATCAAAGCTTTGAAACTCTACCACGAAGCTGTAACCCGAGTACTTAATCAACAGAGAATATTGAATATTAAACAACTGCTCTCTCAGCAGTGGTGGCACAGTGGTGGCGGCCCTGACTTACGAGTTGTAGGTTGTGGGTTCGAACCCAGCCACGGACATTACTTTGTACAGTTTGTACTATGCGGTTAAATTAGGAAGGAAAGTGTGTTTTATTTTCCATTACGTACAAACTCACGAAAAAACTAATTGTAGATCATACAAAAATATGCTCCGTGAATAATGAAATTGGATAATGTAATTTTTGTTGTTTTTATTTCATTGTAGAGTTATTTTCGTATTATGATAATTGTTTATCTAAAAGCCTGTATGATGTCATAATATAATTATTAAACCACATAGTATAATTTATTTCACCAACACTGCTCTGAAAATTGTTAAGAAACATCGTGAGGAAAACAGAGTTCTAGAACCAAAAAATTGAAAACACATGGCAACAATCAACCCGCACTAAGTATTATGGATTGCGGCAAACATGATATTAACACATTCCTACATAAATAATCAATGCGTCATTTGTGGACACAAAAGCTTTTAAAACTAAATTTAACAAAAAGCCACATTCTGAAAGCACTAAACGCTTTAATGAATAAATTAATTGAATGAGTCTGTGAATGTGTGGAGAAAGAAATGGGAACAATAAAATGTATGGTTGGATGAATGCATGCATTGTTGCAGCCACGGACCTATTGTATTTGTTTCTGTATTCACGGTTTGTGAATTCATAATGAGTTCATGATATGTATATCTACTGGACTATAAGAACATAGTCATTAATGTGTGGGTTTTTCTTAACTATCGATACGACACGATATATATAAAAACGATAGTCTAATCAAGAAAAGTGAGCGGTGACCGGGGCCAAACGACCAAAGAGCCATAGCCCTGGCTATACTATAATTTTTCGAAATTAAAGAACACGAATTCTGGTCCTGTTAAGTGGTAGTGGTTTTTGTGTCAGGAACTTCTCAGCGGCAGACTTTGATCTACATTTTTATCCTATTGTTCATGCGAATGAGATAGCTCCTTGGTCCCATAGATAGACTTATTTTAAAATTTAGTGAAATGTGGGAATACTCCTAAGTACAGATCTACCTAACCTTTCAAGGCTTACAGTATGTGTGTTATGTTAAGTAGTTTTTGGGCATTAGAACCTGAAGAGGTTTTCATGAGGTAGGACGTGGGCACAGTCTCGAAATAGACTTTAAGCCTAATGTTGTTTCTACACGAATCCTAACTCACTTAATGAAAGCAATCAAAAAATAATAAATGAACGTAAGTAATAGAGGTTGATTGTAATTAACCTTACAGCTTTTTTATTTTAGATTAACACGCGGAATTTCCTGTGTCGTGGGTTCTTTTACAACCAATTAAACTCACATACACAAACAGCCAAACCAAGTACAACACGTTGTCATACAAATATTTCTATTACTCATCTACTGCGTATGTGGATTACAAAGTTTTTTTATTTAAATTGAAGGTTAAAAAAATTAATAGTCGAAATACATTGTGCTATTATTACTACGTATAGAGACGACACCACGTATCACCACTGTGTCCCATCCAGGATGAGTGCGCGCGCCTAGAGCACGCACCAAACCTGTCAAACAATTGAATGAACTTGTGCGCGCGCACTCATCCTGGATAATAAATCTAATTTCTTTTTAATTCATGAGCTTAGCATCGAAAACATCATTTGAAAACATTACTGACAGATGTCATGCGACTGTTCTTTTTGTTTTAGTGTCATTTTAAAAACAGGTCCTTTGTGCCCAATTCTAAATTCAAAGTAAACAAATGAACTGTCAATGCGAACCCAGAGCGGCTTAATTAAATAACAATAACTGTCTATAGATTTGTTGTTCTACCGACAGACTTGATATTGGAAACCAACAGTTTTAGTCAATTTATCATGGTTTCAATTAAGTGTATTGAATTACGTATTGTTCCTTTTAAATGATACCAAGCTAATTTATTCGTTTTATAAAGTAAGTTTGAGTCTTTTCTATTTACAAATTGGGTTTATTTTACTCTAAAATCTGACTCTTCGTTTTCATCAAAGCTCCGATGATCTCATACAACTTTTGAAAGAAAGAAAGTGCATTGATTGATATGAAAAAGGTTTCTTAGGTTTGATTATTTACTTAATATTGCACATTCTTTTTAAAACTTTGTTTTATAGTTGTCAATTTCCTGAAAACTTTTTACTTAAGTAGTTACAACCATCAAGACCACATCTTAAAAATCAACTTGAAACTTACGTACAGTTAAGTTATGCAATTATATGTATACAACAAATTATAAAGCAACGTTGATACCCTTCACTCGAGTAATAACAAAAGAGACTTTAAAATTGCTTTATCAACTTTGAGAAGCTTCCCAGTGCAACCCAATCTATAGGTAAGCACTTAACGACAGATTCATTTCCAAACTATTACATTATTCATACGTGAAACCTTTTCCATGGTCTGTTTAATATTTTTTGAAGAATTGGTTGAAAATAAAAGGGTCTTCAATCAATTTTTTTTTCAATGTTTACCTTACTGCGGATAGGACGAACAAATATGAAACTTTTGAGTATGTATATTTTTTATACTTCACTCAAAAACTACTGAACGGCATGTGATGAATCTCTACGATAACATAGCTTATTTATAAATAATATTACTCCATTCAACAAAATATAATCCTATGATAATAATCCTACTAACAGTAAAAATACCGGTTGGAAAAAATATACAATGAAATTATTCATATAAATCATCCAACACTGTTCAAAAGTTAGTTTCAATACGAAACGTGGAGTTAGGTGTGCGAGGCATCCATTATTTTGGCTAAAAAAGGCACGCGACCGTAGCCCAACGGATTTCAGAACAAACTTCTGTAACAACGCGAGCGGTATGAATCCTTTATACTCGTTGGAAAACTCGCTAACGATTGACCAACCTAATATTGTACGTTATAAGAAAAAAACGAAAGAATAATCCGAGTTTCGAAAATAAAATTTTGTTTAATGAAAGGTTCGATAATACATCGAGTACCTTGGATTTAACGAATTAACTTAAATTCTCAAATATTTTCCTATTGAGGTTTTTATGTCAGAAAACGCATTGTTTCTGCCAATCAGAAACATGAAGATCAAAAGATTTCCAATTCGAGGTGTTCTCAATGTAGGCATTATTGTAACGGTATGTACTTAATAAATACAAGTTAAGCACCCGATTAATTATTCAGTGAAATAACTATTTTATCAGAATTTACCTTATATAAAAGAAAAACTCTAGATTGGGGCCGTTATTGGGTACTTAATTTGTAATTTGGGATAAATAGTAAATTAGAATGGGTTCGAAGATCCTTTCGGGAGGCTATGTACACCTAGTTAAGTTGCCTGGCGTTCCCTCGGGGGTTGTCAATTCTGCTACCCTCCTTGCTGACGCTGATCTAACCGAAACATGATCTTAGATATCAGCTAGCTTACGGGCCGTATCAGCTTTATTAATATACAGGGTCCCGAGTAACAGAGGTACCCAACGTATAAAGAAAATTGTCACGTAATCTTATCCACGATCTCTAATTATTAATAAGAGACCCGTTTATTAGAAAAAATTGAAAATTTGGCTTATCGTGATCCCTAAAGCTGAAATAAAGAATCTCATTGTCTTTCACAATCAATTTTCTAAATTTTCTAGCCATTTCACTTTGACTTTACCGCAGTAGATTAAAAGGTATAAATTGAAAAAATGATATATTAAAAGACTACAAAAAAGAAGTGTTCTTTTTTGTAGTCTTTTAATAAAAGTCAGATTACTATCGTATTAATTTTGCATAAATCATTAATTCGGCTTGGTAGTGTTTGGTGGGTTCTAGAGGCCCCCAATGGCCGCTACTGAATGTCAGCGTCTTCTTACCCAACTATGGCAAAGCTAGGGAGGGTTATGATTTAATATTGCTTAGAGTGAACATAATACTTTTCATCCAGGTGGAACGATTCCATCGAACAATTAACGTATTCTACCCGGGCGAAGATTAAGGCATGAGCTAGTAACTTATTTACTAGAAACCTCATCATCATCATCAGCCGGAAGACGTCCACTGCTGAACATAGGCCTCCCCTAGAAACCTAGATAGATAATATTTTTATTTAAATGCAAACCGCTTCTAACCAGTCTTGTTGGATATCTATGAGGAAGGCCTATGTTCAGCAGTGGACGTCCTTCGGCTGATAAATTATGATGATGATGATCCAAAAGCGAATTATGAAGGAAAGCTCCCGGTGGAGGTTATTATTCAATGACTTAACAACACCATCAAACTTGTAAGTATACAGGGTGTTTCTTTTAAATTGGCCAAAAGGGAGATATCTGCATCTATAAGAGATATGGGAAAACTGTCTTAGGAACCTTTAGCTCTTTTTTGATACTGATAATTTTGGCGTTTTTATTTTTTTGGTCAAGTGTGAGCTCCCCACGGAAATGAGTGAAATTGACCAAAACTTTTTTTAATGCCGTTCGACTCTGTTTCACATAAGGATCATTTCATTGTATGGGAAGAAAAAAATCGGGACGGCGGAAGTTGGTCAAATTTAACAAAATATTTTTTCATACAAATTGTATGAACGAAAAAAAATACCATTTTTTTTATAATGCTGTTTGACTTACTTTCAGGTAAGGATGAGATAATTGTATAGACAGAAAAATATCTGAACAGTAGAAGTTGGTCAAAAGTAGAGTAATGTTTCTTCTAACAGCATAAAGTCGTATTAATAGTGTCAGTATATCATATGATTTGACCCACTTCTGTTGCCCGGGCATTTTCCTTCCCATACAAAGAATTGGTCTTTACAAGACACAAAATCACATGGTATCATAAAAAAAATTGATAATTTTTTCGTTCATACAATTTGTATGAAAAAATATTTTGCTAAATTCGACCAACTTCCGCCGTCCCGATTTTTTCCTTCCGATACAATGAAATGATCCTTACATGAAACAGAGTCGAACGGCATTAAAAAAAATTTTGGTAAATTTCCCTCATTTCCGTGGACAGCTCACACTTGACCAAAAAAATAAAAACGCCAAAATTATCAGTATCAAAAAAGAGCTAAAGGTTCCTAAGACAGTTTTTCCGTATCTCTTATGGATGCAGAGTTCCCCCTTTTGGCCCATTTAAAAGAAACACTCTGTATAATAAGTGAGAGGTAATAATTTATCAAAGTTACCTCTGTTAATAGACGTAAGACCAACAATATTTTATTTGCTTTTAATCATTGATCTATTATTACTACGTAGTACGTATAGAGACGACACCACGTATCACCACTGTATCCCATCCAGGCTGAGTGAGCGCGCACAAATTAATTCAGTTGTTTGACAGCTCTGTGGCGTGGTCTAAGCGCGCGCACTCATCCTGTATTCGACACAGTGGTGATGCGTGGTGTCGTCTCTAGACGTAGTAATAATAGCTCAATGCTTTTAATCAAAACCCTTTAAAATGTGTGGCTACATTTTTTATTTTGTTTTATAATACACTAGGAGGCAAAGATTAACCAGTTCAATGGTTTGAAAACAAAAACAGAGTTTCCATCAGCAAAATGCACGTTAACCTTTAATACAAATTTTATCCGAACTCGATGGAAATTATATTGAAACCGAAGAACCGCGCAGCAAGACAAAGCGGAATCAGGGAAGTTAAAAATATGAATTTATATTTTATACTTATATATTTTATGTAAATCATGAATATGGTTGAGGTCATATAAAAAATGTCAGTAACTGCTCTTTTATTTTAGCCTATTACCGGTATGTAACATTGTAGTATAATACAAATCCATAACTTTGTAGTATTTAATCATATTTTTTATGTCTTTGACATTTCAACAGTACCCCTGGTCTCCTTGAAATGAAACATGCTTTTGATTTGATTTGGTTCGTGGCCTACACTATAAGACTAGACACGTTAGCTTCACTAAAATAAAGAGATCAAGTTCCAAAATCTTTGGAGACTGACTGATCCCATCCCGAATTTCAAGTCGAAACGCTTATAGCTTCCGAACTATTATTGCACCAAGTTGTTCCTTTTTTTGTTGTAACTATTTCTTACTATCAAGATAACATTTTGTATTTAAGCAAGTTTTAGGAATATTTCACTGAATAGATCGAAAATGTTAACTAGTGCGAAGCCGGGAAGGGGCTCTTGTCATGTATGAATATAAAACGCGAGTAAAGCCGAAAGCAAAAGTTATAATTTAATTTGTAAATGTCACAATTGAAATAATTACTTCATAAAAATGTAATTTGCTACTTTAGATAATATAAGGGTTCAGGACTTTTGACAGTCACGAGCCGCCATTAATAAGTTCTTCAATTATTTGGAATTAATAACGTGGTTATGAAATTATTACGGAACTTTGTGGAGTACAGAATTTAATGAACGTAAGAGCAAAATGAAAAATAAAGTTCGGTTCATTTTTCTCATAATTAGGATTTTCATTTGATACTTAAACTGATTATCTGACAAAAATGTACATCGAAGCAGGTAACCTAATCTATGGGTTCTGTATTCGAGATGATGTGAAGTGGGTACTCTAAAAAACTTTATTCTAGAAAGTAACACTGCCAAAAGTATAAGAAATCCAAAAAAAAAAAACAGAAACTATTCTAGTCTTCTTTATGCATTGCTCATTGTTAGAAGGTTCCTTTCTCTGGAGCTCTGGCCGCTGCGTATCTTGGACAGATTTTCATGACACCAATTCACTACTTTTAAAATGTATGTTTTACTAATTTAAGACTAATTAAGTGTAGTTGTAAATATTTAAAATCACACAATAATAGTATGTATCTCAACTATGACTACGTGGCGTAGCAATTGTTTATTGCTACGAATGCTACGAGCGCTATGAACACAGGTTCGTAGCGCTCACAAATAATCACAGGATTATTTCACACGTCTAGATCTTTTACATTATATTGTTTCACAAAATGAGCCCTATTGTGGACAACTTAAACATCAGATCAAAATATACATCTATACAATGTGTAAATAAACCTATATCAGCAAGTAAATGCATGAACCGAGTTGAGGAAATCTTATTATTTGCTTCCCTACTATTTAACGCCCAAGTAAGTTTGACCGCACTACTGATGTATGTATTGGCCACGATGCCAAGTCGCCCTGTAATTCCATACATAAATACTGTACAATGAAGCCCAATGTCTCTATAATATACGTTACACCTATCTAACGAAATATTGTACATTTTTCTTTTGACACACGGTAATATAAAATTTATTTTTCAGCATTTGTCGTCACTTTTGCTGATAATATTTCCGGGATTTAATCGTACCGTTTTTTTTGCTCACCTTGCGTGTTCCTTGAACCTTACAAAAACTATTTTTATAATTTGAAACAGGATACTTGGCATGATTATTATTTGTGACAACGTTGGGATAGCGGTTACAAGTGCTAACATAGAGAAGGAGGTTCGATTCCCAGCTCGGGCAACATGAGACCAGAAGTTTCCATCTGGAATTTCTTAGTAGCAGCCACGGCGTCTGAATATGACCTATTTGATGGTGGTAGGCTCGCCCCCTATTACATACTGGACTTAAATATAACTGGCTAAATGTAGGTATATGATTAAGTGCATCTCTGCCTATCCTTTCAGGGATATGAATAGGAAATGAAAGTTTCAAGTGAACACTAACTTTCATGCTCCCTTCGCTATCACAATTATCAAGTTGTAGTAAGTGAAATTATATCAAAGTAAGACGTTAACTATTCACTCTTTAAGTTATCAAACTTAAGCTTGTTACGCGGATAGCTAAGTTTGTGGGATACTACCTATCCCACAAACTTAGCTTAGTTTGAGTAACGAAATTATGAATGTTGTTTCCCCGCGTACAACAAAGGATGTAAATTGAATGACAGTAGTATGTATGTATGTAGTATAGTTAATGTTATGTGTATTTCGTCACGATATATACGGACGACTAAACAGTACTACGTCTTATTTTAATACATTCAAATATTATAGAGCGGCTTGATTCAGCCAGTTATAAGGATGAATGTTAGTTCTCACAGTAAATCCCTCTTAGTATAGCCTGTTCTCAATCATGTAGGAACCGGGTAGCATGATACCCTTGGTCTACCACTAGTCAGCCAGTTTTGCGCTTATTTTTATTACTAGCAACTGCTGTCAAAATACAAGTGACAATCCATTTATGTATTAAACTTAGTATGAAATGAATGATGATCAACTACCCACGGCTGTACCTTGAAGATCGACCTGTGCGGCTGTTATTATTTAATCATGAGACAATTATATGGTACTTTGAAATTCTTAAAAAAAACATAGAAACAAATTTATCACGAATTCAAAGCGGCCTATCTGTAAACATTTCAGATATTCTATTTTTACCATTAACTAAAATAGAAACTGAGAGTAAGATGGAATTTACTTTAAGAAAAGTTTTTTCTTAACGTGACTGTAATTGCCTGAGAGAAGGATGATTTTCCCTCATATCACAGAAGTACTCAAAACGAAGGTATACATTAGAGAGATTAAAGTCTGTTTTACCTAGTCTTCAATAACCGTATTTTATTTTACATATGAATGTACCAACCGTGAGCATGTATTAATTCAAAAGTGATTTACGCGTAGAATAACAGTTTCTACTTTCGAGATAAAACCCATTTCATAATAGAATAGCTTCTAAATAACGAAAACTATGTTCATGAATATGTAAAACGTTAATCAATACTGTTGGAGAAAATTACTTTTTAGAGTCACTATGTTTATACATTTCATTACTACTGAAATGTGAACATCAAAAGTTTGCAAATGTGAAAAGCTTTTTCAATTTCAATTACTATTCATTTCTAGATAGCTCTGCAAGTTTTATTCATAAATTTTCACTGGAAATTAATTCGAATTAGCTTTTCCGACGAAAGTTTTCAATTTGTTTACAGGCGGTACAATTTTCCTTTTGTTTTATGTTTAAAAACCAGATTTAAGTACTGCTATGCTTGAAATGCGAAGAAAGAAAATTCCTCGTTGGAAATTAAAATAACGGAACGAACCTTTTTTGTTTTTGCCCTCACCTTACTAGGGCTTGGAATGTTGTAAACACGGGACAAAGTATTAACCCACACAGTATACCTAAATACATAATTACAAGAAATATTACAAAAAATATTAAGTTTGTAAAACATAACACAAAATAATTTACAAAGATGGTCCAGAATAAATGATGTATTTATTTATTACGTAAGGCGAAACTTCGTCTGCCTGGATTTCAGAATTTGGTTCAAAGGGATTTCTACAGATAAAAAGAAAAAGATTATTTATCCCTGGGAATCTCTGTTATAAATAACATCTTTGAGCTCCTCTTCCAAATCCAGTCATTCTTTTTGGCGTGATTGAATCGGCGATATATCGAGTAAAGTATTTAGTCGGCTATTCATTCATTGTATCTACACAAATTGCCGATGTGGGAGAAAAAGTTGACAAGTTGAAATGGGATTGGGCAGGCCACGTATGTCGAATGTCACACAATCGGCGGACAAAACAAATATCTTCATGGACGCTAAAAGGGAGAACTCGATATCGTTACATACCCAAGCAAAGATAGTGAGATGAGATGTATTGCTTTATGAAGGACTGGACTTCTGTCTCAGACAGCTGTGTCATAATGAAAAGAGTGAATGGAGGGTGGCTTTTGTCTAACAGTGACACTATGGACTGATATAATAACCAATTAATTAATTTTATATTACCAAAACTTACCCTCATTTACTAAGCCGTCTAATGCATCTTAATTTAGCCTTAAAACAACATTAAACTTGCTAACATACACAACAAAGTCCTAATCGATGGTTGGCAAAATCAACCAAGATACACAACCCTGTCTGGGTTTCTGATACATAATCCAAGACCCGAGACCCTTAAGAGGACTTTAACCACATGAACAACAACTTGTGGTTACTTTGCGTTGAGGGAAAACTGTCTTACAATCACTAATACCGTCTCCTTTCATTGTGTGGAAAAGGAAATTAGTTAATTAAATGTATACTAGCTAAGTGTGGTACTGTCGGCTCTATTTAGTTATGTTTTTGAAGAAAATAATACTAAATAGTTGAGACTAATTCATCCAATACAGGTTACAATTAATACAGCAGCAGAGTAAGGAGCCAATACTTGCCATTAGTGAATAAATACTATAAAAAAATATTACGTTGCTTTCAAAATATTCAGGGATGAATATTTCAAGTAGGTGTGGATGCCCAAATCCGAAACTATGAGGTAAAACGAAAATTACTCAAAGGCGTGTTAGGCCCGATGTTGGTTTTTTCACCAACATCGGGCCCAACACTCCTTTGAGTAATTGTTAATGTCCTACATCGAGTAACAAAAGAAAAACTCCCACTCTACTTTGTAGATCTAGAACAGCGGCCGAATAGAATTTTTGAGAGAAATTATTCCTAGCCGAATGAACCTAAAACTGGAAAGTAAGGCTGTACCACAAATTATGGTAAAAGGCGTTTATTTATGTATAAAGGGGCTATTTTTTGAATAGTCTTATAACTTTTAATAATAATAGCGGTTTGACATATTTTCTGTCAAACCGCCATTTTTATTCCTCAGATAAAAGTTATCTGACTATTGAAAAATCACCCCTAAAAATAATAAAAGAACCGCTTACGCAAAAAGTTATTTCAGTAACATTGTAATTGGCTCACATCAAAATCCCTTTTGTGGTGTACATGAGTCAACAAGTCGGCCGTACTCATAGCTCGTTCTGACTCCAACCGCATATTTTGTCACAGACAAATGCCGGGATGAAAGTGACACCATTATTTTATACGAGGACATGTAGAGATATAAATGAAGCATTTACTCAAAACTCAGAGCCCACATAACGTGAGAATTATTGCTATTTTGTACTTCATAATTTGATGTAGGATTTACATGTTTATATAAATGAATATAAGCATGGATGATAAAGTAGCTTTGTGTAACCTACACACAAAGTGTGGGAATGTCTTCTAAGGGAGGGTTCGTTTCTGACGAAACATCCGTCGCGTCTTATCGGTCGCGGAACGCCAGACCAGACAAATATATAGAAAAACAATTGACTGTTCACACTCAACCGTAGTGCGTCAAAGAACATTCGATGATGATACGGACCCTCCCCTTACTCCTTTAATTGTAATGTTTAAAAACATGATTTCTTTTTAATCATAGTAGATGAAATAAAAGTCAATTGATCGAAGATACATATTATATTAAAAGTTATTATATTTTCGGAATTAAAACGATCATGAATATCATCATACGTCTTTTCATTCAGAAATGCTTTTGAATGGCCTCATTCAAATAAATGCTTTGCCTTTTAACTGGCTTATGTATTATGGCTTATGGAATAAATGGTTGACTCTTAATATGAATCGCTCTTATGAAATATAAATCAATCAATTATAAAGTCAATGTCGGAAAGGTCGTTTTCCCGACCGTTGTCGATCTACCATTTGTCTTACTATGACATCTCGTTATAGTATTGATATATGGTTTTATAATTCGATTCAATATCATGTATCTATATTACAAAAAACATAAAATCGTCGGTGTATTTTTGGTAGAAAATAAGAACGACCGATATCCTACTAATATTATAAACGTGAAAGTTTGTAGGTATGTATGGATGTATGGATGTTTGTTACTCTTTCACGCAAAAACTACTGAACGGATTTGGCTGAAATTTGGTACACAGTTTTTATCCCGATTTTATGTTCCCGTGGGATAATTTTCGAGTTGTAGCGGGTGAAACCGCTGGCAGCAGCTAGTATCTAATATTTTATAATATACTAACAAATCTAGTTTCTTTCATCGAGACATTATCTGGCGCAATTGACGCAGGTAGTCAAGTAGATGCTGTATATACGGATTTCAGCAAGGCATTCGATAGGGTGCCCCACAAACTGCTAATAAACAAGCTTTCTATGTACGGATTCCACGGTGCACTTCTTAATTGGTTTCAATCTTACTTATGTGGTCGAAAATTTTATGTTGTGGTTAACGGTTTCCACTCGGATCCATACGCGATCGCGTCAGGAGTCCCACAGGGTACGCATTTAGGTCCTGTCTTATTCAATATATTTATTAATGATGTCACTACATGCTTTTCTAGTACTACTCCATTCCTGTTTGCAGATGATATCAAAATTGTAAAAACAATATCATCCTGCGAGTATGCCTCCTTGATGCAGCAGGATTTGGATAGACTAAGTTACTGGTGCTCCCAGAACTGTATCCTATTGAACAGCGAAAAGTGCGTACATATAAAGTTTAGTCGGAAACGGCGTAATTTTGACACAACATATAGTATTAATGGAATTTCTCTAACGGAAGTCAACTGTGCAAAAGATCTGGGTGTAATATTAGACAACAAGTTAACGTTTATCCCTCATGCAGACAGTATAATAAAAAGAGGACTTAGAGCTATGGGATTCGTAATCCGTAACAGCAAAGTATTCAGAAAATTAGAAACAAAAATTATATTATACTGCACCCTAACTCGTAGTATTCTGGAATACTGTAGTACTGCTTGGCGACCTCATTATGCTGTTCATTCTCTGAGAATCGAGCGTGTTCAAAAAAGATTTGTAAATTACCTCGGGTACTCAATAGGAAAAAATCTAAAACGACAGTCTTACGCTGACAGACTAGCCCTTTTTAAAATGAAATCTCTTGAGAAGCGGAGAGATATCTTGGATTTGAGGTTTATTTACAAACTACTTAGGAATAAAATCGACTGCCCGAGTCTCCTAAATACCGTCTCTATCCGAGTTCCACGTAGACCACCACGTAGACCCATCACTCCTTTGGCTCCACCGTTTCGTCGGACCAAATTTGGTGCTAACTCCCCTATACCACGGATGTGCAAGTTAGTAAACGAATACAGCCACCTCAACGATATCCACAATGACACACTAGTGACTTTCATAAAATGTGTAACACCTTCTTAACATTATGCAAATAGGAAAAAATTATATTAAAATAATCTCTGTCCAAATCCCTTGTACTGGAATTTGAATTGTCAACTTTTTTTCTTTTTGTTATCTTTTATAAAATGGAACTAACATGTTGTGTTTACCTGTAATTGGGTGTGCAGTTAGAACTAGGATTTAAGATTGTCATATTTTTTGTATGTATTGCTGTAACATCTGTTGGTAAACCATAAATAAATAAAAAATAAAATAACAATTTTATTTCTTAAGTAATTTTTTCATACCCATTGTTATAATCTAAATCACAAACAGGAATAAGTACCTACTTATTAAAAGCTCCTATACTTTCAATAAGTAGGTACTTATTACTGTTCGTTGTTCGTAGGTACTTATTCTGTTTCTTATTCGAGTTCTAATACCTACTAGAACTATTGTATGCCTGAATGTACTAAAGCACTTAGCAATGCCTCATTTGATCAACAATGCATTAATATCGAGACGATACGGCTTTGCAATAGTGGAGCTATTGTTATATTTTTTCCAATCACAGAAAGCGCTTTATCGAACTAGTATTCGTTCTTGAAATATACTAATGATACTACATTCACAATTATTGACATTTTGCTGCACGCAGCTTCGCTCGCCCCCACACTCTTAATAATTGTAATCTTTTCAATGGTCCGATTTAACTCTAAACCAAAAATCTATATCAAGATTTCACTTTTCACATCAAAACAACCGTTTTCGAGTGTAAACGGAACATACAAGCTTGGACAGTTTCGTTTTTATAATATTAAATAGTAAGGACTAGTGGAGTTCGTTTATTTAGTAGAGTAGAAAATAAACTTGTTCACTTTAATCTTTCATTAGGCATCTCTCAGCATGACGGGGCGACACAGAGGGCCAAAGCCTGCCCGGGTCGCGAGACTTATTTCCATCAACGTGACCCCGGAACATAAAGGGCTATTGAAGGACACCGTGGATTTTAGCCGTCGTTACGTCGTCGTCGTTTACTTTTACCGTCAGTAGAAGTCTGACGGTCCCTTCCACCCTGCCCGGGGTGGAGGACTCATTTGATGATTTTACAAAGCAAAAAAAAAGAGGCATCTCTCAGTCAAATTGAAACTTCGGTAAAAAAAAAATACAAAATGAAGTACCTAAAGGTAAAAAGCGAATTCGTAAGCCAATTTTTCCAACGAGGTAAGATTGCCTAATGATCGAAAATGGAATGGAATTCAAAACGAGCAAATGAACTCTCATTCTATGAAATGATGTCGGTGTCATGTGAATGTAAAATGAAATAAAGATGAACATTCACGTTTAGCTGTTGAATCAAGTTGATCATCTGATATTAGCTTTGACTAACAAATTGATATACGTTGTTAACACAAGCCCACAACTTTGAAATAGTTTGCAGGAGACACCACAATTTTCTACAGACATTTCAAAGTGAAGTTGTCTGTGCCTGATCGTGTTCCTATCACGAACAAACAATTAAATGACGCTTTTATCAATAATCTAGCATGATTTCTGGAAAGACTCTGGACAATTAAGTACTGATGATGATGACTTACACCTTCTGCCTAACCTTTCGAGGATTATAGGCGTGATGTTATGACTTTAATTTATTTTGTAATAATTAAATTAAAAATGTAATAATTATATTGTGATTTAATGCATGCGTAATAAACATATAATTTTCGCATGCCTACTGCAGGTGAGATGTCTTTGTACCATCCATTAATTATAACAGCTTTGTAAAACCATCTCTAGCGAATAAATGATTCTATTCTATTCTATTCTATTCTTGGTGAATAGTTCCAGTTTCTCAAGAGTCCTTTTATATAGATATTCTTCTTTATAACACAGCTAATGTAAACTTACATAAAATCTCTGCCTATCCGTCAAAGGAAACAAGCGTGATGTGATGTCCCCTCCAGTAAGGCAAGCATGCCGGAGGAATGACGTCGTTCCGAATTCACCTGCCTATGAAATTTAATAAAAACGTTCGGAAATTCACGAGTTCCCCCAAATGTAGTTACTATTGCCATGCCCGAGACTATTTGCTTATAATTCCCTGCCAGTGTTCTTACTTGCGAATGAACTGAGATGAGGGTTTTCTACGTTTGTATGCTATGCTTATTTTAATATTATATTATGTGCATTGTGGTTGTGGAATGCATGTACCTAAATATGTGGACAGTGGAATGTTATTGCCTAATGAAATTCCTGGGGAAGTTTAAAACGTTTTAATGCGTTGAAAATTGTGTTTACAATTTTCACAGTTGCATAGTCAAAAGTAACATTTATTTTTATCGGTAAAGTATATAAAATTACCGATGATTCCCGATGACCACCCCTAGCTTGTCCCCCGCCGGGAGACAGCGCAACTTTTTCTAAAAAAAGTTCCCCTTGTCCACCCCGGGGTGGACAACAGGCACATTTTTTAGAAAAAGTTGCGCTGTCCCCCGGCGGTGGACAGTGATACGCTTTTTAATAGTAGATTACGCAACAAGGGAGTAAAGCATTGCCTTACGTCACGGGCATATTGAATCCCGAAACGACACTAAGGATTCTGGGGTGAACCTCCGTAGCGCAGCGAGGAGGTAAGTTAAGAATCCTTAGTGTAGCGAGGGATTCAAGTCAGCCCAAGACAAGGCAGCTTTACTCTCGAGGAGCGTACTCTGCTTTTCACACCTACTGCGAGGAAATAAATTCGATTTTTGAAATTTGATGTGGTACGACAACCTTCGAACGTGAAGTTGGCACCACTGTAGGCGATCAGCTGTTGCGGCCAGCGGCCGCCATTACTCATACGACTCCTTGGTGAAAGTTTTCATACGGTTTTCTTTGAGGTTCCAAATTCAAATCACATTATTCCCACGGGAATAATGAAATTCAGTACATATATTATTCCCGGCTCGAGTGAGGGGGAATAATGTCATACTTTACAGTAGGTTTGCCTGACATATAAAATGACATTTACGAGCAAGTAGTGTGAAATAGTTATTTGTTATACAAGAGTGCAAAGTTGATTTTTAACCGCGTGCTCAATTTTGATGACCGAGCAAGCGAATGATTCTAAAATTGAATCACGAGTGCAACGAGTGATTCAAAATTAGAATCATGAGCGATAGCGAGGGAATCAAAAGAGCACAAGGTGATAAATCTTTGCACTCGAGTGCAACACGTAACTTTTCATCCCACCTCAGCGAGGAAATTACTAAATGCAAAAACAAATAAAAACAGATGTACATTGTACAAACACAAGATAGGCTTTTATTTCAGCTTAGGTATTAACTAAGACATTATTAAAGAACAGAATAATTTTTAAATTAAAACAAATAATACTTAGGTAGTAGTTGAAAACTACGTATTATTAAGTTACTTATTTTTATCTTGGTTCGTCATAACATAACAATAAGACGTGAAAGGTAAACCGCACAAAGCAAATAAAAAAAGGTAAAACAAAGTACCTACTGAGCCAAGAATGTTCCGGGTCTGAGATTTTAACAAAATAATTATAGATTACGCTCCAAGGGAGGCGTATTGAATTCCGAAGCGATACTAAGGATTCTGAGGGTGAACCTCCGTCCGTAGCGCAGCGAGGAGGTTCAAGTGTTAATACCCGAAAGAAACGAGGGAATAAAGTTAAAAATCCTTAGTGAAGCGAGGGATTCAAGTTAGCCCAAGGCAACGCAGCCTTACACCCGAGGAACGTACTCTGCTTTCCCACCTAAGGCGAGGAAACAAATTCTATTTTTAAAATTTGATGTGGTAACATCAAATTTCGAACGTCAAGTGGGCACCACAGCAAGCGATCAGCTGTTGCGGTCACCGGCCGCCATTACTGCTGCTACTCTTTTGTTCATACGATGTTCTAAATTCAAATTTACTTTATTCACTAGAGGATAAAAACGGCTTTTACTCACTTGAGGATAAAAACGGCTTTTACGGTCAGATATCGAAGAGCAAAAGTATCCTTTCCGAGATGGGGGGATGAAAAGGATATTTACGCTGTCCCCCACGGGTGGACAGCGCTACGATTTTAAAAATGAGAATTCTCAGTGTCCACCGCGGGTGGACGGAGATACTTTTTATTTATTTATTGCCTTTTAATTGTTATTGTAAACTTTGAGTGAAGACTCTTTACAGATTAATGACTTTAGCGAGGCATATGTCCCAGTAGTAGGAACATTATAGGCTGATGATTATGATTTAAAATTTTAAATATATTAATCAAATATAAAACTTAAATAAATGTAAGAAAAGCCTTCATAAGTATATGAATGTGTCGGTATTATTTACATTATCCTGTCAACAAAGAGTTTTGAAATACAAATGGTAAGGCTTAATAATTATTGTTCTTGAACAAAGACAGCTTGACAAGGAAAACGAGCCGAAAACATGTCTGACGAAAGAAAAACTTTATCCATCTGTCAAGTTAGACGTAATCAAAGAAATAAAAACGTTGAAAAGTGACATTTTATTGAATCGCCATGATCAAATAAAAGGACTTTTCTTATTGATTTATCTACTTTGAGAGCCTTTCATCAAGATGTTTTCTTCCGTGTTGAAAACAAAACACAAATGATTTTGGTATTCCTATTCAGTGAATAGGATAAGCACAGTATCAGTATAGCATATTTTAGATCCTCCTCTCTGTAATAATGTGTGAGCTGTCACCCACCACGCAGACATGGCAGTGAGTGTTAGTAGATATCACATATTTTTGGTTCTAGGACATGACAGTTTCCTCGTGATATTTTTCTTCACCAATTTGGGAGCAAAAAATACGTGTAGGGCTTTAATAAAATGTATAAAAATCTCCTTGTATTCTGCAAAACGGCGTGAAGTAGCCGGAAAAAAAGGAGCGAGAAATTATCGGGTTATGGGACATCTCGCCCACGAAAAAACTGGCCCTAAGGCCAGATGTCCCCTTTTTGAAATGTGCATGGGTAGATTCGCCTGAACCAATTTAATAGAACGGGCCAGATGTCTTCTATTAAATAGTGAAGGGATATTTCGGCAAGATCGTATATTTTTAATTAAATATTTCTGTTCATTAATAATCATCAAAAGTACTAGGCAAGCATAAGTTCGAAGTGGTATGAAGTATACGATTTTTTAAGTGGTATGTTCTTATAATCCTCCTGCCTAGAATTATTTAAGTACATACCACTTTGAACTTATGTTTGCCTGGTACTTTTGCTGATTATATTGTCAATGAACAGAAATTTAATTAAAAATATACGATCTTGCCATAATATCCCTTCACTATTTAATAGAAGACATCTGGCCCGTTCTATTAAATTGTTTCGGGCGAATTTACCCATGCACATTTCAAAAAGGGGACATCTGGCCTTAGGGCCAGTTTTTTCGTGGGCGAGATGTCCCATAACCCAAATTATCACAGCGTTTAATTACCGTCTAAACATTATTTTTGTCAAACGAATAAAAAGTAACGAAGAAAGAAATGTACCGAAACTAAACATTAAAAGTTGAAAATGGACCACAAATTACAATTATTGTTTATTACACCCATTAACAATAATTAAATAAGCCATAAAAAAATTACCTATCTTTTTTCCTACTTAAAGACGTAGAAGTAAAATCTTTACTAATTGACTCTCTAAGGCCTAATGAAATTAAGTATAAGAATGGACTAAGTCCGACAAAAACTAAGTTAGGAGAAAAAGTGTGTCTACGCAATTGAAAGCAAATGTTCCATCCGCAGTGTTTCACCAAGATTGATTGATTACCCCAAGATAATGGAGCCGACACACTTAACACAAGCTTCTAACAAACGTCACGTGATTTTCCGTTGGTCCCGGCTCATCCGTAGATCTTTGACAGTTGGTACTATTAGTCAGAAGCTCTAAAGTCTGACAACCGATCTTACCTTGGGGTAAACTTCTTTCAGGCCTAATTTATAATAATTATTTAAACTATGCGATCACAAAAGCTGAATCTTATCGAGATCTTCTTATATCTGTTCTGATCCGATGTTCTTTGATTTTTCTTAACTTCGTAAAAAAGCTTTGTAATCTTATTAGCAAAGGTTTTTTTCCCTTGTTTGTTTTTTCAACAAAATTCAGCAATACTTGATAAGATAAATTCCTGTAATCCAGGATAATGTTTAAATTAAAGACGTTCAAAGTATTCGCACTTCTTACGTTTATTTTCCGAGGAATTATAAATGTACTTGAGATACTAGATAGAGAAACAGCCACAATATCGGGCTGTACCGAGATTTCACCGAATTTTCCTTTTGGTATACTAAAAATATTTGTGGTGAGTTTTACACAATTTTGCCGGCACAGCATACTGACACATCAAAAAAATATGATAAAAAAGATATAACAAACTAACGTCCCGTTTTCGCACATGTAACGTGTATATTTCTGAATTTTCTAGCTTCAAAATATTTTTTCAAATAAACCTTATAACAACGTGGAGCAAAAAAAAAGACGTTCGAAGGCCACGTTCGACCTACCTTTAAATGTATGGGACGACCATGTATCATCATCTACCTGACCTTTTCCGAACTATGTTTTTTTTTTTTTTTTTTTTTTTATTTTTTTTTTAGCGTGGTAAAATCATCAAATGAGACCTCCAACCCCGGGCAGGGCGGGAGGTACTGTCAGACTTGTACTGACTAAAATCCACGGTGTCCTTCAGTAGCCCTTTATGTTCCGGGGTCACGGTAATAGAAATAAATCCCGCGACCCCGGCAGGCTTTGGCCCTCTGAGAGGGGGCCCCGTCATTTTGCTGACAGCTCTTTGAGGCGCGCGTGGAACACGACGCGCCGTCGACCCGGGCATGGTCCATGGTCGGACAGCGAGTTGCCCTTTACTCGCTGTCCGCATGCCCGCGCCTACGGTGGCCGGAGATCGTCTTGCGACGTACGGCGCCGTGGGCGTACACCACTGCGGTTGGGGCGGAGGGAGGACGCTGTCCTCTCTCTCTCGCGGCCCGCCGCCTCCTTCACGAGCATTACTGCCTCGCAGAAGGCGGCGACCGCTTCCCACTCCGTCTCGCTCCGCAGCATGGCCGAAACCAATGCCGGGCGCGAGAGGTCTCCGCCTATCGCCGCCGTGAGGACACGTCGGTGCTCTGCCCAAGCTGGGCAGTCTTGCACCGTATGCTCTACTGTGTCCTCCGGGCGATCTTCGCAGTGGTGACACCCCGGCGTTTCCTCCTTTCCCATCAGCCACAGGTACCTCCCGAAACTTCCGTGTCCGGTGAGGACCTGCGTCATGCGATAGGTCAGGACGCCGTGACGTCTCTCCAGCCACTCCTCAAAGAGGGGTCTTACCGCCGCGATTGCGGCGTGCCCGGCCGTCGGTTGCGACAGTCGTCCAATCCATACTACCCTGAGCTCGCGCCGGAGCTCTTCCCGCCACGCCTCGACTTCTCGAGGCAGCGGGGTCTCGCCCCGGCGCTGCGCCTCCACACGCCACTCATAGACGTGCTGGAGGGCAGTCGCCTCCAGATCCCAGGGTAGTAATCCGGCAAGCAGGTTCGTCGCTTCGCCGGCGATCGTGCGGTATCCCCGGATCATCCGGATAGCCATGACCCTCTGGCATGCGACCAACTTCTGTGGTCGCGTCCGGATGCTCAGGGCCCACACGGGGGCCCCGTAGAGGGCCATGGACCGCACGATACCGGCGTACAGCCTACGGCAGGAGGCGTTTGGCCCGCTGAGATTAGGCAGCAGTCGCTTGAGGGCGGCCGCTGTCCGGTTCAGCCTTGGGGCCAAACTCAGGAAATGCTCCCTGAAGTTCCACCGGCTGTCGAGGACGAGTCCTAGGTACTTCATCGTCCTCCCGACGCCGATGCGAACCCCCTCCACCGTTATGTGGGACTCGGTCCGCGGCGCGTTCAGGCGGCCATGAAAGCACATGGCCACCGTTTTGTGAAGCGCCACCTCGAGTCCCAGCTGCCGGATCCTTTGGACTACTGTCGCAACCGCTTGTGTCGCCTTGTCGGCCGCCGCCTGGTGCGACACTCCCTGTGCCAGGACGAGCGTGTCGTCAGCGTAACAAATTACGCTGACGCCGTCCGGGAGGTCGCCTCGCAGCACGTAGTCGTAGCCGATGTTCCACAGGGACGGCCCCAAGACCGAGCCCTGTGGGACACCGCACGACATCTCTCGCCGGTTCCACTCTCCCCGGTGACCGGGGTAGATGACGGCTCTGTCCGTCAGGTAGTCCTCGACCGCACGACGGAGGTAGGTCGGCACCCGGTGATACCGGAGTGCCTCCCTGATGCAACTCCAGGGCAGGGTGTTGAAGGCATTGGAGATGTCCAAAGACACCGCCAAGACGACCCTGCCCCGGGCAACAGCATCCCCCGTCGTGAGGGCTCTAACGCGCATGATAGCGTCCACCGTCGAGCGCCCCCTGCGGAAGCCGAACTGGCTCTCCGACAGGTCCGGGCCCACCCGATTCAGGTGCCCGGCGAGGCGGTCTGCAATGACTCTTTCCAAGAGCTTGCCCACCTCGTCGAGCAGCACGATGGGCCGGAATGCGGACGGAGAGTCCGCAGGGCGCCCGGGCTTCTGGATCAGGACCAGTTTCCCCGTCTTCCAAGGAAGCGGGAACCGGCCCCTCTCCAGGCATGCGCTAAAGAGCCCCCCCAGTCGAGGCCCGAGAGTCCCGAAGGCCAGGACCCAGGCTTTCCCTGGCAGGCCGTCGGGTCCAGGGGCGGTATTTTTGGCTTTGAGCCGCTGTACCGCCACTCTCAGGTCTACCTCGGTCACCTCTGGAGCGTCGTAGACGTCGTCGTCGCTGTTGTGGTCCGCGTTTGCGCCAGCTTCACCGTCAGATTCCGTCGGAGACAGAGCCATAGGCGGGGGAGTATGCTCCCCTCGCGATGGGAACAGGGCGCTCACCACTTCCTCCACGAGCTGAGGCCGGAGTCTCTGCGTCAACGGGGGAGCCCAGGGGCGGAGCTTCGCTCTCACCGCCTTGTAAGGCCGGCCCCATGGGTCCCCGTTCAGAGACTCCAGCATCTCCTCGCGGGCCAATTCCTTGGCCCGAAAGATCGCGTCGCGGAGGACGGTCTTCGCTGCCCTGTAGCCCTCGTATAGCTCCGCCTCTACAGCCGCCGCATCCGGAGGTCGGGTGCGGCGCCTGCGGAACCTGGTGTACCGGCGTCGCGCGGCAACGCACGCCTCGCGCAGCGCTGCCAGCTCACTCGACCACCAGTACAACTGACGCCGGGCGCGTCCTTGCCGGACCCGGGGCATGGCCACGTCGCAGATTTTTCCGAACTATGTTAGGCTCGGCTTCCAGTCAAGCTGGATGCAGCTAAAAATCAGTATTTACTCGTATGTTAGTAGGGGAAACCGGGGCAATGCGGGCCCTTTAAGGGAAAACTTGAATAAAATCTGAGATAAACGAGATACTGAAAAAAATCAACAGCTATTTATTAGTCTCATCATTCCTTATCATCATTAATCTTTAATAATTATCTTAGGGTACCAGTCTTTAGTGCAATTAGAACTTTAAAAAAATAAATAAACTGCCTGTTTTGCCCCGTGTCTGGGGTAAAATGGGCATATGCGGGGCATAACAGGCATGTACGTCTAAAACCGAGCAAAAGGTATAAATGTGATGGGATTCGTCATCATCGTCCACTTCACTGGCGCAAGATCAGTGGGTCCATCTCTGGCATGCACAGCAAGTGACCCAATCCTCAGTAGATTTTGACAAATATCCACAGTTAAAACATTCTACATCTTCTTCCTCCGATTCGTTTTCCTTATATCATTCATTTTTCTTCGTCTTTTTCTTCCTTCTGTTTTTCTCACAGCCACCGGTTTTCTTGTGCGGTCTTCTATTAATCCTTCTTAGTCGGATCAAAATTATGGGGAATGTTCTTTTTTGTTGTCACTTGATAGGCTCGTTTATAGCTTAGTCTGCCACTAGCCACATCGTTTACGGTTGCTTCCATATCCTCCAAGCTCCATCTGGCACCTTCTGTCTTCGTTTGGTAGTGGCGAACCATAATTATATCTGCAGAAAAAAGATCAACTTAATGATAATACCCGGGGCAAAACGGGCCCCTGCTCATTTTGCCCCGCCTATAATGCCCCAAAGGTCAAACAAAACAAATTATATCGAAATCAAACGAATATGTGGTGGTTCTTTTACAACTCTTTCTAGTTATTTAGACACATAATTGAACATAGTAATTTACTTAATAACTGGGCATTTAACACTAACATGAATTAGCTATAAGACAGACATAAAACCAAAAAATTATATCAAATGCATCAACTTACTATTAGACGAAAATCGGATCTACACGGACATCACTAATTGTCTCGCGTCATGGGGACATCCCTACGACGTTTGACAGTTGACACTGTAGTGTAGATTCCCGCGCTTTCGAATGAAAATTGATGTTCGCGAAAAGTTCCAAAAGTTTATATTGTGTTTAAAGTGAATACTCAATAAATCCTTCAAGTTCAAGTCGTGTTTAATAATTCAGAAGTGCAATTTACCTATGCTTACAAAGTAACTATAAAGTTTGGAGTGATTCTTGTTAAAAATAAAAACTAAGTACTTTCGTTCAGTGTTACATTTTAGTTATTTAAAAAGTGGAAAAACATTAATTTCGGATTGCAAAAATGGATGCTTTTAATTGTACATGTGTGTAACTAACTCTTGTAGTGCTCAATTTAACATATTTATCAAACATTTTGTGTGGTGTTAAACATTTACAATTGTATGAAGAAGCTTCCGCCTGGCGCTGTTTTCTTCATGTGGGTATGATTAAACCACGGCAACGGTTTGGTTGACATTCCCCTATGTCAGGAAATGTGACTTCACCTGTTTGAATCCTTCAATTCTTTGGTGAGATCCATCCATACTTTTATTATATAATAGACTGATTTTGCTTAAATAATATCATCATGAGACACTATATAGGCCTAACAAAGCAAGCCTAAACTTACAGTGATAACCAAAGAACAAATTATAGTAAAATAATTGTAAAGAGACTTTTTTATATTTTATTTAATTTCTATTGTTTTGGTGTGAACTGTGAAGTGTTTAAACTTTTAAAGGGACAAAGATAACATAAAGTTTGTTGTTGTTGTGTGTATAATATTGTATTACCTATTTATTGTGTTGTTTATACCTAATTTTAATAATTATAACTATGGGTCGGCATAAGAAGCGGCATAGGTCTCCTAGTTCTACCTCTTCAAGTACAAGCGATGAGGAAAACACTATTAGGAAAAAATCTCACTATAAGAAGGATTTAAAGAAGAAATCCAGTAGGATAGAAGCCTTAGAGGGACTGATAAGGGAATTAAGGAAGAAGACTGATTATCATACTGGAAATACATCCCAGCCTTCTGTAGTACGCTATGTGGGTCGCAATGATTTTATACCAGTGTTTGATCCACAGACCTCCCCGGTCTCTGTTGATCATTGGATCCGGAACTTGGAAGGAATTGCCAATATGCATGGTTGGGATGAACGGACACTAATTTGTAACTGCACTGCTAAACTTGGTGGCTATGCGAAAAGCTGGTATGAACACCAAGCATGCTATGAAATGAGTTGGACTGAGTGGAAGGTAAAGTTAATTAAAGCATTTCCTTTCACCAAAAATAAACTTACACAAATAAGAGAATTAGTGAACCGAGTCAAGAAGCCTAATGAAGACCCTATTGAATTTTATTATGCCAAACTTGGGATTGGAATGTCATGCCGGTTGAGTGATGAGATCATTACTGAAGCTATCATAGGTACACTTGGGAACCAACTATTAGAGATTGGTGCTAAATCAACTGGATGCCGGGACACCAATTCCTTACTTCAGTACTTGGCTAGTATCAACACTTCGGTCGCTGTCAAAGAGCAAGACAAACCTGAATCTTCAACAAAAAGTCATCATGGACCAGAAAAGGTGACAAAGTGTTTCTCTTGTGGCAAACCTGGTCACAAAGCAAGTAGGTGTCGCAAAAATGGGAAGGACAACAGAAAATGCTCATTTTGTAAAAGACCGGGTCACACTGAAGCTGAGTGTTTCAAAAAGAAAAATCAGAGCAAACATTGTTCTTTCTGTAATATTGATGGCCATACATTGGAAGAGTGTAGGAAGAAGTCCAAATCCAGTACACAAAACCGTTCAGTACAAAAGGTTCAAACTGTGTGCTGTGACTTGTCAGACAGGAAGTACTTTAAAGATGTGATTGTTAATGGAGGTCCAGCAAATGCTTATATAGATTTTGGCAGCTCTTGTAATACCATGAAACACAGTTTCTTTGAGACACAGGACTTGGAGCTGAAACCGAACAATGACACTATTATAAAGGGATACGGAGATGCACTAACAACACCTTTGGGTATAGTTTCAGCTTCTCTTGTAGTTGATGGTGTGGAGAAGATTAATGAATTTTATGTTGTGCAGGATGACCTACAAAAAGTTGATGTTCTCATAGGACAGCCTTTTACAGAGCAACCAAACATAGTTATTGTAAAGACCTCGACTGAGCTCAACATATATGAAGATCAAATGGCATTGCAAGTGACTGATTTGTGTGATTCTTTTGGCAAGGTAAAGTTGTATCCTCAAGCTGATACAAATATTACCCCTGGAGTCAACAAACTGTTGGTGAGAACAGATCCCATTGCTGATGGTGTCATGCTTATCAAGCTGAGTGAACAAAGAAAACCGTTATGTGAAAAGGATGTTTTAGGTGATAGTGTTGAATTGCATGAAGGTCAGGCTTTTATAAAACTTATCAACAAGACAAACCGGACCCTGGAATTAAAAGAAAATGACTGTGTGGCTAGAGCAGAATTGGAAGGCCAATGCTGTGATAATATTAAAGTGGGTGATCATTTAAATGAAGACCAGAAGGCATCCTTGGATAAACTCCTTACCAAGTACGAGCACTGCTTTTCTGGTAATGGAATGGCATTAGGGAACTGCAGTGTAGAAATGAGCATAAAACTAACAGAAGACAGAATTATAAATTACAAGCCATACCGAGTGTCATTCCATGAAAGAGAAATTATTAGGAATATCATCGCCGAACTTCTCAAGGCAGGGATCATCGAAAACTCAAAATCCCCTTTTGCAAGCCCTGTCTTGCTTGTGAAGAAGAAGGATGGAGGACGTCGCCTGTGCATAGACTACAGAGCACTTAACAAGATCACCGAAAAGGAACGATACCCTTTACCAGTCATACAAGACCTATTAGACAGGTTGGTGGGCCAGTCAGTATTTTGTTGTCTAGATCTGGCAAATGGCTATCACCAAATTAAAATTGCGGAGGAGTCAAGACCACTGACTGCATTTGTGACGCCGGATGGTCATTACCAGTACAGAATGATGAGTTTTGGCCTTTGCAATGCCCCAGCTGTCTTCCAGAGAGCCATGAACCATATACTCGAGCCAGTTATCCATGTATGCTGTGAGGTTTACATCGACGATGTGGTTGTCTGGGGCGAGGACACCGAGCAATGTATAGCAAATTTAGAAAAGGTGCTTACGTTAATTTCGATGGCAGGCGTCAAGCTCAAGAAAGCGAAATGCTCTTTTCTAACACACAGCATTGAATACCTAGGGCATGAAATATCGGGTGGCGAAATTAGACCATCGCCTTTCAAAATCATGGCTGTCTCCGATTTTAAGAAACCAAGAAATGTGCATGAGTTGCGGCAGTTCCTCGGACTCGCCAGTTACTTCCGTAAGTTTATAAGGAATTTTGCGAGTATTGCACGACCGCTCACCCTACTCACGAAAAAAGCCGTGGAGTGGCGATGGGGCCCTGAGCAAGATCGAGCCTTAAACGTCATAAAGGAAATTCTTACTGCTGATCCAGTGCTGGCAATTTATCACCCGGAAAGAGAAACCCAAGTGCACACTGATGCATCAAAAGTAGGACTCGGTGGTGTTCTTTTTCAAGGACAGCTGAATGGTGATATGAAGGTTGTTGCTTATGCTAGCCGTCAAACAGCAGAAACGGAACAAAAATATCACAGTTTTGAATTAGAAGCTCTTGCTGTGGTGTTTGCTGTCAATCGCTTCAAAGTATACCTTTCTGGCGTTAAATTTCGGGTCGTTACAGATTGTTCAGCCTTGAGGATGGCTTAGCTAAAACGTGACTTGTCACCACGGATCGCCCGTTGGTGGCTAGATCTACAAGAATATGATTTTGAAGTCGACCATCGACCTGGAACGTCTATGGTACACGTGGATGCCCTAAGCAGAAACCCTGTGACGATCCACCATATACAGGAAAAGGATCTAATTGATGCGTTGCAGGATGACGAGGAGGAAATTCAAGCATTGCTGCTGAATTTGAAACTAGAGCAAGAAGCTAACAAGAAAAAAAAGGAGGGACTATCGAAAGATTATAGAGTATTAGACGGACGGCTATGTCGTATAGTAGATAATGAGTTTAAACCGGTTTTACCTAAGAGTTCTAGATTCCACATTATGAAGATTTATCATGACGAACATGGACATCTGGGAATTGAAAAGTGTCTTGAAGCAATACGAGCTAAATATTGGTTTCCCAAAATGAGAAAATATGTGACCAAATATGTGGCAAGCTGTCTTGGATGTCAATTCACGAAGAAACCAACCGGGAGACAACCGGGTTTATTACACCCTATACCGAAAGTTGCCGTGCCCTTCCACACTTTACATGTGGACCACCTGGGCCCCTTTTGTAAGAGCAATGGAAAAGCCTATATTTTTGCGGTTATCGACGGATTCACTAAGTTCGTTTGGTTAGAAGCCGTAGCTACAGCCAATGCTAAAGGAGTAATTACTGCGTTAAGTAAACTGAGTCACACATTTGGTTACCCCGAACGAATTGTTAGTGACCAAGGTTCAGCATTCACGGGTAAAGACTTTAAACAATTTTGTGACAAAAACGCCATCAAACATATTTTAAACGCAGTGGCGTCACCCAGGTCGAATGGACAGGTCGAACGTCTGAACCGCACAATTCTAAATTCTCTGTCAGCTCACATGGGTGATGATCAAAAAGGATGGGATGCCTATTTACCAAAAGTTCAATTAGGTTTAAATTCAACGGTTAGCCAAGGTACAGGCAAGTCACCTTTAGAGTTGCTGTGCGGCTTAAGACCCCGTTTGCCCAATGATTTGCATGGGGCTGTCTACAATGAAGAAGTGTCAACTTCACGAGTCGAGGCTGCCCAAACTATTGAGAAAAATGCAGTTCAAATGAAAAGACGTTACGACAAAGATCGGCGTGTTGTAGAACCGCTACTTATAGGTCAGCTGGTTATGGTAGAGCGGAAAATATTACGTCCTGGTCTAACAAGCGGAAAACTTGTCCAGCGATACGCGGGTCCATACAAAATTACAGCTGTGTTACCCAATGATCGCTATGAGGTCACATCGTACACGAAAGGCAAACGAGCATATAAAAATATAGTTGCCCGTGATAAAATTAAGATCTGGCATCATAGACGTCGAGACTCCTCGTCTGATGAAGATCTGACAGAGCAGTCTTAAGATGCTCTTTTATCGATTACCATGTAATTAACTTTATTTCTTATATTTCATGATGTACGATTGCTATGCTTGCCTATGGGGCCTACATAGTGTTCAGTTACGTGCTTGCATCCGGAGCCTTACAGCACAAATCTCTACTAATCCTACTATCACACTTGCCTACGGGGCCTACATAGTGTTCAGTTACGTGCTTGCTTCCGGAGCCTTACAGCACAAATCTCTACTAATCCTACTATCACACTTGCCTACGGGGCCTACATAGTGTTCACTAAAGTGCTTGCTTCCGGAGCCTTACAGCACAAATCTTCTATAATAATGCTACCAATACACTTGCCTATGGGGCCTTCACAGTGCTTGCTTCCGGAGCCTTATAGCACAAATTGTCAATAGCTCTATCATTACGCTTGCCTAAGGGGCCTACACAGCGTTTATTGAAGTGTTTGCTTATGGAGCCTTATAACACAATCCTCTTCACGCTAACAAACAAACGCTTGCCTAGCGGGCCCAACACAGCGTTTACTAACGTGTTTGCTTTCAGAGCCAGCAGGCGATTGCCTAGTGCTTACGGGGCCTAAACCCTGATACCCAATACTTGCCTACGGGGCCTCTCCATTGGGTATTCAGTCATTGCCTTTGGGGCTAAATTTATGTTTTACGCTTGCCTTCGGGGCCTTACAGCGCTTACATCTCTTGCCGAAAATGGTGAAGATCGCCGGTTGAACCCTGCAGCGACTGCAGCGGCTGATCTGGCGTGCCAAGCTGAGGACTATCACCTTCGGGGACCGAAGGACTGCAGGATGGCCGAACTATTAGACGAAAATCGGATCTACACGGACATCACTAATTGTCTCGCGTCATGGGGACATCCCTACGACGTTTGACAGTTGACACTGTAGTGTAGATTCCCGCGCTTTCGAATGAAAATTGATGTTCGCGAAAAGTTCCAAAAGTTTATATTGTGTTTAAAGTGAATACTCAATAAATCCTTCAAGTTCAAGTCGTGTTTAATATTACGTAATTTCGTGCTGTCGTCGTACGATGTGCATCTACACGCACAAAATCACTTTTCTCGCTAGCGCGAGATCGACTGGAACGCGACCTGACTATTTCCGAGCGTCTCGGTTTATTATCCTTCGGGGAAGAGAGGGTGACCATCTTACCCCGGGTGCCCGTAATGCCCCGGCTTCCCCTACATACATGAGGTGAGTAATAGAGAAGTACAGAAAAAGGCAACCAACATGTTAATTGTAATAAGAGTTAGAAAATAACTGTGATAGAATACATTACTACTAACTTTATTTTTATCTTATCTATGCTTTAATTCTAATTGATTTCAAAAGCTTTTACGTACCAACGTAAAAGAAAAAAAAAAAAAAAAAATTATAAAAATATTTTCAAGAAAGACAATCATGAACTTTTCCATATGAAAAGTCAACATAACATTTCAGGGATCTAAATTTTTCTCGATTTAATTAGTTTAAAAGTTTCCTAAGACAGTTTTAATTTCACCGAAGGCGGGCGGAGTTTAATCGTTGCGGTAGCTATGTGAGTTGAGCATACAGGATAACTTTTTGAAGAATATTATATTTTGTTTGAAGACTTTCCGAACTTTTAGGTTTCTAAACTTAGTCAAGCTAAAACCCACCAAGTTATTTACTTAAATGTATCGGTGAGGTGAGTCGTATATAGGTATATTATTTAAATTATAATTTAGATTGCTTATATCCGCGGTGCTGCCCACGTGAATCTTCATACTGGATTAAAAAGTATGTTTTTTTCCATGTTATAAACTACCTGTGTACCAAATTTCATCTAAATCCGTTCAGTATTTTTTGTGTGAAAGAGAACTTTCACATCTATAAATATCAGTAAATAATATAAGATTGGCACTGATTATGGGGACCCAAATCAATAATTATGAATGTCTAATCAATTGTAACATTTTATTCTAAGTCAGCATGACGATAATCAAATAGAAAAGTTACAGCGATTTAACCAATCAAATGAGTTAATACCAAACTAATTTATTTCAGTCTATCTTTCGCCATTTCGCGCCGTAAAGAAATTAACATCATTCCATACATATTTCATAAATACGATATTCCATATTAACAAAGTACATACGTTGGACTACAATAAAGGTTTTCATTCCATTCTTTCTGTATATACAAAGGGATTGTTAATGAATACCACGTCGAAATTCATTCAATAGATTTATGGACTTCATTTCGATCGTTTTCACTTTTCATATTCATTCACTCATGAGATCTTAATGACCGTATGATGTATTATTAATGCGTAAGTTTAATAATAACTAACCACACGCCCTGGATTTGCTCGGGTATTTACTAAAGCATATTATAACCGGTCGCTATAGTATCTTGAAAGAACTAATAGGAAGCGTTATAAGACATAAAAATCTGTTCAGTAGTTTTTGAGTTGATCTTGAACAGACAACCAAGTTGACGAGATGAGGGACTAATTTATAATATGTAGTGATGATGACGACAGCTTAATTGTCAACAACCTATCTTTACCCAAATATGAAAAAGATATTACGGACCGTAAGGTTAAGCGAATTTCTGTAAAGAATCAAAGCTGTCCTCACAAAAAAGTAATCGGCAGTCCTATAAAAACGACAATACGTAGGCGAAACAAAAGTATAGGACAGTTGCTGACGCTTTTTTTTTTTTTTTTTACGTGGTAAAATCATCAAATGAGACCTCCCACCCCGGGCAGGGCGAGAGGTACTGTCAGACTTGTACTGACTAAAATCCACGGTGTCCTTCAATAGCCCTTTATGTTCCGGGGTCACGGTGATGGTATAAGACCCGCGACCCCGGCAGGCTTTAGCCCTCTGAGAGGGGGCCTCGTCATTATGCTGACGCTCTTTGAGGCGCGCGTGGAACACGACGCGCCGTCGACCCGGGCATGGTCCATGGTCGGGCGGCGAGTTGCCCTTTACTCGCCGCCCGCATGCCCGCGCCTACGGTGGCCGGAGATCGTCTTGCGACGTCCGACGCCGTGGGCGTCCACCACCGCGGGTGGGGCGGAGGGAGGACCTTGTCCTCTCTCTCACGAGGCCCGCCTCCTCCTTCGCGAGCATGACTGCTTCGCAGAAGGAGGCGACCGCATCCCACTCCGTCTCGCCCCGCAGCATGGCCGCGACCAGTGCTGGGCGCGAGAGGTCTCCGCCTATCGCCGCCGTGAGGACACGTCGGTGCTCCGCCCAAGCGGGGCAATCCTGCACCGTATGCTCGACTGTGTCCTCCGGACAGTTGCTGACGCTTAGTCTGATGATCAGTATCGTAACATTAAGTAAATATGAGCACAGAACTTTAAACGCCGTTAACACACAAAGGTTTTTTTAATTGCAATAAAGTAGATAGAAACATACGAACCACGTCGATGATGTGATGCAGGGACACGCCAAAGTGACCAGGAGGGGCTGTGAGGAGTTCTCTACGGGCCTCACAGAGGCATCGTATCTCGTCATCAGATGACGAATCAGCCGATATTCCTCGTCGCAGCATACTGCACCTGTAAACAAACATAAAAACATTATCATCAGCATCTTGAGTTCTTATTACTACAAAAAATCTTATTGCTGTATATAATATTGTGTACTAAAACGACCATTCTTTTAACCTATTTCTTATCCTACTAGTCCTATATAGGGTAGGGGATGAAGCAAGCAACAACTAGTTATTTATATAAAACTGGCGCAGCATGTTATCTCATTCCATTCTCCTTTACAATTCGTCATCCCCTCAGTCACCTCCTATAAAGCCATATCATCCCTCACACAAAACATACATAATTTATTTCGTCAGACATAAATCAAAATATTCAAAGGGCATCCAGTACTCATAACTGTATTCCAAAGCAAATGTAATAAAAATTCCACCGTCTGGCAACTCCATTATACTCACAAAAATACTTCAACATATTGGACCAAAAAAAACATGTTTCGTAACCTGTCTACATTCTTCATTATAGCATGGAAACGTATGAGTGAAATCCCTAAGTAAAGCTCATGAGAGGGAAAAATCAACAATTGAAAAACAGAATTTAAAATTCACAAAGTCATAATGACGGTCTGAAAATCCCTTGCGGATAAAGCTGGCTTACTACCGCTGCCAAAGGAGCACTTGAAACCACATTTGCCCTAAATGTAGCCGCGCACTGACGTCAGCGATATAGACCGACTAAAAAAAACTAAAGTTGAAAACTGAAACCCATCGTCGGCAAACTTGTCAACTAAAAATTAATAAACATGTGTACTGAAAAAGTTCATAAATGCATTGTTAATAAATTTTCGGTTGCTGTTTTCGTGATTCAAGAAGTTAGAGCCGGAACAACTACATTCAAACAAGTATTTAATTCGACTTCAGTCCGCAATTACTTTTACATTTTCAGTTTTAAATAACCCAATGCCCGAAACGATTAACTGTCTCTAAGGAACTTCCTTTTCTATGAAAAAGAGTAAAGGGAAGGAAGAACACATCGTAAAGTGGCGAAATAATGTGAGCATTTCGGGTAAGGTGAAGTAGTAACCACTGGGGCAACCAAATTGATGTTGTATTTTAGAAAATGTAGGTATAATTTTTTATTACCCGCCTACGTCTAAACTAAAAGGAGGTTCTTGATTTTGACCGGTATGTATGTATGTTTGTTTATTCCCTCATAACTTCTAAACTTCTTATCATTAATAACAAATGAGGTCGTTCGTGATTTTTCGTAGTCGGGTTTTAGTTATTTAAACTTATTTCTTATCAGATCTCTCTCTTTAAATTCATTTAAGTATATAATGACCGCTAGCTTTGCTTAGACACATTTTTTTTTATATTACCCTCAGCAGTAACATGTAATATTTATGAAGATAAAACCGAATAAGATTTTTGAAGATAAAATCTTAAATCTAAACTTACAAAAGATCATTACGAAATTGGAGTAAATAGATTATTTCTAAATATACAACGCTATTTCTGAAATTGGATATGGAAACTAAAATAACTTAGCACTTCCAAAATTGGCGTAACACTTCAGGTGGTTCCTTTAATTGACAATTCCCCAGAGCATGCGTCGAGCGATGTGGGAGAAATATACGCCCGATACCAAAACTTTGTTCCCAAAATATACGAAATGTAAGTTATATTAATTCTAAGTGACACCTGACTGAACTAGATCCAGATTTTCAATATGACAAGTAGATAAATAGAGAAACTGGATTCTGCCCGTGAACTTCGAAATTGGGCCATTTGCCTGGTTAAAGGGATCTTGAGTTGTAATTTAGGTTTTTAACTATCTATGAATCGTGTAATAAATATATGTAGGTAGGTACAAACTTTTACATATTAGTTCATGTAACAATATTAAAATTTAAAATTTTGTACTCTGATAAAAAAAATCCAAGATGACATTTTTTAAGGTCTTATTTTAGTTTTACTAACAGGAGCATCTATAAAATTATAGAATTGGTCTTACTCTTTGCACCCACACCTAATATTTGAACTGCCCACCCATCTCTCTTTTTGTATAAAGTTCGTTCAATCTACTCAAAGGTTGTCTGTAAGATATCGCTATTAGCGATAAGATCGCCTTTGTGCCCTGCTATAAATAACTTTGTAATGTTTTTGGTGTACCTATCTCATCATCTTCTTGCCTTTGTCCAATATAAGTTACTTGTTGTGACAGAAATTGGGTATTTTCTGGCTGAAAAAATAATGTGTCAACCATTAATATCACCCTCTATGTACGTAGTCGTTTTCCCTATTGTGTATTGGATTGTCTTCCAGATAAGACTGTCTCGGAGGCCGGATGAAGTAACCAAGGAAGTACTGGTTATTACGATAAACCCTGGTAAGACTATAGGTTTGTCAAGACTTTCAACAGATAACCTGTCACGAGTGTCATGTCGAAGATACTAGATCTTCTTGCTCTTGCTTAGCGAGGAATGCAGTAAACTTGATATGTGATGTTGATCATCTACGGACCGACATAGTTAAGCACAGCTAACCCTTGAAGATTGACTCCGAGATACTGTTATTATTTAGCCAGTAAAATGATCGTAACAGCCCGTAACGATGGAACGGTTTGAAAGCACACAGTGAAAATTATGTTTGCCAACGAAAAAAAACTGGTAGTTACCCAACCTGTCCTAAGATAAATCGAACGCTCCCATGACAACCTATTTTTCTTCTCTAACGAGTCCGAGTGCCATAGGAAAACAATCCGTAACATACATTGTCTATACATGACGAATGTATGTATCGATTCATATACCAGCTGACTATTTTCCCATGGCCGGCAAAGATACTTTCTCCTTTCATCGGTTTGTTTGTAACTGTTTGCTGCTTACTGACCGTGTTTGTAAGATTCTCTAAAAAGATCCGATATGTAGTACTTGCAACGAGTGTGTATGAACTTGAACGAGGCAAAAGGAGTATGTAAGGATCGTAGTGGAAATCATTTTGTTATTTCTGCCTACGTCTGTGGGAACAAGATATGAGTATTTATGTATAATGTCAGGCAAAGTCAAAGTCAAATCATTTATTGCATTAGGCCATCAAAGAGGCACTTTTAAACGTCGAACATTAAAAGTAATAAAGGAAATGGGATGGAATGGGATTGATTCTACCACCATTCGCAGGGGTGGGTTTGTATAAGGATTTTTTCACTAATTCAGTCTCCTAACAATAACTCAAAGTATTCCCTTCTGCGCTATTCATTTACAAAAATAAAAATATGGCATAAAATTATCTTTTAACGAGGAACAGGCATTTGCATGTCGGTCTCAAAGAAATCAGGATATAATAAGAAAAGTTCAAAATGTTAAGCGTGGGTTTTCAAAGGGGTGTTACTTTAGAAATAATTTATGAATGATGAAAACGACTCTACTCACGCATAATATTAATATTTTTGTGTGTGTTTTTTTTAAGTATTAACGCGGATTGAAACCCAAAGATTCAATCCTGGACAGATTTTTGTATCGCGTGGGTTGAAAGCTGTCCGTATGTACTTCCTATCTTTATCTTAAAGAATATCTTGAAGAAACCTGGACTCTTTAACCGACTTCTAATCAATGTAATCTGAAATCACAACCTGACATGAGCAAGCGTTTTGAACCTAGCATTGATCAACAGTGGGCAGTATTATCTGATATTATAATAACTTTTTCCCTAAACGCTCTAATCCTAACTTAAAATTATAAATGCTAAAATAAGTTTGTTTATTATGTTTTCACGCCTAAACCACTTAACTGAAATTCCTGTTGCATTGCATGCAAGTTGCAGGTACGCAGAAACGGACATCCTACTTACCCTATTTCATTTCATCTAAAAGAATTGTTCCTAAGGAAAACAACAATAATATTTCGAATTATGATGGAATCACTTTATTAAAAGAAATTACTTATCAAATTACAATGAACGCGAACGAAACCGAGGGCACATTCCTAGCGACGTAATCGTGACAAAAGCGCTTAGTTAAGTTTTCAATTACAAAGTTTCCATGTCTCTGACTTAGAAAGTCAAACTCCTAAATGTTTGACCACCGGCTTCCTTCCCGCCAACTTGGATAACTCATTTTCATGAGACAAGATCTTGACATTATGAGATTATGAACAGTAGTGACCCTTCAGTATTCATCATGTAGATTACGGTTTACCTTGAGTACGTACGTATTGACGATGTGTTTCAACAAAGAATATAGTAGCTAGATACCTAACTGTGGCAATCCTTTTTTACTCGACTACGCCAAAAGGAGGGTTATGATTTTGAACGGTATGTATGTTTATAAAGGTATGTATGTATGTTTATTTATTCCTTCGTAACTTCTAAACTACTTATATATGACAAATGAATTTTCGTTAGAAGCGTCTCAGTTGGTTAATACTTAACACGCTCTTCAATAATTAATAATCATATTGAAAATAACGCTAACAAGATAATAATGAAAATAAATGTAATGGAAAATTAATATGTACAGAGTATTTTTTGTTAAACATAATAATTATCGAAACAACACGGCGCGGTGCCAACATTATTCAATTCTTAGTTGAAACGTAAGTAAATATTTCTTATTTAATTATTGTAGCTTGTAAAGTTCGGAACTTTCTCGTTTCACATTACAAATACGTCGCACTAAACCTTCTACGCTTATACTCATGTAAACTCAAGCCTTCCCAACTCATGCATGGGAAGCATAAACTCACCATATCTTATAAACCTTAAGTAATCGTTTCTATATATTTTTTATACTATCTGATCTTATAGAACTCCATACAAGACCTTCCTGAAGAAGCTCAAAATTAGGTTAACATTCTGTTTAAGTAGATTTCAGATAATAAATTAAACTCTGATATTCATGTGCGTCATAAATCATACCAACAGACGTGATATAACCCAAAGAAAGCTTTATAATCGAAAGCAGAAGAATTAAAGTCAAACAACAGTCAAACACATTTTATCACCAGTAAACTCCAAAATAAAACATTACTCTTACATTTTATGAAGCAAAGCTACACAACACGTGTTTACAACGAAATAAAAATGTGTCCTATCTTACGCTGAGGTATTTTGTTTCCGCTTCGTGAAGCGCACGTAGCGCTTTATTTTCACTTGTGACGTCAAGCGCAGATGCTAATTGTCTCGGTCCTCGGCTTGGGACGAATTTCTAAACCAAATGAAGATTGTGATGAGCTGAAACGTCGAGGGATTAACTTTTACGCTCCATTAAAATATTAAAACATTTTTACAGTCCGTTTAGAAAACTAATATTTAAAAAAGTTTTCACAAACCATGTCACTAGAGTTCAGATTTTATAAATTCTCTTGGCGCACGACTCGGTCCAGTTCAATTGACACTCTATTGTGAGACCGTGCTCCAACATGGATGTCACTGGCAATATTTACAGAGATTTTAATCCGCCGTGAGGATGTTTGGTTCGAGTTGAAACCCACTTGTAAAGTCTCACATGTGTGCGCAAACCACATATCTGACGTTGAAATACGTCACTCTACACGAAAACATTATGTACTCTACCTTGTATGTGTTTAAGATGAAAGTTACAAAACAATTTGAGCCATCTGTTAGTTCAGTGTCTACTACGTAAAGTTTCGTCTCACCTATCATTGATTTATGTTACGTTACGAAGAAAATAGGTGTGTTGTCAACTGTTAATCTTCTAAGAACCAAGTTAGTAATACCATGATGATGATGAAGTATCGGCAAACAGGTTGTTATCGTGAAAGTTTCAGCGGTACGACAAGACTTTTATAGCTAATAGGTAGAAACTTTGTTTTTCCTGCAGCCATAGAACCGTAAACATACTATTAGCCGACGATAAACCTCTATTTAATACTGCTGACCTCCATCGCAGATTTACGTGGTTATAACAAAAGATTCTAACAAGATAATCCTGTACAGAGGCCCTAACACGAATTCTACGTATTTATTACTTGAATCAAGTATATAAAAACGCATCCTTAGTGTACGAATTAGGAACTAATTTGAAACATCAAATTAACCCCATAGTTCACCCGCTTTCTTTTGTTACAAAAACGGAAAAAGTCGTGATAGAGCCTCCGGATTTAGTTTCTAAACAGATGACGATCGCTATAATTATTGTCTCCACACATATTTGCTACGCATCTACGTGGTAACACAATCCCGCCCTTTTTAATTTCCGCTCTCCCTCTAGAATCCCGCGTAGCGCCATCACGCCGCTTTGTCCACCTTTCAGAAGAAGTGTTTTGGGATCCGGCTCACCTTATTCCAGAATGTGTAATGCAGTGAATGGCTATAGTGACGTTGTCGATTTGCACTTTGACTCTCTTGCTAAACTGAAAAATACTCTCAGTCGTTTACCAAGTGACCGATAATTGTTTTTAATTTAATTATTTAATATGATTGTATGCTATATGTTTTATATTAATTATAATTTTTATGTTATTTTTTATTACGATTTTAAGTTAATTTATATACTACCTATAATTTTTATACTATGCATTTAAGTCTTAATTTATTTTTCTTTAATGTAATTTAATTTAATTTTATTTGAATTTTGATTTTAATTTTTATGTTGCTTTTAATTTTACCGAATCTTAAACTTGTATGTTTTATTTATTTTGATTTAGTGTTGTATTTATATTTAATTAATTTTTTATTAGTAATTGCTACCTGATTCCAGATTATTGTGTCCTTATCACCAAAGTATTGTGCTTATTTTTCGAGTAAGTTCGCTTGACTTTGGTCTAATCTTTTATTAATTTTCACATGTGGTGTCACTATAAGTGATTGTTACACTATGTAATTCTTTGGTAAGCAGCTTTTTAAAACTGTAACTGTGTATACAATTGTTGGTGAACCTTTATTTCATAACAAATAAAAATAAAATAAATAAAAGAAAAGCTCAGCGAATGAAAGCAACTAAGGGGAATAAACAAAGACGCAACCGACAGTTCACAAGTATATTTCTTATAGCTACCGTATTGATTAAAGTTTGGACGTTTTCATGATCATGTTGTATTTTGAGGTCATATAGGTTATCTTAAAGAAGAAATTGTACTTTGTTTAACGAGAAAATCGCTTTTGAATTACCTAAGGGACACAATCTGATTCTGATCGAAATGTTTCGAATGTCAAAGTTAAATTGTGCAAGAATCCTTACTTTCAAGAAATACCTACTTCAACATTAAGTTGTTTCTACTACAGATCATATCGGGGCCTTTGCGTTGAAACTTGGTCACTGTGAACTAAGTTATCTCCACTTGGCTCAACCTCAACCCAAAATGACCAATCTATCACCCATATCATCTTTCCCTAGGAACCCGACTATTCCACAACTGTAATTGTAAACCTACTCGAAATAGTTTCACTGTGATTAAGGTTATCTATGAATGTTGTGGCTATTACGGAAGGCCCCATTTCCACTTCTAAAGTGTTTGCCAAGTGATTTATTAGACGTTGTAAGTTTTACACGACAGTTCGTACGATACTCAACCGTTTGAATTAATTCTACTGTGTAAAGCTAGGTACAGTTGCGCACGCTGATGGTAACAAAACGGTTATAAGATCATATCCTGATCACTGACTCAGCTCAAGTCGAGCTCGATACGCCCCAACTAGACACACTAACAGTCCTCATCAACAATTAGACACATTGTCAGTTTTATTTTATTAATTGACAAAACCACTGTAGATTGTTTCTATGGCTTCATTAGTCAAAATCGATCCGCAAATTGGGGCTAAAAATACGTAGTGGGAGTTTTCACCGATTATTGTGAAGAAGTCCGAGCTAAGACGCGTTTAACAATGTGGGTGTAAGTGTTGCCTATCTACGGTTGATTGTACGTAACATTATTACTCCATTTGATTACAAAGCCTGACAGCAACCTAAATGGTTCACATTTATCCGTAGTTAGATAGTGTCACTATTTCAATATATTGTCGTTTTGGCGCCCATTTAAATAATCTAGAGGGAACCGTATCCCTGAGTGAATTTCCCGGGACCGAAAATTGCGTGGCATCGATGAAATCGGTACTAAAAAACATAGTTATAACGTTCTCAATTTTTTTTTCCGGGTAGGTGAAATAGTAATCTATGTGTAGCACTAAATGTTTATTTAATTGGATTAATGGATATTCCAAAAAAAAATATTAAACCTCGAAATCTTTCATTGCCGTGTTTGTCCACACTTCACCTTGTTGTGTATTATTCCACATTGATAAAAATCTATTGGTTATTTATACTAAAACCTCGTTTTATTTGATACATGAATAGTTAAAGTATTGCTACAGAATACATTTATTCAAATATTTAAACAAAATAACGAATGGTTAATAAAAAATCACTTGTCCCAGAACTACCCTTCATCGCCGTGTCCTAATCATGTTCAAGGATATTGTTTTACCTACTACTTTCTTCCTCCCTACCGGTATGCTAAACATTGCATATTAGTGCTGCCTAAGTGCTCAACGTGGAAGGAAGTACACACGTGCCTGCGTTTTCGCACCATAAATTTAAATAATAAATTTGTATGTTACTGGAAAAATTTTCTTTCATCGCCGTGGATAGATATAACTGATATTTGAATAAGTTTGTCTTCATGAGTAAGCATTCGATAGAACACCATTCCTCATATGTTCATTTGTGAGGTGCTTATTTCTTCGAATAATTAATAGTTTTTTTGTTATTTATATTTTTTGCCTTGATTTTCATCGACGTGTTTTCATTGCCGTGGTTTCCGTGGCCGAAATTTGCAATGGAAATGAAAAAAAAGACATGGCAATTAAAAAAATTTCATTGCCATGCCTTGTAAAACAATTTAGTTTCATTGCCGTGGCCAGGTATTTCATTTCCGTGACTTGTGTTTTCATCGCCATGGTATGATTAGGCAAAGAAAACATCTTTTGTCACATGCGGTTCAGGTAATACCGATTAAGTCACTTCAGAGCTTCTGAAAGCGGGTGGAATACCGGTACTTAAAGTCCTCCAGAAGCTCACTAATACCGTCCTGTTCTAGGGCAAAACGCCTGAAGCATGGAGCAAAGGTGAAGTGGTGCTTTCTTAAAAAAAGTTAATAACAGCCTATTGAAGAACTACAGACCCATCATGCTTCTGAGTCATGACTGTCAGACTTGATGACTTCTAGCCTTCCGAACAAGCCGGTTTCCGAAGAGACTATAGTACCATACACCACATCCATACGCTGCGGCAAGTTATACAGAAGACCGAAGAGTATAACTTGCCATTATGCTTAGCGTTTGTGGATTATGAGAAAGCCATCGTATCGGTGGAAACATGGGTGGTACTTGAGTCACTCCAGCGATGCCGTATTGACTATCGGTACATCAAAGTGTTGAAGTGTTTGCATGATAACGCCACCATGTCGGTTCGAGTACAGGAGCAGAGCACGAAGGCGATTCCATTGAGAAGAGGCGTAAGAAGGATGTTATCTCCCTGAAACTGTTTACTGCCACAATGGAAGACGCCTTCAAGCTCCTGGAATGACAAGGACTTAGCATCAACATCAACGGCGAATACATCACTCACCTTCGATTTGCCGACGACATCATAGTCATGGCAAGTCGATGGAGGAACTCAGCATGATGCTTGATGGCCTCGACTGAGTTTCACAATGGGTGGGCTATGAGACGATTTTTTTTTTAAATTTCAAATGTCGGTATGATGCATAATATTATTTTGTCAATGTCTGCCAATCAGTTTGAATATAATTGTAGTTTTAATTTTAACATATATTGTACTTATCGTTGATTGATTCTGCCATGCCACAGTTCTTTCATTGCCGTGGGCGCTTGTTTCATTGCCGTGCACGCATGTTTCATCGCCGTGGCACGAAATTTTTAAATCCTTATATCTCGTTAGTTTTTTAAGTTATCTGCTAGACATTAAGCAAGAATATATAAATTATCAAAAACTTTAATAGGAGCGTTTCTTTTTTTTAAAAAAGCTTAAGATTAAAAAAACCACGGAAATGAAGATTTTATAGGACCTGTTGAAATTCACTCCCTTATTTCTATACACAAAGAAGTACAACAAAGAAAGGAACATTAAGGTATTACAAAATACTGGGACTAATACAATTTGATTTCATAAAATTCATATTGATTCTACAAATCACCGAGATTTTTATTAATCACTAGCTGACCCGGCAAACTTCATACCGGCTCTTTTTGTTACCTTTTAAACCTTCCCTGGACTTCCACAAATCATTCAAAACCAAAATTAGCCAAATCGGTCCAGCCGTTCTCGAGTTTTAGCGAGACTAACGAACAGCAATTGATTTTTAAAATATAACTGTCAATATGCGGTTGTATTACCAAGAACCTATACTACTTACTGTATATTCCTTCAGGGATTCCAAGTATGTTATGTTCAATTTATTTTCCATATTGCTTTTATGTCAAGAGATATCAGATCACATTATATAAAATAAATTGCATTCTGTAATGCGGTATGCTGCAGCTCAAATGTCATAGAAGACTTCAATCTGGGATGTGATATGGGTCGTTCTTATTAGAAGTCTTAAGTCGTACAGTCGGTCTCGTAATGAAAACTTAAGCTGGCTAGCAAGTTTACATTGCTTGCATATTTTTCTAATAAGTTGCAGGCTACACTGCGTCATTTAAGTCTAGCTTGTGAGTTTCACCTAATGTTTTTAATAAAAAGTAAATTGTATTACCTAAGTTATATACGTTTTGCTGACTGTGAAACAAAATTAAAGACTTAAAAACAGAGACGAAATAAAATTGTAAGAAAATTAAATGTTTTATTACTTCTTTCTTATTCTTATGTATAGCTGTAAACCTACTTTCTTTGTTAGTTAACAAGTTTTTATTAAGAACGACAACGTTACTAACTTCGAAATAATTGCAAACTCCAACACATTGTTTCTCATATTAGCTTGTTTTATTAAAATCTGTATAAATCTGCTTAGTAAATTTTAAATATTTTTAACGCATTGCCGCCTTTTTTTAGGTACTAAAATTATCAAATGAGTCCTCCCACCCTGGAGCAAGGGTCTGCCAGACTCGTACTGACTAAAATACACAGTGTTTCTTTAATTTACGTTCCAGGATTCCGGTTACTTATTTAGACAGCCCCACGTCAGTCCCAAAATCCCGAACGCAGTAACGGCACGGCGCGGGCGGGTATCGCGAATTGTAATTCTTTTTTGTGTAGAGACATTTGGCACTGATTTTAATTGAGTGGATCTGTTTAATTCACAAATTATTAAGAGCATAAAGATAAATCCGCAATTTACCTAAAACGTATAAAAAAACTAAAGAGGAATTAAAACTCATATAAATGGCAACACAAACTTCACGTTATAAATAAATTAAAAACACACCAAATTTTTTTTTTGTTTTATTTTTTTATTTGGCCTATCAAATTAAAATAAAAGGCAATGGAGATATGAAAGTAGGAAGATGCGAACTCATAAATCTCGAAGTTCAGCCAAAAATCCCGATTGAAGGCTCATTTCATATTCCCTTGGTTTTTATCTTTTATCATAATCAATATCATTTTTATAAAAATCCCTTCAAGCAAATAGTTCGATCAAGAGTCATGCCATGTATTGAGTAAATTCTACAATGCGCGCACACAGCGAGCGATCAAAAAAATCCAAAATTATTTTTTTCTTGATCTAAACCCAGTTGTTGAATGTTAAAAGAAGAATTCCGAATCATAAATTACCTACCTTGTAAACTGTTAACTCAATAATAATCTCTTTCAATCACTCGACCCAATTCGATTATTCTTGAAACTTTATCAATATTTCAAAAATATATAGTCGAAATCAATATATTATATATCCCACTTAGGTACTTACTTATATTGAAGTGCTATTGAAACCTTATGATACAGGTGAACGAATACGTTGTATTAAGTATCACACTTTCTGGTAATATGGATGTTTTATGCCTAGTCATGCGAAACAGTATAAGTATTAGTAGGTACGTTAGGTACGTACCTACTAATACTTATACTACTATATTGAATTCCAAGAAGAGGAAAACGAATATCTGTGAATGTTATTGAGGAATACTAGTCTATAGGTACGCTATTGATTTTAACAAAGAAATAAACGTATAAAACGCCTGTGTACCGAATAATTTAAACGGAAGTATTCCACGAATGTCCGTTTCGACCGCGCGGCCATGACGTTTTTTTTAAATAAAAACCATCCCAAGTTTTTGTAAAAAAATGTAAAAGTCGATTCCCAAAAACCACAAATTTGTCAAAGCAATGGTTAAAAAGTTATAAGAGTTTGAACGTGGCCGCGCCATCGAAACGCGGCGAATGGCGCGGCCATGGAGATCTTTAAAACTAAGAGTCGCAGAGACCTGAAATTTTGGGAAATAATACATTGAATTTGTAAACAATTTGTAAAAATATAGAAAAAAATCTTGTGTTTATATTTTAGGAGCTACAAGGCTAAAACCTCATGGCCGCGCCATTGAAACGGTGACAAACACGTTATCGCCGAAATCTCGCTGAAAAAGCATCGCAGACGTCTGAAGTTTTTTGTAAAACATAGATTTGAATTTGTCGAAACTAGTAAAAATACAACAGAAAATCCTAGGTTTATATTTCAGGAGCTGTAAGACTAAAACGCTATGGCCGCGCCATCGAAACGTTGAAAATTTAGTTTTTCGCCAATATCTCGCTGACAAAGCATCGCAGAGGTCTGAAGTTTTTTGTAAAACCTAGATTTGAATTTGTCGAAACTAGCAAAAATACAACAAAAAATCCTAGGTTTATATTTCAGGAGCTGTTGAACAAAATCTTTAATGCGTCTTGAATATGTCGATTAGGGTGTCCACGGATTACCATTTACAGAGAACTTTCCACCTTTTTTATAAGAAATGAAATCTGAAGGATTCGGTGAACAATGAGAAGGAATAATATGGCTATATCTTTAAAAATCACGTAAATTAGAGATTGTTCGCTTACACTAAGGTATATATTTCTTTAAAATCACATAAATTACAGATTGTTTGCTTACACTAGACTAGGTCATAAATTTCTTTAAAACCAACCTTGTGGCCAAAGACTTTCTCAAGCAATCTCTAATTTACTTGATTTTTAAAGATATACAGAGTGTTTCTTTTAAATGGGCCAAAAGGGAGAAATCTGCATCCATAAGAGATACGAGAAAACTTTCTTAGGAAACTTTGTCTCTTTTTTGATAATGAAAATTTTGGTCTTTTTATTTTTTTCGTCAAGTGTGAGCTGTCCACAGAAATGAGTGAAATTGACCAACTTTTTTTTTTTTAATTCCGTTCGACTCTGTTTCATGCAAGGATCATTTCATTGTATTATGTGAACACTATGTACCTTTTTGCTATTTTTTTTTCTTATTATTTTATTTTTTAATCATATTTAGTCTAGATTTTCAAGGTACATTGCTTTTACATTATTAATTCAAATGATGTAAAAAAAATATTGTAAAACATTTTTAAAAAGAGTAAGTATGGAGTTTCCAACAAAATAAAAACGCCAAAATTGTCAGTATCAAAAAAGAGCTAAACGTTTCTATGAAAGTTTTCCCGTATCTCTTATGGATGCAGATTTCTCCCTTTTGGCCAATTTAAAAGAAACAGCCTGTATAGCCACATTATTGCTTCTCATTGTTCACCAAATCCTTCAGATTTCATATCTAATAAAAAAGGTGGAAAGTTCTCTGTAAATGATAATCCGTGGTCACCCTAATCGACATACTCAAGACGCATTAAAGATTTTGTTCAACAGCTCCTGAAATATAAACCTAGGATTTTCTGTTGTATTTTTACTAGTTTCGACAAATTCAAATCTATGTTTTACAAAAAACTTCAGACGTCTGCGATGCTTTTTCAGCGAGATTTCGGCGATAACGTGTTTGTCACCGTTTCAATGGCGCGGCCATGAGGTTTTAGCCTTGTAGCTCCTAAAATATAAACACAGGATTTTTTTCTATATTTTTACAAATTGTTTACAAACTCAATGTACTATTTCCCAGAATTTCAGGTCTCTGCGACTCTTAGTTTTAAAGATCTCCATGGCCGCGCCATTCGCCGCGTTTCGATGGCGCGGCCACGTTCAAACTCTTATAACTTTTTAACCATTGCTTTGACAAATTTATGGTTTTTGGCAATCTACTTTTACATTTTTTTACAAAAACTTGGGATGGTTTTTATTAAAAAAAAATGTCATGGCCGCGCGATCGAAACGGACACTTCCACGAAGGGCACCCGTTGACAATGGCACCTGAGCTACTGGCACCTTATCTATTCGACATAAGGCTCCTGTCAAAATTTTTCACAGGTGCCAGGTGCTCTTCCTGGAACACCTCTTTAACGTAGAGTCATCAAAGGAATTGCAAAACGTATCAATAAACTATATTTGAAATTGAAAATAGCTTCTCGTCCTAGTTATACCCTTTCATTAAATTGGACAAATTTTATATATTTGAATCATATTTATCATGTGTTATATTAGATTTGACTATTATAATATGTAGAATGTCAAAATTCCTAGTAGGCCACTGAGAAGTGGAATTTTATTATCCTTAGTTTGATTCCTCTTCACTCACTATTTCTAAAACGAAAAACGTCCAATTTTGTTTTCAACACGGAATTTGGACTGTTTATAATCTAAGTGTGTGAAAATCGTAAAAGTCGCAAAAAAATTTTTTCACGTACCTCGTCAGGGAGATGATCACGTTCCATCTAAAAACTCCAAACCTTTAAAACAGAGAGATACGACTTGGTGCTTCACATGCTCCCGAGCACACTAAAGCTTGAGCTAAAATCATTAAACGATAATATTCACGGGTTAATTCTAATTCACTTTAAGAGCGACACCCAATTTGCGATAGAAAGCAATGAAAAAACAAATGACAATCTCGCAAATTAAAAAGTAACATGTTCCAAAGAGTTCCATTTTCGAATTTCCAATTTTTTTATCGTTATTTTATTGTAAGTGGCCAGTGGTCTAGAAACTATTCGTAAGCACTTTGGCAAGACTGGTTGCAAACAAATTCGCATATTTCCTCTTTACAATACATTGCGTAAAAGAAAACAGCTCGACTATTTTGTAAAACGTACGTTTTGTTTTGTTTCTGTGATGCATTGCCGCTTCTATAGTGGGCAACAATATGTCGTGGCGCCTGAAGTATAGCCTAGTCGTAGTTCATAGCTGGACTGAGCTTTAGAACACATGATGTAGTCCACTCGGCTGCCAGACGCGACGTTTATTTTCATGCTTTATAGAATCGTCCCATTTTTAGTACAGTGTGGTTACATTGTGGATAAAAACTGTACTGGAAATAACAATGGAGATGTGTTTTAAATTAAGTTAAAGGAACATAAAATAAGACAACAGACGTATTTAATCCATCTAAGTGTAGGAAATTTTACGACATAGTTGGCGCAGTGGTCCGAGCAATCGACTGCTACGCTGCATGTAACGCTTCAACTCTTTTTAAAAAATATATACTTTTTTGTGATCCAAAACCAGTATTTACATACAATATCTTCAATTTTTTATTTTATTTTATATTAAAGGAACAAGAGGACACAGATATTTCGGCGATTTAAAGGAAAAAAATAAAATTGCTTACTTTTTATTAAATATGACCTTTGGGATGACAACCCTATCTTTTAAAACGCTCTGTGGATGGAAGGCATTGGTTTGACACAATTTTATAGGTCATTGGCTAGCAGCCTGTTATTAGTAATCATTCGATGTATCACTTTTAATAGGATGGATAACGCTCTCATACAAAACTAAATAATAATTCGTTGTCACTCAGTCTTTAAAATTTATAGTAGTATCACTTTTTAAAAATTATTTTGACTTGCTTTTTTAATAAACAAAGAGCAATAAAGAGCTAATAGTAACGACTCCGAATTAGAGCAATCCTAAACAATTAAAATTATTTTTGTTAATATGTATTTTTCCTGTTCTCGAAAATAGTTCTAATGATTTTGATGAAACTTGCAACATAAAGATAAACAGGACGAATAGTGGATCCAGCTATAGAATAACTGTATGGTAGATTTGTAAAACGTTGGTTTTCTAGGTTTATTACCGCAGATTAGGATCCCAGATATGGCCAATTTAAAAAAAATGTGTTTAAATTTTTAGTTTTCCTCTATTCAGCCGACCAAATTTAAGTTAAGTCAGGATGAACACACTTGAGTTTAATAACCGTTTCTATCAACGGACATCCGTCTGTTGAAGTGCTGGAAGTTTGTAACTAGTCAACTATTCTATTAGGTGGCTGAAACACATCCAAACATACACAGTACACACGCAGGAGTTACTAAACCAACTAACTGATATTACTAACTATTAGTTTCAAGGAGAGGAGAGTATTATCCTTCCGTCTTCATGTTTATGTTGATCATATAACGCATTCTGACCGTAAGTTCTTCAACATCCATTAAATTACACGAATAATAGCAAATGTGAGTCCAGGCAAATAACAGACGCAGCGGGACTATCTTAAGGTGAAGTTTCTTAATCTGTTTTTTTTTTGCGTACAGTGAACACTATAAGTAATGTTGGTTTGAATATAAGTATGTCAACCAAACTTAGTGCCCGTCAAATCTTCCACTTATAAAAACAACTTAATAGTAGTTAAGATACGATTACGTGTCAGCCTAGGCCCTTAGAAAGACACCGTGCCCCTGGAAACGGAAGGGTAACCTAAGGAACAGGTAAGGGGCTTCTTAGACAATCTCTTCCCCTTCATCTTCTTCGGTTGTAAGATAAGCATATTTGTTTGTGAAACATAGATATTTCGCTCATAAAACATAGATAGAAGAAACATACATAGATATAAGCATAAGCATTGTATTCACAATAAAATATATTTTATAATATTACGTTTTGCTAATACTCAAATATGAAGTACTCAAAGATGGTATCATCGGAACCGAATCCCATTCCGAAAACTCTTTCACTTACTTGAGAATCACATTATCCTCAAGTGTAAAGCTTAAAAAAAAACCTTGAGATAATTTCCAAAGCAAAGCAAAGCTGCAAGCAAAAGTTAGCGTTTATTATTACAAGTTAAGTGCTACAAGTTTATCACAAACTTAGCACTCAAGAGGTAGAGGACGTGACTCAATCGAACCCCATCGGCTTAATGAAAATGCTCCCCAGACTCTGCCCAAAAAAGAAACAATCAGCTTTTCCACTAAGGTTGTTTACCTGTTATTGTTTGACCAGCTTATAGTACCTTTAGAATTGAAGTAAGCATTTGATATTAAGATAACAAAACTAAAGGAAAACAATGGATATGGATTCCATAACCAGGGAATTAAGCAGAGTTGTATCTAAGTACATTTTATTTAGTAGGTGTACCTACCTTGCAGGTAGCAATCCCACCATTAATTGGGAAAAGAACTTAACGTTAAGACTCATTATTTTCGATTTGATTAAAACCCCACTTTTCCCATGTATTAGCTGCCTATATGTATCCAGGCCCTCATTAGGCATCAAAAAGTGTCACGACATGAAACGCAATTGAAAAATGATCATATCCCAACACATTCAGCTATCACATAAACACACACAGAAGCAGCTTCTATAAAGAAGTCTAGGCAATTACGAACACCACTAGCATGCCAACATTTCACAGTAACATCAAACAAATTGCTGGAAACGAACATTTCATTTAAAAGCAACTCTAATTACCCGTTCATTGAGGTATTATAACGATGCTTGAACGGAACTAGGGTACTACTTTTTAACCACAAAACCCGTAGTTTCGGGTTTTCATATTCTTTATCAGTTACGGAAATTAGCTTTTTATTTCTATTGTTTCTCAAGAAGGGGAGTTATTGGCTTATGTTCTTTCAATTTCATTCTTTTATCTTTAAAATCGGTTTTACATTTTGTATGATACCATGAATTGTAAACTTGGTCTCTAGTGTAACTGATTCAATATTTCTTTATGATTTGTTACATAATTATATTCTGTGAAAGCACATTAAGATTAGTAAGTGTTGTCTTATAAGATTAGCTAATGTTACGAACTAAAAAATTGGTGACAATTTACTGATCAGTTGTCCCGACTACCGACGTATTCTCAAAACTTATGAAATCAGGTCTAATAGGGAGTTGGGTTCACTCAAAAGTATCGAGTTTCTTTCGTACGGGCACATATTTTCATTGTCGGACTAACATAGTAGACCCCCCTGTCTCTCTCTTTCCGAAGAAGATGCAAGTTTATTTCTGAATTCAATTAGGAACGAGAATATTTCAAAGGGTGCGGAAAGTTTTAAAATGGTTTTCAATTTTAAATAATGTTGTGTTCCGTTCGACAGTTACTGAAATTTGTGAACGAAGTTAAATTGTAATAAATTTCCAGGAGTTTTTTTTTTCTATTTTTAGAATACAATAAGACTATGAATGGTGTTCTAGGTCAGAACTAGAAGAACCCACTAATCTTTATGATCTAAGTTATCTGTTTGTACGCGCATAACTAACGACTGCACCATTTTCTTTTTTGTCAGCACCATATAAGTAGATAGATTAATGATAATTGGATGAAAATTGTTACACAACTGTTTTTCAATATTGCTACGGAGTCGCGTGAAAAAGCTAGTATGCAAATAAAATAAATGAAAACTACCATTTTATTTGTGTAAACTTATTCATTTCAAACTGGTTTTAGTTATTAATTACCATTGAACATTCTCGTAATTTAAGATGAAAGAAAATGTTAAACAATAACAAATTAAGTCCTAATGAAACGAAATGGTGAACGTATTAATACAACAATGACTTAATTTAGTAAAGCTTTGTCGTTAAATAAAAATATAATACGTAAGTTAATTATGTATCGAATCTGTATCATCACGTGAATTTATGTTGTAGAGCAGTTACCTATCGACATAATGAACTAATGAGGTTTATAGCAAATAAAGTTACAGCAGGATTAATGCAGTATTACCAAAGCTTTTTATATCACTAAAATAGGAAAATTATCGGTATAACCTGCACTGTCATCATTAATTCATTATTTATGAATCATTGGGTCAACGCGCAATTTAATGCTAAGAGTGCGGAAAATCCTTTATGCTATAATACTTTTTTTTTAAACAGTTTTTTGAAGACAACCAAGGACTATCTGTACACCACAATACCAAATACTAGAATTTTTTAAGGTCACCTCAAATGACAAAGCCAAAACTGGATCTTATTTATTAATTTCCAGTAAAAACTCGCAATTTAAGTTGAGAAGAATATAAAAAAAATAAGGTACATAAACATTAAAGGTACATAATATTAACAACCAGTGGCTCACACTAGCCTTAGATCGAAATAGTTGGAAGTCATGGGGAGAGGCCTTTGCCCAGCAGTGGGATGATCCAAGCTGAGAGTAACAGTAACATAAAAAATAAGTTAACTAAATTTAATCTGACGAGGTCACACATCTGCCTCTGTATTATCATATCACGCAAGTTTATGTGGTAGAGCAGTAAATTATCAACATAATGAACCAACCAAGTTCATAGCCAATTAAGTAACAGCAGGATTAATCCACTTAAGCTTTGGTGATACCTTTTAATATCACCAAAATAGCAAAATTATCGATATTACCTGCATTTTCATCATTTATTATAAAACCATGTGTGGAAACTTGAAAACAACAAACGTGCACGTCACTCTTAGTCAGCATAGTCTTCACACATAAGTTTTATGTAACCGGAACAAGATTATGAATATAAAGAGCATTCATGTAGGATTTTGCAAATTTCTTTTGTGACTGACTCTGTAGCTTCATTTTTATATTTTGACAATCCAAAAGCCCATGCGCTGTATTGAAAAAATGCTTCACAAGTTTTGATTTCATTCAATCTAAACTATACTTCTAAAAATGTTGTGGTTAACCTTGATTCCGACAACTACAATCAATCAATTAAAGACATAGAGGATACAATCAATTAAATTACCAATGTGGAGTTCCAATAGCACTTTCTATGTAATTGAAATCTCTGTTAAAGAAAAAGATTTATATCTAGACGAAAGACCGAGTAAAATTCCACTCGTTCCGAACACTACTTACACCCGATAACGTCTCAATACCAGCGATGAAAAAGTGGGATCTACACACGATCAGCACATCTGCTTTCATCGCGGCTCGTATACGGAATACGTAGAATGTACTGAAAATATATCTTTCACATTGAAACCGGTTTACAAATAAGAAAGACCGGAGATTTTCACCGCCGACAGCGAGTCGTATTATAGTATATTGATGTTATATAAAGCCCGTACTTTTCCAACGGATGAACCTCAACATGAGGCAACAGTAATACACTAGTTAACATATTGCAGTATGTAAAAAGACAGAAACATGACTGGAAGAGTAAGATGGGGCGGATTATGACAAGCTCTGCCAGGATTTGAAGACATGACGAGGGTTCAGTTGTCTGATTTATCCAAATAAAATATAAAACTGCTTATTATTTTTCAGGCATACACCTAAGACGGAAGATGCTTTGTAAACTGCCTGTAATGGTACAAAAAATGAACAATGCCATGTACCAACATCATCAATCATTATAATAACATGTACCTCGAATACACGAAAAAATATGTCTAAAAATTTAGGTCACCTCTTACTAACAGATATAATACAAATGTCTTTCCGCCTCAGTTTTGTCTCTTCAATATTTTGTACTCAATAATATCTGCGGAAATCGAAAAAGAATACGATTTTCCTACGAGAATTCGATTGCGCGATTTTGCTGAATCGAAGAGCTGTTATGCAAGCTAGAAAATAATAGCTGTCAATTCAGGGTACAGAAATATTTATTGAATTATGCTGGAAGCCTTTTTTAATTTGAGCTTTCGATGTACTTGAAGCTGTTACAAGCAAGCTGTCGATAACAGCTTTTACAATTTAATACCCTGAAATAGCCGACGTTTTAGTTATTTTTCTAAATGCTGGTACGCTTTTTTTATCGTGGTGAAATCATCAAATGAGTCCTCCCACCCCTTTCTGTCAGACTTGTACTGACTAAAATCCACGGTGTCCTTCAATAGCCCTTTATGTTCCGGAGTCACGGTGATGGAAATAAGTCCCGCGACCCCGGAAATGCTGGTACGCAATAACAATGCCGTATGTCAATACAATATAACATTTAAATTAACATTTTATTTAAACTTACTTCTCTAAATTCACGCAGACTTACGCAATAATAGTACAACAATACGCTCCATTACTTTTACGTGATAAATTATAAACCAAAGCTTCTATAAACTAGTTTAGATCAGCCTTAAAATCATAAGTACATTCAAGCCAACCCATCCTAAATCAATAACTTTCCTAATCTACAGATAGGGTGTGCTAATAGTGTGAAATTCAATTTCAAAAGCTCTTTTATTATGCATGGAGTTAAATGTAACACGTCGTGATAGGACCAAATTCCATGTAAATGAGGCTCCAAACTTTGCTTCGACACCACAGTAGGCTTCCTAAAGATACTTTCACACTATACTGTGTGTGTTTAACGGCTTAGAATGCTAATTTATCAAATTCCAATGTTTTGTTGAGGAGCGGTTAATAAGAGGAATACATTATTTTGCAAATATTTAACAGGCTCGGTAAATGTCGATAGGCTCGCCCGTTCTTAGATGGCGCTTAAACGTAAGTCGCGAAATGTGTATGTGGTATAAGTTACATTACTACCAAGTTTTGTGATGATATGAAAACGTTCGCGTGTTCGTCTTTTTAGATAATTTAACTTCTTCTCTTCATTCTATCGTAATACACGTATGCGAAATTAAGTTTAAGCTACCACTTGACGTTTTTTCGTTAAGCTACCAGTCTACAAAATACGTTTCATAATGAATAGCTTAACGGTATAAGCGTAAGTTTACTATGCCGAAATTGAAAATGCAGAGTTAAAACTCCTACCATGCGTTTCTAGGTCGACGCACTCATTTTTTTACAGTGAAAAAAGCCAAAACAACATAACAAAATAAGCAACATTTCGTCGGGACAGACAAGGAATAGACGGCTCCAAAAAACAAATGCCGGGCACTCCTACTGCATATTTCAAAACATAAAATGAAAGCGGTCAAACCACACGGGAACATCTAAAAATATACACGTTCCCAAAAAAAATGGTTGCATTTACTTGAACGATGGTGATATTATACTGCCTTCCGAGTCCTGATAATATTATCATACTTGATTAGACCACTAAGCGAAGTCGTTACTGCAATACTTCCTCGGACAATTTGTTAGACTCTCCCAAGAGATGTCTATACTTAGAACTGAAGAAATTAACGTCGGCGATAAGAAACTTACGACACTTTCCTGTCTAAACTTTTGTGACATTTTAATAAGTTAATTAGGTAACGCCTACGAATCAGAATATCTTTATTTTTACTTTCTGACCTTTTTCAACATGTAGGATGAGCTAAATTGAGATGACACAGTAAGTGACGTAGAATAACAAAGTGCTAGCCATTTTAGTTCAGATGAAACTATTTTTGTAAAGGAAAACTTTTACCTTTTATTTTGCCAGTAATGGTAAGCTTGACAGTAGTGATCGTTACTAATATACACTTTTTATTAATCAAAAAGTCCGAATGTTTGCATTGATTGATGTTAGAATCGGAATCGGATCTTAATGAGATTATGCTCAGATATTTATTTATTTTTCACTTCTCTTGCTCTGAAAGTGCTTCTTTGTGCAGGCTGCACAAAATCGAATTTTGTGCACAAGGGCGTTAACGTATCTACTCATAAATGTATTATATTAAGGCAAAGAAAATGAGCCATACAGCCAACTGCAATAAGAAGTTCCTAGATAGAATTTGTTATTACATAATATTTACTTTAATTTATTTGCCTTATGTGTTTTTAAGATATAATAGATATTAAAATTTCAATTCAAGTACGGTAGGTTAGTTGATTTAAGAAAATTATTATTACTAAATTATTTTAATAGTAGGCTGTATACTTAGGTCTGCAGCCGAATATCAATGTCAAAAAAGATTTTAAAAAAAAAAGCGGCGGGAAACAGCTCTCTTGCTTTTTTTTCGTGCATTATTAAATTTCTTCAATTTGCTGCAAAATTGATAAAAATTTCCAGTGAAGAAAAAAAAGATGAAAAAAAATATAAAAAGAAAACAAATTCAAAAAAATACCGTTAATATGTTAAACTGTTCTAATTTTTACTTTGAATTTGAATTAAAGAAATGTTATGTTATAGGTACTACTGTTTTATTTCCTCGCAATCGAAGTGAAAAGCAGAGTTTATAACTCGTCCACAAAACCATTTTTATCCTCGATATTACTATCAGCTCTCGCCTTTGGCTCGAGCTGCTAAAAATCTCGGATAAAAATGGTTTGTTTTGTGCACTTGTTGTAAAATCTACTATAAAACTTCTTGCACATGTTTAAAACAAACCAACAAAACGGAGGCGCTTAGGTGTCAAAGTACTGCTCCACATCTCTAGCATTCAGTAAAGTTCCAAGAAACTGGCAGCATTGCCACGTTAAATGGCAATCCCGAACTGTTTAGCATATTTAATTCACGAATTCCAAATTTTAAGCTAAGGGCTGGCAAAATAAATTGGACTCTTTCGTGACACGAAAAAGGGCAAGGGCCTTTATCAGCAAAATTCTCAAAATTATTTCGAGAAGTCTTAAAAAAAATACGGCCTCAGATTAAAAAGGAAACCTATTTTTTGCTACAAACTATGTAATGAATGATCTTTTTGGACCTTTCACAAGAATTTGTAGTAAAAGCATCTTTTCCCAGATGTTTTCATCAAAGAAAAGAAAAACTTGTCAAATGAAAAACTATCAGTGTTGCCAGGATGTGATATTCTTATCTAGACTATTTGGCAGGTCAGTGTCAAGTGATTAATATTCAGGAGAATACCTGTTTTTTTCTAGTTACTGTAAATTGTGAGGATAAAGGTTGGTTTAGTAGAACAATAATTACGATAAGTGTACTATGAAATTACATAGCCTTTCGAACCTTATTAATTTCACACAGGTTTTTATTCCTATTATATTTTTTTTATTTTTCAGTTTTTTTTTTATATTCGTGTGCAACATCTGAAATACATGTGTGTACAAGGACTGTCATCACCATCATCATCATCAGCCGGAAGACGTCCACTGCTGAACATAGGCCTCCCCCTTAGACCGCCACGCCGAACGACAATTCGCCACTTGCATCCATCGGTAGCCCGCGACTCTCACGATGTCGTCGGTCCACCTAGTGGGAGGCTTACCTACGCTGCGTCTTCCGGTCCGTGGTCGCCACTCGAGAACCTTTCTTCCCCATCGGTTGTCAATTCTACGAGCGATGTGGCCTGCCCATTGCCACTTCAACTTGCAAATTTTACGAGCTATGTCGGTCACTCTGGTTCTTCGCCGAATATCCGTGTTCCGGATTTTATCCCGCAAAGAAACTCCGAGCATAGCTCTTTCCATTGCTCGTTGAGTGACTCTTAGTTTCTCTAAAAGGCCAGCAGTCAAAGACCACGTTTCAGAGCCATATGTAATCACTGGCAACACACACTGGTTAAACACCCTTGTTTTGAGACACTGCGGGATTCTCGATGAGAAGATATCACGTAGCTTCCCAAACGCTGCCCATCCGAGTTGGATTCTTCGGGCGACCTCTTTCTCGAAGTTGGACCTATCTAACTGAACAGTCTGGCCAAGGTAAGTATAATGGTCTACAACTTCGAGAGTATCATTCCCAACAACAACCGGTACGGGCGCCACATGGACATTCGACATGACTTTCGTCTTGTCCATGTTCATTTTAAGGCCGACCCGTTGGGAAACGATACTGAGGTCGCTGAGCATAGCATTGAGGTGCTCCAACGATTCTGCCATGATGACTATATCATCAAGGACAGTATACAAGGACTGTAGGAACATTATATTTAAAAAACGACTGTATACTATTCAGTGCCAATCCGCTTAACCTTTCTAGGATCACAAGACTCAAGAAAAATTATATCTGTACGCTAGAATAGTTTCCGCAGCCGTCATTAATAGATGCATCCATACAGAACGAGCAGCCTCGCGAGGCATTTGCCGCGCGAGAAACTGCCTCTGTGGACGCGCCTAATGTCATTGTCTGCGTCATCCAAATTCAACTGTGATTTGCTCTTGCCACATTTTCTTCCTTTTAACAGATGCATAAAAGTAATTCTACATTACATATTAGACAAAGATCATTGGGCTTTTTTCTATAAAACAGGGCGTGAAGCTACCATCATTTTTGTTCTCAATAGTGGCGTGAAGTCCTACTTATAAATTAGGACTTCACTTTATACAACAACCTTAAGTACTTAAGGCTCCGGAGTTCAGAAATAGGTCCACTTGAAATATGCTTCGCTACACAGCCTTAACAACAGTCTTTAGTCGATTTTAGAACTTTGTAGGCCTACGAGGTACTTGGATTAATTACCGTGTGCTTAGCGTTGAACGGTGTTTTCAACTTGATCTACTTTTAAAAGAATGTTGTAGTCAATTTCATCGACAAATAGATGAAATTGTTTTTTTATTTTTATTGGGACCAACCTCTGGTTATTTAATTTTATTGCATTAGGGATAAGAAACAGTAGCGTATAATTATTAAATCACTTTTTTTAAACAGGAGTAGCACTAACGACGATATCCACAAATTATTTTACAAAATAGCTAGCTGTTAGTGAAGACAATACCAATAAACTTAACCTAATGTAAATTATACATGATTTTTATAATATTGAAAAAGAAAGAAAAGATACAAATTAATTCAAGAATTCTGTGGCCGACACTGTACTATTAATAAAATGTACTGTTAGTGCCATAGGTCGCCCAACTATGTATGCGTATTTTAAAGATTAATAATTATATAGTGACTTGTAAGAATTAAGCGACCCAAAAACATCTTAGGGTGAGTTGCTTGATCAATATCGACTATTTGTTAAAACCATTTTATAACAAATGGTTATAAATGGCATTTGTCGAAATTATATGACGTATATCAATGGATACAGGACTTTGTACACCTCACTGGGGTTAAGTACATTCATAATTCATAGAGAAATTGTTCTTTTTTTAACGTTATTCTGTTTTCATCATTTATTTATCAATAACATTGTTTCTACAGTTTAAATGAGTTGTACTTTTATTTATAACTTGTACCATATTCCAATTCAGATTTTATTTTATTTTGTCACTGAAGCAGATATTGAACACGGTACAAGCAGAAGCAGCCACTAAGTTTATATTTCTGCCCAGTGCGCGGCCATGGGCACGCCCCTTAAACGCTGTGAGTGCGATCATTGATTAATGGGGGCCATGATATCTGCCACACCTTATCGACATGTGGTAAAACAAAAAGTAAAGTCTAAAAAGTTCTTAAAAAGGTTGTGGTGCATAATAAAAGTTGACAGGTACTTCCCTCCACGGGTGCTCCAACTAATTGAAATCTCTGTCATCTCATCGCGTGCTACGATCAATTTGATAGTCTCCGCCACTTCGCACATAGCCTATACCATGGGACTTTATCGCAATTGGCTAAAATGTGTGTGGAGGTGTCCTATAAAGTTCACATCTGCCTTAATCTTTAGGGAGAACATAACACCTTTTTTTCTCGTGGTAAAATCATCCTATGAGTCTGTCAAACTTGCATTGGCTAAAATCCATGGTGATCCTTCAGTAACCCTTTATGTACCAGGGCCGCGGTTACCAGGTGAGACAGTCCCATAACCCTTCATAAACCTTTCGTACACAACGCGACACAAGTCTCCGATAACTTATGAATTTGGTATCAATTGACGCTTGCCGGTGTCCGAACCTCCATGAATTTGTATTGCGATAGTCGCCTGGATACCATAGTCCTAAGATATCGGCGAATTACTTACTTACTTACCACGTGTACGAAGAGGCCAACATTCACAACTTGAAGCGGCTCTCATGCATTCAAGTTCTCACTAAAACCGCAGAGATAAATTTGCAAAAATAGACCTCAGTGACGTCACCGCGTAGGCGGGGCCAACCAATACGAAATATTGGTTGAAACTATCCAATATACAATTTGAAAGCTCTCTATTCGTCTCTACTCGTATATTCAAATGTTCATATTTTAATCCTATTAAAATTTCTCTTTGATATACGAATCGGAAAATTTTCTGTAACTAGCTTAATGAGCCGTTAATAAAATTTAATTAGTCTTTTTATTCGTCTTTGAGTTTTCTTGGCCTATTGTCAATGTTCTCTTGGCCAGGGCTTACTGTACGTTAATTAGTGGGCTTAAAAAAAGTTGAATAGGAATAAAATATTGTTTGTTGAAAAGTCGACTTTGATTTTTTTTAACCGTTCTTTTAATTGACTACACAGACAATATATCACGTTTAGCATATACAGGGTGTTTCTTTTAAATTGGCCAAAAGGGAGATATCTGCATCGATAAGAGATACGGGAAAACTGTCTTAGAAACCTTTAGCTCTTTTTTGATACTGATAATTTTGGCGTTTTTATTTTTTTGGTCAAGTGTGAGCTGTCCACAGAAATGAGTGAAATTGACCAAATTTTTTTTTAATGCTGTTCGACTATATTTCGTGTAAGGATCATTTCATTGTATCGGAAGAAAAAAATCGGGACGGCGGAAGTTGGTCAAATTTAGCAAAATATTTTTTCATACAAATTGTACGAACGAAAAAAAATACATTTTTTTTTTATTATGCTGTTCGACTTACTTTCATGTATGGATGAGATAATTGTATGAACAGAAAAATATCCGAACAGTAGAAGTTCGTCAAAAGTAGAGTAATGTTTCTTCTAACAGCATGAAAGTACAGTCAGCATCAAAAGTTGCTGAACACATTCATATTTTCAAAATCGCTGTACACCGTAATATTACGTATTATCACGATGTACAGCGATTTTGAAAATCTAAATGTGTTCAGCAACTTTTGATGCTGACTGTACGTATTAATAGTGTCAGTATATCATAAGATTTGACCCACTTCTGTTACCCGGGCATTTTCCTTCCCATACAATGAATTGGTCTTTACAAGACATTAAATCACATGGCATCATAAAAAAATTGGGAATTTTTTCGTTCATACAATTTGTATGAACAAATATTTTGTTGTTTGACCAACTTCCGCCGTCCCGATTTTTTTCTTTCGATACAATGAAATGATCCTTACATGAAACAGAGTAGAACAGCATTAAAAAAAAATTTGGTCAATTTCACTCATTTCTGTGGACAGCTCACACTTGACCAAAAAAATAAAAACGCCAAAATTTTCAGTATCAAAAAAGAGCTAAGGGTTCCTAAGAAAGTTTTCCCGTATCTCATATGGATGCAGAGTTCCCCCTTTTGGCCCATTTAAAAGAAACACTCTGTATATGTAAGAACGCAGGCATGCGGATAGCGAGTAAAGCGCAACTCGCGCGCCTCAAAGAGCGTCAGCAAAATGACGGGGCCCCTTCACAGAAGGCCAAAGTCTGCCGGGGTCGCGGGACTTATTTCCATCAACGTGACCCCGGAACATAAAGGGCTATTGAAGGACACCGTGGATTTTAGTCAGTACAAGTCTGACAGTAAGGGGTGGGAGGACTCATTTGATGATTTTACCACTCAGAAGGAAAAAAAAGCAAATGTAAGAAAAGATAATGTACGTTACAAATAATGTTCGATAATCCAATTGACTAATTATAGATCTTTTCAATCATCCTGCCTATTGAAGTATAAAATAAGTCCTTTTTCTCATTGAGAAAGCCCTTATTTTCATCACGTATTTCCTTTGTAGTTGATCTCTTGAACATTGAACAAGGACATGGCGTCGCTCAAGTTACATCGCGCAATTGAACCAACCATTTATTGGCGTCATATTCAACGTCTTCGCAACTCCATTACAAGATATCTTTCTAAGTCACTTGTAAGGACTTCACATTTGTAAGGACGTCATTTTCGGACGAAAATGTCTATCGATAGTTACAATGAAACAGTAATTTATATGTCATCGAATCTCTGATAGAGAAAGAGAAAAGGATGCAAAATCTGACTACTGACAAAACAATATTAATTTCTAAAGAGCATAAAAAAAGATTTTTGAACGTATCTAAACGACATAATGATCTCTTCTGGATCAATTTTTCTTTCTTCCTATTTAAATACGTTCAAAATCAAATGTATTTTTATCATGACGACATAATAGTTAAAGTTACCTAACACGTAGGTAAGTTTAATTTACCAAGTTACAGTTATGTAAATACCTAGCTATTTTTTTCAGCTTTATGACATTGATTGAGACGTAGGTAATCAAAATACTATCTTCTGTTACATCAGTTCGGTTTAATCTAAGGTTAAAATATTCAGGAGCTAGCATTTCTTAATTAAGCTTTTTATATGTAACGAACTGCCAATGAACGTAGTTTTACTCTCGTCTGGGATTTCAGCTAATAAAACCAGAATATATTCCCATCTGCCCAAACCCACATATATATCGTAAAAAAATCCTCAAAGAAAGATAGTAAACCACACAAACTTTAGTATCAAATAACCCAAAGAAGAGGGTAATTTTTCTACATTCCCGCTTAATATGTGTTTATGAACTAAAGGTTTATCTTATACATTAAGGGATCAAAGGTGTTGGTTTATTCATGTATGGTATTAATTCCTCTATTATATTTGATTGAAGAATGTGATAATTTCATAAATTTACCAAACCTAAGAAAACGCTTACACAACAATAGTTTGAAACTTAAACTAAAGTCAGAAGTTACATTGAATCAGTAAATCATCTATTTTGACACCATTTTAATTGACTACATAATTTTAGCTATAAACAAGTACATCAAACTCACCTTTTATTAAAAACGTCGCAACAACGCATTTCAAGTAGCGAACAAACAACGGAGGCATCGTGCTGCTTACAGAGCCTTTATAGTATAAAACTCAACTTGACACACTTATTTCATTTATCAATAATCTCAAAACAAACTCATCTTTTTTTAGAAATTCTGTAACAATTATAACTTTAAACAAACTGCTAAATATATTCTATAATTGCCAATAAAAAAGTTATTGTCGAAAGTTATTTTTCTTTTCTAAATAAAAAAGATAACTTGATTTAGGTGATAAATTATTTACAGCTTTCATAAAAATATGTGATTAACGACGCGAGTTAAAGTTGCGTATGTATGACGCTTGCTACGACATGGCGTAGCGGCAGCGGGCGCGGCGATCGTAGCACTGATACTTGCTACGGAGACTACGCGGGAGCGCTACGACGCTACGGCTACGGTGGGGGTTTACCACTGATGGGTTTTATCGATAAATAAACGGTTTTGTAAAACAAACATTCTTAAAGTCTGTTAAATAAGCGGAATTGTTTAGATTTTGTTGTTGGATTTTAGATAATGGAGTGTTGTTTGGGATAATGTTGAAGGGTCGACTAACATTAATTGCTGTTAATTGCTGTGTAGGAAAAGGAGAAATTACCCTTTATATTAAATCTTTTAACTGTTTTGGAAGTTTTGCTCTCTGACTTTTTTAAATGTCTTCTGAATAGACGGAAAAACAGTAGACAAACAATAAATAGAAAACAATAGAATAAAGGAAATGTAATTCCCTTGACTGAATGGATACCCCATTACTCACTTCACATGACGGGCTCAAGTACAATGTATACCCTTTGCTGAAACACGTGTATCCTTGTTAGTAATTAAAAAAAGAAAATAAATCAAATAAATTATGACAGGCCTGTCTAATCTAACTTATAAAACACTTTAAAAGATTTTTCGCATTAATAAAATAAAAACAGCAAAATGTGAGTCGGATTTGCACACAAATGGTTCCGATAAAAAAAAGCCGGAGAAAATACGGGGGACCCCTTCAATTTTGACATGTAATTAATTATTGAGTTTTTGTTTGTATTGAGGTGTAAAAATCAATACAAACAAAATAAAAAAAGTGAAGTAACGAGTGTATGAAAGTAAAAATATTGGTGAAACCGCACATTTGTGATGCTATTGTGTTTAATTGATGAAGGGGATGAATGAATTTTATTTACCTCTTGCGGTTTACCAGATAAGCGCCTGTGACTGACGGACACTCGGAAAAGCAGAGCCTCGGTAAACGCAAAAACCCTTTGTGTAAAGGAATCCTAAAAAGGTCTCAGTATTCTCGAGTCAGTATCGGATTATTTAGTTTTTCAATTTACTGTTCTTCTTGTACTTTCAGTAATAAATCCGAGTTTGTAGAGATTGCTTCGAACTTGTACTCGTTTAATGACCAGATATCTCGTTTCAGTTTCCAATGCACTTTCTACAAACAATAGTTTTTACTTCAGCTATAAACTGATATAATTGCTTTAACTACTAGTTGTTGTGTTATTTTTATGATGTTGTTAGTATTAGGTATGGTAAGCTTCAGAGAAAACTCACCCTTTTTGTTAGTGACATCACTACCAAAGGGGGTGAGATTTCTCTGAAGCTGACTCTACTGTAATTTATTTGTTGTAGATTTTGTAGTTATCGTTCTAGAATTTAGTTGCATTCGATTAGGCTGTGCGCATAACTAAAGTCACTGCAGATTTACAGCAGACTGTCTTGTCTCACATAGATAGAAACGACAGACAGTAATAGACATAGCAGACATAATTGTGTCGTCACGTCAAGGAAGACCAAAACTGTTTTGTCTACAAGGTGACACACACCTTTAACAAACGAAGGAGAGACCAAAAGAGAGGAATACGACGGCAACGGCGTCACGAGACTGTTTTCTCGTAGGTGTTCACGCTTGCACTGTCTACCATATTGGTCTAGCAGTTGTCAATATAACTGCTGAACTTGAGGTTCAACATTTGAATCACAGATCGATCCAAGTAGGTATTTTTGGATATTTTTACATGGTATGATTCTTAAACATAACTGGCGGTATGGGGGCATACTATCAGGTACACCAATACTAAACCCTTTCAGGGTTTCTGGTGGTATTTTGTATTATAACTCTAAGCTAGACCGTCGAAAAGTATTCATACACTAATTTTGTTACAGCCATTTTATCTCTGTATTTTGTTTCAGTGTGCTTTATTATAGAGGCCAAAAGATTATTGTTATGGAGATAAATTATTGTGAACAGCCTGTAATGTCGATTAATTCTTTTGTATTTTTAGGGCTCTGCTCTTAAATAATGCCAAGGGTGTCTGTTGCTTAGGCTCGACGGCCCTTTCATGTCAGACATGGCAGACTCGACTGACTAAAAATACAATGATATGAAATGAAATGATATTTATTTTGCAAGTAGGTTAAACACTTTTATACGGTATCTTTTTACATACTAGATGAGGCCGGTGTTTCGTACCTGATTACCCTGAGAAGAAACGGCCGAAACAAACTCAGAGGTCACTGTCTCTTTTAAAGTCCAGACATTTTATTGGTCAAGTCATACAAGATGTTTTTTTGGTCTTTCGGCCATCTATAGCAGGAATGGATTTTTTTGAATATGGGGTTGAAATCTTTTGAATATTAATAGGTTCACAGTTTGGAATTTGAATTTTCTATGGAATTTGAATTTTCTCATTAAAGAGGGTCTCTGTACAAGAAACGTGTTCTTGCAAAGATGAGATGTCAAGATGCAGATGGAGCGCACTCATCCAAAAGATGGAAAAGTTGCTCACCAGTGAAAAATTTAGTGCCGGTCTCAATAAGATGGTCACGAGCGAGGAATCCTTCGTGGGGCCTACCACCAAGTGGAGCGCTCAGCCGTCACTACAAGTTACAGGTAGTCCTGTCCGCTGAACTTGTAGTGACATATTACACAGGGTAGACCGCCAGGAGGTGGATACCATCCGCCCCGTTTTTAAATATTATAGGATTTTCCTTTGTGAACACTTCCAACTCCCACTAGAGTGTTTTCAGCTTAAAAATGCTGAAAGCGTCCCTGATAAAGGTTTAGGTTGCGCTGTGATAAAGTCACTTGATGATCAAAGCTGACGTTACTCAGTCAGCTATGAACAGATAGTAACTTTGGTCTCAGAATTATATATAAAACTAGTTATATGTATATAATATTATGTAAATCCTAAAACAAAACAAATTGAGAAACGTAAGAGTTTAAATGCTAAGACCTACCTACCTACTGATAAAAAAAAATCTACAACATGGTAACAAAAAACTTTCGGAAAAAAACTCTGTTTAAGCTTGTGAACACACAACTAATATTTAGTATCTATGTTTTTTTTTCTTGATGTAGTATACAGATTCAATTAAATTAGTGTTTTATCGAATTGGTTTGTTTATATAAATATACTACTCGGTGTTTCAGTAAACAATACAATAAAGATTTTACGAACAGGAAATGTAACTCAAGCGAATAGTTTTTGAAATTCGATTAAAAGGCAATATTCGATATTCGATTTTACGTTACTTTTTTCACGTTCCATAAACGATTCTCGTAGGCTTTATCATCGATCTTTTTTGTTGCATTTTATCGTAGTATTTTCAATGTACAATCTAACTATACACAAGGTCTTTTTTACGCTAAAACTGAGGCTTTTTACAAAATGAAACACTCTACGCGACATAAAAATACAGCTTCATGATCTGTATCACACCTTTATAAAATACGTATTTATTTTACTTTTCTTTATTTACTTAATTTTTTTTTACATTACTAACCTTTGTAAAAAAATAATCAAAATTCAGTTTCAATTTTTTTTTTAATCCCAAAGAAAATTCAATCCCCTTACTCCAGTGCAGTGAGCGTGTAATAGCGAGATCTAGAACTCCAGAAAGCTAGAAACCAATTAACGGGGTTCTCGTTGTCGAAGCGGCAAACCCGTCCACTTACCGATTTGCCGGTTACCGCACTCCTACCACTCTTAATCGCTCAGCTGATACGGGTAATTATCGCGTTAGGATCTAGGAAAGTGGTGACTTTTTTTTTGCTAGTCTGACTTGGCCTAGTAGTGCCTTTTTTTTATCGTGGTAAAATCATCAAATGAGTCCTCCCACCCTGGGCAGGGTGGAAGGACTGTCAGACTTCTACTGACTAAAATCCTTCATTAGCCCTTTATGTTCCGGGGTCACGGTGATGGAAATAAGTCCCGCGACCCCGGCAGGCTTTGGCCCTCTGTGAGGGGGCCCCGTCATTTTGCTGACGCTCTTTGAGGCGCGCGCGGAACACGACGCGCCGTCGACCCGGGCATGGTCCATGGTCGGACAGCGAGTTGCCCTTTACTCGCTTTCCGCATGCCCGCGCTTACGGTGGCTGGAGGTCGTCTACCGACGTCCGACGCCGTGGGCGTCTACTACTGCGGGCCTAGTAGTGCCTTGGCATTAAAATAGGCTCTAAATAGAAATATATGTTTTAGCATCTTTATCGATTTTATTTTTAAGGAACCTACAGATAAAAACCGTTGAGTATGTCAGTGGTTTGTCAACTGAACACAACAGTTGCAGACATGTAAACTAGGTTTGTTTTGTAGGCTCTTTAAGCATGCCATGAAGAACCATTCCTGGTAGCTACCGGCGATCTTCCGTGACCTTCACTAGGTCATTGGTCCATCTCATGGAAGCCTATACTTATACGCTACGCCTTCCGGTACGCGGTCGTAACTCCAGAACTTTTGGGATCATTCCAGCGGTGTTTTTACCGAATAATTTTGAACTTCATAAACCAAAATGAACCCCTCGAGGTTCAACAGAGTGCACACCACGTGATTTTCCCATTTTATTGCATGCGGTCAGATTAATCGCATGTGGAAATACCCTTTGTGTAACATTTACTATGGTAAACATGATTTTCGAGGAATGAATGGTATATGGTACCATAATAATATTTAAATTTATGAACAAACTCACATTTTAACCGACGAAAAAAGTAGGAGGTTCTCAATATTTTGAAACGATTTTTTTTTATTTGTTTGTTTTCTAAAAAATATTGAAATTTCTATTTTTATATTAGGTTGAATAGCGGCTCTATGCCTTTCTTCTTCTTCAATTTGGCGAAAGGATAGAGCGTCCGAAAAAAAAACAAAGTTTGCTAACAGTTATCACAAAAATAATTCTATTATATAATTTCTTCAAAAAGAAGAAGGATCAAAAGTGCCCCACGTCCTATAACAACGTGACATATCTCAAAAAAAAGATAAAAATGTATTAAAAAAGATGGCATATTTTCTGAGTTAATTTTTTTACAACTTCATATGAAAAAATTGCTTCGAAAATAGTTCAGGGGCTGTTATGAAAAATTCGTTCTTTCGAGTATTTATGGACCGATTTTAAAAATTCTTTTTTTGTTTGAAACCGCCAAGCTAGTCCCATTGTCATATATTCAGGTCTCCGGTCTCCAGAATCCTGAAGAAATGAAAGTAAAATCTCAAAAATAAGCTCATTTTTGTACTTCACATTATTTGTTTTGACGAAATGAAGGATAATACCGTGGTTGAACACAGTTGTTCTTGTATACATGGGCGTAAGACAATGGGGGTATGTGCCCATGTTATGAGTGTAATATTTTATTTGGGCTGGATGTGGAACCAGCCCGAAGAAAGGAAAGGCAGGTTTTTTGAACCAAATTTTAAGGGATTTAGAAAATAATAAATGAATGCTGGAACTGGAACGAACTTTGGGTTATGCTCGCTATTTGTTGCACAAATGTCCTGTCCAAATTCATAGAAACGTGTGTATTGTGATTATAAACAATAGAAAAATGTTTTTTTTTGTAGTATCCTTAAATTCCCAGTCCACTCATTTTTTTAATCCATATCACCAAAATCGCCTCTTTTATACATAAATAATATTATTAACTATAATAATATATATATATTTTTTTTTATCATTGTCTTATTTTAGGGTGGAGGACACTTTTAACATCTACATTCCAAGTTCCAACGGCATAGCTTTTACACAAAAAGTGGCTGTGACATACGGACAGACATGACGAATCTGGGGTTACGTTTTTTGCCATTTGGCTACGGAATGCTAAAAATGAAGTTATTTTTTAAATATTCTCACGTTTTCATAATCCGATAAATAAAGATATAAGAAATCGTCAGTCATATAGGTATATAGTACTGACTAAAATCCGCGGCGACCCTTCAATAGCCCTTTATGTGCCAGGGCCGCGGTTACCAGGTGAGACAGTCCCGCGATCCCGGCAGGCATCGTCATTTGATCTTTTATTGAACAAAATAAATGTAATATATTAAAAACTACCTTTATTGACAAAAAATAAGCTTATTTTTGAGAATTTCATTTCATTTCGCCAGGACCACGGACACCAGATACCTGACTTTATGGCAGTGTGACTACTTTGGGCGTATCCTTTCAAACAGAAAAAGAATTTTTAAAATCGGTTCATAAATACTCGTACGAACGAATTTTTCATAACAGCGCCTGAACTACTTTTAAAACCATTTTTCCACATGAAGGTGTAAAAAAATAAAGTTAGGGAATATGCCGTATTTTTTTATACATTTTTATCTTTTTTTTAACATACGTCACTTTGTAATAGGACGTGGGGTAATTTTGTATGGGTCGTGATCCGTCTTCTTTATTGGGAAATATGAAATGTTACCACTGTTAACCTAGGTGGCCCTAAGCTCATTTAACAAATTGTTATTACGTAAAGACAACTAAGTATTTGAAAGGTTCTTGAACTTAGGAGATTCTTGGTATTACTGTTAACCATTATTAATTTAGCTGTCGTCCCTACATCCAAGATAAATATGGTGGCATGATTAGTTTTACCAAAACACTTACAGACGTGAAATTCTAGTCCCGAAAACTGTTAAATACACGACCTTTCACAGGCCTCGAGAACTAATATCAGAATTGTAAATATTGTACTTACATTTACCAGAATTTTAATAGCGTCCAAAAAGTTGTTTCAAATTCATATGTGATTGTTATGTTTTTTTATACCACGAAACAATGAAACTCGTTTAGTAATGTTTGATTTTGTATCATATTGAAAATAATAATTCGGTAGATATAATAAACCCATTAATAAAAGATTATCTTCTAAAATATAAAATAGATCGCAAAATGTGTTGCAAAACTGCACGGCTGCACCGATTCGAATAATCTTTTTTGTTGTCTTTGTAACCATCAGGGCCACCCGTGCTAAGGGACGGGCCGCTAGTTAATTTATATAAATAAAAATTAGAAAGTAAAAAAAAATGAAAGAAAATACGAGCAAAATATTTCAACAACACAGCTTAGCAATCTTAAAAGTCAAAAAAATAACATTGGAAAAAAGCCATTGAGACGTTTGTTAAAGAAGAAAAGGACCTTTTAGGTGTACTTTATAGAGTAACCTACTTAAGTATGTACCTTAGTAGGTACCCAGTTACTGTGTCACCTCGCAATTCCATTAACGGTTACCGAACCCTTTTTCTATTTATTTTGTGAAGTTATACAAAATTGGACGAAAAATTCAATTTCATTATGTTTATTTGAACTCCTTCTTTTCTTTTTTTTTTGTGGTGTGGTAAAATCATCAAATGTTCTCGTACCTTGGGCGGAGCAAAATATTAGACTTTTACTGATTAAAACTCCACTCTGGTGCTTCAATACGTTCCAGGGTTACAGAAACGTTTGACCATAGGAGAGCCTCGTCAACTCCTTGATACGCGCGTGGAATATCACTGACCGTAGCGCAGTTGGGTTTTTTTTTTATCAATAAGGTAGTATCACCGAAGATGACCCGCCTACTAGGATAGCCTACTATAAAAAAATACAGTCTTCGGCGATAGGTACTACCTTACTCTTTTGATGTTTACCGAGTACAGTTAATCTATTTTTAACTGTGTAAATAAAAACATATATGGAGATACGTTTTTTCAAAAAAAAAAACGAAACCTATAAGAAAACATCCCTGTTAATATAACAGTTGGGTATAGGCAGTCCACAGATGTTCCTTTTAATTTTATAGGTACCTACGAATGAATATTCTATACCTAGGTACAAATTAAACTCTAAAATACATTTCATAGTTATAATGTCTGTGGACTATAGCATCATTCATTCTAGTTCTCGACAATTCAAAACTGCCTTTAGCGGATTCATTTTAAGTCAGTGCTTTCATTTTGACGTTCTGCGGCCGTATAACTTCTTAAAACCAGGCTTGTTCTGGCGAGTGAAAGTGACAGAGCTATACAAGTCATCTAGCGCCATCTCGTTCACTCACTGTAACAAGCCTGGTTTTAAGACGTTGTAATACGGCCCGACTTTCTTCACTTCATAGTTTATTACCCAAATCACTTAGGTGTCAGTTTTCATGGTAAACGTCATAGATCCTCGTTATCTTGAAGGTCAAGTTTGGTAAATTAATGGCACATATCGCCTTCCTCCAACCATTAGGTACACGTGATAACATTTTCCTTGTATCTAACGGAAGTAATATTATTATTTTTGGTTAGAATTCCATCAATAATTGATGATTAATTACTGTAGGTAACATAAGTTACCGAAGGCTAGTGGTGCGAAACATTTTAAGTATAAATCGCGATACATTTTTCGCTTCGACGGACACATTAATTTATCGGAGATATTTTTATTCCGATACTTTTTTTCCGTTTTTAGTATATTTTTTACTTAGAAGCGTTTTTTTACAGGATTTTGTAAAAAGAAATACTGAAAAGGATACCAATATTAAATTGATTTAGCATGGATGTAGTCTTTCTATTTATACAGATAAAGATAGAACATAAATTAAATAAATAAAATTCTGAAACTTAAGGCCCTTCGTACACAAGGCGGTACTACTACTCCAGTATCCGATACCTTGCGACTTCGGTATCCAAGCAACTATCGGAATACAAATCCATAGAGGTTCGGATACAGGCACGCGTCAATGTATACCAATATCGTAGAGTATCGGAGACTTGCGTCGCCTAGTGTACGAAGGGGCTAATTGTTTTTGGCATATTACTTTAAAGAAACATTTTTTTAATATTATAGACGCAATGAAAATTTAAAATAGGATTGCGAACTAGGCTAACTAAATGCCTTAAATGTAATTTACTGGATGTTGAGAGGTAGCACCACAAATTATAAGAGAAAATTATTATTGATAACTTCTTGAAATCGCCTCCATAGTGTTTCTTGCATCGTAGTTCCAAGCATAGGTTACCTCCAGCAATGTGCGCGTGAAATGGGTGGAACTCGTGGGATAGAGTACCAATTGCTTTATAGATTATATTATTTTTATTAAAAAAGAAGTTTTAATTAAGAATAAAGATTTGGAGACGGATTAAGAATAAAGAAGGTAAGCGAGCGATGTCAGGGGAAAATGCACTAAAGAAAACGTACTCTGAGAAAATAACAACAATGTATAAGAAAATAAAAACAGTCTAACTACGCATAGTTTCAATATTACACGCAAGAGAAACTCGGCAAATACATAATGTGTATAAAATCAGTTACCCAGCACATTCGCGTACCGAATAAATATGTTCGTAATCCCAATAAAGAAAAATAAATCCGTCTACCAGACTATTAAATATACCTAAGGTGGAAAAAAAGAAATCGTATCCAACAGCCGCTCCCTTACTAAAATATAATAGATTTACGAACCCAACGTGTAGCGAAATTGTGAGTTTACCAATAACATTGCGAAAGTCAAGCATCTGGATTGTAAGTCGTAATTTTACCTGAATTTATAGGTATCTGCGTAGGAATATGACCAGAATATGTTAATATTGGTTGTGAAACATCTGCCACATTTACTTATCTGATATTCTAAAACCCTTCTTATGTTAATTGCTCCGCTAGACTCAGTTGTCATGAAAACACGACAACGTATTCTTTGCCGCAATTTGTTCTTTTTGATAGGTGACACATTATAATATGAAAATACGAAAACTCTCAAGTCTGTGGGCTTTTAATTATAACCAATTATAGCTGTCAATATGTTTTATTATCCACCCGATTAGACACGTTGTTGATTGATACCTACAGTTAGGGCGTGTCGAGCTTGAGTTGAGCCGAGTCATCGACTGTGTGCCTTAGATCCTACTAATATAATAAACGTGAAAGTTTGTATGTATGGTTGTACTAATATTATAATCGTGAAAGTTTGTATGTATGGATGTATGGATGTTTGTTACTCTTTCACGCAAAAACTACTGAACGGATTTGGCTGAAATTTGGTACACAGATAGTTTATAACCTGGTTTAACATATAGGATAGTTTTTATCCCGATTTTATGTTCCCGTCAGCCCGTAAGCCGCTGGCAACAGCTAGTACATCATATATTCGGAGGATGATATCAATATCAAATAATTATATACCATCCAGAGGAAATATGACGTGATAAATGGGTTACATTTTATAAAAAGGTATGACAGATTTTGTCCTTCAGATGCTCGCTCGTATCGTCCCACGGGTGTCGTTACAACCTCTGAGTGTTTCTATAAAAGATGGCGGCTTTTAGATTACTTGCATTTGTTTATTTACTATTAAAATACAACTAAGAACTTTTAACTTTAGAAGCTTTTAACTAGCGGTTTCTTAAAGGATTTTTAATTAGGCATACAGTACCTACTCGTCCAAGTTATATCGCTATGTCGCTTTGCTCAGCAGCGAAGCAGTAAGAACAAAAGTTGTGATTGTCAAATAAATAGCACGAGATTTGCCGGTAGATTTATTTTCTGAGCCCTCCAAGGCACACGGGTGAAAAAACCTAGACAACTTAACTTACAAATAATACAACTGTTTAGAAAAGATTCTAAACACAAAAATATTTCACCTAGGTTTTATTATGGCAAACTTTTATAGGGCAACTATGTGTACGATGAACAATACTTAGCTCATATTCATTCTTTTCATTCGTTCACTCGCTTATGTTTGATCTGCCCTAGCACAAAGACGTGTAATTTCTGTAATTTTGTTAATTAATTTAAAATACGCACTGTATTTTTAAAAGTGTTTCTCGCCTTTTTATTATACACAACCAAAGACCCATTCCGAGAATAACGGTCAGAACTAGTAACTAATTTAATCCAACTGTTGTATATTATTTAACTAATATTATGAATGTAAAATGTTGAATGTATTGATGAATGTTTGTAACTCATTCACACCAGAAAGATTGAACGGATCTTGATGAAGTTTGACTCGCATATAGGTCTCGAATCCACGCGAGCGAAACCGTATGCAGAAACTAGTTTAATCATATAAAAAACTATTCCTCCCTACACGTGCTAACGAGCTTCCAACCGTGAAGCTCCGAATGACAACCAGCATGAACTACAACTTTGAATACGATACAAATCATACAGATTAAAATAAGACCTTGTATTTGCCAGCAATTTGTCACAACAGTCCCAAGTTTGTTCAAGTGTTTATTCAATACTTTGGCACGGACACAAAATAAATAATACATTACTGAGGTCGAAAAAGAATATCATTAATAATGAACAACTGTATTTTCATTTTCGTCATGATTATCAATTAATTATGACCTATCTTTTGCCCACGGCTTTGCTTGTGTCGAGAATTATGCAAAAGGGAATTTTAAGTATAGTCTGTCAGATCAGTAGTTCTGAAAATTACCTGCTGCAGCCAATATAACCTACAATTGAAAAAGGTTAAGCTTCTTATTTAACCGTTTTATATCATTGCCATATCGGTGGAGCAGTGGTGGCCCAGTGGTGGAGCAGTGGTGGCCCAGTGGTGGCTCCGACTTACGAGTTGGTCGTGTCAGTCTGGCGCGTTACTTTGTGTAATTTATTTCATCACCACTGCTCTCAAAACGGTGAAGGAAACCAGCATCTACTAGAACCATCAAATTCAAAGACATGTGACATCTGCCAACCCACACTGGGCCCGCGTGGTGGATTATGGCCCACTCCCTCTCACAAGAGAGGAGGTCAGTATCCCAGCAGTGGGAATGTTATAGGCTGATGATGATGATCATTACCAAGTGGTGAAAATCGGGCGTCTACCGCGGCGGCTGGGTCTTGAGGTGAAGCATATCCTCTCTTTCTCTCTCCCCCTCTGCCTACTCCTTCGCTAGCATTATTGCTTCGCTAAAGAAAGTGACTGCTTCGTTTTCTCTCCTGGTTGCTCCCTATCATGGCCATGATATTTCTGGCAAAGTAAAACTAAGGTTGTAACATGCAAATAAGGAGTTATGTTAGTATTAATTAATACATGTTTTTAACATTGAGCTATTTCTACTACGGAGACGACACCACGTATCACCATTATGTCCCATGCAGGATGAGTGAGCGCGCACAAGTTCATTCATTTGTTTGACAGCTCTGTGGCATGCTCTACGCGCACGCACTCATCCTGGATGGGATATAGTGGTAATGCGTAGTGTCGTCTCTATACGTAGTAATAATAGCTCAATGGTTTTTAAACATAAATTCTTTACGATGGTACGATGAAAAAATCTATACGATAATATATTGTTTGTTCATTGTCATGAAAACAGCCGCTAATTCAACCGTGTTCCGTGTACCGTGTCGCCTAGTCTAGTGGAAAACCGATCAATTAACAAAGGCCTTATCGCGAAGGCTGATACGGTTTTGCAAAATTAATAGTCTTTTTGTTTGATTTTTGGGGATGGAAAATCGTCGTATGAATAGGCTGGACAGGGACTGACAGACTTGACTAACTTTAAACCACCCCATTTCTTCAATTGTTCTTTGTGTTCCTGGGCAGCAGTAACCTTTTATGACAGTTGCCTGCCAGTATTAACAACAGACATTAACCTTCAGAAATAAAAGAAAGAAGAAACCTACTTGCATAATTTATAAAGATAAAAAGTTTATCATAAATGATTAAAACACTTTGAAGATACATTTTCCGCTTCATCGGGCAGAAATACTGTAATTAATCCCAGGAAGGAGAATGTAAAATGTTGTGGGAACAACTATTACGACAAGTTCATTAACATGTTAGTAACAAACACTAAGTAATGATAAGCGACTAATGAACAAGTGTGAACAACATAATTATTGTCTTACTACATATTATAAACATGTTAGTATGAGGATGGATGGATGAATGTTTGTTAATCTTTCACTCAAAAATGATTCAACGGATTTGGCATACCCTGCAAAGAAGCCAATCCCATAGCCCCTGTGCCGCTAAAATATTTTTCAATTATTAATTAAAATAAAATTTACAAATAAATTGTCCCTATCCTACGTAATAAATATTTATGCCATCATCACGAAACCCATTAAATTAAGAAACAGCGGTAACTATATTTAAGAAACGTAATCTTCAATTAGAGCAATCGTGACGAGGAAGTTAAAATCCCGCAATTTAAAAATACGTTAACTTCGTCGCTTTCCACCTTAACTTGAGGATTACCGACGGATTTAAAGTCGTTTTATCTTAGTTTATTTATAAAGAATTTTCCAATACTACCTTTGAGAGTTTGTAAGACAAACGTGCGGAATATTGGGTGAAATGTGTTTGTAATTTATATTTGCAGGAGGTAGCATTCATCAAATGAGTCCTCCTACCCAGGGCAGAGCGGGACTGTCAGACTCGTACTGACTGAAATCCAAGTCCTTCAGTAGCCCTTTATGTACCTGAGTCCCGTTATACGTGTATCCCCCGATTCCGGCAGGACGAGCTAGCATTAAGGGTCGTTTTTGTGGTTTTTAACAGCTTCAGCTAACAGCTGTATCATTTTTGACGAAAAACACAATCCAGTTAGTCGGTTCTCACTCGTCAGATGAGTTATGCTGGGACTAAACGCCAGTCTTTCGGTAATGGTCAGAGAATTCAGTCAGCTGAAAGGGAAACATTCCCATTAAAGTAAAAAAAAATCACGACCTAGAAACATATTTGATTTCGTTTATTTATCTTTATTAAAATACAAAATAGACACATTTAAATTATAAAACATACTTTTTATACGTATAATAACAGCAAAGAGGGTTGAATTTGTTGACTGTCAAGGTTCCAGAGAGACTCACCACCACAATGGGCGCAGTGTCCAAAATTTTATTTCTAAATCATGATCTGATGAGATCCTCCTCAGGTTATGTCCGAGGCACTTGGCAAGCATTCATAAGCCACTGACTCACACCGCTATCCACGGTATGCTCGCTGATTCACCATGCCACATGTCAACAACCTTGTGGGCCACTCAAGATTCTTGCAAAACCGTCGCCGCGTGCAAAGTTATCTTTCGAGCACGCTATTAGTTATTCGTTATCCTATTTTCGTCCATATTGCACAAACACAACCTTCGTTTTCTCCGAAGAGGATCTTAGCCAGGCTACAAACGCTACTAGATCTACCTTGGGCCCGAGCAAGCTCTCGAAAAACCGTCTGTGAAGCTTCCTTCCCACAGTTACTCAATGTTCAATAGCATTCTCCTGTATGTTTTTTTTTTCCTTTAAAATAAGATAAACTTTTTCTTTGATTTCGAATCAAACGTTTTTATGCACCGTCTCTTATCTAGGTTAATCATATTTCGTCTTTAGAGTTAATAATCTCCCAGGTCTTCTGGTGTCACGTCAGCAAACTCACGTTGTATCTGATCAGTCCAGGACAAAAATCTTTTACCCAATTTGCGTGATATTCTGAAGGCCATTATGTTATCGTTTTCAGGAGGGTGTGGTTTTACTGGGGGGGATGTCACTTCTCGGTCATAAATTTCCCATAGTTCATATGAAGCAATTGGATCATCGTCCCCTTCGTAAAAGATTTCTCTTACAGCACTGCCCTCGTATTCATCGGGTTTTTCAAGTATATCGTAAAAAGCGTAAAGGCTATCAGCACATAGGACATCATCAGATAAACTAACATGTAACTTTTGGAGTTCACGCTTGAGTATGGGAAAGTCACACCTGTTTCCATTATGGGCGACAAGGCACACAGGTTTCTTTTGCTGATTTATAAAGTTGTTGATAGCTTCGTAACTATCCAAATTAAATCCATTTGACTTAAAATCTAGAGTCAACTTATCTGTTGGTTCAGGTGACGCCGGGTTGAGAATCAGATTTCGTGGTGCAGACAACAGGCTCACTTTAGTTACACTTTCTAGATTACCGAAGACTGTCCCAAAATCTATAAACACGAATGTTTGTATCGGCGCCATTTTGAATACTGACAATTCTAAAACAATTGTGCCGTATTTATAGCTTTTTCTTATCGTCGAATACTGTGATGCACGTTGCAGTTGCCACGTGATTGATAAAAAGGCACTTATGATAAAGGTTTTTTTTTATATATTCCTATACATAAATCCATAGTGATATCATTACCAAGGTTCGCTAAAAACGAGCACATCAAATAAAGTGCACTGCTCTCAGTAAATTGATTTTCATTTTGATAGCTCATATCTCGGAAACATGACTCTTGAGAAGATATTTGATTTGATACAATGATTTGATAGCAATATCGAAATTATTGCATGAAGTATTTAATGCAATGGTTTTGGTATTGATAACAGCTATTGGTTAAGATAGGTTAAATACGCGAGTATTTATTAATACTGCAAAGAAAAAATAAGTAGGCCAATAATGACTAATTCATCATCATCATCATCATCTCAGCCATAGGACGTCCACTGCTGAACATAGGCCTCCCCTTTTGATCGCCACAAGTACCGGTTGGAAGCGACCTGCATCCAGCGTCTTCCGGCGACCTTCATAAGGTCGTCTGTCCACCTTGTTGGTGGACGTCCTACGCTGCGCTTGCTAGTCCGTGGTCTCCACTCTAGCACTTTTCGACCCCATCTGCCATCCGCTCTGCGAGCAATATGGCCTGCCCATTGCCACTTCAGCTTGCTAATCCGGTGGGCTATATCGGTGACTTTAGTTCGTCTACGGATCTCCTCATTTCGGATTCGATCACGCAGAGAAACACCGAGCATAGCCCTCTCCATAGCTCGCTGAGCGACTTTGAGCTTTGAGATGAGGCCGATAGTGAAAGACCACGTTTCGGTGCCGTAACTCATCACTGGTAACACACATTGGTTGAAGACTTTCGTCTTGAGGCACTGAGGTATATCGGACGAAAAGACACTGCGTAGTTTCCCGAACGCTGCCCAACCGAGTTGGATTCGGCGGCTGACCTCTTTCTCGAAGTTGGATCTACCTAATTGGACTACTTGTCCTAAGTAGATATATGAGTCAACAACTTCGAGTACCGAGTTTCCAACAGAGACTGGGGTGGGCACAACATTGGCATTTGACATAATTTTCGTCTTGTCCATGTTCATTTTCAAGCCCACCCGTTGCGAAACTCGGTCGAGGCCATCGAGCATCATGCTGAGTTCCTCCATCGACTTTGCCATGACTACGATGTCGTCGGCAAACCGAAGGTTGAGTTGTTGAGTGATGTACTCGCCATTGATGTTGATGCCAAGTCCTTGCCATTCCAGGAGCTTGAAGGCGTCTTCCATTGCGGCAGTAAACAGTTTAGGGGAGATAACATCCCCCTGTCTGACGCCTCTTCTCAATGGAATCGCCTTCGTACTCTGCTCCTGTACTCGGACCGACATGGTGGCGTTATTATACAAACACTTCAACACCTCGATGTACCGACAGTCAATACGGCATCGCTGGAGTGACTCAAGCACCTTCTTCCTCCTTCACCAGTCTTTTAACGCTTAAACGGCTGAACAGGTACCTATCATTATCATTCTTTCTTTCTTTACATAATATATAGGTACTGAGGTAGTCCATGACTAGGATTTGGAAAAAAGAATAGAATACCTTCCTAACCTTCTTCTACTCTACTGTGAAATAAAATTCGGCGCTCACGAAACGGGCAAAGCCACTGGAAAAAGCTAGAAACAAGAAAAAGGATATTTTTATCTTGCCGATAAACAGCTTAGTAATAATCTAGGAGTTGACCTGCTGATAGTGATAATTGACGCGTATTATGTCCATTTTTGGTTGATATTTTTTGTTTTATTGTTATGAATTTATTTATTTTTATAAATTGAGTGTTTGCAAGTCAGAACAATGTTACGTAGAAGCGTGTTTCAACGGCCACAATATAGCTTACAGACAACAAAACGACACCTTTGGAGAAAGATGAGTATATTATAATTCTGCGAAAGAGGCATTTTTAAACCTCCAGATGTGAAAAGTACAAAAAAGGTAAGCTTCGTATGCTCAACAGATGAAGCTTTTAAGGTAAAGATGCAAACAAATCAACCAACCTCTAGTAAAACCTATCGCACAGTGGTGAGTCAATAGCTATTATGTATAAGTGTTTACCACTTCAGTACTGATTAGTTTATTTATACTTTTGTTATAACTAAACAACATCACATTTAATAAAATTACAAGGTTCAGTAGAATTTACTAAAACTACAAAATTAATTCAATAATATTAGTCTGACGCAACTAAAGGTGAACCTTTAGTTGCCAATTTATACCACCTGGGCCTGCGCGCAATATAATGCTCCTAGCTTACAATGGTTAATCTGAACGATGCCATAAAGTTCTGAAATCATGTACCCGTTGGAGGTGTACCTTTATCGAACGAACTATGTTTACAAGCGTTTGGAAAATATTTGTATCTGATTGACCATTATTTTTCTTTAGTCCACTCAAATTAAATTATTGATTATACATATAATAGTCCATTTTACAAGACATTCTATACTATATTATCATTGGCCGTAGGTGCGTTTCTTTCTTTATTAATTGTTCAGTCATGATTAGAGACAATTTAGTCTCAATCATTTAGAACACAGGTATATCATCACCCACGCCCCAGTACTGACAATAACTTTTCCCAACTGCCTCTATACTGGTGGTAGACGCGACTCAAGTAGCCGTCTGTCATCATCAGACGTTTCAAGAAAGAAATGTGAATAAATACGTGTAATATATCTCAATGAACACAGGATAAATACCTAAGTAAAATATATTACTACCATTACTTGATCAAAAATCCTAGAAACGTAAAATCCGCGAGTACGACTGTCGTGATATGATTTGCACAATTGACTTTGTGATACTCGTTGGCAACAGCTATTTCTATAATATCTCTTCGTAAATAAAAATTACCGTCAAAGAAATGTAAATTGTTATTCCTCTTGGATGTTGATCATTTATTTTCTGTAAATATTTTCATTTCGTAATTTTCAAATTATATTTTAAAGGTAGTGACGTAGTTATGTACATAAAAGAGTAAGTTTATTTATTTTCCGTAAATTTTATCTTTTCGTAATTTTTTAATGATATTTTGAAGGTAGTGACGTAATTATGTACATCTCCTTTTGACCTTTGACCTTGACTCAGGGAAAGCTTTTAACAAAGACCGGGTTCGGTCGACATTCCGTAGCTCGATGACGAGGGGTCTACCAATCGTATATCTAACAGCTAAGACCCCATCTAAGAAAGTAATAAATTCCAACGCAAAATTCTATTTTAAAACACGAAATTGTTAATAGAAATTTGGGTCAAGGCTTTGTTCCGCTACAGCTAAAGAAGCGAGAACTTTGCGGTACGGATATCAGACAAATCTATTAGGAAACGCAAGGGTTAACCAGTTAAGGTTTTCAGGGGTTTCAACTTCAACTAGAAGGATAATAGAATTAAAATGAACCTTTTGTGAATTTATTTAACCTTTAAATTGATTTGTTGAAAACTCCAATTATTAACCATTGAAGTCCAATTTCGTATTTTGTAAATTGAAACTTTTACCTTTGTAAGGCGAATTTAACGCTGACCTATCTGCGTTCTTTTACTTTCACACCATTGTCATTTATTTAAAGTAAATATATTATAAAACGATACAAGAGTAGTACTGAAAAAATACTCTAATTTTCTCAAAGAATTCCGACTATGTTCGAGTAATATTCCGAGCTACTAAAATATAGGTAATAAATTAAGTCCGGGTGATACCTGCGTTTTTTACGATAACACTGTATTAAATTACTTTCGCTTCTTGTCATCAATCACTCGATATCTTGGCAGGAAACTCAAGAAATATTTTTAATAAAAAGCCCAAAGATGGCGTAGGCAAACATATCGAGTTTTTAAGCTTTCAGACATGTACTTATTTTAGCGCGTTTTATAAATTACAATGTAAATGTTAACGTTGAAAAAAAACAGTTATCCATCTTTTAGTAGGCATGTTACCTACACCTTTTTGTCCTCATTTCTAAATTGCCTTAATTTCTCTCGCTCTTAATTTTTTAGGACCAGTTATTCTTATTCCATAAAGCAAGTTTGGTCCGTACTTAAGTTATATATATATATACATTTAAACTATGTAATTACATGCTTGCATAGGACACGGTTTCCCCAGTAGCTGAGCGATGGACTGCGTGTCGCAGGTTCGATCCCCGCACGGAACAAATATTTTTATGACCTGCAAGTAGCTGTTCCGGGTCTGGGTGTTAATGCATGATACAGGAGAAATTCCTAGTGTATGCATCGTTGTAAAAAAAAAAAACAAATGAACTATTATGTATTTAGATTAGTTTTTTAAAACTACCCTCCAATGATACTCTAGACGATGTTAAAGTTTGTGTAGGAAAATCATAACGTGCTAACCGATGAATCTGAAACCCGGTATATGGAAATTAGATAAAAAATAATCAAACACGTGTTTTTGGGTTTTTCAAAAATCGCCCCCTAAATTGGTGAAAAGGGATGATTAAGTTTTAAGGGAAGGATTTTACTACTTGTAGTGCGGTAGTATTTTACAAATTTCTGGCAACATGCATTATTAAATAGTCCTAGAACCCATTTGCATACTTCATAAAACAGATTGCGGTCCTCATATTTTGCAAACGAAATTCCTTCTGCGACCTGCACTACTATTATCTAATAAGAAGAGGTGGAATTGATCCTTCGCTTATGTGCCCCTTATCCAAAATATCGAATAAATCTTGGTGGTCACTTTACCTACGTAAGTAACTAAATATGCACATCTATCTCAATACTTACTAGTGATACTAATCCACTAGCTAAGTATCCTGGGATTCCTGCATAGATTCAAGTAACGACCTTCCCTCGGTTATTCGAATTTAGAACTTTCTATAAAGACCCATCTACGTTCAGAAATGATCAAGGCAGGAACTCACATTGTGAAAATTCACATCACGTGTTTTTCTTTAGGTATTAACGGATCTTCGAAACGGTTTTAACCTCTTCGAAGTTGGAAACTCTTTCGTTGCTTGTTGGATTTAAAAGTTGCCAATTAAAAGTTGTGTGTAGGTTTCAGAATAGTCTGAAAATAACATGATTTGAAAGTAGGTACCTAGTTGAGAGGTAGGTACTTATCTAAATAATAATCAATCAACGTATTTCTGTGTACTCCAAAAGTGTTTTAGGTTTTGATTGAATTCATCAACTTAAACGTTTTATACCTATCTATATACAATTTTGCTAGAATGTTTTTATAATATTTGGTACAGCTAGTTTTGTTAATAAGACTGCTGCTATTTCTCTCAGTCATGTAGCAAACCAGAGACCTTAGGATAAGTCTCATGGAGAAAATTCAGTATCATGCAAAACTTCCTACACGCTGCAGTACGTACCTATTTCAAAGAACGTGTTGTGAGATTTTCAAATCTGTATTACCTACGCGATATAAAAGTTAATAGAATGCCGTGAAAAAATTCTTCGTAGGAATTAATGCGAACGTACCTATGTACAGACGGCAGCAAACATTCTACCCCCATTCTGTCAAACCTTAATAGATTTTCAACTTTATCACAATAGTAGAAAGCCCTTGTGGGAAAATTTTAAAGTTTGGGATAAGTTGATTTGCTGGCGTCTATACCTAGATAAAAATAAACGCTGGCCATAAATTGAGCATAAAGCCTTTCGTTCAATTTAAAAAACAATGAGAAAGAATTTAAATTTATTCGTCAAGGAATAGCAGGCTGTTATGTTTAAAAGTTAGTCGATACCTCAGCCTTAAAACAATAATATTTACTTTCAAATCGAAATAATCCTCAAAAAGTTTGTTGGTACGTTCGTAATTACAAAATTAAAATATTCTAAGATTGAATTAAGTGGCCTTTAAAACTTAAGTTGATTAAAAGTACCAAACTTGACAGTGTTCCGGAGTGAAATTAATTAAAACTAACTTCATAATGTAACTTTTAGTTAGAAGCAAGCTTCTTATGTAAAAAAGTTAATGGGAAAATTAATACTCCACCCTTTTTCAAAGTAATATCCGATCTTTTGGTTGTACCTGCAACCACTTTACATATTTCTGGTAAACAGGTAGAATATACAACTACTTGTTTACCTGAAACCCCAATAATCGCGACTTGATTAGAAAATTAATTGGGAGAGCTAATTAATATGCACTAAACAAACTGCGCTCATAAGAAAACATTGGCTATAAACAAAACAAGGTTTCAACCTCATCAGCCAGGCTGTGGCTCATTTACCTACTTACACAGCTTACACTAGATATTTATATTTGTGTAGTTAATTATCTGTTTCAACCTGTTCGTATATCTGTATTTTAGCCTTTATTTTTTAGGCTGGAAAATCATCCAATGTGGTACCATATGTTGAATACCTCAGGTGCTATTCCAACGGGTTTCTAACGTGGATTACCTCGTCAGTTCACCCCGAGTGGAGCGGCAGAGACTGTAAAACTTGACTGACTAAAAACCAACCGGGAACGATTGCTTAACGTGCTTTCCAAGACATGAAGGATATCAGGCTCGCTGTGTTATGACTGGTCACTCCAAAGAACAACCTAGGTAAGCGCGATTTAACCTTTTAATATCGACCAATGAGGCTGATGTAAGCCAGAAGCTCGTCGATGTTACTTTGCGTAGCTCTTACCTATTAATATTGATAATTTCCTCCAACTTTCACTGAAGCTCCAAAGTGGGTAGTTTGGCCAGTTATCTACCTATCGGCTGAACTTGCAGACTCTCACGATCTTACTGAGTTGTAGCCGCCCTTTCATTTCGGTAGGCTGATCTCAATAAACTTCGTCGGACTACTTGGTCGTACCTCGTAGTTCGCCTCTAAATCATTATCTATCTGATTAGTTGAATTGATCTCAGGTCTACCTAGTAATCTTAACGTTGATAGATCTATGTACCTACTTACCAAGGTTAGAATCAAAGCCCCATTCAATATATCCGTCTTTTGTGATGTATTGGATGTGGTTTTAATGGCCATTTTGGGTCAAATAGTTTGGTTGAAAAGTAAGATTGATCTACAATAAATAAGGGTACAAAAGGTAGGGGTCCGATAAATACTGGCAAGACATGGCTGTTTCCTCAATTTGCCTTGATATTTTATATTACGATAGGTTCAAGTGTACTACGATATATAGACAAAAGGGTGTGCGATTCCTGCTAGTGTGACAAAACTATACTGCGACTCATTGTAAGTAGTTCGATTGCGCACTAGTGCGACACACACAAGTTCGACATTACCCTAATGCTACATGAAGAATATTAATTTATAATAACTGATGAGTAAAATAACGTCATACTGGCCATGTAGACGGAGCCCCGCTTAGCTCCTCTTCAAGGGTGGTTTAATAAAAAATAACCACGAAACGGGATGTTTCCCCTTTCTAACCTAACCTGTCCGAGCCGGGGTGCCCCAAGACCCGAGCTTGTTGCGCTTGCACTGGTATCCTAAGTGTTCGATGCCTTTTTCGACCAAACGTCCTTTGTCGCAATACCGTAGAGTCCGCACAATAATTTTTCGCACCAGCGTGATGTCGAATTCCTCCGTATGCATCACTCGATCAATTAGATTGTCACTAGATACTTAAGTATCTATTAATTAATTTGGAAACTTGGAAACTCGTATTACCAACTTTATTAAACCTATGTATCATGCTTATGTGTGCGTAGTTTCATTAAAATCCGTTCTGTCATTTCAAAAATCAGGTTTCACATTTTTTCATAAAATACTATTATGCCATACGGGGCATACGCGCTCATCGGAATAACAAGCAGCTGGCACGCCATTCATAACCAGACACAATACGGAGATAGTTATTAAAAGATGTATCAGAAATTCTTTCTTACTATAGAAATATAAACCGTTTGGAAACGTTATGGCGTGCCAAAAGCGAATATTGACCTCTGTTAGTGGGTAGTAGATGAAAATTGTAATTCTGTCACGTGATCACACAAAACGTCCGGCCGGCACGGATTCCATTAATTCTTAAACATATTATCGTGTATGCCGAGTCCTTTCCTCACAACAGTACTTAGTGAGCCGTGAATAAACCTTATTTCCTTTTACTCCTTAAGAATTTTATTAGGGTAAACCTAAATCATAAGTAACCCTCGTATTTTATTCATATTAACTTTTCTCGCATTGAGTCGACTCTATATTTAAGAGCAGTAGGCAGCTTAGTACCTACTTACCTGAATAACCTAATTTACCTACTTAGAGAAAGGTCTAGAAAATATTTGTATAGGCCAAGTGCCCGCCTACATGACTGTTTAATTTATGTTACTTTTTTACTTTTCACTTAAAACATTTTTCAAACCCAACTCATCAGAAATTCTTTTTCAACACACTTGCTCATAAAATGGCTCTAATTTCACCGCAATTAGGCACATAATGACACCTGTTATCAAACTGTGACTTTTTCTTTACCATTATTCACAAGTGAGTTATAGGTTTTTTTTTAAAGTGTCAACCAATTAAAAAAAAACCTATAACTCACTTGTGAAAAATAGTAAAGAAAAAGTCACAGTTTATAACAGGTGTTGCTTTGTTTTTAAAAAAGTTTCGGAACAAAAAAGATCGTGTTCAATAGTACAAATAAATTTTACCAACTGCACGTTAACTAATTGTTTCTCTAAATAAACTTTTTACTCATTAAATAAAATGGCTTTTTAGTATTATTTTCTTCACAAGTGTGTTGAAAAACGTCGTATGATACACGTGTGTATTGATGATTACCGTCCTCGGCTCTCTTAAGACCCTCACCTAACGGCTCGGGTCTCAATGGCGCCTCAGCGGTAATCACCAACATTACACACTTGTACCATAATGTACTATTATACCATTCCCCCTCGAAAAAGCTACTTTTACCAGGCCTGGTTCACTCCGCGGCGTAGGTATAAAACTGCACGTAGGGTGGGGGGCCTCTTCGTGGAGGCCAATTCAGTGAGCAGCCACGCGCCACCCGTTCCGCTTTCGCTTTATTTCCTAAATATTTTTGTTTGGTTACGTGTATTTACGCACGTTTACCTATAATTTAGTATAAGTTTTCATAACACTATAATCCCCGCTTAAATTATCATGATTAGGTACGTTACAAGCTTGGCCTACTGGAGGACCAAGGTAAAATAGACGAATATCAAACCTGACATCACCTTATCACGTTAAGCTGAGTACGTAGGTAGGTCGAATTAAAATCGGTAGAAAGTAGAAGGATGTTTGTTTTGTTGTTTACGCACGTTCAAACTCAGAAAATGGCCACACTACGCATTCAAGGTCAGCGATTGTATTTCGCTGCGCGACTTTTTTCTGAAAAGACACGCAACGCTGAGCCTGTGACAGTATGCGATAGTAATTGGTCGGAATGATAAGGACTTTTTTGCCACAGACGATAACAATCTTTAAAGTTATGACTAAATCAAATTATAGACCAAGAGCCATGATCATAAAATGGTGTAAAAATGTTAGATAGTTATACATATACTCGTCAAAAGAAAATAGGGGCCACTTATTAAATTGCACTTTAATCAAGTATCACTCTTATTCTGTGTACATAATAGATGGTAAATACCTTGTTATAGTTTCTTTCAAGTATTAATATTGTTTCTACTGCAGAATTGGAAATTCATAACTTTTTTTAATTAGATATTTGAGATTTCTTAGAATTTACGGTTTGGTGTTTTTTATTTTTCAAACTTCTAACGGAGTTTTCTTCGACTTATACAGCAAGTAGGCTATAACGCTTGTTTAATCTCATAATGCCATTTATTCGGAGACATATGGATGCAAAAACAGCCACTTGGGGTGTTACCCTAATCCAGGGGGGACATATCCAGAACAGGTAGGTCCTATGGTGGAATATTCGCAACCAGTGGTTCAAAAAGTTTGAAACTGGTCTCAAAAGACGGGTAATATCACCAGACGCCGTGATCCAGGAAGAAAGTAAGTAAGTAAAGCCTAAGAAGACCAATAAGTTTGATTAACCGCGCAAATAGAGCGAAAATCTACCGCGCGGACCGTACAAACTCCATTGCGTTGAGCTACAGGCACCCCTATAACTGACTAGACTATTCCGAATCGACTCCATGAAGACTAACAATACTCAAGAAGATGCTTGGTTCTCCTCCAGTTAACTGGAGCGTATGGTGCAAATCGTGAAACATTTGAAAAGAGAAAAATGATTTAAGTGTTTTGAATGGGCTTCATTGCTTTTTATTTATGACTGCAGGCATATTTTTTTTTAATAAAGACTGATTCATTAGAGTGTAGAGAAGATCTAAACAACAGGTTTCAGATCTTTACACTCTTGAAACAGACTGTTCCGATGAGATCTGAATTATGCTCAGGGGCGTTTGTCTCTATCACGCAAAACTGAGCTCGCACTTCGTAATAACGTTGCTGTAACTGCTCAAAATTGCGTATCGAATGTGGTGCAACTTCACATTATCCCATTCGCACAGCAACGAGTACCTGAGTTCATCTTCAAGCAGGATAATGGTCGAGCGAACTCGACGCGACTATCAGTGCATACATTCACTGACGTTCGAATTACGATTTTACAGTGGCTACTCAGGATTTTTACCTAAGTTTTAGTCAGCAGTTAAAAGATGAGTTAAAGAGGAGTGCAAAAGAAAGTAAAATTCCCATCAACACCCAGCTGGATCTCATTAATTGTCTGAAAACTTGCTGGTAGAGAATCCCAAAGAAAATGTGTGGTAATTAATCCTGAACATTCCACATCCATTAAAATGAGTATCACAGAGAGAACAGAGTTAAAAGAGAAGCTTTAAAGAACACTTTGGAACATTAAAGACGTTATTTTTTCGAGTTTTTTGATTTTTTGTGTAAGTTGATACATTCCTGCAATTCCCCACTTTTCATTCAATTCCGTTTAATTTAACGATTTATTGGAATACAAACTAAATTTTTGTGAATTTCCAAGTAAAATCGTTAATATTAATCAGATTCAGTCATTATAACTACTAATATTTAAATATTAATTAATAAATCGACAAATATCAGTTGGCCCTTATTTTCTTTTGAGTAGTATATTTTAATGGGCGAACCAGCCTATAATATAATAATATTTTTTTGTTATAATAAGATTTAAATGAAAGTTTATTTTGGAATACCGTGATCAAAAAAAGAATTACTTATTCATTTGCATATTTCTTTGTTTAAGAATTGGTTTACAGGGAATACTTCACATACTTTATAAGCATCAGCTTATTAAGTAAAGTATGAGGTAGGTACAATACATATTACAACACAACATTTATGAATTGTCATAATAGGTACATTTTCAAATTTATATTGTCTGAAGTTTCACATAACTATGCATTGTTTCATATTATTTTACGTTATTCTCGCGAGTCGCAACCCTATTGAGCTTGACCGACGGTAACCTTTTAATGTCCTTGGCGTCAGATAAACCAAAATAAACTTTCGCGCGTAACCATTCAGTACATTTTTGCTTGCGCACGGGAAGTTTAGGCTAATATAAAAGTAGGTGGGCGGTACGGCTGCCAGTTAAAATGTACTTTATTCTTTCGTGAATAGATTTTACATTTGTTTGATGTTTTTTTGGGAGTGACGCTTCTTTACGTAGTAATATTATTTATTCTTTGCTTTTACTCACGGAAAACAGTGCGTAAAAGTAGTCTTTTACGCACTGTTTTGGTGTTTGAATTTAGAACACTTTAGTACATTCGACATCGACCGCGATGCTGGACAACCCCCTTGCTAATATGAAAATTACCCTTAATTCAAACCATTGCTCCGATTTTAACGTCAGCTTGTTGGCGCAGTGACCGAGCGATTGGACTACTTCGCACCCACGTGTGTGTGGAGCAGACTTAGGTATTAAAAAAAACTTTTTCATCCCCCCATCTCGGAAAGGGTACTTTTGCTCTTCGATATCTGACAGTAAAAGCCGTTTTTATCCTCAAGTGAGTAAAAGCCGTTTTTATCCTCTAGTGAATAAAGTAAATTTGAATTTAGAACATCGTATGAACAAAAGAGTAGCAGCAGTAATGGCGGCCGATGACCGCAACAGCTGATCGCTTGCTGTGGTGCCCACTTGACGTTTGAAGGTTGTTGAGGAAACAAATTCTATTTTTAAAATTTGATGTGGTAACATCAAATTTTAAAAATATAATTTGTTAGGTTTGCTTAGGTGGAAGCAGAGTGCGCAGAGCGCTCCTTGGGTGTAAGGCTGTGTTGCTCTGGGCTAACTTGAATCTCTTGCTTCACAAAGGATTTTTAACTTTATTCCCTCGTTTCTTTCGGGTATTAATACTTGAACCTCCTCGCTACGCTACGGACGGAGGTTCACCCCCAGAATCCTCAGTATCGCTTCGGAATTCAATACGCCTCCCTTGGAGCGTAATCTACAATTATTTTGTTAAAATCTCAGACCCGGAACATTCTTGGCTCAGGGCCTATACCATGAACTCTTAAAGCGTGAGACTTTAAGCTGTGAGAAAGAGATGGCACTAGACGGGTTGTATAGCTCTGTCTCTTTCTCACAGCCTAAACTGCATTGCGTTAAGACTTCGTGGTAAGGCCCCTGTACTTTGTTATACCTTTTTTTATTTGCTTTGTGCGGTTTTCATTTCACGTCTTATTGTTATGTTATGACAAACCAAGATAAAAATAAGTAACTTAATAATACTTAGGTAGTAGTTTTCAACTATTATACTACCTAAGTATTATTTGTTTTAATTTAAAAATTATTCTGTTCTATAATAATGTCTTAGTTAATACCTAAACTGAAATAAAAGCCTACCTTGTGTTTATACGATTGTACATCTGTTTTTTTTTGTTTTTGCATTTAGTAATTTCCTCGCTGAGGTGGGATGAAAAGTTACGTGTTGCACTCGAGTGCAAAGATTTTTCACCTTGTGCTCTTTTGATTCCCTCGCTATCACTCATGATTCTAACTTTTGAATCACTCGTTGCACTCGTGATTCAAATTTAGAATCATTCGCTTGCTCGGTCATCAAACATGAGCACGCGGTTAAAAATCAACTTTGCACTCTTGTATAACAAATAACTATTTCATCCCCCCATCTCGGAAAGGGTACTTTTGCTCTTCGATATCTGACCGTAAAAGCCGTTTTTATCCTCAAGTGAGTAAAAGCCGTTTTTATCCTCTAGTGAATAAAGTAAATTTGAATTTAGAACATCGTGTGCACTTTAAAGAGTTGCAGCAGTAATGGCGGCCGGTGACTGCAACAGCTGATCGCTTGTTGTGGTGCCCACTTGACGTTCGAAGGTTGTCGTACCGCATCAATTTTCAAAAATAGAATTTGTTTCCTCGCCATAGTTGTGAAAAGCAGAGTACGCTCCTCGGGTGTAAGGCTGCGTTGCCTTGGGCTAACTTGAATCCCTCCCTACACTAAGGATTTTTAACTTTATTCCCTCGTTTCTTTCGGGAATTAACACTTGAACCTCCTCGTTGCGCTACGGACGGAGGTTCAACCCCAGAATCCTTAGTATCTTGAGAGTGAGAGTAGCTTAGAAAAGTGAGTGTATAAAAACGTGGGAATAAGTAACTTTGAAAACTACTACCTAAGTATTATTTGTTTTAATTTAAAAATAATTCTGTTCTATAATAATGTATTAGTTAATACTTAAACTGAAATAAAAGCCTATCTTGTGTTTGTACAACATCTTTTTTTTGTTTGTTTTTGCATTATGTCATTTCCTCGCTGAGGTGGGATGAAAAGTTACGTGTTGCACTCGAGTGCAAAGATTTTTCACCTTGTGCTCTTTTGATTCCCTCGCTATCGCTCATGATTCTAATTTTTGAATCACTCGTTACACTCGTGATTCAATTTTAGAACCATTCGCTTGCTCGGTCATCAAAATTGAGCACGCGGTTAAAAATCAACTTTGCACTCTTGTATAACAAATAACTATATTTTGTTTCGTTGAATATCTTTTATCGCTCAAATCTTTCTTTTTCTCGTAGTCATGGTATAAAGTATCGTTTGCAACTCTTGAATAAAACGGATTTAAATCGAGGGCCTGAATCACTCGCGTCGCTCAGGATTTAAATACTTGAATCACTCGCTTCGCTCGTGATTCAATCATCATGAATCACTCCCTACGGTCGTGATTCAGTCATTAAAATCCTTCGCTTGCTCTTGATTCATATAATGGCCCTCGCTTTAAATCCGCTCTTTATTCAATCGTTGCAAAATATACTATTATTCGTGTGTGCCGACTAACTGTTGTAGGTGATACCGTGTGGCCGCACGGTAAACAGGGCTTTCTTAATCCTACTGTAGCGGTATTCCCTAAAGATACAGCACCGCGGCAGCGCCGTTACTGCGGATTGTCTAACGTTTCCATCCTGCAGGCGTAGCATGGCGCCGTAGAAAGGGGTTTTGTCGACGGAAGAATAGACAAAATGACAGAACGTATAAATATTTTTATTGTTTTAAGTATTTTCCATATTTTTTACGTTCTTTTCTTCAATAGTGTACGAATGGTGTCATATTTATGCAAAAAAACAGTCGACTTGTGTAGAAATAACGATGAAATTACTTTGTCTTTTCTTGGTAGAATAGACATAGAATCGCCATGCTACGCATGTAGAAAGAGCTACACATGAAACAAAGACTTTCGTCGATTGTCCAAGTGTGAATTCTCAAGTTGTTCGAACACATCATCCGCAACGAAAGCTTATTGGAACGAGTGATACAAGGAAGAGTGGAAGGCCAACTTACTTCTCGCGGGGGTTCACCGACAAGATAGACAGGTTTCATTAAATCATCTACAAAGTATACCCTACTGGATGTAAACGCATTGCTACGAATAGGGAGAGATAGAGAAAACTCGCAAACATCGCAAACAGCCAAGCAGACTATCCGTGACCACGACCACTCCGCAAGGCGTGTACTACTAAGAAAAAGAACTCCAACAACATTATAGTATTACTTCTGTGGTATTACTCGTACTAACGAAATATTTCATCACATAAAAGCGATAAACAAAAAAGGATGCTGATATGAAAAAGGAGCTAAGAAAAACCATCGAACTAATTTCGCGCTGGCTGCTATTGATACATAAAAAAGTAAAAACATTCAGTCAGTCAATCTGACAAAAAGTCCAAAATTATCAGTTCGTTTCTAAAATAGTATTTTGTCATGAACAAATAAGCACACACAAACATTTACAATATTATATTTATTTTGTACATTTGTATTATGTATTTCAACGTTTTTACAGGAAAATAAGCAATATGAACGACTTTGTGAATTTGGAAAAAAGTATCGTTCGGGAGCTGTCGTGTCGTTTGTGTCTGTGCAACGATGTGGTGAAACTGAAGCCGCTGAGTGCGGAGGTCAAGCGCAAAATCAAGAGACTCTTTGATATTCTGGTTAATATTTAATTATCTTGATCCACATATTCCTAGAAACTATTAAATTCTAAAAACACCCAGCAACCCGAAAAAATATGGATTTAATAAGTAGGACAGAAAATTTTATCCAATCAAAAAAAAATCATCCAAATGCAGAACAGCAATACCTATCTACTTCCATGCAAAATACGCGCATATGGCGTAGAGTTACCAGCCCGTTAAACAATACAATACGTTACGTCGTATCCACTTAATTGCCTGCTTTTTGATGAGTGTTTTATGCAGACAAAAATAGATGCGTAAAAGGATGTTTTCTACTCTCTAATTCTAATTTTCTTTTCCCAGGTGCGCTCAGATGATACTTTGCCCAAAGCTATTTGTCACGACTGTTTACAGCAAGTGTCGGCGCTACATCTCTATGCTGTGAAAGTAGAAAAAACACAAAAGTTTTTGGAATTCCATAAAATGAAGTTACAAGAGGAGAAACGGGAAATTGCGGCAGTTGATAAAATATTACATCCAATTATAGCTGCCCTATCGAATCAAAACATTGCTGTGGCGCAGAATCAGGCTCACAATACACATAATTCGAAACTTCCACCGACAGAACATCAGCAAGGTGACACAAAAGTAGCGACAAAAAAAGCGCCAAAAAAAAAGACGCCCTCAGATATGAAATACATGGAATCGATGCCGTTGGAAGAGTTCGCTGTTAATGAGAAAGTAGATAAGAATCTTCTTAGCACGGCAAGTGTAAGCCCGGCGCCTAAGAAAGATGCACATAAAGGACAACAGTAAAAAAGCCGAACCGGAGTTGACGCATAACACTGATTGCCTCGATCCTACGGTGTTGACAGATGGCAGACCAGCCAAACAAGGTGCCGCTTTAGACCGACAAATAACACTGTTTTATAAAATGGAATGCTGCATTTGCCACGAATCTGGATTCCACTTCAGGTCGCTCATGAAACATTACAAAGAGAGGCACGGCGTGCCAGGATATGTGACTTGTTGCGACAAAAAGTTTCACTACTTTTATCCGAAGAAAATTATTGAACACATGGCGTTCCACCTTCAACCCAACATATTTATGTAAGAGATTATTACTCTAAATTAAAACATGGCTGAAAGAATCTACAGCACCCAAGAGGCTGTTTCGGTATTTTTATAACTCCACTTCTGTTAAACTATATTTGCTTTGCTCACATTTCTTACGTATTTCAGTTATCTATAAGTACTTCTATAATATACTACAACTTTGGAGAATTACTTTAAAACCATCAGAAACTTTCGCCGTATCAATAAATAATCGACAACTTATTTCACAGGTGTCCAAGTTGCCACCAAAACTTCCAAACTTCTCAGGAGTTGTTCGAACATCAAAGCAACGGTGGTCGTTCAGAAGGCAAAATCCTCTGTCCGCGATGTTCGGAGCGGTATCCGACTTACCACGAGTTGGGCCAGCATATCATAACCCATCGCGGCGACAAAGTTCAGTGTGATTACTGTGGTAAAATGTAAGTATTTTTGGATTTAAGTACCCATTTTTTTCATCTTCACACTGTCTCATACGATCCATGAAGTACATGATAGGTCCATAGTATATATGGCAAGAATGCAGAGTAAGACACGAGTTAATTGCAGAGAGAGGAATGCAATTTAATTTTCGTTATCCATTAAAGAGGCTTAAATGAGTCTAAAAGCATATTCGACTCGTATTACGTCGATTGCGATAGTGGGTAAACTCCCTGAAACTAATCTGCAGGTAACATTAGAACGATCATTAATTCCAACGCCGTGCTGTTTCGCCTTATTTGTCGTTTTTGAATGACCATTCTCAATATTTTCCTTCAGATTAAAACACCATCATCGTAAAAAGACAGTGAACCACATGGAAGACATAATCCTTTGTTCACAATGTATGAGAACTTTGAGATCAATGGAAAAAGCAGAAAAAGAAATTGTGAGTACAACAGCACCATCTAATGTGATATCACGTAATACAAAAATTTTACGTTCATTGTATGGAATGTAGCAAAAACTCACAAATTCAAGATCATTTACATGCGTTTATTACAGAAAGAGAAAGTAAAAGCTAAAATCAACGACACAGTCATGAACCAAAAGTATCAGGAGAAATTCAAACAGGCCATGGGACTCTCAGGCGACGACGACGCGTCGACAGACTGACATCAAATTGATTAAAAAAAAATAGTAATCTTACTAAAAAAATATCACTAAAATATTAGAAAAAGTACTTGTGTAATTAATTTAAAATAAAACTTTTTTTATATTTCACGTCGTTTATTGGTAATCTTAACTAGCTTAATGTAATAATAACAATGTAACTTGGTTATCATCTTTTATAGGCATTAATCAAGCCTTCGCTTCTTGACCAGAGACCCGAGGAGGTCAGAAATAGCCGGCAAGTTGTTGGTTTGGTCGTTAGCGCCGGTGTTCAAGTTTGACAGAGGGATGTTCAGTTGATTCGAAGAGCTCTTTTGTTGACCTTTCATGTTTCTATGCTGTGGGAAGCTAGGCATCAGCTTCGGGTCGCAAGCTGTAAAAATAAATTTAAGAGATAATATAAAGTCTGCTTGTTTACCAGTGAATTAATGAATTTCATTATGTCACTATTAAAATAATCTTTATTAATCAGTGGAAAGGAAAGTAGTTGAACAAGACGATTAGCTTTATAGCATAACAATAGCGTAATTGCATTCTTTTTAATAGCTTATGCTTGCGAGCTAGGCGTCCGGTGTCCGCTAAAAGAAGCGTGACTCGCGTTAAACACATACGCCAGCGCGTGAGTCCGACAAACGAGCACCAGAGCGAGGGTCGAGTGAAACGCGAGCAATAGAGCGTGGGTCGAGTAACACGCATACATCTGAGCGAGGGTCGTGATATGCGAGCAATAGAGCGTAGTCAAGTGACACTTAAGTAACAAAACGAGTGTCTGGTGACACGGGAACACTTGAGCGTGGTTTGGGTGTCACCTTTTCTACGGGTTTTATAATCATAATTTGATAGCAGGCAAGTGCGCTACTAATTTACTTACGAAGTGGCTGTTCCTTGAAGTACGAGCTTTGCAAACATTCTTCCGCCGTCGCGCGCTTGTTAGGGTCGTACATGAACAAGAAGTTGAGCAGGCGAAGTCCTGCGGCTGACAGCCACGGAAATCGTTGCTTCAAATTATTGTAGGGCTGCTGCTTCAACGTAAAGTTTTGGAGTGCCGGCAAAGCACTGAACTCTGGCCAAATTGCGTCTGATGGTGTACCTGGGAACAATAAATAATTGAAAATCTTGAGCTACAGTCACAGTATGACACTTCATCCATTAATGAAAAACTTAACAAATTCAATTAGTTTTTATCCCGTTTGTTTAGTTTCTGGCAACTTACCAAGAAGATCCACAATGAGTTCCAACTGTTCAATCTCAGTTCTTCCTGGCAGTAAAGGTTTGTTTGCCAAGAGTTCTCCAAGTATACAGCCTGCTGCCCACATGTCGAGTGCAGGTGTCTGGCGAGGCGACTGCAGAAGAAGTTCAGGGGCACGGTACCATAGGGTGACCACACGAGGAGTCGCGCTACGAGCAGGGGCGCCCAGCCAACGAGCGAGACCAAAATCAGCTGTAATTTGAAACAAATCATTAATAGTTTTTTATAACAAGTTTAATTCTTATGCTTGTGGAGAGTCTAATCAACTCGTATATGTTAATGCTACAGCATCTTGCCTGGTGAATCACAGGGCCGAAACATAGACACAAGCTTGGAAGTTGGGCTAACCATGTCTTTGCCACTAACTTATTACAACCAGTTGCTGTTGGGTAGACATCGTATTTAATGCTGAACTGGGCCTTTTTGGCGCAGCCCTGAGACATACAATAATTATTATTTTCTTTTGTCTTGTGTTAGACATAGAAAACAGAAAAAACTTTGTTTATTTTATATTTTGGATGTGTGTGTCTATCGTGCTCCCCTTGCGCCAAATAAATGTTTTTTCTTTCTTTCTTAAGGCCCCTCTTCGCGGCGGGCTCGAGAGAAAAATAGGTATTGAAGTGCTACTCACACAGCGATAGACGCGGTCGACCCACTCACACACACATCTATGATCGCATAGAGTTTTCAAGTAGCACTAAGCGCGTACCCAACAAATGAATATTTCTATCTATTAGGGCTACGATAAACTCGATCGAAAGCTTACCTGAATAATAAAACATTAAAAAATAAAGATTTCGAGTCGACAACATATATCCGCAAAATTCGGATTGTCGAGGATTTTGTAAATTTCTAATGATTTTCTGACCAGACAGATCGCAGCCGCCATTTTTGACATCGGTTACCATGTTGAGAAGTTTTTATTTTTTCTCTTTATTTTCGGCCAGTGTCATGTGGTGTATTATGTAGTTACTAAACCTCCTTAGAAAAACCTAAAAACTGTAACCCCCCCCCTGCCTCGACAAGTTTAGTTTTCGACCTTATTGACATTTATGCAAACACCGGATTTTAATGAAGAAGCAATGTTATTTTTTTTTTTTTTTTTACTTGGTAAGATCATCAAATGAGGTCTCCCGCCTCGGGCAGGGCGGGAGGGACTGTCAGACTTGTACTGACTAAAATCCACGGTGTCCTTCAATAGCCCTTTATGTTCCGGGGTCACGGTGATGGTATAAGACCCGCGACCCCGGCAGGCTTTAGCCCTCTGAGAGAGGGCCTCGTCATTATGCTGACGCTCTTTGAGGCGCGCGTGGAACACGACGCGCCGTCGACCCGGGCATGGTCCATGGTCGGGCGGCGAGTTGCCCTTTATTCACCGCCCGCATGCCCGCGCCTACGCTGGCCGGAGATCGTCTTGCGACGTCCGACGCCGTGGGCGTCCACCACCGCGGGTGGGGCGGAGGGAGGACCTTGTCCTCTCTCTCACGCGGCCCGCCTCCTCCTTCGCGAGCATGACTGCTTCGCAGAAGGAGGCGACCGCTTCCCACTCCGTCTCGCTCCGCAGCATGGCCGCAACCAATGCCGGGCGCGAGAGGTCTCCGCCTATCGCCGTCGTGAGGACACGTCGGTGCTCCGCCCAAGCGGGGCAATCCTGCACAGTATGCTCGACTGTGTCCTCCGGGCGATCTACGCAGTGGTGACACCCAGGCGTTTCCTCCTTTAACAATGTTAGCTAACGAGAATATGAGGAAAACAAACTAAATTCTAAATGTCAATAAAGTCGAAAATCGCTTGAACCTTTTTTTTTTACTTGCCTTTGTTGAGCAAGTTAAAAAAACAGGTTCAAGCGATTTTCGACCTTATTGACATTTAGGCAAACACCGGATTTTAATGAGGATCAATGTTCATCATCTCAGCCATAGGACGTCCACTGCTGAACATAGGCCTCCCCTTTTGATCTCCACATCTACCGGTTGGAAGCGACCTGCATCCAGCGTCTTCCGGCGACCTTCATAAGGTCGTCTGTCCACCTTGTTGGTGGACGTCCTACGCTGCGCTTGCTAGTCCGTGGTCTCCACTCTAGCACTTTTCGACCCCATCGGCCATCCGCTCTGCGAGCAATATGGCCTGCCCATTGCCTCTAATGTAAGAAAAACAAACTAAATTCTAAATATCAATAAAGTCGAAAATCGCTTGAACCTGTTTTTTTTTAACTTGCCGTTAGCAAAAACTATCATCGGTCACAAAAAAAAAATTTCAATTCCAACTGCCTGTACAAACATACAACTACAAATTTTTACAATGTACAATTTTGTTTTATTTTCAATTTGTGATTTCCAACCACTGTGCGCACCCCGCAAAGTAGTCTTGTGTATGTACATGCCACTTAGCCGCGTAATTTTTTGGTAAAAAGCGACGTGCTCTCACCTTGAAATCCTGCGGACGACTGAGCTCTGCGATTCGATCTCGAACCAATGCCGGATAAAATATTCCGCCATAGTAAAATGTATGGAGATTTTCGGCCTCAAAATTCAGTTACTTTACGAATTTTTTACGCGAAAAATATACAATGTTTTGAAAAACAGACACATGTAGACAGTACACCGGTCTTTGTTCTCTTTATTTATGTATAATATTAATTAGTTTTCTGCTTATTTACGCCAAAGTTATGGAAATACGGCAGTGCTTTTTACGCGATTTTAGTGATTTTCAATATTTTTTTTAACAATTCCAGCCGGGTTTATCCTCAATCCGATATTTGTAGACCCTGGGGGAACTCTTAAGCTACCCAGACCTTTTTTTTCGTGGCTATTGTTTTAAGTTTTATACATAAACTTATGGAAATGCCATAACACTTTTTGCTAGTACCGATCCTTAATGATCGAAAACTGGCCAGTAGAAAGTAGGAAGTCGTCAGGGTTAGATGGAGAGCAACACACAGGATGACTTGTAGCAGCTGGACAAGAGCTGCTGAGAAGAGAGTCTTTCGCCATGTATGTCTATCTGTATGTTCATGATAAACTCAAAAACCACTGAACCCATCTGACGATAATAGTATAAAATGTCGGAAAAACTCAAATGTCCTGGGAGTTTTCATCGAAAACCTGCCCAATCCTTTTGAAATATAACAAAACATGTGAGGGTGCTGGCGGGATAATAAAGATATGCTTACCTATCTTCACACATCCTTTATCAGTTAGTAGAAGATTGGAGACCTTCAGATCTCTGTGGACTATGAAGTTCGAGTGCAGGTACTTGAGCCCTTTCAGCACTTGAAGCATCAAACACTTCACTTGTGACTCGGTGAATGGTGATGTCATGTTGTCCAGCAGTGAAGCCAAGTCTTGTTCACAGTACTCCATTGAAAGAAAGATGCTGTGGGGACAAAATATTTTCAGGTTTATAATTAATACAAATACAAACTATTCCAAAATCAGTATTCCAATTTTTATCAACAATTATGGCATTTCATTTTGTATTTACCATTACCATAGCACTGTTATATTTTTTATGAGCATTATTGCCTTTCTTCTAGGCTGAGCCCAAGTGCTCTTATAAGCATTACTTTGTTGATAAAACCATGTTAAAATTAATTAATAATGGCAATGCTGTGAACTAGTTACAAAACTGGTCTTAAAAAAAATTGGAATGCCCCAAGGCTCAATTCTGGGACCTTTTCTGTTCCTTAATAAACCAATGTCATTATGTAGGTAACCAGGAAGCAACATACCTCTCAAGGGACCGCCCAACCAGGACTTCCTTGAGTTGCACAATGTTCTCATGCCTGCATGCCATCAGCACTTGAATCTCACGAAGGCCACTCAGGGGCAGGCCATCTTTTTCAACATCCATCCTCACCTTTTTCAAAGCCACAATGCTACCATTTAACTTATCCTTTGCCCTGTCTGTAACAAAATTATTACTTTACTAGCTGCTTCACCTGTTACAACAAGAAAATTATCCCACAGGAACTTGGGATTAAATCGTTTTCTACAAAAAAAAATCTATGGTTTTAACTGGAAAGAGAAACAAACATCCATCCAAACAAACTTTCATGTATATAATAGGTATTAGTAGGATAGTAAGATTTTAGTAACACAGTACAGTTGATTTTATACTCATACTAGTTGGCCCGGCAAACTTCATACTGCCTCAGAAACAATAAAAAAACCTTTTAAACCTTCCCTGGACTTCAAGAACTCGTTCAAAACTAAAATTAGCCAAATCGAGTTTTGGCGAGACTAACGAACAGCAATTGATTTTTATATAATAGATAAATATCTGCGAGCAAAGATTTACTTCAGTGTATTGCATCTTTAAACTTTACTAGGTTTATACTTATTGACTTCATCAAAAAACAAATAGTAATCAATGAACAAAACTTACATACTATACCATAAGTGCCTTCGCCAATTCTGTTAATTTTTTCAAATTCACCAACAAACCTACATCTCCCAAGCTGAAACCATACAATGAAAATTTATCAATTTTTAGCAGTTTATGCTTTATGCACTTTAGTAGGTTATTATGAATGCCAAAAGAACCTCAATGTCATTAATAAATTAGTTAAGCAAGAACATTTTTCTTGTGCAAGGTGTATCAGGAATGTTTTAGGTTATGTTTACATACAATATCTTTCTCAGGTATTTCCATAGTTTTGCCCGTTCTAAAAGATATGAGGACCCCTTTTCTTGCAGCAGGACCTGTTGGATCCACAACATCTTGGTTAGGTGGTGGTTTCTCAGAGTCTGCAATAAAATCAATAACTTTCACGTTAACTTCTATCAATCAAGGGTTAATACTACAATTGTTAAATTATACATTGTTTTACTTACTCTGAGACATGGTTTTATAGTGAATACTTGTATATATTATAATCAAGCAGTTTAATTTATGACTGATCGCAAATAGCAAAAATTATTAGCGTTTATTCTTTCGTTTAAAAATACAAACAATCACAAACAGAGGCACAGAGCATGTCAGCTTAGGGTTGCTACAATATTTCATCTATGAAAATAGTTCGTTATATTTTACTATCGTAACTATCCATGTCATAACATTCAAATCACTACTGTGTGGCACAAAAGCCTAGAGGCCATGCCAGACAATATACATCACTACTGCTGTCAGAAAACCGGGCAATTTGAAAATCTCATGACAGCCTTAGAATAACCTATAATTTTCATTTTATAATGAAAATAACGCAATCATTAAGCTTCTCAGAGCTTTTCAGTTATAAATCCTGACTTTGCTTAATCAAGTCAAAAAACGAGTGTGCTCATTAATATTATAACTAGCTTATTACAGATATAATGCAGTCAATAGGTCGATTTTGGAGAGCGAATGTGTAAGATCAAAATTTTTATACAAAAGGCGTTAATTTTTTAACTTTTTTCCCATTAAATCATTCATATCATCATGCTATACCATTACCCCGTTGCACCAATTGGTATTTAATGATTGATTTATTTTGATTTAAGTTGCACCTCAGATTAGTGCCTAACCACCTCATAGAGATAGTGAACATACATAAATAAATTGTACAAAACTTCTCAGCCATGAGATTACCTAAAGCCTGCAACCCAAGGATCCAGAAGCGGATATTGTAAGTTGGTCTCTGTTCTATAACAATTAATAAAAAAGGATACTAACACAATGTATGTTGTTTTATGTGTAACTAATTTCATATGCATGTGCACTCACATTTTTTCCTGTGCTTGTTTGGCTGTTTCTATGTGTGTGTTGTATTAGAATATGGAACAATGATTCTGGAAGGATCTTCAGTTCAGGTGAGTTGGTTGATACTATCAAAGTGCCCTTAATTTAAACTAGAATTACATAACTATTTATAATGTTTCAGAAAACGCTTTGGTGTATACAATAAAGTGTACCCAGAAGAAACAACTCCTAGTAGACTTGTACCGGGATACATTGAGAAGCCAAACTACTTATTATTGCAAGACACGCTGGTTTTGCCAAAATTACCTGAAATAAAAAATGTAGACCAAATAACTGGCATGCAGTTAAGCTGCAAACTTGCTGCAAATATATTACAGAGGCTTGGGCAGTTTATACAGGTAATTTAACACTAAACTAAAATAATGGGGAAATATAATAATAACCTTTTGATTACACTAAAGGTCACCTTTGCCTACATCGAATGATAACAGCATCTACACAATCTTCATAGCAAAACTTTCAGTATTTACCATGCTTTATTCTAGAAATAATGAAGTAATTATTTTTATCATCAGCCAGGAGTCACAACAGATGAAGTAGATGAAGTGGCCCACAATATGATTATAGAAGCAGGGGCATATCCATCACCATTACTGTATAATGGCTTCCCGAAGAGTGTGTGCACATCTGTCAACAACGTGGTTGTCCATGGTATACCTGATTTGAGGCCATTGGAAGATGGAGATATTGTTAATGTGGATATAACGGTAAGTATGTCAGGAAACCCACAACATAATCCAAACTACCAAAAAAATGCTGTTTAATTCTTCCTAGTTTTATTTGTACTAGTGTAGGTATTTTATATGCTAAAGTTTATGTGGAGGGATAGTGGATGAATGGATATTGTAAGTTACATTATGCATTCATCAATGTATCCCTCCACATACATAATGTTATATGAATCTGTAACTCATAGCAACCTCTAAATTATGTGATATAAGCCTCTCCTGCGCAATCCCTCGTAGCTCCAAAACACTGCGCGACTCCCGCGACAGTTTTAGTGTTCCGACCTTCGTTCTATTATTGATCCAAGGTTCTTAGGGTGATTACGTGTGTTAGGTGGTGGTGCACTATAATGAGAATGACCTTCGAACAGCAAAATAATATTTCTTTTGTACTATTTATTTTTCTAGATATTGTTTTGTTTGCCTTTTCACTGAAAAATTATGACTTATTTATTATAATGAAAAAATAAAGAATAATAATTAAAAAATCTCCGTCCGTTTGTACGTCGGCACCGCCATCGCGCTGTACAACCTGTCCCTAACTCGTCGTTATATCCGGATTCTGCTGTAGGTACCTACCTACCTACTTCAAAAATATAAACAGTCTCATTAAAAACAATAGGTTACATAATTACCACTACCTAGCCTATTGAGATGACGAGCTTGACTTTTCTTGTTTATTCCAGAATGCGAACACCCGTATCTTCTTTCTTACTAAGGGACGGGAGTCATATTGTTATTATGCCTATGAGGTATCGAGGTATCGGATTCGATTCCCAGACTGGGCAAATCTAATTAGGTTTTCCCCACTAAGAAATTCTCATTAACTTACTGCCACACAATTTGGACTTGTGCCCAGTTGATTGATGGCAATACACTCGCCTGGCGACATATTCGTAGGTATCCTATTAGGCACAACTCTGGATTTTGTGATTCTGTTATGACGTCATCATATTAGATTAGAATTTAGAAGGATAGCCCTTGCTGGAAATAGGCATCGCTAAAACGACCAGTCTTGTGCTAATCTTATCCATCGTCTTTCCGCGCCCTTCACCAAGCTTTGGTTCGCGTTTGTAGTGGGTTTCAACGTGGTGAAATTGCCGCATTTCATAACCATTAAACACACATTGTATAAGCAACATTACCTATTCACAGCACCCACTGCTGCTGATACTGCTACTATTTAAGTTTGCTCATTATTTAGGAGTTACCTTGATTCCTTTAGTAACTAGATCGTTATGAAACTAACTAGGAGACACTTCGATAGAGATAAGTAGACACTGATGTGGTCTAGCTTTTTTCTGAACTGAGCCCATTTGGTATTTTTGTGTTCTTCCTTTTCCATTGTATTCTCGTGTTAAAATTGTGTGCCTAAGCCTTGCCAAATAATCTTATTTTCTTTCTTTCTATCTGTTGAATTACACATAGCTAGATGATCAAGCTTGCAAGATTATGCATAATTAAATAGAGCTTCTCTTTTCAGGTGTACTTCAAAGGTTTCCATGGAGACTGTTCTCAAACATTCCTTGTGGGCGACGCTGTTGATGACAGGGGCTTACAACTTGTGAGGGTAACTGAGGAGTGTTTAGATGTTGTAAGTGCTGTAAAATATCCAATATTTTTTGTGACTTGGAGGGGTTTAACCTTCGCTAAAATTGCGATGGTACCAAAACTACTTGCTTAATTAACAGTTTGGGGAACGCTTAGTTACAGGTACTTTGATTTACAGTACCTACCTAAATAAAAAAATCAGCGACCCGCAACGACATGGCAAGCAGCGGTGATCACGATTAGCAACAAAATACGCGGTGATGTAGCGGTCGCACTGCCACATATTCGTTTACTGATCACCTATTACCCCTCCCCCCGTTTCTTGTCGCCACACCAGTGTGGTTTCTGAACTACTTCCAGAGGCGATGGACCAAGATTTCTCATGATTCATATTTTTCTTATAATTGACAGGCTATCAAAGCGTGTGGACCAAACGTGCCATTTGCAGAAATTGGAAATAAAATATTTAATCATGCGAAAAGGCATGGTCTGACAGTTATTCCTTCTGTTTTGGGCCATGGCATTGGAGAGTATTTCCATGGTCCTCCTGAAATTCATCATACGAGTAAGTATTCCAAACACATTAAAAGCACCAGATATTGTCCATTGGCATTGTATTGAATAGTATTACTACCAACCTACCGTATTACTTACCTAGGTAAGTAGGTACTAAAATTACGCCTTTGTTGTACTAGGTGGCATCACTATCACGAACGATTCGCTTCGCCGTCATAGGTGCATAATATTTCAAATTGTGCACAGGTGCTCTTTTGTTACAAGCCATGTTCATTCCCATTATTCAATGAATCTTACACAGATGCCTATTTTAGTTTCTACATTCAGTCGCTAGCGGCCTTAAGAATTATTGTTTGTGCCAATCTATTCTATATATACATATAATAAAACTGTAGAAAAATCGTTTTTGTACATCAAAATAAAATCCAAAAAAAATAGCTAGGGTGTTAAAGGACAACCAATAGGACCCATTTCTAGCATTTTGAGAATTTTTGTCTGTTTGTCGGTTTGTCTGTTTGTATGTTTATATGTCCGGGCATCACGTAAAATGTACGACATCAATGTAAATAACTTATATACCCAACGATGAAGCGTAAATTGAGGTAACATTTAGTTTTTGTTTCATTGCAATCGGTTCAGTCTATCAAAAGTTATTCGAATGTAAAGTGTTTCAGTTACGGTCAGTTCACACCAAGATGCATAGTTCACTAGCGCGATCTAGCTTCGAATAGAAAAACTACATATTCAAATAATTCATCTAATGATGGTGACAAGATGGGGCAGGACGGGACAGGACGGGACAGGACGGGACAGGAAGGGACAGGACGGGACAGGACGGGACAGGACGGGACATGCCGGGACTGGACGGGACAGGACGGGACAGGCCGGGACAGGACGGGACAGGACGGGACAGGACGGGACAGGCCGGGACTGGACGGGACAGGACGGGACAAGACGGGACAGGATGGGACAGGACAAAACAGAACAAGACAGGACGGGACAGGACGAGACAGGACGGGACAGGCCGGGACAGGACGGGACAGGACGGGATAGGACGGGCAGGACAAAACAGGACTAGACAGGACGGGACAGGACGAGACAGGTCGGGACAGGACGGGACAGGACGGGACAGGACGGGACAGGCCGGGACAGGACGGGACAGGACGGGACAGGATGGGTCACGATGGGACACGATGGGACACAATGGGACACGATAGGATACGGTGGGATACCATGGTAGTGAATAGTATAGAATCATTTATTCACTCTTAATCTTACAAATAGGTAAATCTATTTTATTTGTTTTGGAGTTCTAACTCTTTTTACCCGACTATCAATTACATTACAATTACAATCATAATATTTTTGTCGGTTGGAGGATTCAACATCGCTTCGCACAAAAAAATACATTGGTAAGTTCCGACATCCACGCGAACGAAGTCGCGGGCACAGCTAGTGATATATAAAAACCCGTAGCTTGTTTTGTTGTAGACTTATCTAGGCTGGGCTTGCAGACGGCGAGTAATGGGTGACTCGCCGTCCAATCATGGGCCTTGCCCGGATCGACTGCGCGTCGTGTTCCACGCCAATCTGACGGGGCCCCCCTTAGAGAGCCTGCTGGGGTTACACAACAGTCTCAATTTTAGTCAGAAAAAAAGACCTATAGACCTAGTCTAGGTAATGATATTATAAGTACCTTTTATTAATCTTGATTGTAGCATCTTTGGTGGGTTCGTCAGTTTTTTTTTTTTTTAATTTATATTTTTTGACTAACAAGGGAAAGAGGCTATAAAAATCTACTATATTACAAAAACAACCACAAAAAAGGATAAAATAACCTACAAAATAACTTTTCTTTCAGAAGTCGGTGGCTTTGTTTTATTATTTCGATGTCTTTTTGGCACCGACTTCCGAAAGACAAGTTATTTTGTAGGTTATTTTACCCTTTTTTGTGGTTGTTTTTGAAGGCGGTTAAATTTTTTTTGAAAAAAGTTTTTTATTTTACTCTTTTTAGTTTAAATATTCAACCCAAATTCTTGGCAAATACATCATTTTCTTACATGTGCACTAGAATTTTACCAAATTTGATGAAATTTTTATGGGACCAAACTGCAAGTATCTTGCATCGAACAAAAAAAGAATCACACTAATCGGACTAGAAACCTCGGAGTAATCGATGTACATACATAAAAAAAAAAAAAAAAACAAACCGACCGAATTGAGAACCTCCTCCTTTTTTTGAAGTCGGTTAAAAATTATTCATAACAAAATTTATTTTCTAGAAAACAGATACCCTGGGAAAATGCAAGCCGGCATGACGTTTACAATAGAACCAGCTATTACTCATGGTAGTGTGTGCACTGTGTCACTCGAGGATGGTTGGACGTTATTGACACAAGATGGCTCCAGGTGCGCCCAGGCAGAACATACAGTGTTGATAACCGAAGATGGAGCAGAAATACTAACTAAAGATTAGTACTAATAATACCTATTATCTACTCATAATGAGAAATTGTAGACCAGTATTAGATAAAAAATATTACCAGGGCTAAGTTTTAACTGTGATAAATCTCTCTGTAGTAGAACAAAAAATAGAAATATCAAGGTGACTAGTTGAATTGTGTCTGTTTTATGTATTAAATACTTATGTATATAGTAGGTAGGTAATGTTACTGTTGACATGGTCAATTTGTAGCAACTGGTTGTTGATGAATGGAAAAAGAAGTCAACACTAGAATAAGAAACACATGGAACAAATACTGGGCTATGAAAGAAATCTTTAAAAGTACCCTCCCACCTAGGCTGAAAACAAAAGCTATGTGTACCTGCTTATTGCCTTGCCTAACTTACGCTTGTCAAACTTGGTCTTTAACAAAAAGACAACAAATTAAGATTAGAACATGTCAGAGAGGAATAGAACGTAGTTTTATGAATATTAAACTCAAAGACCGAGTGAAAACCTCGTTGATCAAGCAAAAAACAGGATCTCTGGACGTGATTAGGCAGGCACTCAAACTTAAATGGAGATGGGCGGGACACGTACAGAGATTGAAACCAGAACGATGGGCTCAGATCTTGACAAACTGGACCCCCAGATCTGTTAAAAGGAAAAGAGGCAGACCTTTTAAGAGGTGGGATGACGACATAGTTAAAACTGCTGGAAACCTCTGGGCCAGGACAGCTAGAGGTCGAAATGAATGGAAACATTTGGAGGAGGCTTTTACCGCCTTAGGCGGTCCTTACACAATATAAAGACGTTAAAACTAACAAAATACTAACACATAGATATTTTAAGTTTGTTTTTTTAATTCACTCATTTACTAACACATACTAATGTAATTAATTTGTATAATATTGAAACATATTTTTTAAACCTATGTAAGGAAACAATTGTAAGGAATTAATAAAAGCTTTTTTATTTTTATTATTTTTTATTACTCATGGTAGTGTGTGCACTGTGTCACTCGAGGATGGTTGGACGTTATTGACACAAGATGGCTCCAGGTGCGCCCAGGCAGAACATACAGTGTTGATAACCGAAGATGGAGCAGAAATACTAACTAAAGATTAGTACTAATAATACCTATTATCTACTCATAATGAGAAATTGTAGACCAGTATTAGATAAAAAATATTACCAGGGCTAAGTTTTAACTGTGATAAATCTCTCTGTAGTAGAACAAAAAATAGAAATATCAAGGTGACTAGTTGAATTGTGTCTGTTTTATGTATTAAATACTTATGTATATAGTAGGTAGGTAATGTTACTGTTGACATGGTCAATTTGTAGCAACTGGTTGTTGATGAATGGAATAAAAATACCTAATAGCGTGTAATGTTTCTTTTATTTTGCTTGATAAATGTTTAAATTAAAAACATGTTACTTGGTACATTAAAAGCACAAGCACAATAATTTATCACTCATATGTCAGTCAATAGATAAAACTTTAAAGGCGTAGAAGGAAGGTATCGATTGAGTCGGCTAACATGTGGATAATATATAGGACAAAGGCGTAACCAATGGGACGTAAACACACTCCCAGGGATTATAATATTCGCTCCACGCTTCGGGTTCCACCGCATCCAGTCGAGAGTTTGGTCCCATAGAATATCCAGCTACGCCTCGAATAAATGCTAATGTGAAAAGTGATTAACTGTTAGGAAGAAGAATAATTAATAATGACTAGGTCTTAAATCCACTATAATAAAGTTTTTTTTTAATCGACATTATACTAGGTAGAAGCAGCTTCAAACAAGACTTGAGGGACTTGGAAGAATGTCGTAAAACCTTAAAAAATAATTAACATTGGACTAGTAAACTGTAAAAGTTACAAACACACATCACAAACCCTGCAGAAAGTATGTAGGTAGGTGGTTAAAAGGTAATAAATGCCTAATTTTTTTCATTAACCGTAAAATTATTCACAAACTTAATGTTATAAACTCTTTTCGCCTGTGCTATTGTAGTATCCCTAATCTTACTCAATAAGTATATAATTATATTATATAAGTAGTTATATTTTTACTCATAATAGAGAAAATGTAAAATATTTAGGTACAATAGTGTAAATATATTAGGTAAAATAAACCTTTCAAGATTTAGAACAATAGTTAAGATTCCTTAAGTTTGCATAATTAAATTAATACATACATAGGTGGAAGTGGAAGGACGTAAATTAATAGACTAACTCCGCTGAAATGAATCATTCAATTCATACATTGGATTACCCTTACCATAAGCAAATATTCTTAAATATATTTTTTGGTATTTTTATCAATTTTCTAAGGGTGCTAGGGAAGAATAAAAAGAGTGTATAAAAGTTGTTACAAAATTATTAAATAGTTTAACAACATACAAAAGCTACTTGCGACCATTATACACTACTATAAAGTTACTTAGATGTTAATTTATCACTCAAGGTAACACACAATCCGTAAACAAGGATTACCTCAGTCAAAATGAGATTAAACACGATCTACATAATGTTATACTCTTCCACAATAACGACAAATAGAAAGAAAATGCAGAACATCCAAAACACTACTCACTTATTATTCATATAAAATTGAAACTTTAAGCACTAGCCTCTCGATTAAATTTCCTATGCTTAATATTTTACTACCTAAATATATCAAAATCAGCTAATCTTTATGGGGAATAGAAGTGCCCTGAATTATCATATAATTTGCCATATCCAATATGTAGGTATATTTATTCAAAATTACTTTTAGAAGTAAATACTTTGCTTATTCTTATGTAGGTTTCTGATTATACAACTGTTAACTGCATCATTTTCAATATTTAAATGTTTTATCTTCTACTAATAATATATAATCTCAATATTTATTCAGTTTAACCTACATAAAAATATAATTATTGTAGCTTAATACATGGGTTTATTCCATTAAAATTTAATTTAACAATTTGTGCTTAAACATTTCTTTGTGTTTGTGGGAAGATTTGTTAATTTATTGTGCTTTCAAATTTTAAAGGTCACACAAATACAGTATTAGAATTTGGGAATAACATTACAAAAATTATTTTGAAATTAGAACACTAATCAAAGATAAATTCATACACAAGGTATTTCTTTTTCTAACTATATCTTTCATAGCAGCAGTTATGGCACTATGGTTCCAGAATTTTATGCTGCATTTGGATGATTGTAGGTAAAGTACAAACAAGGATTATTAAAACATAATCAACAGAAAACACAAACCATTAGGATCATGAAACTAACTCTAAAACAACATTTGACTATCTATCAGTACATTGTTTTTGTACTACTTGTTAATTTTGTAGAACCGCTGTACGAAGTCTGTTAGGTTAAATACCTGGCCGGGGCCAACTCCAAAGTCCATGTTGATGTATTCATCTAAATTATGAGTGGTTGCTGAAAATAATAGAAAAATTATACTTATCAAACTGTGAATGAAACTACAGCTATGCAATGCTTAATCATGCTATTACACAACCTAGAATCAAAATAAGTGTTGAAAAAAAGTGATGTAATTAAAAACACAAGACATTATGAAAGTTATTTCCACTAATCAATAATAAGAATCAATCCATTTTTATCAAAAAAATAATAATAAAAGTTGAAGTCATACTTTATTCAAATATTCAATAGACAATAGTACAGACAGTCCTACTAGTCTATGACACAGGCGACCCAGTGACCCATTTCCTAACTTACGATAAAACACTTTGTCCAGCAAGAACAAAGAGAAATAAAAGTACATTCATATTCATAGAAAATACTTCATTTGTCAGTGGCCCACATTACTTATGGGAATTAAGCTATTGGCCTTTGGCCAAGTGAATGAGCCAGAAAATATTCAGCAAATAACTATAAAATAAGGATGCTAATAAGATAATTTGTTAAGAAAGTGAAATCAATTTATTTCTATGGAATACCATTATTTTAGTAATTAATTGGCGAAAAATATGCTTACTTGATGTGCATATTGCTGGGTATGGAGGTGGTGGTTTAATCCATGAGCCATCCGGTCTTTTCATGTGACGTCGGTCTGAGGCAAAGCTCTGCAAAAACTGTTTTGCAGGCACTACACGGAAGAATCTGGAAGTTGTTGAATGTTGTACAATTTGTTCCTTAATATATCAGCATAATTGGTGCAAAAATTCATGTTTCAATTACTGCTGTTTATCATTGTTATTACCTGTGAAAATCTGACTTCAGCACTTGATCAGTACGAAAAGTTTCAGTAACATATTTATGGAAAAATGTCGGAAAAGGCAACTCAGAATCCAGATCGTAAACAAGGCATGTTTTGCTGTCCCATGAATATAGAAATATCACATGATAATCCTGAAATAAAATTAAAAAGAATATTTTTCATACACTATTGTGAAAATTATTCATTTGAGGTTTCAGCTACATACTTTGTCAACTAGTTTTCTAGTCTACAAAACTATGATTGATCATAGAAGTGTAGAAACACTGAGTGGGGTTCACAAATGAAAAATATGAGGTTCTGTAATGGATATTTTTTTAACAAATAGAGATAAAACTGACAGAACAGTTACACATTTATTAGCATGTATGAAATAGATTAATTAATGAGCTCGAATAAAATTTTATGACAATATGGTACAAATTACATCCTTGGAAAGCCTAATAAGTACATAAAAGCGTGACATAATTTCAGTACACACCCATATGACGAGACGATCCTCTTCGCGCCCAGCCCTTTGTTTCCACAGAGGCACCGTGCGGCAAGGGTTGGATATAAAAACGATGAAACATCTATCCAATTCCTCAGGAATTCTCAATGATACATCTTGACATAGTTTCCAAACGTTTTCCTCGCTGCAGGAAGGTACACAACAAAGGCACGTTAATTGAATATTTTTTATTGTTTTACCGAAACCTGAGTTTAAAAAAAAACATACCAATAACAAGACACATGTGAGCACTCATCTCGTTTAGGAAACAATTGTTTCAGTGTTTTATCATTCCTTTTATTATTTTCATTGCTACTCAAATGAACTTGTGCATTGACCGACATTTTGACACTTTGACAGTTAATATTTTTTTTGATCATGCAGATCAAAATGCAGATGTAGAAGGAAACAGTGTTGCCAGAAATTTGCCGCTATTAGTTCCGCAAGACTAAAGGCATATAAAGAGATATTTTTATCGGGTGTTTATAAATGGCATTTCAGATAGCTAAGTAAAATTTGAAATAAAAAAAACTTAATTTCAAAATTACTAACAACAATTTAATTAATAATAAATAAATGTCTGTTTGACAGCAAGAAAAATTAAAAAAAAATGGTCGACTACTGCGAATATACTTTTTTTTTAATCTGTTGAGCACTCAAGGAAATTTTATAGTAATTGGAATAAGGACGAGCAACCCAAAAACGTTCCCAGTGAGATAGCTTCGAGAGTGCTACGAGCTTCGAAGTTCTTGTAGAAAAATAAAACAGATTTAGATAGCGATTTTCAGAAAAGTATTCGTTACATTCTAGAGGGTTAGTCTAAAACAATAATGGATATTTCGTGACGTTGCTCGGATCCTTTTTCCCTTTTTTTTTTAGCGTGGTTAAATATCATCCTATTAGTCCTCCCACCCAGGGAAGGCAAGGACAGACTTCAACTTGTACTGAACTAAAATCCTGTACTGGACTAAAACTCAATGACGGGGATCACGATTGTACATTTTCACCAGACTGGCGCATTTAGAAAATATTTGTTAAAGGTGTAATAAAAAAACCCGTTTTAGGAACCGACTTCAAAAACAAACACAAAACTGTATTAAATATTTTCCCTTTCTGAAATCGGTGGCAATGGGAACAATCCAAATTAATCGTAATTATTTTATTTCGAATTTTGATATTCCGATCTTTAAAAATACGAATTTCCTTAATAACTAAAAAAATTAACAAATATCTATTAAACCGAGCAACCAAAACGTTCCCAGTGAGATAGCTTCGAGAGTTTCATTTCTTTTCTCATTTACAAAGTCAGTGACAGAAACGAATTGGTGAAAACCGGCTCCACGTAGTTTGTCTACCGTACTCCCAGAGTGTTATTTAAGCCTGTGTAGGCACGGAGTGGCGAGGCGTATCCTCTTAACTTTCACTCTTTGCCTTCAGGATTTTTATTGTTATTAGGAGAACTTAGGAGCTGGGGACTTAGGGCACCTAGGTTACTTTAATCCTTGCTCACAGAAAAACGGAGCCCCGCTAGTAACAAAATTGACCAAGAATGCAAGAGCGAGCGAAACGAGCTCGGGATAATAGGAGCCCCGTGAAGCGGGGCTTCTTTGTACCACTTTAGGTGTGCTATAACTCAGGATGCAATAGCGAGCAAATGTGTCTTGGGGCACCCTGACTCGGACTTTTCAACCTGACGGACCCGAATCGGAATTTTAATATTCGGAATTCGTGTTTGTAATGTTTGGGAAAACATATTATTAAGTTGGAATTCTTGATATTCGGTCTATTGAAATTCTGTATTTTGAAAATAGTAATTATAAATGTTAGGAATTTAGAAATTTCGGAATGATTAAAATCGGTATTTTGAAATCCGTATTTATGAATTTCAGAATATGTAAAGTGTTTCGTATTATCGTAGAGTAAAGTGTAACTTAAACTCAATAGTAAAATAGCTAATATTTTATTTGTTTTTGAAATCGGCTTTTTTTATTCAAATAATATTTGCGACATCCCGTGTCCTCTTGGGTCGAATGGTAGCGTCAACTGAATGCACGCGAATTTGTGAACGGTAAGTTCGTGTCCTTTGATTCGCGTCCAAAAACCGCTCCGGACGCGAACTCCAAAATATCGAGGCGAATGTGTAAATGGGCTATATTACGGTGTCCAATAATCATAAAACTCTTGGGACATCCACAAACTACTGTTATTTTATGATCATGATCTGTAACTCACTCGCATTCTAGACGAGATAGCTTTAAGAGTGAGTTAACTAATTAAAAAAAGAAAAGCTTTAAAAATATTTTATGTGATTTATTTCATCAACAAAACGTTGAAGGAAAACATCGTGAGGAAACCGGCAAGTGGGGCATGTCCTAGCTAGAGCCAAAAATTCAAAGCCATGTCACATCGACTCAACTCGCACTGGGCTTGCATGGTATGACCCACTCCCTCCCACAGGGAGTAGGCTTGTGTCCAAGTAGTGGGAACATTATAGGCATCAGCCTCAACATCAGTTGATCATGATAACTTTGTCTAGAGCCTCAAGCAACGTGTGATCTAAAAGACATTGTATCCAAGTTCTAAAATGAAATATTAAAAAACAAAAAGCGTCATTGAAAATTTTTTTATGGTTGTGGCCAGCTGGCTAGTGGCTGAGGCATTTTGCTAGGAGCCAGCGTTATCTTTTAGTTGTTTTCAAAGTTTCTTTCTTATTGGCAAGGAGGGCGGTGCGTTGTCCTAGGTTTCGGCCGGGCTAGCGTATCGTCCGGTCTTCCATACCGCTATAACAACAAAAAAATTGGTGATTGCGATTTTCAACAAGATCAACCTTGCTGGCGTTGAGTAATTAATTATTCGAGATGACCCGTAAGTACAGTGACATACATATAAATAATCATGTTTACAACGTATATAATTACAAAATACCATTGATTGCATCTATATAAACTCGTAAATGTAAAATTGTAATGGTCCTGGAAGGATAAATTACGTCGAACATTCTAGATCAACACTGTATCCATGACACGCACGAGTCATATTTTGGGTGACGCTTTGCTTTGTATCATGAAAATTGATTCAATCCGCTCTAGTGAACCATTATTACCGTATCGCGACTAAAATTAAAGCATGCTATTGTTTTAATATGCTTTTTATTTCCTTGGTATGTATCAAACAGGTAGGTACCTAGTTTTAAAATATTGTTTATTTTATTATAGGTGGAAACCAGAGGGATTTGGCTCGCGCCAAAAATCAGAAGAAATTGCAAGAACAGCAAAAGAAAAAGAATGCCAATGAAAAGACTGGTATGTCTTTGCAAGAAAGGAAACATAGGTAATTGTTTTTCTAACCTCTGAACCAAAATTTTGTTTAAATCTTATCATTAAGATCTGTTCTTTATTAAATGAGATCCAAAAGAAAGTATAATATTATCTTATAAACTCTTTTATTAGTTCGTGATAATGTTTCTAGTTTAACAGCACTAACCAGTTCTCAAAAATAACCTCAATTTTATAAAGTATCCCATGTCCGGCATGAAATTGAAAAAAAAAACATTTTTTCGTAACACACTTGTTTCTGTAAAATATAACACTGCTTGCAGATGGTAAGATTTTTTATCAACAGAGATAAGCCAATGCTAAACTTTGTTTGAGGAATTATTGTTACTGTTAATAGTGCTATTCAACTAAATCTTAACTTGTGTTAATGGCTAAAAATTATATTTTCAAAACAAAATTTTATTAAAATACTTATGTGTCTTTTTTGCAGGGATGCTGAACTAATGAGAGAAAAGCAACGAAAGAAAGAAGAACAACAAGCAGCAAATATGAATAACCAAAAACAAACTGCTTAATGAAATTAATACCTATTATATAAAATATGAAAGATTCTTGACTGCTCCATATTATGTATTATTCACATAAAGTTTTGAGCTTGTCAATGGAGAGCAGAAATTCTTTGTGATTTCAATGCAATCCTACAAACTAGAAAACATTAAAACAATTTGTTAAACAGAGCCTAATTTAACTATAAATCCAAATAATAAATATTTTATTATGTTAAAGTTAAAGTGGGAGCCCGGGATTTGAGCGAGCATGATCTGAAGAGTTGAAAATTGTTTCTGTGACTCAACAATCACAGTTCCAATGGCAAATTGGGAACAGATTTTGTCACAATAGGTCTTAGCATTTATGCAAATCTTAATGTTAATTTGACTGAATAGGTTTGTATTTATACTCAACTACCCATTTTTTGTACAATAAAATCTTAAAAGTACAAACTGTGTTATGATTTGTCATTGGAAAGTGACTTGTGTTTAGTTAATTTTCCATTTCCATTTTAGATCCATTCCAACACATGAGTGTTGCAAATATTTCGAAATTGGGTCACTGACACTGGCTTGACAAATTCTGAGGAAGGTGACGAATTTGTGACAAAATGTTGTATCAAAATTACTATGGGGTCAAGGGCCAAGCCAGTGTCAGGTTGATTCTTTGACATACCTCAATTTGCTAATGTTAGCGGCAGTTGAATCTCTAAATCAACTAGGTAACTCCTATAGTATTATGCCAATCGACAAATTGTTCTTGGTATTTTAGTGGGACCGGTACAGATCCCATATTGTAGGTATTTCTTGTGTTGTGATATCTGAGCAATCAGGAGCTAGGTTGGCTAAGGCTCAAATCGGAATGGATGTTTTTTATTTAAAATAACTTTGTTTCCACATAAGACGCGAGCTTCTAGCTACTAATTCCGTAAAATGAAGCTTCGTCGTCGGTTATTTACATACTAAAGTTAATTTAGCTTTGTACAATTCCCTTACAGAAATGGCTTTCATTCCGATTCTAGTTATAACTCAAATTGAGCCTAAATTGATCGATATTAAACCTATCATCTTTCTGCTTTTGTTCTAAGTATTATAGAAATAAATAAATAAATATATTTCAATATTGCAAATGTCTTTGTTCCTTCTAATTTAGCTAATTCCTTGTAATTGGATTGGTAAATAAAGAAGTACACACTGTTGGATTGTGTTGTAAGGAAATAAAAAAACGCGAATAGTAATTTAAGGAGGTGTAATTTAATTATGCTGCGGGAACAATATTTGAATTATTATTATGGATAGGTATAAGTCACAGATACACACAAAAACAATTATCTCACTTCATATAAGTCGATTTACATCAGCGTTTACATCAAACGAACAAAGACCTAGAGAGCGAGCATTCTTAGAATATTCTATAGAATATTTTCGAACGCACTAAGAACGAAAGATTGCTCTACGCCTGTTTACACTAAAAGAATTTGGTATCGTGGGGATAAACTGAGCATTCGTAGTTCGCACGTCTGTTGTAAATCGACCTTGACATGGCACACGTAACATTAAAATAGCTTCTTACACAAAATCTTAAAGAGCAAGGGCAATTTTAGATCGGCTCAAGGACCAAACCTCTCTCAAAAAATGAATCACAAATCTACTTGGGGGTGTAAAAGGGCCACTTTAGCAGTATAATGTTATTATGAATTGCGATAAACTTCGTGAAATACAATATTCCATTCTATTGCTAAGCAGAGCAAATTATTATCTGATTGTCATTGCAATAAAAATAAAATACTTATAACTTAAAAGAATAACTTTATTGCAATGCTTCATAAAATTATTCTGCTAGTGGTCTAGTGGTATTACCCCATAACTTATCTTTGATTGAGCCTTTTTTCTCTGCCTGTGTAGTAGCGCATGTACAGGACATAATATTCTGACAACACCCATTTGTGATGTAGGTACTCTGCTTGTAACTTGTAAACAAGTAATAATAAATACTATCTTTAATATTCTTAGAAAATATGGTTTTAAACATTTGTAATACTTTAAAATCTTACGTTTTAAAAAATCATTTGATGTCATTTATTGACTAGTGGGAATGGTATTTGGTAGAACTAAGGTAATAATTAGGTACTGCTATCTCATTATAAATAGTTTGCAAAATCTTTAGTATTTTTATCAATACGTATACCTACTATTTTTCCAATTTAATACTAGGAACATTCAAAATAAAAAAAGAAGTAACTGTAAAAATAAATATCCTGCTGTACCACTTTCTAACTTCGTTATGTAATTAATAATATAAATTGTTAATTTAAGTACTACCTTAAAATTATGCAATGGAATAATAAATCACGTAAAATATGTAAGCGTTAATATTCAGCTTTTAATTTAGTAACACTGTGTGCATATTCGAATTTAAGAATGAAATAAAAATCACGGAATTAACAATATTGCCTCTTAAAAAAGGATGAACTTATTAATTAAATAGTGATGAGATTAACTTATTAATAATGAAGTTTAAAAACACCCTTAACTTAGCCGAGCGACACATGTTTTTCATATAACCCGTGTATAACCTTCCAAAATATAAGTACTTATTCTAAATTACAAGTGCTCGAAATTCGGCAATAATTCATATTTAATTTGAAAAGTAATTCTTGTCAGCATTATCTTTATAAAAAACGTAACTATGCCAAATTTTATACTTCCCCATCCATGTAATTTTCGTAAAAAGGTGTAAAGTAAATATAAAAGTTTTGCTTCACCTAATATGAATTAGAATGTTTATTATAAGGACGACAGCGCATCAACCTACCCCAATTTGAAATTATCCCAATTGACTTACCTTTGACTTTTATGACAATTGAGAATTTATAAGAAAAAATAATGATTAAAAAACGTATAGAACTTAACTAAAACATAGGTTCTAACTCGTTTTTAGCTTGGTGATAATGATCAGTTATTGCTTTGTGCTTTGTCTCAGCTTCGTAAAGGGTCCTTTAAACCCCAAATGTTTTTGTTTACTTTGTCTAGTTAGTAAAGTATTTTTAATGAGTTCCTACTACTACTACTACAAAATTATCTCAAAACATACTACTTCAAAACCCTTAAAAATTACCAAACAAAAAGTATTTTATACCTATTTGTCAGCATAATAATTTAACTTATTAAATGTGCACTGCAGTAGCCCATGGTCATGAGAGTGAATCATCAAAACCACAGTTAGGTACCTATATTATGCAAATAAATAATTATCATTCATAGATGAGTCACACTTGGATAAATTGATGTGGTGGCTGCGGAAGTGCACAGTTTAATATTGTTCCTTTCACTCTGTGCAAAAATCAAATAAAAGACTAAACTAGCTTAGCTAGGTAACAATGCTCGCATTAAATAGATATTATAACAAATGAGCAGCATGGAAGATAAAATTTGCTATAAGTATTATGCATGACCATTTGTTAGGCATTTCTTTTCAAACTCATCTCTTTGTTTATAAAGTTCTGTGACCAAATCCTTAATAAATGGATGGTCGAATTTCCCTTCAGTAGCAGTGAAAAATTCTTGCAGCTTCTGTGGTGTGTTTTCGCGTTTTTCATATTCAAAAGCCTGCAGTATCATATCATAGCGGTCCAAGTCTTTGGCGAATTTAGCTTCAGGCGAACTTTGGTTCTCATATTCCTGGAAACAAAAGTATATTTTTTTAATGGGTTGTCTTTATGGTTGGATTACTGCAATGAATTATATTAGTAACATAGGTACAGCTGTGTTTATTGACAGATGGGGAAAATGACCAGTAATTTATTTTGTTGAACATAATATTATGTATGCCATGTGTGGCAACAATGTTTCGTTTTCGTGCTTTGCTGAACAATCAATAGATTCTTATCTTTTCTAATACCATATGTTTAAAGAGATCTTTATCTCTTGACTTAATTATTGTGTAAACATACCATTTGTTTACACATAATTATGGTGTCTCAGTTCTTTAATTTTAAAAGATTGATTCATAAAATCGTTTACTGGTGGAAAATTATGCTATGGCCAAGTGCTTACTTGCATGCTACAAAATTTATTCTGAGGGCCATTTGTTTGCAACAGTTGCACTAAGAGAGAGAGAGAGTTGTTTGATGAGTAGTCGCCTTTTTTGTTTACTTATTGGATTATTTAACCATCTGTTAAAACAACATAAATATGGGATTTTAACAATAATCAGTATTTATCAAATAATTGGGCCCCTAGTCATGGACACAGGAGCCGGTTAAAACTATTATTATTATTGCTATGCAGAAGATGGTTGCCAAGTAACTAAGATCGATAATAGCCTAACCTAAAACAATATCAAATAAGAGGGGAAGAACAGAAAAGATTGCAGTAAATCGCATTTATCATCAAGTGGCGTGTCCAAACATAAAGATATCACAAATACAGAGTAATGGTTATCTTATCTTTAAACATTCTCTTTTTTTATAATCAATACTGCAATAATGCACTTGAAATTACAGTGGATTTCTAATAAAACTTTAGACATGTTTGTCAAGTTACTTCATTTTTCTGGCATGTATCAAAACACTGTGCAATAAAACTTGGTTACTCATAACATAATACAATAAATTATTATTACAGAGACAAAGAAATCCTGAGTCATATTTTTTTGTAAACAATTTTTTCTTTTTGTTAAAATGTAAATGGATCTTCACTGTTGAAATCTCAAATAAAAACGAGAAATAAATAATTTGTATCAAGACTTACTTTGTACAAGTCATACATTCTATCGCCAGCGATGCCTGTAAGTTCTGCAATTTTCTGCATGGCTTCGTCTTCCCGTCGGTGCTTCTCTTCAGGGGAGACTCCACAGTGCGGTGTGAGATCGCCAACAATGCATTCTGCTAAGTCATGGACTAGAGCTGAAAGTATAATATACACAGAAAAATTAGGCATTTACAAAGAAATTAGTTCACTCATCATTATGTGCTTATCATAGTTACTAAAATACTTATTACAAAGGTATTGGCATGTGTGCTAGTCACCTTTAGCAACAGAGTATTGAAAATATTTCAAAAACTTAAAATCTTTTACTACATTAAATTGACAGACAAAAAGTATTTTATGAATAACTTGATTCATACACATAACAGAAACACAAATCTAAAAGGAAATTAATATCAATAAAACTGAAATGGACCAAAATTTTCTATAGCTTGGACATTGTCTCTATCAAAAGAAATGAGCCTCAAAAAATAATTTAACAAAGGACAGTGCTTACATACCTATTTGGAGACACCTAAATCTATCTAAGTTGGTAGGGTTGTTTTCATCAGTGAGTAAGAAGGTCATGAGGCCCATGCGGTACATGTGGCCAGCAATAGACTCACACTCGTTTATATCACAGATCACCCAGCCAGTTCTCTTCACATGCTGCAAAAAATTCAAAGAAAAAAAAATCAAGGCCAGAGAATAACATTCTTGATAGAAAATATAATTGAGTGAACGGTTCTGGGAAACAAAAGATTTTGTGTATATCGTATGGTCAGGTAACATATTTAATTAATATAATTCTGAAATAAATAAAATGACTTTGAAATAGAAAATCGTAGATTTAGAAAATAGTTTTACGAGGCATGACAATTATTTCTGGTTACTATGCTTCCTTTCAATCGATATGATTTTGAGAAAAAATATCAAAATATTAGATACGAATTCAATATTACCTTCAGACGTCCGACGAGTTCCAAAAATTCTAAGATTTTTGTGCTTTCAAGGGCTAGTGCCATTGTGCGTATTTATTTCTGTAGTAACCTTGTATGAAATACTAACTGTAGCACTCTCACATTGAGGTCCAATGGCTATTGGTTTAATTTTTCCTTAGTAACGCACGCTCCGATTTGCTGTAGAACAATAATTGATTTTATTTACCGTACGTACTACGTACACAGCACGCACAATATTATCACGTCAAACCACAGAGTACAGAAGAGAATGTCAAACTCAAACGTCGGTACAATCGGAAGTCATTGACAGTTTGCGGAGTATGAAACGGTTTTTTTTTATCTTTTTAATCCGTCATATCCGTTTTTTTTTCGACACGATAATGTAAGCTCGATACATGAATATTATCAAATAAAGCCATTCGTGCCGGTAAAAGATTAGTAGGTACAGTACAGAGGAGCGAGTACAGCCAGTATTCGGTAAGTGCGTAATCGCTGGTGGGGGGAACAGGAGACTGTCAAATCGCTCGGAGCGCGCGATGTGAAATATTTATTCTTCCTGGATCGACGTTGTAGGATAAAAACCATACTGAAAATGTTTGTCTTGTTGCTGAGAATTAACAGATCTTGTAGGCGCTGTCCTACATATAGCGCACATGACAACACATCAAGCGGCAAGACTGGAAACAGCAAATAAATTTTATTATTCTTAGAAATTGAAACACAGAGATTCAGATCTCACCCTATGTCATGTTTTCGACTGATTGAATTAATGGATGAGAAGGTGAAAATAAGATGAAGACACCGCGCCACAACTGAAGTCCTTTTAACGAGGCGCTAGTAGTCATTACAAATCATAATACATTTTTAAACTATTGTTATATAATATTACAAAATGACCAGCAAGCGATAAGTAGATAGCAAATCCTTCCGTTAAGTAGAGCAGGTGTTTAAATATAGTTAAATATATTTTTTTTATCAATGAATATTCTATGTAAGTAATAAATGTGTGGTGGTCAAGGTACTTTGTGTAAACGCTGAATGTTACGGAACGCCTAGGTAGGTATTCTAAGGAATATATCAGATTATTATAATTTTAATGCACATTTTAATTAAAGAGTCCAAGCAAATAGGCAGTTAAGTGTCAACTAATTTTGGTTAAAAAGCTTCCATTGACCAGTTTTAAAATATATTTATAGCCTTTGATTATTGAATCTCATCCATACTAATACTTTGTGCATCCGGGGGAAGTCGAGTTTTATAGCAACAATTTTTTTTTCACTTCAGTAGCTCGAAAATGTAAGTTTTGCTGCCTGAAATCAGTGAGCAAAATGCGATTTTGCTCACTGAGTGAGACAAAGTAACTTTTTAATTTTTGTGTTTGGCAAGCCACGGCGAATATCTTATTCAGTCTTGGGTTGATCATACAATTCGAAACATTTACACTCCATCTCTTTCCCGCCATTAGAAAGAGAGAGAGAGACAAAGACCAGCCCTTTTTCCTTCTTCCTTTAGGACAGGCAAAGAGTCAAGCCCATACAGCCACAAAGACCAGCCCTTTCGAAGTTCCAATTTTGAATTCGACCTCAACAAAGACAGACACGTTCGGAAATATGTACTAACTAAAGAAAGAAGATGGATCAAAATTGCCCCACGTCCTATAACAACGTGACATATCTCAAAAAAAAGATAAAAATGTATTAAAAAAGATGGCATATTTTCTAAGTTCAATTTTTTACAACTTCATATGAAAAAATTGCTTCGAAAATAGTTCAGGGGCTGTAATGAAAAATTCGTTCTTACGAGTATTTATGGACCGATTTTAAAAATTCTTTTTTTGTTTGAAAGCTAGTCCCATTGTCATAATTATATTCAGGTCTCCGGTCTCCAGGATCCTAAAGAAATGAAAGTAAAATCTCAAAAATAAGCTCATTTTTGTACTTCACATTATTTGTTTTTCACTCTCTTGTTGTTTCTTTTGATTTATTGCATTTTGATCAGAAAAAGGTAACGAGATACAGTGGTCGACAGAGGTCGTTTCACTTACATTATCACAAATGAGAGAGACGAATAACGATAGCGACGCGACGCGACGCGGCAAGCGAAGCTTATATTAGACGAAATGAAGGAGGAAATGCCGCGATTGAACACAGTTGTTCTTGTATACATGGGCGTAAGACAATGGGGGTATGTTCCCATATTATGAGTGTAATATTTTATTTGGGCTGGATGTGGAACCAGCCCGAAGAAAGGAAAGGCAGGTTTTTTGAACCATGTTTTAAGGGATTTAGAAAATAATAAATGAATGCTGAAAAAATGACGTAACGAACTTTGGGGTATGCTCGCTATTTGTTGCACAAATATCCTGTCCAAATTCATCGTAACGTGTGTATTGTGATTATAAACAATAGAAAAATGTTTTTTTTTGTAGTATCCTTAAATTCCCAGTCCACTCATTTCTTGAATCCATATCACCAAAATCGCCTCTTTTATACATAAATAATATCAGTGTTATTATATTAATAATAATATCAGTGGTATTCAAAGTATAAATTCAAATATTACTTTGAATACTATAATAACATTTTTTTTGTTTTATCATTCTCTTATTTTAGAAGTTACAGTGTGGAGGACACACATTTAACATCTACTTTCCAAGTTTCAACGGGATAGCTTTTACACAAAAAGTGGCTGTGACATACGGACAGACATGACGAATCTGGGGTTAGGTTTTTTGCCATTTGGCTACGGAATCCTAAAAATGAAGTTATTTTATAATTATTCACACGTTTTCATTATAAGATGAATAAAGATATAGGTAATCGTCAGTTGTTTTCTTTTTATCATCCTATGAGTCTGTCTGACTTGTACTGACTAGAATCCACGGTGACCCTTCAATAGCCCTTTATGTACCAGGGCCGCGGTTACCAGGTTAGACAGTCCCGCGGCCCCGGCAGGCATCGTCAGTTGATCTTTTATTGAACAAAATAAATGTAATATATTAAAAACTATCTTTACTGACAAAAAATAAACTTATTTTTGAGAATTTCATTTCATTTCGCCAGGAGCATGGACACCAGATACCTGACTTTATGTCAGTGTGACTACCTTGAGGGTACCCTTTCAAACAGAAAAAGAATTTTTAAAATCGGTCCATAAATACTCGTACGAACGAATTTTTCATAACAGTGCCTGAAATACTTTTAAAACCATTTTTCCACATGAAGGTGTAAAAAAATAAAGTTAGGCAGTATGCCATATTTTTTTATACATTTTTATCTTTTTTTTAACATACGTCACTTTGTAATAGGACCTGGGGTAATTGTGTATGGGTCGTGATCCGTCTTCTTTTGCAAAAAGATAATTACGTCTTTTAATGCAATTTATTTAATTTTTAACTTATTGTTCTATTTAAACGAAAATAAGTATTTACTGTTAATAAAACTGATATTTAACCTGTAAATATTTATTTCTAGTTTCAATAATGTTATGTAAATATTTTGAATAATAAAAATCACGGGTGCTATTTCCGAATACGCCTTAATTTAAATAAAAGTGCGGGAATAAAATATCGTGGCTGGCGTAGAGTGTTTATTATTTTATCTCCTAAAGTGTTCCCGCTGCTGAAGTGAAAAGTTATGTGTGTTACTCGAGAGCAAAGTTTTTTGCATCTCGTGCCTTTGAATCCCTCGCCACACTCAGGATTCAAATTTAGAATCACTCGCTACGCTCGTGATTCAATCGTTGAATCCTTCCCTTGCTCAGGATTCAAAATAAGCACTCGCAGCAAAAAACGACTTTGCTCTCTTGTTGCACAAATAACTATTTAACCTAACCTGTCAATTAGATAACTTTGGTTACCGTTAGCAGATTCTGTCAGATTCAGAACACAAATGGCTGGTATGGCAAGACTGGCAAATACCCAGAGACCGCAGTTCGCGGGCTGCCACATTTTTAGTAGATACATTTGCTTTATCTTACTCTGGCCAATTAAATTGCTTTCTGGCTGGCTGTAGCAATCAGACATTTTTTTTGCCGTTTTGACTCTACCGCGGATCCCAATATACCATCAATTTTCTGCGGCAAGCGGAACGAAAGAAACGTCACCCTACCTCATTAAACTATTACAACTACGTATAGAGAAAACACCACGTATTACCACTAGTTCCCATCCAGGATGAATGCGTACGCCATACGTACCTAGTAGTAATAGCTCAATGCCCTATAACCTATCCATGATAGACAGGGTGTCTAGTACGCATCAACGTAACTTGTTCCATCTTCACAGTTGAAAAGATTCCTCACACAGGATAACTTGGCAAGGATATGTTTAGGAGTTTTTATCCCGCTAATAATTAGGATTCAAGGGAACAATTTAAATTGCCATCTCGATGCGGGCGCAACCGCAGACTACCTACGATAAAACTTGCTTTGTACTTAGTTATTTCTCAGCTTGTAAGTACACACGGCTACACATGAAGTTATGCTAAACCAGTTTTAGCTGATATTTCACTATGAGGAAAATCATACAAAGCGAGGCCAAGACAAACTGGTTTTGTACAGCTTGATATGCAGTCGTGTATACATGAAACAAGGACGATATCGATGACGGGACATCGGATTTGCATTAAAATTTCCCTTTTAAAATTATTCATAGATGACTCAAGTTTCACAGTTTCTCCCGTCACCATTTTACAAAGAATCCTCAGGACACCGTATGCAATGTTAATAAGGTCCAGTTTGATTAATATGATCGATGGACGCCAGCGGATCGTACTATGAATCGTAATGGGGCTGGATACCGCTACGTAAATTTAAATTCAATCTCTGTTTCGCGCGGGCAGTGAAAATGTGGGAGCCCTCGGTGCCGGTCCTTCAATTAGATTTAGCTTCAAAATGAGCGTTCTAGTCAGTTTAAAGTTCAGCAAAGTTTTGTTCGATGTGTGGAAAGTTGGTTGTGCTCTCAGTGGGTCCGGTGTTTGTAACCAGGAAGAGAAGTTGGAATGATTTCGTTGCTGCTCGTTTTGTTTACAGGTTCGTGGAACATACAATACCTACATTTCGTAGCCAGATTCTGAAGTGCTCATTATCTGTATTACCTAAAAAAAATTCTAAGCACAAATAGATACAGGGTTATTTTTAATTCTTTTTTTAGTTTACCCAAAATTGCTAAAGTACCTAATGGTTTATTAGAAGCGTTTATTTTTAAATACTTAGGTAAAAAATAGATTAATGCTGACCGACTTTTCCGCATGTCAAAGAAAGACAATGTGGTCCTGGAAATCAAAGTAAAAGTTTCTTCCGTTACACTCAGTGCGAAAAGATATATTTTTAAGATAAAAAACGTTTAACTATGGAAATGAGAAAAGCTTTTTTGAAACATATGAATTCGAGTAGGATGTAAAATCCATTATCCTCATTTAAGCTTTTCTTAGCATGTTCTTTTTGTATAAATTCGCCACATGTCATTGACGTCTACTATACTTAGGCTTTGATTCGACTTTAGAACAATGCTAATGCACAAACCGGTTTGGATTTACCGTAGACAAGGAATAAGTAAGTTCAGAAACTATGGCAAGTCTAAGGGGATTGAACTATGGACCTAATTTAATATGAACTTAGAATAGCATGCTGATGTTCTGCGTCTGCGCAATATTAGAACTTCTAAATCACTCAAAAGTGACTAATAAGCTACTTCCGAATAATATGCCACCGTAAGTAACTATGGTGTCGAAATATCGACTCTCCCAAATCTTTAAGCCAAGAGTGAATAGGTTACTTCTAGGCAAGCGACCACATCTTCGGTTTCCATCAGGCGAGGTAGCGATCAAACGCCTTTGCTAGATAAAGAAACTCCAACCATTAATCTTACACTTACATCATTATTTTTTAGGAACGGTCACCCGAAAAACTTGTCTATTGCGTGCGTATAATTATAAAAGTTGTATTTTTGTTTTTGACGTTTCTGACTTACGTTTAAAAACGCATGCGTTGATTTAGCATAGGGAACAGGGAACTTAGAAATAAGAGATTTGACAAGTTCTTTCGTTCACATAGTCATTCGTTTTCTTATTGTTCTATTCAGAACCCGGCAATAAATGAGTGAAATAAATATTGCAGCTCCATCCAGCCTTTAAAGCTGCGACCTCTTTAAAGTCTCGACCGAGGGTCCCCAGGGTTCCGTAGATTGGTAAAAGCAACAAGAGCGTTCCGTCTCTAAATCAAACAATGAATATTAATTGTTTGGAGCTATTGAACTTTCACAGTGTTTGTAGGTGAAGTAAATGTTCAAGCATTCATTGAATGCTAAAGTGAAGATAACAATCTATATACTCGAGACCATTATGGAAAGGCTGACTGGCTTCTATTAAATTAACGAAGCAACTCAACGCTTTTGAATTATTGATTGCGAGTTACGCAAATTGATGTTTTAGGAGGTAGATTGAGTGCTGACGGGAAATTCTATGAAGCGTTCAATATTTCATACAATGTACCTACGTATTATGTATAAGTAGCAGGCTTATACAATGATACAGTTGATATACTTTCAAAACTATCCCAATCTGCATTTCTTTAATACAAATTCAACTTTATGACAAAGGGAAACATAGTTCATATTTGATTTGAAAAAAAAAATGCTAGCGTCTGTAACTTTGTACGTGTCACGTCATCAACTGCATAGCCTTTTCTCAACTTTCCTGTTGTCTGTGTGAAAAAAAAGTACAAAAGTACCTCGATTGTGTCTCTAATAGGGATCAAATTCTGGGAATTCATGATAAACGACAAAAAACAGAACGATTGCCGATCAGAAAAGATCCAGAAAAAAATCTGCCACTTTAAGTAGGTATGAAAAACAGCCTCATTTGAAAATTCTACGGTCTTTATTTAAATTTAGTTTCCCTTACGCTAAATAAAACCGATTCCGATTAGATGAATAGGTAAGTTTCAGATAATTGAGAGTTCGGAATTATTATCGCCTAGAGAAATCTATGTAGTTCGATAAAACGAAAATCTGTCACAAAAATAAATGTCTGCGATAAAGGTTGTATTTACACATAACGCTTATTTCCCAAGGGACTAACTAGAGTCTTATGGTCGTGTCGTAGGTACTCATGGTTGGACCTACCGCCATACGTGGTTTATTTTTTATAAAATACTAAGTAGTTATTTACCCGCCGCGTTGGTCTTAGTGGTCGCAAGTAATTCTTCTGAGAATGAGATCCTAGATTCGATTCGGTCTTGAAAAATGTTGCTCGGTTTTCAACTTAGCTAGAATTTGTCGGTATCAGCAACAAAGTCTGGTATTATGCGTAGTTGGTATGTAACATGCTCGCGTTCAATATCACGTCACTTAAAAGTAACTGGTGAAATGTAGATGTACTATGAAGTAAATATCAGGATTACAGGTGTGACGTTATGTTATGTAAGACTAGCTTCTTCTCTTACTTCGTTCCCCTGAAGTTTGCCTACTGGGCCTTGAAACACATAGAACAATATTGAAGGAACAGGGAGGTTTAGTCAGTCAACTCTAACAGTCCTTTCCATACCACCCAGAGAACTTATTTCATGGTTTTCCACACAAAAAAAAAGTAAAACGGTGGATGCTCTTGTGCTAGGTTGAGCAACGACCTCCGCAGAGGCTGAAATCTCGTATGAAATCCCGTGTCTTGCAATTGCACAGACATTTTTCAAGCAGTAGATTGCAGTCGTATGATTATGATATTAGTGTGTTACTTGATTTCAGTTTTGCATATCTGTTAGGGTTAAACTAAATAATACACCCTAGTTGACAAGAAGCTCTTGGCGTACAACATGGCCCTGGCTCTCGGCTTCTACGGCTTGTGGTAGTTGACTTCGAACAGTAACTTTGACTGCTAGAATGACAAGGCGTTTTGTCAACTAGGGCGTATTACCTAGTTGTACCCTACTGTAGTTCTAGAGAAAAGTAAGCCTTGTTGTTCTTCTCAGCAGTAGTGTCGGCGGTGGATTGGGATGCGCCGACGCCGTACGATCCAGTATGGCTGGCCAGCGTGCAGATGTACCCTCCAGCTCCAGCCGTCAATGAGACCCGCTTTTGGGGCTTCGGATGGGTATACGACTCTGATGTGGAGTTCAGGCTTTTTACAAGGTAAGAGAGGTCAAAAAGCTGGGACTTTTCCATTGTGGCGTCGATTGAGAATATACCGTGGCTTGGAACACGATAAACCGTTGGTTCTGAATGTTATTAGCAGATTATTATTAGTCATTAAGGTAATAATCGTATTATCCGGTATTAACTGGGCTTCTGGAGTCCAACAGGCTGTCGTCCCATGTAAAATACTAGTATCTCGCTACATCTAGTTAGACTAGAAGCCGGCTCCAACATTGTTAGAAGAAAATCAGGGCAGCATAAGTCCTGAGCCCTTTGGCAATATTACCAAACCAGACTAAAACCATAAGGAAAAACGCCGACAAAAAGTCCATGAAATTGATCAAAGGAATCAGGAAAATTTTGTAAGGGAATTGTTATGTTAATTTTGTAATTGAGATTCCGTTTTTTATTCTTGAAAGCCTTCGAATTTCAAATAATTTACGTAGTCTTTAGAAGCCACTTGATCTTTTAGATAACTACCGTTAAAACCGTAGTAATCAGAACCGCACCAAAACTCAAAAACAGTAAAAGAAATAGAGAGAACAGAGTGTTTGACTTTAAACTTGCTTCTCTTTAGTTGTGAGTGCTTACCTACTCTACGAAAACTGATTGTTTCAACTATTCCGGCATGTAGCTTGAATGTGGTTTCAGCAGTATCGACCGACCGGATATTGGCAGCACGAAAAGTTCGGCTGAAACTTTAAATTAAGTTTTAAAAAAAAAACGATCAGGAAATACTGCAACGTACCTGGACTAACTGACCAACTCAAATAGGGTCATGCATTGATGTCGGTGAACTTGGTAGATCATTTCTCAGCAGAGCATGAAAAAATATGTGAGTTCTATTGGCATGCGGCTGAGTTCTAGAGTTCCCTATACTTTTCCGGTGTTTTGCCATGCATTGTGTGTTTCAACTTTCAACTTAAGTGTAGGACGGGCTTGGTGTTATATTGTGACGACATTAAAATTTACGATAAGTAAAAAAAAAAACATTGTAGGTACAAATTATTTGTAGGTATTTATTGCATAACAAAGATATTATTCGGTTGATGTTATTTTTCTTATATATTTTCCTTTATCCTGTGCATGTGCACGTGTGAAGGCATGAAGTCAACAATTGTGTAAAGGGCATTCCAGTATAGAAGTCGTAGTATTTTTGAGAAATCCTCAGTAACGACGTCACTAGGTATTATGTACGGGTTTGCCGATATTATTGTAATGAAAGTTTTAAAGTGCTCAAAGCCTCAATAGCAACTGGTTCAAAACAACAGTAACTCGATTAGAAGTCAGAGACACAAAAATAGCCATTTCATTAACTGTTAAAACAACGTTAAATGCTTTCCAACATGTGATTTGCAAAAAGGTTCCCACTATGAAGGGGACTTGTAAAACATAATTAAAATTCGCAAAACGTTCACTCCAACATATTTTGCTATCGTTGTGTATGACAAAAATTTTAATACCACCTTTTTGGTAACATGCTATTGTTCTGCTAGCAATGTAATGTGTGGTAAGAGTCGTAAGACTATAATACGATTGTAATGAGCTATTGTGTATGTATGGTGTGTCTAGCTACAGCGTGGAGAGCGAATTTTTGTTTTTATCTACTGCTTATTATTTAGGCAACTCAATCGAAGAGAGGATATTTCAAGATCAATTATGCCATGATGTGTTTTTACCTTTTCTGTTTTATCTGCAGTTGCAAATATACCTAGTTCTACCAATACTGGTTCAATTTTGTTTTGTAGTGTCAGTAGGTAGGTCCCTACATAGTATTTTTTCTGGATTAAAATAACTAGGATAGTCGTGTGTCAAATAAAAGCAAAATAAGTAGTCTAATCTCGAAAGATTTTCAAACAAGTTCTGTATCTACTAAATGTTTTGTCCAAGACATCATGCTTTCGAATTAATACGTACTTTCAAAATGTACGTTAAAACATTAGGTAATGTGGCCAGTAACATTATTTTTTATAATTTCAGGAGGAACCCATTCGATTTTCAAGTTTTGAGGACCAACGATTCAGCGTCTCTTCAAGAATCAAACTTTGATTTCAGCAAGAAAGTTAAGGTGCTTACACACGGCTGGCTCAATCATGGATACAGTCCTATGCCTGAATCAATTAAAGAAGGTACGGAATCTTAAAAATGACATTAGCCTTTAAATAATCTCCAGAAACGAGGAATTTTGTTTTTCTTGAATGTCTCAGACCTCAAGTGCGTAAGTGGCGTCTCCCCACATACCATGGCCCATTTTTCATCTTGCACCCCATGTTTTCATCCTATCATAGTCTCCCGCGGAATTAAATTTGATTCAATATGTTTGAATTTTTAGCTAACAATTCGCTGAAAAGAAGCACTTCTATTTACATTAAACAAGCATACTTTTTTTTCATCGTGGCAAAATCATCAAATGAGTCCTCCCGCCCTACCCGGGGTGGACTGTCGGACTTGTACTGACTAAAATCCACGGTGTCCTTCGATAGCCCTTTATGTTCCGGGGCCATTCCGGTGATGGAAATAAGTCCCGCGTCCCCGGCAGGCTATGGGCCCTCTGAGGCCCAATCAAAACAAGCCTACTCGATGTAAATGTAAAAAGCTTTACCATCGACCGTATTTTTTCTACAAACGTATACGTAGTACCCTTAAATGACGATGTACTCTCTGTATCAGGGAACGGGAACTGCAATGGTTGTAGGCGATTACTCCGCCTGTATCTGCATAATGAGATCTTGAAATCCATCACGTCGATGCCAGACTGAATTTCAAGCGAGGTCAATGTATCTCGATTCTCGAACACCTACATTTGCCAGAGAAAAATGTGTGCTATTCGTATGGAATGAACCAGTCGAATAGATTGATAATATCCTTCTCCTTTGTTCTATTGAATACTAGATTTTGTTTGTTTCACTCGCTTATTTGTCGGAAATAACTCCACGAGATCGTCTAAAATAGCCTTCTATGCGCTAGGAATCTAAGTAAAATTTTTGAAAACAGAAATCTCTTACTCCTGGGTCGTCCGAGAGGGGTTATCACGGCCCTGGGAAACAAAGTGCGATTGAAGAATCAGGGTAGGTTTTTGTCAGTGCGAGTCCGAAAGACACTTCCGTTTCACCCAAAGCGTTACGAATCATTTGATGAAATCTTAGCTGCCACAGTCATTTCAATTAAAACTTGTTCTGTGAAGATATAAATTAAAAAACAAATATAATAACTTCTGGTTTCTCATAAGGCGACTATGATGTGCCATAATCTTTCTTAGTATGATCATAAATATTCTTGTCCCATATAGAGCCACAAAAGAAAAAAAACTGGCCCAATTATGTTATTTTCGCATCTTTTCAGCGTATCTTAACGTAAGTGATCTGAACATAATCGTCGTGGACTGGGGTGTGGCAGCCAACGTTAACTACGTCCTGGCCAGTTATAACGTGGCTTCAGTGGGCCGTCTCCTCACAGAGTTCCTCAACTTCCTCATAGGAGAGGGAGTGTCTATGGACGATGTGCATCTTATTGGTCACAGTCTTGGGGCGCACGTAGTGGGTATAGCTGGAGCTTATGTTAAGAAAGGACCTATTGATACTATAACTGGTGAGTATCTTTTGAACAAAATAATTTCTTCACACCTTAAACATAAAATAACCTATACTTTTCCCACTGCTGGGATACAGGTCTCTTGTTTGTGAGACGTGAAGTGGTGTAGTGTTTTAGAGCATTCAGTGCAGGTTGGTGGAGGTCACATGTTCTTGAATTTTTGGTCGTAAAACGTATCGGTTTCCTCGAAATAGTTTCCTTCACTTACAATCTGCGCCTACAATAGGTACATCCAATGCAATCCAATCTATCCATCTCCTGTTGGGAGTTGAGACACAGGTCTCCTCTCTATAAGAGGGAGTGGACTGCAATCCACTACGGGGGCGTCGTATTTGTAGATATCACAAATCTTTTAAACTAGACTACCATTTTCCCCGCCTCGCAAAAGTGATGATGATAAATATTCCTTATTGGCTACCACAAATACATAACGTATTGATCTAACTTTCCGACGTACTCGTTTTACGAGAAAGATCGATGGCTCTTTATTTTCTATTTGTTCCCGAAACACGTTACAAGTTGATTTATCTCTTTTTAATTTACCGGTAACAGAATTGGATATGGCAATTTGTTCGCCAATTTTATGTTACGTTACAACGGCTTTATTTAAAAAACAGTTACCGACGGCTTAATATTTATTTTCAGTTAAGACAGCAACTAATGTGGTTGTCTGTTAGGTAAAAGCAGCACGTTTGAAGCGTCAATCAATGTCAAGTTTAAGGAGCTACGAGTACATTTCATATTCTGCAGTTTTGAGTACAATGCCTTTTACCCTTGGGCCTCATTCCATGCGGGGAGTGACTACTTTCTCTTCTCCTTTACGTTACCAATTTAGCTCTTCGTTATGGTAACAAAATAGGAAAGACGGATTGACGAACATTATTTGCTTTTAAACTTAATTTTCACTATCGCAATTTTGGATGAACATTTATAATTGTCCACCTCTAAGCCTGCAAGCACCTCTGATGGGTTCACTATCTTCCAGTCCTTGACCCCAGTTTCTTGGAAGAAAGAGTCATCATATTCCTATCCATACCCGATCCTACTTGAGTGCAGCGCAATAAGTTTTCATCCATTCCATTCTCTCCCGTCAGATGTCAAGGCATCATGGAATGTACATGACGGTTAATAGCCAATTACAATTATAGAAACTTAAATATTTTATGGAAATCAAAATCTAAAAGCGACTCGTCTAGTTAGACTGAAACCCGATCTCAAAATAGGATAAGACAAGGCAGATGCCTTAATCCGCTTAACCTTTGTTAGTGTAGGTACAGAAAGATTAACGATTATTACGAATTTCATGCAGGATCAAGTATTCCATTATCCCTTTCAGTATAACCCGAAACAGTATACCTTTCGCCCGAACCCCTTCAAAGTGGGACAACAGCCAGCAGGACATAATAAATCGCATCTTAATTACGTGCTTATGGCAAATAATTTGGCAATTTTAACTCCCATTCTGCGTTGAATGTCGAGGTGTTTACGCAACCGATTCTGTTAGCTTTTATAACAAAACCGCAGCAAATTAGTTCCTATTGTTAGTTAAACTCTGGCGGCTGTTGTGAAGACTCCCATTGTTTTGTTTGCTAATTTTGCGTATACCATATTACTATCGTTATTGTTTGAATAATGATTATGTAACTGAAATTAATATAAGGAAACTTTGGATTCATGGGCTCAGAGTTAATTTGACATTCTGTATCCTATTTCTACTAATTGCTTATTGACTTTTCATAGAATTTCCAGTTGATGTTGTTGTTCAATAAATTTAATTGCAGTAACTTAGAAACAATTTTCTGCCTCGACTTCGTTAACCTTTGATAATACATAACATAATTATACCAAGAAATAAACTTAGAAAATGAATTCCAATTAAGTAATAGAACGATCCCAATCATCATTTCAGAGAAAACTGATTTCGAGAAATTAACGTTTGAGTGAAGAAATTTTATGGAGAGTTTCATAATTTTCGTTTTTTAGGTTTAGATCCAGCCTTGCCTTTGTTTACACTTGGGAACAAGGATGCTAGGCTTGACAAGCACGATGCGCGCCACGTGGAGGTCATACATACTTGTGGAGGGTACCTTGGCTTCGCGTCTCCTCTGGGTCATATAGACTTCTACCCGAACGGAGGAACAAGACAGCCTGGATGTGGATTTGATTACAGAGGTATGTATCTACAAGCTTATTTCCTAAGCTGTTGTCAGCTGTGAGGTTAGGAATTTGATAGGGCACAGCGTTACCCGGGCTAGTGTTTCAAATATATCGGAATGGAAGGATAAAATAATCGGGATTTTGGTTTAGAATTTGTTAGCATAAAGACAAAAGGCTCACAAAGACAGATTAGCAGAAGCTCAGATTTTAAAAACCCCCAAAACCATAACTTTTTTAATTAAACGATTTAAGCACGAAACATATAAGATTCGGAATAGAGTAAATTGAATAGATCTGCGTAAAGATTCAGTGAAATACATATAGCATTAATAAATCAGTATAATTAAAATTAATGGTATTTTCTAACAGGTTCTTATGTACATTTTAATTGGATTTTATAAAGTAATAAGAGTTAATCTACTTATCTGAAAACTAGCCTAGATTAGATTTAAAATAGGTTTTTCACGCTCAGATTTTCCAGCAGGCTTAAAAACTAAATATGTAACGTCTTAATTACGAAAGAACTTCTTGATAAATTGGAACAATTCGTTTTAATTAGCCTCTTTGCGAATTCTATTTCTAGAAAGTAATTTAGTTTTATTTTTGAAAATTCAAAAGAATATTTATAAAAGTCAGAACTGCGATTTTAATATGCTGGAGTCGTGGGAACGTAGTGAGATGTCACAACGGATCTGAAACGCAAAGGGCAACTAAATGAACCAACGACGATAGACTCCGCATGCATGATCTAAGGAACAAAAACTATTCTGTCAACTCGCTGAGATACTACGTATTTGAGGGGGACGGGGTACTGCGTTGTGATTGGCTAATTCAAGGTCTGTTCTGTCTCAAGGTATGATTACGGCTCACAGGAGTGGTCGAAATAAGACGGATATAAGACTTTTTTGCCTAATGTGTTGACAGACATCGGTCGCTTGTTATTAGGAGTCTAGTAATATATCGTCGTTGAAATGAACAGGGTTTTTGGTACGCCATGCACAGACGTAGTAGAGAGTATACCTTAGTATAGAGTTTAAACTACGCCGTGTCTAACAGTCCCATCCGCTCTACTCACAGCGAAAGGACTCATGTTATAATGTAACCGACAAAAAAAAGGTCTTATAGGTCATTAAGGTTAGACCTAACACCAATTTAAACGTGTCTAACTGAACTTTAACCACACACACTCGGCCAACGACATCCTTACAGAAGTTAATTAGACTTGTTCGACATAGCAAGTTAGCTAAATGGCTAGTGTGTTGAACGTTTGTTACCTATATATTTATTATTGTAATTATTTCGTGTAGTGTATCTACATACATATTAAATAGAAACACTATCTTACTCACATAAGTACTCGATGGCCAAGAGGCCCAGAAGCCATGCCAGATACATTAAAAAAAATGCACACACAAACGTGGGTAACTGTCACTAATGTCATTTGTTGGGTCGCCGCACCCATAGTTTGAGAAACATTGCACTAATTGATTGCATATTCATTATAAGCTAAAAAGATTTAACAATTTATATTTTGTGCTCTGAAGTTCCCATTAGCCGCAAAAAGCAACACCTAATTTGAATCCAGTATATTGAGCTATTATTACTACGTATAGAGACCACGCATCACCACTGTGTCTCATCTAGGATGAGTGCGCGCGCCTAGAGCACGCCACAGAGCTGTCAAACTACTGAATGAACTTGTGCGCGTTGTCTCATCCTGGATGGGACACAGTGGTGATACGTGGTGTCGCGTCTATACTCAATGATCCAGTATCGAACATTATCGGAATTGAGTTAGTCACCGTTTATGAAAATCCTAGTCTGGGGTAACGTATAAAATAAAAACTTTTTGGGTTATATTATGTCTGTCCATTATTTCCAACAGGTCTTTGCGCCCACAACCGTGCCCACATGTTCTTCGCAGAGTCCATCACATCTGACGTACCGTTCACGGCAGTCAGGTGCACAAGTTACAATGAGCTGTACTACACTGGATCCTGTAGGGGTACTGGTGAGACCCTCATCATGGGTGGATTCGATATACACTATGGGTGAGTTTGCTTAAAGAAAAGTATCCGAAAGGTGGAGCCACCACTTTTCCATAGGACTAGCATTTAATGTTTCGGAACATAGACTCTCCTAATTCCGGTTGCCTCATAGTTCTCTTTCACTTTACTTCATTTCTACTGTCCTCGACCCAAATGTATTGGATTGCTGATTTTTTTTTGCATGTTGGTCATTATGGAGACAGTTGGTCACTGGTCTGTGCCACACCCTAAAACATACTTTTCTGAAACACGTTTCATGTATAAACATTATTCTAGAAGCTTTGTTTTGATTGATGATGTTCTTTAATGACAACTCACTTAGATCTTAAACAGTTTTATTTTAAGTTTTTGACTTTTGAAATGAATTTTCTTTTGAGTACATTTTAAAAATAAATACTCTTAATTAAGGATCCCTAGGCAGAAATGCTTTGGAACATTTAAAATTTGACTAGCGAAACTCGGTATTTGATATTTATGTTCCAATTAATTAACATTTAGTTATGATTCCCCAGTTCGTTTCTTCTCGGAGAACATTCACTCCAGTGACTCGAACAACAAAAGAAGGTTGTTTTAAGTATTCATGAACACGGTTAACTTTTCGTCGCTTCTATGTTTAATTAAACAAAGAACACTCGTTTGTTAAACAGTAACAACATTAGCTTAAATCTTGGAGATCAACGTTCATTGTTTCGTTTCAGGAAGGATGGTATTTACTACCTAAAGACAAACGCTGAGAAACCCTACGCACTGGGGGATGGTGACCCAACATGAATTACGATAAAATATTAATACCCCGCTTTGCCAACTTCGCCTATAAATTAAATTTTCAAAGAAATTATTACGGAATGGTCCATTTTTATTCGCGGCCGCCGCCGTCCGGCCCGATGTTAATTATTAACAACGCTCCGTTGGTGAAAACTTGTTTCATACGGCATCGCCTGTCATGGACTCATTATTAATTTTATGCTCTTAAAATAGAAATGCTTTAATATAGTCTCAAATGTGGATGTATATTATATAGTGATGAATCCTTTTTAACGAACGTGCAGAGTTTTCCGAGGCCGCAATTGAAAAGCATCTCCACATCGCAATATTTATTTAATAATTAAGCAACGAAAAGTAAGTTAATTAAACGTGAATTTGCAAAATTGTGAATTAATATGGTGACCAGAAAATTCTGTTGCCTTGCGGAAATCTGTTCATAATATATACAGGGCTATGTTCATGTGAACAGGCTCTTAGGTACTTACTGTTATATTCGGTGAACTCTAGAAGCGAGTGATAAATTTTTAATAAGTTCATTCGGTTGCCGAATTTTTGTTGAAGCGTTAAGAATATTAAATACCGCTAAATAACGAAAGTTTCAATTTATATGGGAAGTTGATTTGGTTGGCGAATCTCCAAAATTCGGGCAAAATATTTTTGTTCTTTAAATGACAATTAATTGGGCCCGCTCGTATATTTGGGACTTAATAAAGTGAACATTTCATTGAGAAGCGGTCAATGGAATTTAATATTAACAGTACATGATATTGACATTAACTTAGTACTTAATATGATTCCTATTAAGTTAAATAAAGAATTTCTTTTGAGAAGATTGTAAAATTGTATGAGTCAATATTCCCGGTTGCCTTCCCGTTATCTATTTGAGTATTGTATACCTTACCTTTAAGTAAGAACAAACTGATTAGCCATTAACTATAGCTTATGTATAATTGTAAATATAAATAATTAAATATTATATCGCATTTGAAAGGCTTTAGGCTGAGGCTACACTAGGCCGCGACGTGATCAGCGACACATGAGCGATTAAAACAAATAAATTAATGGTCACGTAAATGGCTACACCGTAAATCAGCGATACCACGTGTAACCTGTTTCGCTCTTCCAGTCGCATCACAAATCACTCTAATGTAGCCTCAGCCTGAAGCTATCAAACGGAACAAAGGTCCGTTTGCTTGTTTTTTTCGCTTTTAAGGTGAAAAAAGGGTAAAAAAATCATTGGCACCGTTATTATCGCAATAGTAAAAAAACTATCAGCTCATAACTATACCTTTTTGTAATTATACTGTATAAAGTGTGACTCACGGGTGATTAAATGCTTATATATTTAATGAATCTTTTTTTTTTTGACTTCTGAAAGTGAATTCTTCTTATACAGTAACTTTCTTCTTATACTTTTCCTTATTGTTTTACCTTTCTTGACAGAGTATTTCAGAAGCCACATTACTAAAACAGGACTCATTCCGAATTAGAGACCGATTTCACAAGACAGTCCTTTTAAATGTTGCTGTTTACATTTCATTACTCGTTTAAGTATTAACTACACTAGCGAGCTAAAGTATGAAATCACTTATTTGGAATTGAATAATGGCGAAATTTAGATGAATTTGGTATTAATTTAAAGATAACAGTTTCGCCTTTGAAATGACACCACTTTTAATATTCTTAACCCGTTTTTAAGTACCTACTTGAATCTGAGTGACTTTTGCTAGCGAGTGTAATGGAATACTTACTAAATTTTATTTTGTTACTTCGATTACAATACAACTTGCGACATGGGAACAGTTCAAAAAGAATTGACTTCAAGATAAATCGTGTTTGCCTTGTAATATCATAAAAGGGGCTGAGAAACTAACTTTGTTCCGTATTGTTGTTAGAAATATTTTTCATATTGTCTTGAGTGCGTATCGGCGTGGCTTCGGAACATTGGAAGCACTCGTGTGGGTAATATTAAAGTATTTATGTTGGTAGGTATTTTAATCACTTTCTTGAGTGGACAATTGAATACAAATATTGCCCAGTCCATTCTCTATGTCTATGGCAACAAAAAAAAATTGAAGTAGTTTTATCGTCAAATATTCAAATTAGAAATTGGGCATATTATATTGTGCTTGTATGTCCTAAGCATGCAAGTACGTCATGTATGTTTAAGAACAAACCTACTGTAAAATATTAAATAATAAAACGTTAACATCTGTTTTTATTTCCATTACTCATTAACAATCTTGGGAACCGGTTTTATAATATTGTTGTAATTAGTTTTTCATTAGGCATTTGTGGTCTATCAATTAACTGTCGGCCCCGCTAATTGCTTTACCACAATTCCTAATGAATTGAAACTTTACTAAAGTATCTAAGTTTAACTTAGAAATGTACTGTATTATGAAGTTCAAGTAGTACCTATACGAGTACTTTATGCTTTTGAAGTATTTATTGCAAAGATAAAGGGCGCAGTCGGAGAAAATTGAAAATTGAAAATTGAGTAACGTTTAAATGGGGAAATAAGTACATAGGTAGGTACTACATAACAGCATCATACTTTTAGGGTTGAAGAATGTGTCGCCCAGTCCAAGTCTCGACCATAATTCAATTAAATAAGTTCAAAAATATAGCGTCACTTCATTACTTATAGGTACTTACTATGTCAGCATCTTTCTCCGACTAAGTAATTATCGAAAAACTTTTCACAATTGCCGGACTAATCGCGTAATAAACAAACAAAAAAAAACAAACCGTCGAATTGATAAATTCCTTCTTTTTTGAATTCGGTTAAAAATGGGGTAAGTACTCGGCGTATAAACTTCTTTAAAACAGGACTGTTGTGAATAAAAGTGAAAATAATAAAAACAGGGCTCCAAATTTGATTCGCACCAGACTTACTCGAAAGCACCTCAACATACCTAGCACAGCTCTCCGAATTCGAGCAGTGTCGTGTTCGCTCATCAAGAGATAAAACACGACCGGTAAGACCTAGAATCCTAGATATTTATGAAACAGACAGCCAAAATACAGTCCATTGTTCTATTGCTATAATAGGCAATGCTTCTGCTTGCACTACTTCTAAATTATATACGTATTGTTACTAGCATCCGTCCGCGGGTTCATCCGCCGTAAAGAGTTTTTAAAAGGAATAATTTCGTAATATAATATTTTTTTTTATTCATATAAATCGATTTGTTTGGTTAGCGGCCGACGCCAGTAAACTGAATGTTTTTTTGACAATAATCATCTTAATATTTTATAAAAATATTATAAGCATTAACGCATGCGTCAAGAATTTCAATGATTTTCTACGGAAAGAAAAATTCAACCCGCCAGCAGGATTTGAGTCTGCGACGTCCGTCACCGTGAGACGTTAGAAATGGATTGAAAGTTTTGACGCAGTACGCATGAACCTCGGTAGCCAAAAACCATCCTCCTTAATCTGTCCTTCTATAATCACATCCGCCAGTTTTTAAATTTATCGCGTTCAGACAGACAGACGGGAACTGTTTTATGTTGCGATACTTTTATTATCTACGTATTTGAGCCGTTTGCCAAGCTTTTCATAGTTAGCTCTAGAAATGGTTGGCTAGATTTGTATTCGCCGTGAGGTTGTTCGCTAGACACCGTCGGAATATTAACCAGAACACGAGAAATAATGTAGCATAAACCACCGCAGTGGGACGTGCATGAAGCATACATAGTTATTATGCACCCACCGTTGCCCACCTATACGTACAATTGGAAGAACTTGCGCCGTCTGGCGTAGAACAGCTGTTTGGCCAATATTGGTGACAACAATGGTGTTAGGTTTGCATGTGCCGAAGTTTGGCCATATCGACGATCGTTGACAGAGTCACAGATCTGTAGATGCGGTGATTTCATGTTGTAAAAGATTATATTGGCTCTAGAATGAAATGGTCATTGATATGTTAAGAACTGGTTTTTATTTTGACTGAAGAACATGAAGTTTTGAGTTCGATTCCCAAGACGAGCAAAGTGTTATCGCTCATATAAGTGTTCAGTTGATGGCAATAAGCCCGGGGTGAGCCTGAGCTTGAAGAGATCTTGGAGTGAAGCACCAGATCCCTTGCTTAGGGTACCACTATGTGATTGACAGGACCTAACCGTTGCAGGCGTCATGTAACTTGTTTTATAAACCAGAGTCAACAGTGGCGAACACCAGAATGGTACCAAGACAATGAAGTCAAGATTTAGTCAAGATTTTGACTGTATTTTTTCTAACAGCAAAATTAACCAGCTAAGTATAACGGAGGAACTCGAAAAAAAATATAAATTAAATTTTATCGTAATGTTACCTTATGTGCTTTTTATTTTCAGGTAATTTTCAGATATTTATGACTTCCATGCCGTCAAAGAGGTCGCTTTTATAATATTCCGTCAATATCTGAATCCAATCGGGTCAGTAGGCTACCTTATACAGGTCGCGTAAATATTGAAAGTTACCTTAATGGATAAGTGATTGCTCTCAAGAGCATAAAACCAATCTCTGTCTACCGACTTTTACAAATTTTTGGAGAAAGATAGACTTGACAAACCTCTCTGCCTTTTCTTTTTGAAATTTTTATGTCTTGAGCTATCATTAGCTGTTGCTCGCGGCTTCGCTTGCCCTATGGTGTAGGTAGGCCAGAAGGGGCCCAAGATTGTTTTTTTTAAATATACGTTTTCCTTAAGTTTGCCGTATATCATTACTTCCCAGAATTTGATCCTTATAAGCAACACTATCGAATGGTGTAATAATACAGGGTGTGTTTTTTTCAAAAATCAGCGGGTTCGAGTTCTGGGCAGGATTACTGAATTTTCTTGAATCCAATAATCCAATTTTAGTTTAAGTCAAAATCGATCTCAAGAATCCTTTCAAAGTTTTTCGATAGTCCCTATAGTTTCGGACATAGCCATCCACGCGTCGTTGAAAAATTTACCCTGTATATAATATACTAGAGATAGATCTTGGGGCAAGAAATATCCCAGGTGGTAACTCCTTCCAGGTACTTCGGAAAAGTACCTATATTTCCTTGTAGCCCCTTAGTGTACGTTCATACGTCTTTCATTGTTCTCTCTGGAGAATCAGGTCTGCCTCGTTCTAAAAGCAAGTGGCATGCTTCAACGTACATTTTAAAATCATTTCAAATAAATTCAGTGAGTGGACTTATCTACTAGGTTCTATTTTTCGATGTACGTTGGCATAGCCAGCAACGAAATGTATGAATTAAATAAAAACGAAAACCTCTTAAAAAGTCTCTTAAATAACGGTTTCTACTTCGATATAAGACAAAGGGAAACAATTTTCCTGAAAACTTAATTCATATATTAGGCGTTTAATTGTAAACGTATCGACTCTAGTCTAGAAGTGTCTCCTGTATTGTGGGTGTGTTTACAAACATTAAACTCACATACACAAACACCCTTAAACAATCTACTAGTAGATTATTCAAATATTTATTCCGTGCGGGGATAGAACCTGCAGCACTGCCAGCAGTCGGTCGCTCAGCCACAGCGCTGACCATGCCGTCAAATAGATTACTTACATCGTACAAAATAGACCAAAGATAGGTAATATCATCAAATGTGTCCTCCCACCCTTACTGTCAGACTTGTATTGACTAAAATCCTCGGTGTCCTTCAATAGCCCTTTTTTTCGGGGTCACGGTGATGGAGTAAGCCCGCGACCCAGGCGGGCTTTGGCCCTCTTTGCCCCGTCATGTACAAAATAGACTTAAAAGTAATCGGTACACAAGCAATAAATGTAAAAGAATACATACGTGTTCACTCGCTCGTAATAAATGAACTGTGTATGTTACTGTGTAGGCACAGATAACCTCCTCTAGATTGCGCAAAAAAAGCATCCATCGGTTGCCCGCTACCCTAACGATGTTGTCGGTTCACCTAGTGGGAGGCCTGCCTACGCTGCGTCTTCCGGTCCGTGGTCGCCACTCGAAAACTTTTCTTCTCCATCTGTAGTCAGTTCTACGAGCGATGAGGCCTGCCCATTGCAGTGGCGTAAAATTTGCAAGTTGAAATTTCAACTTGCAAATTTTAAGAGCTATGTCGGTGATTCTGGTTCTTCGCCGAATATCTATGTTCCGGATATCATCCCGCAAAGCTTTCCTTAACTATATTTTCTTCCTATTCCACCAATTCGCAACAAGTGTTTCCAACTGTCTGCCTGTGTCCGTATTTTCGAATGTAACAACTCCTCAAAGTTACACTTACGAGGCTTCTTCTGAGTAAGCTTGCTTCATCGTCGACCTTGTTTCTGTCACCTCTCACCTAGAATAATGTTAAGAGCAAAACCATCTAATTAAAAATAAAAACTAATCGACAGTACCAGAAGAACTTTGGCAATGTCAGAACAACTTTGGCAAACAAGTACATTGATATGTTTCGCGCAAAGGTTGCCTTCTATGTGGAATCTAGAAGTAGTTATCTGTGTGTAGGCAATGCCTTTCTCAAGCACATCGGCGCGCGATCCCTTTTGGCGCGAATTCGAGCGCTGCCGGGTGCCAAGCCTTTATCACAATGGCTGCTATTTGATTAATTATTCCTGATAGCTTCTTGAGGAAATGTTAGTGGAACATACTGTAATTTAACATTGCTAAGGGTTGATAATATCGGGTTTTCGATAGAGTCGTCAGTGTGAGCTATGCGCTGGATAATGCTCCAACATTTGTCAATGTATTGTTGATGAACTGGGTAGCTATTTTGTAGACTGTTTTATATTTCATTATAAAGACGTTTTTGTGTCCTAATTTGTTTGTTACATTTTCACGTCCATACCACTGAAGCGGTAGGTATACATTTTAGTATGATTACTGAAATTTTGCATTATGTATGCGTTGTTAGGAATACAGAGATGGACATAGTACCCGAAAACGAGTAGGTACTGTTCCTGAGAAAAACAACTTTAAAGTTCCTAAATATAATAACAGATGGCGCCAAAAGTACGATCGGAACTGATCGTTAAATTAACGCGACCTAAACCGCGGTCTAAAGTTAAAATATTAAACTACAAACAATAGGTACCTGTTATCAAAATTAGTAACATACAGACCAGGTATTTTTTAAAACCTTTGCGTAGGAGTGGGTCAGTGCACTCAGGGCAGTTAAGAATTGTTATGGTATGTAATGTGTTATGGTATTCCTACTTCACTTAGGTATAAGATTTCGCCCCGTTAACTGACCGGAAAAGACAAAGAACTGATTGGAATATCCGGACCGGACGAATATTAAACGTATAACTTCATAGAGGAAACTCTTTTATTTTACCAAAATCCTATCCAAAATATCTCTGTAACATTTTATATCCGCGCATTCACAAAACATTTATTTAGAATTTTCACCTTCACTACATAAATCTGGTCGAGCGCTCCGAAATAGAAGCTCCATTGAAAACCGTTAAACACGAGGTAGAAAATATTTAAAGGAATAGTGTTGGGCAGTGTGAACCACTCACATGTCGTGAAAATTGCGGGAAACAACTATCTTGTCCATTAAATAAATTGCTCTCGTTTTGAGAGCGTCCCACAAAAAGCATAATATGGCAAGATGTTTTCTCAGACGTGAAGTTATGGCGCGGACGAGAATTTTGATGTTTCATCCGCTTTTATACCTACGTGCTGATTATTTTATTACCTGCTCTGCTATCTTGTGGTTTAACTTCTTATTTTAAGTTAATGTTTTGAGAAGGTTATTTTTTGAAGTAAAAAGAAATATACGAGGTATAAAAGGAATAAAGTAAAAGTAAAATAAAGGTTTTCGGTTAGCGCAGTGGCTGAGTGATTGGACTGCTGCGCTGTCACGGGTTCGATTCCCGCGGAGCAAATATTTGTATGATCTACAAGCAGTGGTTCCTGGTCTAGGCGTTTGTGTATGCGAGTTCATATGTTTGTTAACGGACCCACGACACAGGAGAAATTCCTAGTGTGAAAAGTTAAATAAAAAGTACCTGTAACATAACAGGTATAAAAGAAATAAAATAACAGGTATAATAAGTACTTGTTACATTATTTTTATACTAAATAAAATAGGGATCCTCATCTCTGGATAATAACTCAATGAACAATATTTATCTTCACTTCGCCAAGATGTAGTTGTATATAAATCAGCAGTTATCATCAAGTTATGTATCAGTGGTTAATACAATTCGAGGCATTCGGAATCCGTTATCAATAATCAAGTAAGAGTAGTGAGACTAATTAATAGCTGTATGTTAACATACTCCCGGAATGTTCTGTTAGCAATATCTCTAACATAGTTCTGATTAGTGTGTCAGACAATCTGGGGGATTATTATAAGAGACAGATCTACTATACACCTACGCTTCATTATATACACCCTTTTTTATCGTGGTGAACTTTTCTATCTGGTCTCAATGAACCAGAGCAAGACAGGAGGGACTGTCAGTCTTGTACTCCTCTGAACTGAGCTCGCAAAGCAAGCAAGTTCATTTTTTTAAAAGCTGTGTAATAGTAGTGACACTAATGACACTATTTATTGCTCATCTATTAGCTCAGTTAATGTAAATTATTTTAATATGCTCGCGAAGGAGGAGGCGGGTCGCGGGACTTATACCATCACCGTGACGCCGGAACATAAAGGGCTATTGAAGGACACCGTGGATTTTAGTCAGTACAAGTCTGATGAGCCCTCCCGCCCTGCCCGGGGGAGGTCTCATCTGATGATTTTGCCACGTAAAAAAAATTATGGCCGTGGTGTGCATGAATGTGAAATAATGAATCAAAAATTATTAATATTCTTAAAAGTGACATATCTTGGGCACTACTTGGTATAGATTTTTTCTGAATGGCCTTTAGTTCTACTATGACCCATTCCAAGGTTATCCATTATATACTGGACACCCTGTATAAGCACAAGTGCTAAGAAAAATGGATGAATCAAAGGATTTTGTGATATATGATAACTGATTTTGGGACATTCCTACTATAGTTTACTGATAAATAAAATGTATTTTGAATATAGTTTGAACTGTATACATTTTATTGTACGAAATTCATGTAAAATAACTTTTATACCACAACGATTAAGGCGTAAATGGAGAGGAATTTGTTTTGTTTCATCTGGCATCGGTTCAGTCTATCAACAAGATATTGAATCTAAGTGTTTTAGCGAAGTAAAATTACGGGTGCACTGGTCTCACAATTGATTTTGTACGTCAGTCGCGCTATCTAACTTCGAATTCGAATAGCATAAAAAACTTACAGTGGAGTGGTGTGGTGTGGTGTGGTGTGTGGCTGTGGTGTGGGTGTGGTTGTGGTGTGTTTGGTGTGGTTGTTGGTGTGTGTGTGTGGTTGTGGTGTGGTGCGGTGCGGTGGCGGTGCCGGTGCGGTGCGGGCGGTTTGTGGTTGATGAGGGCATTAGGAAAATAGTCCAACATAACTGGACTACAAGTGTCACATATTTTGATGCATCTAAAAACAATCTAATACACGGTTTATATGAAAAAACGTTGCTGAATTAAGCGCTTGAACTAAAAACTACATTGTAGGCCACCATTCCAATTAAAAGATTTTGTATTCAAACCGTTGTGGATCAAAACATTCCTGGATTTCAGTATAATAATAATGTTCACATATTTCATATATTATATATTATATATTTATAGGATGGGACGGTTGACATATGTCGGGCATGCCACCGTCCTGGCGAATCAATCCGTCACATTGTTTCCGGATGTTCTCGTCTGGCTAACGGAGATACTTGCATAGACATAAACCTTGTAGCCAGGATAATCCATCAGCACCTTGCTCTGAGATACAGCCTTGTAGAATCTGAAGTGCCGTACTACAGGTATGTGCCCGACCCAGTTCTTGAAAGTGGCAATATCACACTGTACTGGGATCAATCCATCATCACTGACAGGACTGTTGTAGCCAATAGACCTGATATAGTGGTGGGTGGATCGATCAGAGCGGCGCACAATGATTGTTGACATAACCGTCCCGCATGACGAGAACCTCGTGAAAGCTGAAAAGATAAGCAAATCAGTATATTGATTTGGCTCGCGAGTTGTCGATATGTTGGATGTGGATTCAGCAGTCATTGTGCCGATAGTCGTGTCGGCCATGGCTTAATCGCAAGAGCCTCGAACCAACATCTCAGGAGGCTCTCGTTAGGCAGCTGGATCAAGGGCCAGATTCAGAGAGCAGTTCTTCTGGACACGGCGCGCAATTGTTCGGAGGTTCCTTACTCTGGAAGCCCTGACTGCCGGTAGCTTGGACCCTGTTTCCCGATACCGGCGGGCCCTATTATTTATATTTTTAAATTTTTTTATTTATTTTTTTTGTTTTTGTAACATATTTAAAAATTGTAAATAATAAGGGAAAAAAAATGAATAAAGGAATACATAATGTTCATATCAAATATTGTCGATGCGATGATATTTAACGGATCGTATGATACTGGAAACACCGATTTTTTGAAATTCTATAGAAAAATATTTTGCAATAAAACTGACCGTTTCCCTATTTCAATAGGTACTCGAATTTTATTAAAGAATCAAACAATAGTTAGAATTTAGGTACTCGATATGGATGGGTTCGTATATAGATTTTTCTATTGCATGTTAATTGTTGATTCTGTTTATGAGTATTCACTTGAAATGTTACAAATCGACGATTCAATATTGTACAAAAGATAAGTGGTTTTATTAATTTTTAACATATTTGTTACATTTTTAAATATACATTTAAAAATATAAAAAATAGTGGCCCATCAGCATCGGGAACAGGGTCCAAGCGGCCGATGGTTAGGGTTCCAGAGAGAGGAGTGTTCCGTGTTTAGGGTTCCAGAGAGAGGAGTGAGTTCCTAGTGAGGAGGTTTACTCACTATGCGCGCCGTGTCCAAGAGAACTGCTGTCTCTATCAAGCCCTTGAGCCAGCTGCATAATCAGAGCATCTTAAGATGTTGGTCGAAGCTCTTCGCATTTAGGCCATTGACCGTAACGATTATCGGTACAATGACTGCTGAGTCCACGTCCCACATATCGACAATCACTTGTGCTAAATCAAGATACTTGATTTTTTTTTTATCATTTTCAGCTTTCACGAGATTCTCGTCATGAAGGACGGTGACATCAACAATTATCGCACGGCGCTCTCGGCGATCTAGCGCCACTATATCAGGTTTATTGGCCACAATAGTACTGTCAGTGATGATAGATTAATTTTATTGATACGGTTCCCCTCCGTAGGTTACGTCCACGGCCGCAGACGTCGCGAAGCGATTTGCAGCCACCGTAAGCGTGAGCATGCGGACGGCGAGTAATGCATGGCTACTCGCCGTCGCTGCTAATTGAGAACATTACATGTTTTCCAAATAGACATTCGCAATTAATAGTTTCAGGAATGTTACATACTACGCCATGACCTTTCAGATGACATTGTCTACTAGACACTCACTTTGCAGTAGTAACTCTAGCTTTAAGCATTTGTAGATTACATTAACTTAATCACTTTGCATTGAAACTGACAAACATTCCTTAAGTTAAGTTATTATGACAGCGGGGATAACGTAGACTGTAAATTGTTTAGTTCAACTATTGAGTTTCATGTACCTAACTTTGTTCATGTCAAACACGTGCACATTTCAGAATTTCATGAAAGTTCGACGGTACTAGTAACAACGTAAAACATATTCAGATATTTCGAGTCCAAAACTGACCATGCTATTCTGAAACATACCCGAGAGTTACAAAATAAACATGAATTGCTCATAAAGTACCCACAATCTTTGTTCCTGTTTGAAAATTATTCAAATCATCGCCATTTTGCATAGGACGAGTGTAATAAGAACGAGTGAGTTTACATGAAAGTTTCACACGGAAAATACCGCAGTTTGTGAACGCTTCAACATGTTAAAAGCCACTAACTTTATATTACCCTTTCTGTACGGATAATTACGTGCGGTTTTGTTCTCTGATACGAACGTTCGTTAAATAATAAGTTTTGTGTGTGAAATGTATTAAATGCAGATTTTTAAGCTCTTTGTTAGAGTAAATGAAAACACATTCTCTGTTGAAACGAGTATTTTTCTAGCATTGCCTGCCTGTATTTTTTGACGAACTAAAAATTAAATCCTTTGTTTGAGTTAAGGCCGCAGTATTTTCATGTTAGTGAGGTTCAGAGACATGTATTTATTCATGAAAGGGAGTAAATGAAGTAGATTTTTGCTATGAATTCCATCTGGTTATGACTTAATCTCCATTTATGTGGCAATATTGATGGCTCCTAACAAAACCTGTTTGCACGACACCATAAAATTAGTCTTTATTAGTCTCTATATCAATAAAACGTCCATAATTTTATAACATACCGCGAGACACTCGTAAAATAGCATGAAACAGTGCGAATCAAAGCAATCCGTTTCGCTACGGTTATAAAGAACACAATAAAACTGTTTCATGTTGATGACTGTTTCAGTGAGACCTACAGGAAAATCATTTTTCTAATATGTATCTGAGAAAACATTGGCCCGTGTTATGATGGTTTGGTTGTAAAAAAGTAATATTGGAGGCGACTGAGCCCGATCGTAAAAAGTATAGTAGAAGCCAGGTACGTGGACATTACAAAAGTATAGCGATTATGAACTCTGAGGAAATGTTCCTCGTGAAATATTCGTACCTTTTGACGCGGTGTTATTGTTTGTAGTGGATGTTGTACTGAATAAAATGAGAATGTGTGAGATAGTTCCATGAGCCTGCTACTGAAAATGTTAAAGGTAGTACGAAATATGTTGTTCTATGTTTTAGATTGCATATGAATTGATTTATCGAGCGATGATCTAGCTTTATGAATTACTCGAGATAGATTGATTTGCAACTGGCGAAAAAAAGGAAGTCTTGAAAACAATTGGTAGGATAGACTGACTTTTACTCAGCAGTGGGACAGAATAATTTATAAAAATAAAGTGCTTCTATAACTCATCGTGGTGTCGGTGAATGAATGAATTCAAGGATAATTATATACCAATTAGAACGGCTTATTAGACTTAAACCTTTTTTGATCATTTTCGCTTTTTCCCGATTATGTTACGTTCAACTTCCAGTTGAAAATCTTTTCATTACTTTCGATAACAGCTATCAACGAAACAAAAAAATACCCGCTTTGATTTAGCGATAAACGGATATACCTACTTTTAGTATTTGGCCAGAAAAGAAAAAAATATCATCTGCCTAGTCTTCGCCCAACTATATTGGGGTCGGCTTCCAGTCGAACGAGATGCAGCTGGATATCGGTATTTCACATGGAGTGACTGCCCATCGATGCCTCACGGTTAGACTGGTTGTCAGTGTAAAGAGATTCTGACTAACAGTAACGACTGTCAAAAATCTAAAAAAGTCAAGAAAAGAAAAAAATACGTAGGTAAAACAAAAGAAACTAAGCTTTTTCACTGGCAAAAAAAATTACTTTTAATGATTATTATTATCTTTTATTTATGTTATCAGAGCGGCTATGTCCCTAATTAGGGGGAGCGCATAGTCGCAAGTAACGTAAGGAAACTGACATATCCAGACACAAAACCGAAAAATGTAAGAAAGAAAGAAAGAAAGAAAGAAAAAACATTTATTTGGCGCAAAAGAGACCACGATTCACACAACACTTAAAATAAAAATAAACACAAAAAAAGAAAGGACTTACATCTAACACAAGATTAAAAATTAAACAAAGAATTGTTGTGTGTCTCACGGCTGCGCCAAAAAGGCCCAGTTCAGCAAAATGTCGAGCAACTAGTGCTCGACGCTGGTTTTCAACTGGACCTGTGATGGTGATGTGACGGATGTAAATCAGCTTTAACCATAAATCAAATTTCTACTTATATAAAACATCGATACATAATAATTAAAATAATGAATATATAAGTATACCTATGTGAATATATATTTTTATATGTAAGTAAGCTGTAAACAAGCAATGTGTTGATTAAACGAGTAGAAAAGTAAAAAAAACAACTGTGACAATCACGTGATAATAGGCTATGTTGGTAATTAGCTTCAAAACCTGTTTCGCTTGTTGCCAGATTTCTTATCTACGCCAACGCGTACTTAGTTTGTTGCTACCCGATGCATTTCGGTGACAAAACGCCACAGGCATCCAAGCGCGACTGACGAGCTACTATAAATTATCAATTTTTCATAGAAAAGTGGTTTACAAAGCAGAATTTAAAATAAAGTAATACGTTGGTCATTTGTGTATTATGTCAGTGTAATGTTTTTAACAAGTGCAATCGGAAAAATATGTTTAATACGTGTTTGGATTAATTATGCAAAGACGAGTAAGTGGTAGTCATTAACTAATATTTGGTTAAATAAAAAAATAGTAAGGAAATAATAATTACTATATTAATTTACGCTAGTTGAAATACCTACTTCATGTAATTTTACCCTCTTTCAGTATCATCGGTGATGGAAATAAGCTGGAGAAACAAAGCGGACAGGACCACCCATGACCATACCCAAGTAAATTGAAAAACTCCCTAGGCATGCAGCATCGCAACCCACGTCCCCGTCGCATGTAAGAAGGCCATACACATTGCGTAAGTACAAAACATTATGTAACAGCGGATATTTACTGGTTTAGACATAGGCTTGAAGAAAGGCTGATTTCAGGCGTGTTGTATTGCATGCAGGTCTCTCATAAAGCGACTGGAGGCAGCGTTGCCGTGGGTATTGCTGCACCCTCCGTCAACAGAACACAAGCGTCAACATGAGGCGGCCGGCTGCGACTGGGCAAGAGAGAAACCTAATAGGCTTTAGAGAGTAGACAACCTTTCACAGTAAACAAAATGTGACATTATTAATAATAATTAGGCCTATGGGCGTGCCTTAGATTAAAGAGACATCTGCCGCGATCATGTCTAGTTTACGCTGCCCTTCCACCAGATACTGCCGTAACCGTCGCCTAAATGTATCTATTGTGTTGATTGATCTGATTGGTGGGGGCAGGTTATTCCAGACTTTGGAGGCCGCGTAACGGAAACTGCCTCGAAAAGCAGCCGTGTTGTGTGACTGTGACGAGAGTTGCTGCGAGCATTGCCGTCTACCACATTCACGTTTACTATTTATCCAATTTAGTTTATTGTACAAGTAGCCCGGTTCTTTGTGTTTAACCACACCAAACAGAAGGCACGCCAGGTGTAGTTTACGTCTGGATTTCATTTTGATAATGAAATGTTGGTTGAGAAACGGTGTAACATGACCTCTGCGGGGGATATTATAACAAAACCGGGCGCACGCGTTTTGCACCCTTTGTATGAGTCGTTCTGTGCGCGCCAACAGGCGCGGGCCATAAACAGTGTCCGCGTAGTTTAATCTTGATAGTATCAGTGATGCAACTAGTTGTTCTCGTAGTGATTCCGTTAAATAGCACCTCATTCTGTACAGGACCTTAAGACGATAGAAACAGTTTCTTACCGAGTCAGAGACGTGTTTCTCGTAACGAAGATCGTTGTCCATGTTCAGACCTAAATTTCGCGCCTCAAACACTCGCTCAATAGGTTCGCCCAATAAATTCACGTCAAAGGTCATAGGTAGTCGCACCAACTGCTGTCTACTACCAACTATCATATACTTTGTTTTAGTGGGGTTTAGCGACAGACAGTTCGTCTCGGACCAAGCGGCAATTCGTTGGAGATCTTCGTTTAGATCCTTAACGGCCCGATCATACTCTTCTGGTCTAAAAGATATATACAGCTGGACATCATCAGCGTATATATGGTACCTGCATCTCTGGAGGCAATGTATTATATCAGCACAGTATAAAATGAAAATAATTGGCCCTAAAATGGAACCCTGGGGGACTCCTCTGTCTACGGGTAGCTGTGCAGATTTGGTAGAAGTGCCGTCACTCGAGCGCAGTTCGACCAGTTGTTTTCTATTATTTAAATAGCTACGGAACCATTGTACAGCGTTGGGATCGAAACCATAATAATTCAATTTTGATAATAATAATGGAATATTAATAGAATCAAATGCCCTGGAAAAATCAAGCAGAACTAATAGAGTGCACATTCCTTTGTCTTGGGCTGCAAGTATATTGTCAGTAACGTCCAATAAAGCGGTAGACGTACTACGCTGTTTTCTGAACCCTGACTGTAAATCTGGTAAAATTTTATTTTGTTCTAGAAAATATGAAAGTTGACGACTGATAATTTTTTCCAAGACTTTCGACAGACAGGGCAATATACTTATAGGCCGTAAGTCTTTTAAAGTAGATGGGTTTGAATTTTTGGGCAAAGGCTTAATTGTGGCAATTTTCCATTGGTCAGGAAATGTTGACGTCACTATCGAGCGGTTAATTATGTCCGTTATAACATCCAGAGTTTGAGGCAGAGTCATGACGATCATGTCCAGGGTAATGTTGTCGTAGCCTTCCGCGTTACTTTTGAGACTAGAGATAGTGAGTGAGATATCGCTTGCACTCGTACCAGCCTGCACTACGCTAACAGCTTTCAGTCTTTGTCCCAGCAGTGGGAATATACATTGATTATAAACTAAACATGATTCTAACCTGATCAAACACATCTTTGTTTAATATTCAAACACGTTTATAGTTCGAAGTATTTCCACGTGTTAGGTAGGTTTGGTATCCACAGCAAAAACCACACTTCATTGTATATTAACCACGTTTGGGATTTCCCTGGGTTTTCAGTTTCCCTTTGGCTTATACCGCTTCCGAAATACCCTCACTTTTAAAACATGCATTATAAAGTTTAGCCGCTCCGTTAGGTTTGTTACAGAAATTATGCGGGAGTCCGGTGTGTATCAAAGGTGCTAATCTCTTATAAAATTAGCATTGTTTTATGTTTGTTTGTTTGTTTTTTTTTGTGGTTTATGATTCTCGTTTAAATTGAGACTCAAAGCATTTGTTTAGAACTAGTAATACGCTCTAGTTTAGTACAGGTGCAGCTTGAAAAAAAAAATATGGCGTTTGTTACTCGATGATTAAGATATAATTTTTTATCGAAAAAAAATAATTAAAACCGGTCCAGTACTACTACTTACGTACTATGTTTAGATAGACTTTTGAATTATTGTCAAGAATAAAATTATATGTGTATAGTCAGATGGAACACGTAACAAGTAACTGTGAAAATACTGTTTTTAAAGGTACAGAATTGCTGATAGACTTGGTAGACAAATACCATTTTCTTATGTCAGGGCAAGAAAATACTCGATATTTTCTGAGACAGAATTGATCTAAATTCTCATCTCTCTTGAGTCTTGACGATAGATCGACGTAGGAACAAATTAAACCAACACACTAATTTATTAGCTGAACCAAACAGACAAAATTCGACTCAAATTCTATCCTAACTCAATTCCTTACTATTTTCATTTAATTTCAAAGGTAAAAAGAAACCTAGCCTCTAGTTCTAACAATCAACTTAGTTAATTAACTGAATGGCCACTAAACAACAGTAAACACATATAGTTGATAGGAAAGGGGATCGATGGGGGGTGAACTGGGGCGAACTTTGATTCATTTGGGCCTAATCCGACCGCCCGCTCCCCAGCCTTCTCATTAAACGCCCAATTTGTTCTGGGATCATGCGAAGACTTTAATCTTGCGGCTTGGCAACTTGTCGCTAGCCCTGATGTAACTAATTATTGATAGTTGGCTAATCAGTGTTTTAATTAATCCTGTCTCTAACAGCTCGTTTTGGAATTGAATATTTGACGCTGATCACCGATCTTAGTCTGTTTAAAAACGTTAATTTATGAAACTCATTTCGTAATATAGTCGGCGATTTTTCACTCTTATTTTTTTCATTCCTGATTTAGGTTCCCTTTTACTTTAATACATACGTTGAGTTCTTTATTAAATTAAAAGGAAACCTAAAGTAAGTTCATTTTTAAGAGAATTATTTGCTGAGACACGTTTAACAGAATACGAAACTTTACTAGCTTGTGTTTAAAGAAAAACCTACGGAGGTTTTTTTAAAATAAAAGTTAGTAAAGTTTGACATTGAAACTATTGATTATGATTCATATCAATATTTTCAATGTCAAACTCACTCAATACTTAGCACCTAAAACATCTAATTAACAGTAACTCTTCGTAACAGTAAACTCAATGGAGCTTCATGGTTGTGTCATATTGATTACCAAGCAGGCTAGACAGTTTATGGCACCAAAGTATAAAATCACTCCTGTTTGATCCAATAACTCTATAGTATAGGAGTGACCCTATTGCTGACACATCAGTTTCATCTACTTTGAAAGCAAAACGTAGATGCACGATAAAAGGGGTAACTGATCAAGATAAAAAGACGCTCAAAGTCACAAAGCCATATAATCTTCAATTAATTAGCCCTTTAATTCCATGCAAGCGAACATAGCCCAGAAAAAAAAAAAGATTTAGCGCTGAAGATAAAGGCACGGATCTCATTTAATCCGATCAGCAGGCTCGTAATATCTGTTTTCTCTGAAAAACTGTAGGTACTTATGTACTAAAATCTCTTCTACTAATTCTCGTTAAAATGTTAATGCTTTCTCATTTAAGTAATCACTTCATTCTAAAGGGTACACAGTCGAAATAGAGTCGAAATTAGAAATTAATAATGAACTAGAGCACTCTGAAGTGACATTGAAGGCTCCTGATGTTGAAGTAAGCTATCAGACGTATTTACTCAAGTACCTTCTCACAATATCATTGAGTAGTTGTTGAGTAGTGCTTCATGTAACCTACCTATAGTTAGAAAGTAGAAGCGTGTCGTGGAATGTGTATTGTCGTGAACTTGCGAAGCTCACACAAAGTCGAGATTCTTCAAAAGAGTGAGGGCGGCATAAAAGCATCGCTACAAAGGGTACGCATATTTATGCGTTCACGTATTTGTAAGTGATATTACCTGCCTTTCGTTAATGTACCTTTATTATTTAAAAGCTTTGATTGTTCTCTGTGAGTGTTGTGATGAATATTTTTGAGGCACTTTAGAAATAAATTGGCTTAGATTGTAATTAGTTTGAAGTTGTTGGGCTCATAAAAATAGTCGTGAGACGCGTTTCCATTAGGCAAGTCTTGCATACAAGTATTACGTCACACTTGCATGTAAGTTGATGCAGGTTTGTTGAAGTTGCATACAATTTGCAACTAGTTTACCTAGTGTTGGCTATGGCTATGTATGCTACGCAGGAATTACATAGAAAAATTTAAGGTACAAGTCATTAAGGTACATATTAGGCCATTCAACAGTGTAACGGTGACTCAATGAGCAATGGGAACGGCATCCGGCAACCTCAGTAGTTTGGTTAATTTATGTCATCTGTACAGCTCTGAAAACGCTGAAGAAAAATCGGTATGTCCTTAAACAAAAATTACGAAGACATGAGACTTCTATAAAAACTAAGACGACAACTAACACGCACAGGATCTGTGTGGTAAAACACAGCCCATTTTCTCCCTAAAGGCAGAGACCTGTGTCGCACCAGTGAAAAAATTCAAGGCTGATTATAATAATAATATTCCTCAATTATCACACAACGCCATCTAGTCCCAAGCTAAGCAGAGCCTGTGTTATGGGTACTAGACAACTGATAAACATTTATTTCTAAATACATACATATTATACATAGATAAATTACATCACACAAATATATTTTGTCCTGGGTGGGAATCGAACCCACGACCCCCGGCATAGCAGTCAGGGTCATTACCACTAGACCAACAGTCCAGTCAGGCGAGTCAGTCAGATTATATGCTATTCAAGTCTTACTCATTCTTAGACCAGACCATACTTTCATTGCACCTCTCAAAAGTCTTAATGAATCTCTTTTACCTTTCTTTAGTGCACAAAGTCTCAACTTAGTTTCGCTTAACGTTGGATATTGCGACCAGAGATCGCCAGCCGTTATGTGTCTTCGACATACTTCCCAAAGTACTTAAGGCACAGTCGCGGTTAACGTCATTAGGTGGTCATGATCCTACGTGATGCCGAAACTCTGTAAGCCCCTTAAATACTTTCGAGTGTGAGGAAATTGGGGGACGGTGCACGAGGACATTTTCACACGTTATTTCTGAAGCATTCACTTTATAAGACTTTAATAAAGATCCCATAGGTCTTAGAGAAGTAAGCTTTTTTATAAAAAAATATCTTGTTTCATTTTAATCTTTAGTTATCTTTAAAATGCGAAAGTTTGTTTCCACTGAAACGATCTTCCTGAAATACAATACGTACGAAATACAGTACGATATACCAAATTTTTATAACTTTAAAAAAGTGAAGTTGCCAAGAAAAATAAAACTAAGGTTCTTATTATTGAATATCTATAATAGAAATAAATTTGAATTAATTATATATCTTTGTATAGCGCCGCATGCGTGATGCGAATCGAATGTCAAATTCTAAATAAAGGCAAGCGAAGCCACGGGACTAGTCATACTTACAAAGTCGAGCCTCTTCCCTTTAGCGTAGACAAGACTTCAGAACGCCTTACGATCTTTACATAAACCTTTCGTCTTGTTCAAGATCCTACAAAAACGAGAAATCAAAATCAAGCCATCTACCAACTAGTAGAGACTATTCTCTATCTACACCCCTTAAAACGCAATACCATACAAAAGCGCATATTCCACCCCAAACCTAACTAGCAACCGAGCTAACCTCATTTCGCAATAACGCCAAGAGTAAACGTATCAGGTTTAAATAAAGCGAGAAATTAACTTGCCGGATCAATACCGTGGTGGTGTTAATTTGCATGCTAAAGCTTAGGCCCTGAGAATTTTACCTGCCAGTAGCCAGTGGGCAGGCTTCACAGGAATTAATTAAAACTGCAATTTGTCTCACTTAGCTGCATGGTGGCCTCAGAGACACTTTGGAGGGATGTCACGTGGAAAGGGAAGCTTGTTGATGTTTATTAACTTCTTTTATAGGGTTTAATTGAAATACTTTATATTTTAATTGTTGAAGATGTTTTTAACTTTTCTTGTAAGGAAATAACGAGTAGTTTATTTTTTTAAACGTTTACTCTTGTGTTGATTAAACCTGAAAAGTAAATCTACGAGTATCTCCATATTCGATGGATAAATGTGCAGCAAACATTAAATTAAGACTGTGTTCCTCTAACAAAGATACTCCTGTATTTCAGGGGTAACCTCGTCGACAATATTAATTTGATTATAACATATTTGATACCAAGAGACAGTAGTAGTATACGAATAGATTAAATTGGAACTTGAGTTTTGATCGTACACTCTTCCGTGAAGGCCTTTATCAGAACCAAAATACTCGACATTCGTACGTGACATTCGTAAAATCTAATATTCTATTATATTCTTAAAGCGATATTTATAGTCTAAAATAGACGCTAAATAAGAGATAAAGAAAAATAACTCTTCTAAAGTGGTTTTTACAATATCTTATGCGCACGATTCGCGGAAAAACTAACAGCTTGTATTTCAAAAGAAGTCTTGTAGCATAGAAGCTCTATATGGATAGAGATCCCTGCACTTTCACTATCCGTGGCCTCACAAGCGAAGATCAATATAGCGGTCCAATTTCTTCTTTGTGAAAAATAAATAGGATCATGGAGGGTACATATAGAACTTTATTTGTCCACCGTACAAACTGCTAGTGAATAAGTAAAACCTCCGCAAATAAGGGCTCTGAACAAATACAATCTTTATTTAACGTAGTTAAACTAAAGGAATAATGGGCTTCCAACATGGTCCCAAATTAAATATGGGATGTGGTTGACTGTGTAGGTTTTTTAGTAGGTCCCTTATCTCTGACGTATTAGTAGTACCTAGGGACTGTTCAGCGCACCTATGTTAAAAGCAACTATTAATTCCCGATCGAGCACCTGTCAAAATTTTGACTTCACTGGCACCTACGAAAAATTTTGACAGGAGCCTTATGTCGAATAGGTAAGGTGCTAGTAGTGCAGGTGCCATTGTCAGCGGGTGCCCTTCGTGGAATACCAGAAACTACGATACGAACTAAAACAAAAAATGAGAGTGACTTGAACATTACGTTTATCAAAAAAACTACTCTGTTAAAATTAATTTTTAATAATATTTTTATAGAAGGCACAGTTTGATTGCCCATGAAAACTCTTTAGACTTTCCTCTACACGTTGAATATAACTTAGCATATGTACAGTGTACCTAGGTGTTTCCATAAGGTCGTGGAACAAAGTTGTTTGTTTGTAACGAATGTTTCTGCCCCTGAAAGTTTTACTACCTACTAAAAATGCATGATGTATAATATCTAGTGGGGTTTACGTCAGCGGGGAAAATATTCTGGCTCAATATCAATGGATAGATAGGCTATGTTATGTATAAAGTAGGTAAGCTTTTGAGGTGTTTTTGTAAAAATGTACACATATACGAAGGACAGTTTTATAGTTATGGGGATGATCATTGCCCAGTAGTGGGACACTGTAAGTTTTAAAAGTTAGATGGCATTTTTTCATGGTTGTGATGATTTTAAGAAAATAGTGAAAGCTAAAAACAAGAAACACGCAAAATAAATATGAGCGCAAATAAATAAAACTATTAATTAATAACCATTAAGAATATTAGGTATGCTTCGGACTGTAAAATACTAAATTTTTTGGCGAAAATAAAAACCGCTAACTCATAAAATTCCTTGAAATCCGTTAGCTTGGTATTCAGAATGATTTGAAACGTGGCTGTACCATTTTATCTACCTACAGATCAGTACCTTCTTCAGCTTAATACATAATAAACTCCATTAATTTGCCTACAAAACTTCCGTCTGTTATCCCTAATTTAACTTCAAACTTTTATGTCCGACCTTCTACATAAACGGAACGTTTACCAAGACAGCTTACATCAAGCTGAAAATACATTATGTTCCAACTTCGACGAAGCAATAATTCAACGAACAAAAACACGTATGTTTTCTAGGGGAGCGACGCCATTATTACTTGTGTTTCTACTCCCAAATGGCAGTGCGCCGCGCGCCGTTAGAACCATGTTTCTTCTAAATAGAAAAGTTTTAATTCGTTGTGGCGCGGCACGATACGAGTCTACCTACGTACTTACCAACACTTATATTGTATCACAACGTATACGGCAAGCGTGGAATGAGAGTCAGGCGCCTGTTCCAAAGTTGCCGTTGTTTGGCAACTCCACAACTTCTTACTTTGCTAAATAATAGTCTTATTGATACCACAATACCTCTGTTGTGATGATACCGACACTACAGACTGGGACTGGTCGTTAGTTCCTCCAACATTACATTGTTAAAAATAATTTGGACTTTAACGGAAAACTAGGAGTTAGCGTTTAATTAGACAAGTTGGAGCTTAGCTCTACCTGAGCCCTAGTTACTGGACAACAAATAAAATAAAGGTGAGATGAAGTTAGCTTGTTTTGGCTAGATAAATTGTATTTTGAGCTAAGCAGATGTTTTTCAGATGTTCTAACATTTAATTTGATTAATCGGAAACCAGTTTTTAGAATTCGTAAAAGCAAGAGAAACTAAAAATTTTGGGTGTAAAACCAGCTGTCTACGTATTTCTATTGCACTTGACACAATTTGCACGGCATTTCTAGCGGTTCCAAACGTTTGAGCTGAAGTCTAATGGATTTAGTCATGGTTACTGGCACCTATTCATTGTGAGCCAGTAAATCGTGTTCAATAAGCCCATTCTGTATGACTGGTTGAGTCCAATTCAATTTCGTATTCAGATGCAGAACGTGAAATTCAGTTGCCTCAAATAGGCTATAAAGTCACTGTGACTTACTGCCCGTAAGAGGGTAATGAATGGCCCATCATAAAATGATACTTAATTCTACAAGGATAAGATGCAAATTAATAGTTAGGTAATGGTAGACAGTTTTCTTGTTGCAGTTCAGTTTATAAATTCCGGATCAGCTGATGGCGCAGTATCACAAGAAACTTCTCAAGACTAAAGGCGTTATGCAGGAGGAGACTCAAGAGTTAGATACTCACGAAGAGTATTAACTTTTTAAAATTGGCGACTATCCAAAACCTATACTCTTATGTAACGTTTAATGTTCTAACTTTCTTAAGAGACCTATATTTTGCGGTAGCCATTTGTAGTTACGTAGATGGTTAGTTGATCGAAGTTACTTACTTAGGTCTAAAATAAATAGACGGCCAAACTAGCGGAATTCCTAAAAGCCGCACGTTTAGTTTTGAAAGGACCGGCCGGACACTCCATTTGATATCGTCGTATTATTAAGAAAACGTAACATAACAATGTACGCCGCATTAGTATAAGCATAAATCCGACTAGTACGGCAGGGTGCCGTGCGGAACACTCATAATTAAGTTTTCAATGGAGCAGAAATGTGGTTTGAAGGCAAACACTGGGGACAAACTAGCCCGCCACGAGACTCCACTGCGCCGTACCTGCGGCTCGCTTGATTTGATATGCAGAACTTCCACCGACCTTCTTGGTGTGCGTCCTCTTTAATTGCTTTCGAAGTGTCTTTAAAGTTCAGCGGTGTGTTTACGGAATAGAGGGATTGATGCAATGAGTTATGTTAACCGGGCGGGAACTACAATCTTTCATGGACGCTGAAGTGAAATAAAAGTGCGATATATTTCAAAACGGCATTTATCCTTGCTCGCGTATTACATCGCGTAAAAGGATCGTTGAAGGCACTCGGCTCGTGCGATCAGTGAGTTTACGCCTCATACACTCGGAACTGTCGGGCTAACGGCGTGAGGCGAGGAGGCCACTTAGAAATGCCGTCTTGACATGTTGCCAGTGCCCTTTTAAAATATTTATATTTTTTATCTCTAAAGAGACACGTAACAAATCATCGTAAAACGTGCGAGAATTAAGTACGCTTCTTATCTCGTTTTGCCGGGTAAGTGGAATTTCAGTAATGTCCCGCGTTTTGATTCGAATAAATGCTATCACAGTTAGCTCACTGTAGACATATTCGTACTGGAGCGTTCAGACCATTAATTATTACATCTATGTTTAAAATATTGAATAATAAATCATTTCTCTACACCGCACGCAGCACCAGCCGTTAAAATAAAGCTGAAATTAAAATAATAATTTCAAAACCAACCGCATGATGTTGGAGCTAATTTAATGGAATTAAAACCATATTTGGGTCAGAGTGGTCAGGCTGGCCTTTGGTCAGTAAAACTGGTGTATAATAAAATGGTTGCAAAGTTGCGGACCTTGGGTCTGCATGCACGTAATTATTTGGTTCATTCCCTGCACAATAGCAACACGAAACACTATTAGGAGCATAGTGATGTTCCACTGAGACAAGATTAAACTCTGAGACTGCTCGTATACTTTATTCATTGCTGTGGAGTTGGTCTCTAAAACCGTAGTATGTGGTAGTTGGGTACCTAGTAATATTATGGCTATGCATTGTGCTACAATTCTAGTGTAATGTCGCAAGACAAGACTCGGAGCGCACCTGTAGTGCTGCTCCCTTGCATTGTGCTAAGATACGGCTGCATAGTGCACGCTATTCACTACTTTGTTACACAAATGAAATGAGAAGACGTTACTTTGATAACATTTATTGCTCGTGTTGTTGGAAAGAATGGAGGAATGTTTGTACGCTGTGAGCAAAGTAGCGCCGGGTTGTGTTGAAACGTCGGTGATTTGTTAAGACACTGTTTGAGCTGCATCGTTGTGTTACATAGAAACCTTCTTGAAAAATAATAATAGTTCTTTATATGAAAAGTAAGTATGAATTTTTTTTCTTGACGCTAGGTATTTCTCCCGTGTCGTGGGTGCATTTAGAAACATTTAAACTCACACACAAAGAGCATGATTATATTTAGAACCAGCTTCTGCCCGCGACTTCGTACGCGGATCCTGTTGCTTATGCCAGCGACAATGAGGTCGTCAAAATAGAAGATCTGAAAAGTCTGATACCCAACCCCAAGCGCCCGGGTAAAAAATTAATGAGAGTTTGGCCAGTAGTCAGAGACACAGGTGCCTCCCGAAACTTCTATGTCCGGTGAGGACATAGAAGTTTCGGGAGGCACCTGTGTCTGATGAGAAAAGAGGAAATGCCTGGGTGTCACCACTGCGAAGATCGCCCGGAGGACACAGTAGACCACACGGTGCAAGACTGCCCAGCTTAGGCAGAGCACCGACGCGACGTGTCCTCAAGGCGGCGATAGGCGGAGACCTCTCGCGCCCGTCATTGGTCGAGGACATGCTGCGGGGCGAGACGGAGTGGGAAGCGGTCACCTCCTTCTGCGAAGCAGCTATGCTCGTGAAGGAGGGGGCGGGCCGCGAGAGGGAGAGGACAGCGTCCTCCCTCCGCCCCAACCGCAGTGGGTAGGCGGACAGTGAGTAAAGGACAACTCGCTGTACGACCATGGACCATGCCCGGGTCGACGGCGCGTCGTGTTCCTCGCGCGCCTAAAGAGCGTCAGCAAAATGACGGGGCCTCCTCACAGAGGGCCAAAGCCTGACGGGGTCGCGGGACTTATTTCCATCACCGTGACCCCGGAACATAAAGGGCTATTGAAGTACACCGTGGATTTTAGTCAGTACAAGTCGGACAGTGAGGGTGGCAGGCCTAATTTGATGATTTTACCACGCAAAAAAAAGACGTCATTCCTATATGTTATAGTGTAGCTGGGCTCTTGGAGTTCCACATTAGGTGTTCCAGATCTTCAATTTTTATACGTCAACAGAGAGTGCTCATCAGGCTGAACAACTTTGCTAAGACGTCATTCCTATACATGTTATAGTGTAGCTGGGCTCTTGGAGTTCCACATTAGGTGTTCCAGATCTTCAATTTTTATACGTCAACAGAGAGTGCTCATCAGGCTGAACAACTTTGCTTAGACGTCATTCCTGTACATGTTATAGTGTAGCTGGGCTCTTGGAGTTCCACATCAGGTGTTCCAGATCTTCATTTTTATTCTCTCAGCAGAAAATGCTCATCAAGTGGAACACTTTTTGCTATCGCACCATTTTTGTATCTCTTATAGTTTAGCTGGTCTGTTGCGGTTCTTCGCCAGGTGTTCAAGTTTCCAGAATAATTTATAGCCTATATTTTGACCAGATTTAATACCTATACAACAAAAAAAGAATCATTCAAATCCGTCCAGTACTTTTTGAGTTTATCCCGGACATACATACAGACAAACAGATAAACAGACAAACAGACAAAAATTCTAAAAACTATATTTTTGGCTTCGGTATCGATAGTAGATCACACCCCAAGTATTCTTTTAAAAAAATATTCAATGTACAGTTTTGACTTTCCTACTATTTTATTATATGTATAGATACAGCGTGTTTTCATTTGGTTCATTTTTAATGTGACCCAATGAAAATCCGCAATCTTCTTCAAGGATTAAATTCGCCTTCTGACTAACATCTATACATATAATAAAATAGTAGGAAAGTCAAAACTGTACATTGAATATTTTTTTTAAAGAATACTTGGGGTGTGATCTACTATCGATACCGAAGCCAAAAATATAGTTTTTAGAATTTTTGTCTGTTTGTCTGTTTATCTGTTTGTCTGTATGTATGTCCGGGATAAACTCAAAAAGTACTGGACGGATTTGAATGATTCTTTTTTTGTTGTATAGGTATTAAATCTGGTCAAAACATAGGCTATAAATTATTCTGGAAACTTGAACACCTGGCGAAGAACCGCAACAGACCAGCTAAACTATAAGAGATACAAAAATGGTGCGATAGCAAAAAGTGTTCCACTTGATGAGCATTTTCTGCTGAGAGAATAAAAATGAAGATCTGGAACACCTGATGTGGAACTCCAAGAGCCCAGCTACACTATAACATGTACAGGAATGACGTCTAAGCAAAGTTGTTCAGCCTGATGAGCACTCTCTGTTGACGTATAAAAATTGAAGATCTGGAACACCTAATGTGGAACTCCAAGAGCCCAGCTACACTATAACATGTACAGGAATGACGTCTTAGCAAAGTTGTTCAGCCTGATGAGCACTCTCTGTTGACGTATAAAAATTGAAGATCTGGAACACCTAATGTGGAACTCCAAGAGCCCAGCTACACTATAACATATAGGAATGACGTCTTTTTTTTGCGTGGTAAAATCATCAAATTAGGCCTGCCACCCTCACTGTCCGACTTGTACTGACTAAAATCCACGGTGTACTTCAATAGCCCTTTATGTTCCGGGGTCACGGTGATGGAAATAAGTCCCGCGACCCCGTCAGGCTTTGGCCCTCTGTGAGGAGGCCCCGTCATTTTGCTGACGCTCTTTAGGCGCGCGAGGAACACGACGCGCCGTCGACCCGGGCATGGTCCATGGTCGTACAGCGAGTTGTCCTTTACTCACTGTCCGCCTACCCACTGCGGTTGGGGCGGAGGGAGGACGCTGTCCTCTCCCTCTCGCGGCCCGCCCCCTCCTTCACGAGCATAGCTGCTTCGCAGAAGGAGGTGACCGCTTCCCACTCCGTCTCGCCCCGCAGCATGTCCTCGACCAATGACGGGCGCGAGAGGTCTCCGCCTATCGCCGCCTTGAGGACACGTCGCGTCGGTGCTCTGCCTAAGCTGGGCAGTCTTGCACCGTGTGGTCTACTGTGTCCTCCGGGCGATCTTCGCAGTGGTGACACCCAGGCATTTCCTCTTTTCTCATCAGACACAGGTGCCTCCCGAAACTTCTATGTCCTCACCGGACATAGAAGTTTCGGGAGGCACCTGTGTCTCTGACTACTGGCCAAACTCTCATTAATTTTTTACCCGGGCGCTTGGGGTTGGGTATCAGACTTTTCAGATCTTCTATTTTGACGACCTCATTGTCGCTGGCATAAGCAACAGGATCCGCGTACGAAGTCGCGGGCAGAAGCTAGTTTATTTATAAATGTGATAGATATTTGATTAGAGATATTCAATATCTAATAGTAAAAAAAAAGTTTTATGAAAAGATTATGTGTTGTTTCAAAATCTTATTATCTCTACGTTATGTTAATCAATATTTAAATATAGATTATCAGAGAGGTATCCTTATAAAAGACTTGGCTATGAAAGCCACAACGCGGCAGAAATAAATCTTTCTGGTCGTATAGAAAATGGAATAAAAACGATGAAAAGAAGGCATTAGTATATCAAAGGCGGAATGCAAAAATCCTATCAGGAATAAATTCTTTGAAGTGAGTAAGTAGGTGCTTAGATACCATCGCTATGAAGGTACGGAGATTACTAGATATTTATTTATAAATGACATGATTTTGAACGTGGTTTCACTCAATTACGGTTAAAATTTAAACACATCTTCACACCTTTTGACAGGCCTGTTGGTCTAGTGGTTAGGACCCTGACTGCTATAAAGGAGGTCGTGGGTTCGATTCCCACCCAGGACAAATGTTTTTGTGATGAGCACGATCATATGTTCTGTGTCTGGGTGGAATTTATCTATAATATGTATGTATTTAGAAATATAAAAGTATGTTAAGCAGTTGTCTAGTACCCATAACACAAGCTCTGCTTAGCTTGGGACTAGATGGCGTTGTGTGATAGTTGTGGAATATTATTAGCTTTATGAAAATCGTGGACTGCGTAACTTCCCATCATTCATTCATCACCAGCCTATACCGTTCCCACTGCTGGGACACAAGCCTCCTCTTTCACCGTAGATTTTAGTCAGTACAAGTCTGATAGTATCTTCCATCCCGCCCTAGGTGGGATGGGTACATTGATACATTGGATGATTTTACCGACATAGAAAAAATGGCCTACTCTTCTTGGGACAATTGTTCCGCTGCAGCGTCAACTGTGCCGACAGTCAATCAAGTAAGTAGTATACCTACTAAAGTACGAATATTAATTGTAGTCAGTAAAATGACAAGTGTAACTGTCACCGATACTATGAAATTTAGTACATTTCTATAGTGAACAAATGTCATTTTACTGACATTTTACTGACTACAATTAGTAGGTAATCGTACTTTAACAACTATCCATAAATTAGACAAACTCGTTGTTATACAGGAACGAAGCAAGAATCGATGGCTTATGAAATAACATGGCCGCACCTCATCATAAGTTCGTATAACTTTAATTATAGTTACTAAACACGTTAACTAGTTTCGGCAACTCGTTTGTACATTGGAGACTTAATTAAAGTTGTGACGTTGAAGAATCTATCCATGTCTTGATGTGTAGGGGAACCTGTTGTACCTTGGCACTATATGTACCTAGGCCATTAGGCTCGTTTTAAATGTTGCCGTAATGCTAAATTGTTATAGTTTTGGTATTCGGTACGTCACTACCAACTATTCAATGTGCAGTTAATCACTTACCGCCATTAAGCAGGTGTTTGGTGTTATCGACGTCAACACTTTTTTTCACGAAACAAGTAGGTATTCCTAATTTACTTTGCAGTCTGATAGCTCTTAACGTATTATAATTGTTACTTAAATTGTATTTGCTATTGGTTCTTTAGTTTAGTAAGTGTTAAAATAATCATAAACTTACAGGATAAGTAACCTCAAAATATTTGAAATCCACCCATTTTGTTGAAGTTGGAGTGGTGTTGAACCTCGGTCACTGTCGATCAGTTGTACCTTGGCAGTGGCCAAGGTACAACTGATCAAATTATTTCATATTCCGGTAATTCATTCCAATTCAAATACATTGAATATTTCAGGAATCATGCCTAAAAGCAAAGAGAAAAAGAAAAGAACGCCAGTTGAACTATTTAAATATTTTTAACTGATTTCGAAACAAAAAGTAGGTTCTCAGTTCGACCTGTATGTTTGTTTGTGTGTATGTCCGCGATTATTTCACGATTGGCTGAATCGATTTTGATGCGGTTTTCAGATAACTGTTCCTTACCTTCTGGAGAAGGTTTTAATATATAACACTAATGGATATTCCGTGACGTTGCCCTTAAGGCTCCATTTTTGTTCACTGAGATTGTAGATTTTCAAAGTCGATTGTATGTTTGTCCACTATTATCTCGCTTTTGGCTGAACCGAAAAAGAAATTTGACAGATTGGGGTAGCTTGATGTACTGGCGTATGTATGTAATAATTTTAAAATTTGTCATGTGATAAAACAGTGATTAAAAGTTTGTGATATTTTTGTTAAAAAAATTTGTTTTTTAAGAAAATAAAAATACGATTATTGCTTTGATTTTGTTCAAAATTTGCTAGTTATTTTTTGTTAAATATTTCACTAGACCGAATAAGATGATTTTGGCTATGAAAAGTTAATAGTTTTCTTAAATTACCCCCCAATTCTCGTTGTGTCCTAGGTACACCGCAGTACTGGCCGAGGTACATAGGGTTTGTTGTACCTTGGCCTTAAATACAATTTTTTTTTAAGTATATAAAACACATGTTAATATGGAATCGACATTCTCGACATTTTTGTGGTGAATACTCAAATAATTGACCTTTCAAAATATGCAAATATGGTTTGTATGCATCACGTCGAATCTCAGTAAAAAAATAATATCTGAAAAACTGTCCTAGGTACAACAGGTTCCCCTACTCATAAAAATATATATGACGAATTAGGGTGTCATTTCTAATTAATATTTTGTACTAGTTTTTATCCGCAGTTTCACTCACCACCCTCCCATCTACATATAGCTTATAACTGTCTTTAGGGTCCCAATATATTTGTACCAAAATTAATAAAAAATCAGCCCAGCTATTGTAACGTGGAAACCGAATATATTTATAAACACAAAAAGCACCCCTTAGAGGGCCAGAGCTTCGTGGGACTAACGAATACCGTGGCCCCGGAACGTAAAGGGCTATTGAAGGACACCATGGATTTTGGTCAGTAAAGCTCTGACAGATAGGTGGGAGAAAGATCATACAAATACTTGTTACGTGCGGGAATCGAACCTGCGACACGTTTATTTCGATCTTAAAAACTTACAAGGGGTAAATGTTGCCAGCTTAATAAAAAAACCTCATATTTTATTCTGGCAATCATACGGCAAACGTTATATTCAAACACAGGACGACGTGCTCACTTTAGTATTCATAAGGATTTGATTCAATTACGACGTGTTTCGTTGGTCTGGTAGTCTCATGCGCGACTGCTAAGTATGAGGACTTCGGTTCAATTCCTGGGTATGGTAAGTTATTATTGGGATTTCTATCGCATTTCTCAGCAGCAGCTACGGTTTCTAGATGTATTCCTGGTTGATAGACTATAAGATATAGTTTCGTTATGTTAAATTTAATTGGTGGTGTAAAATGCACAATTTAAATCGACAATGCCGATCGACAATGCGACTTTGACCGTTATTTCCGTCCGTAGCATCGTAGCCCGTAAATGAATATTTAGCAAGATATTGCATCAAAACTCCAGCTCGTAACGATAGAATTCAATAAAAAAATTAATAAATTGTATCTTTGTACTTTAGCATTAATTATGTAATTTCGTGTATAGTTATTAAATAAATAAATAAATTGTGACATATTGCTAATTTTGGAAAACAACAAAAGAAAAAATATAATTTGAATATTTTTTGATAATCTATCTGACGGACTAGTTTGAATTTTTCAGTGAAACAGCCAATTAATTTTGGGTCTATCAAATATTTTTTCCGTGCGGAATTCAAAACCACGACACGCAGTCAATCGTTCAGCCAATGCGTGAATCGTGAAATTACAAAAGCTTTGTAATTTTGTAATACGAGCCGTTGCCAATGGCTTTCAAAATTATTCCACGTGAACGAAATAAAATAGTAAAATATTTTTAATAGTTGATATTTTCAACTATATTTCCATGTATATATTTCCTACTTATAATATTATAAACGTGAAAGTTTGTATGTAAGGATGTTTGTTACTCTTTCACGCAAAAACTACTGAACGGATTTGGCTGAAATTTGGTACACAGATTGTTTATAACCTGGATAAACACATAGTATAATTTTTATCCCGATTTTATGTTCCCGTGGGATAATTTTTGAGTTGTAGCGGGTGAAGCCGCTGGCAACAGCTAGTAGTTGAAATAATCAAATTAACATTTTAAAAAAAATGGTACTTACCTAAGAGTAAGATTTGCGAGAATAATTAAGATTTCAGTTCACTATATGTTATTAAAATAATATAATGTAGTTGCAATCAGTATTGTAAACAAAGCCGGTAATCTGATTAGGTATCCAATTATAATGTAGCTTGAGGCACGCTTAATGAGGCAGTTACGAGCTTCAATACGACTTAAATAGTTAATACCAGTGAATGTTTGCTTGCAGATTATTCATAACTCTGTGATGACAGTCGGATATTGTACTTTTAGCGACATTTAGTACTGTTATTCAGCCGATGATATTATAAGTAAACAAGTGTAGGTTGTAGACGTTATACGCGCTCAAATGTGGTCAATTGACAAACCTTGACTATATGTATATGTATTTGTCTCTTTTTCAATTGCGATGCCATCCTACTTTAGCGACTAATCATGATGTAGCGTGCTATTGCAATATTAAGTTATTCATGTGTGCGTTAGTGTGCTGTTTTTGAAGATAGATCAGCTGTTTCGACCGCCTCATCGTCGTAGCGTACTATAATCTTCATAAATAAATGGCAATCCAACATAAAAATAAAGTTTCAAATTGAAATCAGTAGTTCCCGAGATTAATTCATAACCAAATAAAAAATACTGAAGGGGTTAGGGTTAGAAGTAGATTAACATTTTAGCGTATGTGAACTGATAATACGGTTAAACTGACGACAATGTAAAGGTAGAGCATTTTAAATTTTGTATAGTCTAGTAAGATCATCTTTTTGTCATCATCTACCTAGCTCTTTGTAAACTATGTTGGGATCAGCTTTTAGTCTAATTCGTATGTTACTCGGAGCGACTGCCTACCTGACCTCCACAACACAGGTAATACTGGATAAAGAAAGTGGTAAGACTGGTTGTCAAGTTTACGAAGATTTACAATTGACAACCGGGATCAATAGCTTTACATACCTATGGAAACACGAAGTGTAGTCGATATGCATATATATTTGATGGTCACCCACCTTACTTTTAAGCCAAGAGCTAGGTACAGCTAAAACTGCCCTTGGTAATCAATTAATCGGAATCACAAAAAAATTAAGTAAGAAAATGTCCGTAATGATGCCATAAGTAGATACTTTTGTTAGACCCAAAAATCTTAAGAACTTCCTCTTACGGAACCCTTAAAAACAAGCATAAAAAGGTGTTATTCTGGTAAATGGATTGACGCCTCATTTATTTAAATCGGTTCATTAGTTTGGAAGCTCTTAAATGAGAGGACATCTACATTTATGTGTATTCGGGTGACACGTAATCCCAATAAAATACTTTTAAGGGTAAGTGGGTCAGATGTTGAGTATTTTGTATTGAGCCAAGATATTTATTTATGTATCAGCTATACTGGGATGATGTGCACTTGATGTGCCCACGTACGTACCTTGATAGAGCTACAGTCGTAACCTTCTTGGTAGTAACCTATCCGTTTGATTGCAGGATCGTGACACTGCACAACGAAACACAAATTGTTACTCTCTCTTACCGCTATACTATTCTAGCATTAGCACTCGCTTTAAAACATGAACACAGAATACCACTTCACTCCTGTTGTCTCAACATTAACGCTAAAATAACTAGCTCCAAATTCAAATTGTCCTAGAATCTATTAACAGTGTCAATATTGATTCGAAATCTTACTCTGAGAACTTTATAAATATTAAATAATCGCAGGAGTCGTTAATTAAATTCAACTGAAATGAAAATCTTTACAGGAGTGTTATCCAAACGCACGGAGACGCCAGAATAAGTTTGTTAATGATCTTGCCAATGTCTAAGTCAATTTTAATCAAATCAGAAAATTGCTCTAAATGAGGGAATCCAATTATTTTGTAAATGGGTTTCAAAGGGCCGATGCTTGTGAAGCCTGTCGAAATAAATTACATTATAATTAATGGGGTCTACCAAAAATGTTTCCTTTGATGAGTACTTATCGTTTTTTCAACTGTTTCAAATGTTCAGAAGTCGACTGTTGGAATGAACGAGTATTATTATAATTTGCTGAAACTATTTTATAAAGTTAGTCTTGTAGGCAGCTCTTTGATAATTTATTTTGTTAGATAGTTACTTTTTCATGGACTGAATGATAAGAAAACTTGATAGTATATTATCAAGAAAGATATTATTACATAAAAAGGCACAAATTTATGTAATTTCATCGCCCTAAAATTCTGTTCCACAGTGTATCAGAGTGCGACGACGTTGTCCTTACCCGAGCGCGACACCTATGCCTGCGCCCGCTTGATAAAGCCTTACAGCCTACTAAATACAGCTTATTGAGTATTTCACCCTCAATTTACATAAGTCAACAAATAATGTCACTTTCTTGTGTTATCCAAATTAGATTTTGAATTTGGTATTTTCTTGTTTGATTTCAGTTTCTTCGGAAGGGTCACAAAAACCTGATGTTGTGTGCGTGATGACAGTGCCTCCTAGTGACCATATTATTTCAGGAATCATAGTAGATAAGATCTGCAAATTCTTGAAAACTATGTAATTGATAAACATTTTCCGCTTTGGTTTAATGATGGATACACAAGAAAGATAAAAATCTGTTGAAAGCTTGTCTAAAAAAGTGCAACTTCAAAATGACCCTTATATCAACGTGAAATGTCAGTTTGACGGTAACCGTAAAGAGATTAAAGACCATTTTCGCGAAGACTAATTAAAGTACGATTATTAATTGTAGTCAGTAAAATGACATTTCCAGTGTTGCAGGTTTTTCGTCCCAAATAAATAGTGATGTGGTTAATCGAGATTTAATAATTAAAAGTTAATCAAGATTACATTGTTTTTAATTCAATATGAAATTGCCTTTAAATAATAAAAAAATGTAATTTACGCCAATTAAACAGAAGAAACCGTGTATCGGTAGGTAATTAAATCTATACTAATATTATAAAGCTGAAAAGTTTGATTCTTTGTTTGTTTGAACGCGCTAATCTCAGGAACTACTGTTTAGAAATGAAAAATTATTTTTGTGTTGGATAGTCCATTTATCGAAGAAGACATATGTCCATTTATCGCCTAATAATTTCACATATAGGCAGTGATGAAGGTTTTGTAGAAGCCGGTTTACTTATGTTTGAATCGTAGTAAAATTGTATGGACTATCATGAAGAAATGAACTCGGAGTGTTTTGAGGAATGGCTTAAAAACATTTTGCCAAATTTAAAGCCAAATGCGATGCTGGTTTTAGATAACGCACCGTACCATTCAAGAAAAGTCGAGCGTATCCCTACTTCAAACTGGCGGAAGGCTGATATTATTCAGTGGTTGGATGAAAAACAAATTCAATATCAACCTAAAATGATAAAGGTTGAATTAATAGAAATAGTAAAATTACAAAAATCTAAATACGAACGCTATGCTGTGGAAGAGTTGGCTGCTGATTACGGTGTCACAATCCTGCGTCTGCCTCCTTATCACTGTGATACTGTGACACTCATTCCAATAGAGTTAGTTTGGGCTCAAGCAAAGGGGTGCGTCGCCAGGAACAATAAAACTTTTAAAATAAAAGACGTAAAGCAATTATTTGAAGAAGGCCTGAAAGAAGTGACGCCTGAAAATTGGAGAAAGTGCATCAACCACGCCATAAAAGTCGAAGACAAAATGTGTCAAATCGACCACATCATAGATGAATATGTGGATTCATTCATTATAAATGTAACTGATTCCGATTCTGAATATACCGTGCAGAATCGGAGTCGAAAGTCGGAATCAATGACAACCGTAATGAATAAAAACGTATAAAGTTACTTGTAAATTCCCGACTTTCTAGTGTTAATTCCTCTGAATCTCAATACATTTTTTCCAGCTTTTGTAATAATTTTGTAGTGAGAAATGTTAATATACTGGTATATAAGGTCCATAATTCTAAAATCGTATTATTGAATACAATAAAAACGCTTTGACAATAAAATAAAGCATGACTGAAAATGTCTAAGTCTATTGATTGCCGAACATCACTATTGTAGCGGGTCACCCTTTTTTGTATCAGTGACAGTTGCACCTGTCATTTTACTGACTACAATTAAAAATCGTACTTTACGTAACTTTGCCTTACCGTGTTTTATTTTGGGAACTTTAAACTATAAAATACACGAAACATCCTCCAGTGTACACTCGCCTTAACAACCCAAAAAGAACATGTATTCGAAATCACAATAAACAATTAACCCCACCTGTCACCCGCATAAGCTCATCCTCATTTCCACAAAAGTATTCCGAACGTGTGGATGTCACAACGTATATTTGCGATAGCTGGTAATGCGCTGAACAGCATTAATTAAACCGGACGGCATCGACTGGCCGGTAATTGGGTTGAGCAACAGGCTCCTGCGGGTATCACCACGTATATACGCGTGAGCAATACTCCTGAGGCTACCTATGTATAAGGTTGCCATTTGTTTGGACTTTTCTACCTTTGTCACTGGCCATTTTTTTTTAAAGAAACAAACGGCGATCGAAAAAAGAATGATTTAAACAGTTTAATGTCTGTGGTTTTTGCTAACTGTCAGGACTTTTCAAATTTCGAATTGACAACCCTAGGAATAGCTACATGCCTACAAAAGGTACCGGCAAACGTACGCAAGTTAGGTTATGTAACATGTGCTTCGTTTTCGTACAACGGTCTTTGGTTTGTTTGTGTTCATGTTCGAACAGAAGTGGCTAAATGTTGTACGAATCAATTTGCTGTAAGTTTTCCTAGTTCAAAACTTGGAACTGTCGAGATGGACGTATGGATAGATGCCGTAGTTTATGGCACATCTAAATTGATACACAGCTATTTTGTAATGTAACTTATTTTAGGGTACAATGGGGTTTTATGTCTCGTAGCGATAACTACTCTTTCGTGGGAAACAAAATTAAAATAAATAATCAGAAAATAATACAAGTAAACGTATTTACGACTTTTTAACTTTTATCTGAGGATTAAAAATGCAGGTTTGACAGCTTGTCTATAGAAAAATCGCAATTTTTATTACTCAGATATAAATTATCTGGCTATTGAAAAATCAGCCCTAAACGTGTAAAGGATTTCGACGTACCTGTAAATGATTCACATTTTCAGTTCATCCAATCCGAACGCAATTTTGAAATTCTTAAACGTTATCTATTAAAGCCATTAAAAAGTCATAGAGACAGAAATGGACGGGGGCAAGCTAGCGAGCAAAACCGCCGGCAAAAGCTAGTAATCTATAAACTATCATCGATCACCGTTGAAGGATATATTATGTCTAAAGTTTGTGACGAGTTCGGAAATATTTTTTCCTACAGACGTCTACGAGCAAAAATCTGTCCCATTTAATAGACTTTTTCAACTTTTCGTATGATAGGCAGCAGATAACTGTTGTATTTTATTTTTATTCCCCGTTCGACAAGAAAACTTGAATGGAACGAGCATAATCGACATTTGTTCAAGATATCAAATCTGACGATTTTTTGACGTGATTCGACAACGAAATTGAATCGAGTTACATGATCATATTCTATTTGTATAGGAATCGTGATTTATTCTGTGACATAAATGTATCGTGTCTATAAATACTTAAAACTTATGTTTGTATAGATTTTTGAGGAACGAAAAATCAGCTGCGAGTGGGACACGTATAGCAAACTCATCGAAATCTGTGACTCGCCTAATTCGGTGATATTTGGTTTGAGCAATATCGTGGGGCTGTACAAGTGAAATGAGTTACTTGTAATACCTGAACAACTAACGGTTAGTTGTCATATATCGCTCACTCGAGCCTCCCCAAACTTTACAGACGCATTTGAACTTTAATACAGATGCATTATGGTAGTATCTTATAATTAGGCGAGACACGAATTCGATGAGTTCACCCTACCCGCGTCATCTGAATAAGGAATCAAGAGCAACCACTCCTTTTGAAGCTGAATCTTTCATCACCTTGTTTTTGATCGATTTACACGTTATATAATTATGTTTGTTTATCTCTATTTTACGATGACTGATGAGCTTATAAATTGATAGTAATTACTGCGGCGTTGTGGCTTTGTAATTGGCTGCTTCACTGAGTGTTGCGGGATCGATCCCCTTACGTAACAAGTATTTGTATGATCTGAAAATTAATTGTTGTTTTGACTATAATATGGCTGTATTTGTGAGTAAGTTTAAGTGATTGTTAACGCTCGAAGATGCTTTTATAAAGAACAGGATTTTAAAACTGCAAGTTAAAATAAAAGTATTTCTTTATAAAAGTTTTTTTTTTACATTGTAAAATCATCAAATAAGTTCCCACCCAGAGCAGGACGGGAGGGACTGTGAGATAATAAATAAAAAAAAATGTATTTTATTTCAGGCATGCACCCATAATAACGACAATGACACGACACAACAATGACAATTTGAGAACTAACAAATTATTTGAAAGATTACAAATCTTAAATCCACGGTTTCTTTCAATAGCCTTTTACGTTCCGGAGCCACGTTCACCCGATAGTTCCTCGGCCTCGCCAGGCTCTATATAAGAGTTAGTCTTCGTTTAGTGATCGAATGAGCGAATGAGAGTAAAATTTCACATACTAGATACAAAGGCAAACGGTTATCTGGCAACACTGATTGTACCTAAGTACATAGTACATGTACGTTCAGTCAACAAAGCAAGAGGCGACGGATTGTTGTACTTGAGCACCGGACGGTGCGACTGCGCCGTGTTCCCTTAATTCATTTTGGAAGTCTGCACGGCCAATTTGTAATATAGAGAGACGGAGTTCCAATCTATCGACATCCATGCAGATTGCACGTAAACCAGATGAACAGTTGCAATTTATTGCTCGCCTACAAATGCTGTAACACATGCATGTAGCTGATTAACGGTTCACAGTGTGATCATGATAAAGTAGAACGTTTTCTGTGTCAGCAACGTGTTTTATCGAAGTTTATTAAAAGTATTACTCAACAAATGCTGTATATTGTGTTTTTCTCTACTAAGTTGTTGGGGTCAGCTCATAATCACATGGAGCTGAATGACAGTACGTTACATGGAGCGACTAACTATCTGGCAACAAAAACCAGTTAGTATCATAAACGATACCCCAGAGTGGTTGTTAAACTTTAAGGCCGCTTACTAGTTAGGACTGACAAAGATCTACAAATTACAGCCCCAACGGCTTATAATGCTTTCTGAAGCATGGAAGAAACTCGGTACATAATAGATGGTCTCCTAATAGAGATCAACCTAGACAAGCGCTGCTTAACCGTAGAGTATTAACCCGTCTCGCATAGAAATGTGCCCAAATTCCTAAATAAATAAAGAAGTAGAAAATGTTACCGAAATCACGGTACCTAAAGTCTATTTATCCTCGTGTACCAATATTCATGTGAACCGCACCACTAATTATACTACACGTCTCGTTCTCGATGATAGGATGAACTGTAGTACTGTTAAGTATGTATCAACTACACAACGTTTAGAGATTTGAATTTGAAAAAATTCCCGCGCGCGCTCCGGTGTTAGCATTCCTGCGCCTCACGCGCGCCTCTAGCGGCTGTCATATTGTTTTGTTGTGCAATCAACTCTCGACGTAAAAAATTTTATTAAACAAATTATTTCTGTTAAAAGCGGTAAAAAGTGTTACAAGTGGGTTGTTATTGTGTTCTTTTTCAACCATGCCAAAAAAGAGGTCACGCTCGCGATCTAGAGAAAGAGATCGGGACGATCGAAAAACCAGTAAAAAACTGAAGTCATTGCAGGAACAAATTGATAACCTAACAAAATGTATGACGGACTTTATTCAAAGCCAAAAGGAAAAGATTAATACAGGTAAACGAAATATGTGTGTTTTTCTTTGAAGTAATTACCAATATGAATGTTCTATACGAACATCATATTACATTGGGCCGCTCCACACGAGCGCGCTCAGTTCCATACGAACAATAACTTGGAATTCCTTTCTTTTGTGTTCTATTTCAATATAAGTGTACCTATTTTCATGAAATGATAAACCTTGCCATAATTGAGCGAAGTTTCAATAAGAACAAGCTCTTTGTACAAAAAGTACCTAAGTACTTATTTAGCAGTGACAAAATGGCGTACCATACATGTACCTAACCTATAAGTACACACTCTCACTCATCACCTCATCACTTACAGATGATGCGGAATCTAACAAAGAAAATATACCAGAGATATCTAATAAAGACTCTGAAAATTCTCCAAATAATTGTGATTATGAAATTATTGAAATGGACACACCTGATGAAAATGATCAAGAGCCAATTCAAGCTCGTCAGGACTGGAATCAAGAATTTCTTACAATAATGGGAGAAGAATTACCTTCTACTTCTTCAGCAACCAACATTGATGAAACTATACAAAAACAATGGACTCAGTGGATGACTAAAGGCCTGACAGATGAGACAAGGAAGGATCTACTCAAAAAATACTCTAGAGAAGGAGCTTTTCGCACTGAGGCACCCAAGGTCAACCTGGAAGTGCTAAGTCATTTGACAGAAATAGCCAAAAAAAAGGGACCAACATTTCACCGATACCCAGAACTGTGTGGGTACAAGCCTGCTTTCACTCGGGGCAGCAATCACATTACTGATGGAAAATCCTGAAGATGGGGTAGACCACATGCAGATCATGAAGTACTTATGGGACTCTGGGAAAATCCTTACAGACGTATTCCATCAACACTCCGTAGCAAGAAAATCCTTTATTACTCCGAACCTCGACAAAGATATAAAATCCACACTCGAAGCTACAGACTCAGATGAATGGCTTTATGGTGTGAAACTGACTGAACAGGTAAAGGATGCCAAGAACATTAAGAAGGCTGCTGCTTCACTAAAAACATCAGAAAGACCATCAGGCAAGAAAACCATCAACCAGGTAAACTGGAGAGGCCCACCTGCGAGGACCAGACAGGTGGGCTATTTTCCTCGGAGACAATTCACCAATGTGAAATTCAAACCGAAGCCATTCCAGACGAAATATGCACAGAATCCAGGACGCCCAACGTCTCAAAAACCATACCGACCTCCACCAAAGAAATAAACAAGGTAATTTATACTGCAGGTAGACTCCAACATTTTGTAGAAATGTGGAAAAATATAACAACTGATGATTTCATTATAAATTGCATAAAAGGGTACGAAATAATTTTCAAAAACAAACCATTCCAAATTCAGGAGCCAAGCTCCACAAACTGGGCACCAGATGAATTTAAAAAAATTAAATTCGAAATTTCCACACTTCTATCCAAAGGAGCCATCGAAAGATGTACGGAATGTAACGGACAGTTTGTGTCATCCTACTTTTTAGTTGAAAAACCAGATAAGACTTACAGGTTTATTATTAATTTACAAAAATTAAATGAGTTCATTCAACCACCTCATTTTAAAATGGAGGATCTTAGAGCAGCTAGAGACTTAATCTCATTAAATTCATTTATGGCAACATTGGACTTGAAAGATGCCTATTTTTTAGTCCCAATGAGTAAGAATAGTAGGAAATATTTAAGATTTAGATTTAACGGTATATTATATCAATTCACATGTCTTCCATTTGGGTTATCAACCAGTCCTTACATTTTTACCAAGATCATGAAACCTGTCATGAATAATATACGCTTAAATGGCATGCTATCATTGATTTACTTAGACGATCTTCTGTGTATTAGTAATACATATGAGTCCTGCAAAAGTAACATAAAAAATATTATTTTATTATTAGAAAAGCTAGGGTTTATTATAAATTATAAGAAAAGTCAAACAAATCCAAGTAAAAGATGCAAATACCTTGGTTTCCTATTGGACTCAGAAAAATATTCAGTAGATTTACCAGAAAATAAAAAAATCCAAATTATAAACTTAATAAAACATTTTGAGGTAGGTAAAAGGTACAAAATCCGCCTTTTCGCGCAACTACTAGGCGTTTTAGTTGCAGCATCACATGCAGTTGAATATAGTAAAATATATTGTAAAAGACTAGAGAGGGTTAAATGGCTAGCATTAACTGTAAATAATGAGGATTTTGAAGGTTACATGAAGATTTCTGACTATGAATTAGAAGATCTTGCTTGGTGGAATATTAATGTATTGACTGGTTCTAACCCCATACGGAATAAGAAATACAAAATAATCATTTCTTCAGATGCATCTGGATCGGGTTGGGGTGCAGAATGTAATTCAATAACCACCCGTGGATTCTGGAATCAAAATGATAAAAAATTTCACATTAATTATCTTGAGCTATTAGCTGCTTTTTTCGGATTAAAATGCTTTGCGTCTGATCTCTGTAATTGCGAAATTCTATTGCGTATAGACAATACTACAGCTATTGCTTACATTAATAAGGCCGGAGGTGTCAAATTTCCCCACTTAAGTGAACTAGCCCGTGAAATATGGCAGTGGTGTGAGAGCAAAAAGATATGGATTGTAGCTTCATACATTGCGTCCAAAGAAAATATCGACGCTGATACTGCTTCACGTGATACCAACTTAGACACTGAATGGGAACTAGCGGACAAATATTTTAAGCAAATTGTACATAAATTTGGTTCTTGTAGTATAGATTTGTTTGCATCAAGAATTAACACCAAGTGCAAAATTTTTTGCTCACGCTATCCTGATCCAGAAGCATCAGTAATAGATGCTTTTACAATTTCATGGGAAAAAGAATGTTTCTATGCTTTTCCACCTTTTGCAATAATATTGCCAGTACTAAGGAAAATAGTCAATGATAAAGCAACTGGGATAGTAGTTGTTCCAAATTGGCCCACACAAGCATGGTATCCAATGTTTACATCACTTCTATGTGAAGCCCCTTTGATTTTAGGGCCTTCCAATAATTTACTACTTTCTCCTTGCAGGAGCAGAATGCACCCTCTGTCCCACAAGCTTTCTCTAGTGGTAGGGAAATTATCAGGGAGGCATACTTGAGAAAAGGAGTCCCAGAGATGTCTATTGATTTTATTGTTGACTCTCTATCACAATCCACTATCAAGCAATATGAAGGATGCCTCAAAAAATGGGTAATTTTTGCCACAAGAAATAAATATGACATATTTGATCCCACAACTGCTAATATAATAGAATTTTTAACAATAAGGTTTAAGGAGAATGCAAGTTATGGTACTTTAAACTCATCTAGATCAGCAATTTCTCTTATAACAAAAAGTGATATATCTAAAGATGTTATCATATCCAGATTCTTCAAAGGCATTTTCAGGAGACGGCCTTCTACACCAAAATACTCTGAGACCTGGAATATAGAGCAGGTTTTAGAATACATTGAAAATCAGGATAATGTAGAGAATCAAAACTTAAAAATAATATCAGAAATAGCTACAACACTATTAGTTCTGATTACAGCCCATAGGTTGCAAACAATAGCCTTAATCAAGATAGATGACATAGCCATGAGTTCATCAGGCCTCCAAATTAAAATTTCTGACAGGATAAAAACATCAAAATTGGGAAAAAATCAACCATTACTCATAATTCCTTTTTTCAGAGAGCGTCCTAAAGTTTGTGTAGCATCCATAATTCTTCACTATTTAAAAATAACAGAACCATTAAGAGCAGAAAATAAGAATTTATTTCTAACATCTGTAAAACCTCATAAGCCAGTTAGTTCTCAGACAATTGCCCATTGGATCAAGTCTTTACTTAGCAAAGCAGGTATTGATACCAAAAAGTTTAGTGCATATAGCACAAAACACGCCTCAGTGTCCACTGCATATAGAAAAGGAGTAGATATTGATACAATCAGGAGAACAGCGGGCTGGACAGAGGGGTCCAGGACATTCGCTCGTTTTTACAACAGACCTGTTACAGAACCAAATGATAGATACGCTATTAGTATTTTATCCAAAGATAATTAAGTCTTATTTAATTAGAGACACATTCTCAGTGATTGTTTTTGTTTCTTTTGCGGATTATGTTTTGTATCATGATTAGACATAATCAACGAATATTGTATTAAGGTTCCTGCTAAGCCATGTCAAGAATAAAAAATAATGAATACTAATTATTGTATTTTTAATTCGTACCTCTAAACAAAGCTCTATCACAGGCTCTGAAATTCTACAGTTCATCCTATCATCGAGAACGAGACGTGTAGTATAATTACCCGATCAAACGAGCCCGCCGAAGGCGGGCGAAGTTTGATCGAAATTATACGAAGCGTCTCGTTCGAAGATGATCACTTCCCACCCAAAAAAGCAAGCTACATCTCAAATATTATCGTAACAAATGAATTCCCATCCCTGTAATCATCTTACATAAAACGATGATATCGCTTTGTTTATCTTAATTACTCTGAAATATATGACAGCCGCTAGAGGCGCGCGTGAGGCGCAGGAATGCTAACACCGGAGCGCGCGCGGGAATTTTTTCAAATTCAAATCTCTAAACGTTGTGTAGTTGATACATACTTAACAGTACTACAGTTCATCCTATCATCTTCGAACGAGACGCTTCGTATAATTTCGATCAAACTTCGCCCGCCTTCGGCGGGCTCGTTTGATCGGGTAATTATGTAGATGGCAAACAAATCGAGAAATATACTCAGACGTGACCTACATACAGCAATCGAATACCAGTTACGTCCAATTGGGAATACTGGAGTAAATACATATATAACATTGCTTGAATACGGTCAAATACTTCGGTAGTATGTGTGTGGAACCGTTGATGTGTCACTATATTTTATCTGTACTATACAAGGGTAGACCGATCTTTGAAAGGGGCACGGCCAGCGTTCGATTCTGCTTCTCTCTCGCCTTTGACATTTTTCCCCACGTTTCTGAACGAATTTAGTTGTCAAGTGAGCACAATCAAGCGCCTTTCCATCGAATACTGCACCTGCTCGGAGGTCGGAGATACGTCCAAGGACGTACTCGTATATTTAGAAGTATCTAGTCTTCAAATACCTGCCTACCTACTTTCATAAATTCTGAGAAAGATTTTAAAATAAAATACCAAATATTTTAGAGGAGCCCTTGTGACCTTTTTAAAAGCTTTACCTAAAATTGTTTCGTATCCGTATTTCCCAGAACTTTGTAGAAGCGGTACGAAATACAATGAATGGATTAATTTGACAAACGATTTTGTATGGTTCAAAGAATGTTGAAAAATATAGAAAACAGAGAAAACAATGGACTGATTATCGAGACAAAAAGTAAATTTGTTAAAACCACTGAACGGTCCAAAAAGTACAAAATTTTAAGTATTTGTTTAGTAAAGGTCTGGAGGTATTTTGTTTCTTAATTCCGTAACCCTGCCATGAATGTAGCTTCTCCAGCCCTATTTATAGTTTGCTGACAGATCTTTGAGTCGCTGGTGCGGTGAACTTATTGGGTCTGGTATTTGATCGAATAATGAGCTACCCATGACTCCCTCTAAGCAAACCAGCTAACAATCATCTCGTGATCATCAACACCCAGAGCGTCTCCCGTGGCGCAGTATTCCAAATGTTTTTTCCTTCGCTAAGCTTAAATTAGAAAAAAAAAACTTGTTAACCAATCTCAAATGCTAGATCCAGGTAAAACAAACTAATCTATTTTGACAAAAGAGGAGCTACGTTAGTTTTGAACACGAAATTGCGCAAGCTGCAATTTTCTAATCGAAAGACCTTTAGAAAAAGTATCTAAGTAAATCGATATTTTTAATCAGTGACTAAATTACGTTCCGGTATCGGGGAAAACCAATTAGGCACCGAAATAATTAGATACTAAGCCAAAGCCTCACAAAGGGAAATTAAATCTTTGATCTTTGCCTAAATTCAGTTGCAGATCCTATTATAAAAATTGAGGTCAAAGGGAAATAAAAGTAGAATTATAATATATGTAAGTAATTAAAAAAATTAAATAAAAACAATGAAAATGACTTGTGCGCTGTAAATGGAGTTCCTTTGTGAGAAGGAGCGGACCCGCGAATGTTTGTTTGATGCGAACAATGAGTCTGCAATTTGCGGCCGCCGCCGTCGCCCGCTTTGTTGATGCGAATCAAAACCTTAACAAAATAGAGCTTAGCGGAAACAAATTTAATTATTTCATCCTGAACACACAACATTGTAAAACACTTTGAGTTTATTTTTTAAAGTTACTCGCTGTTTTTCTTCATATTTTTCTTTATTAACCGACTTAAAAGTTGGTTTTCATTATGGTTGGTTAATTTGTATGTTTGACTACCAATTATTTCTTTACAACTACACAATAATTATACTTAGTTAGTGAAGAAGCTAGATCATCAAATCACTTATTTGATGATCTTACTTTCTTGTGCCTAACGAGCTGATACCTAATATTGGAAAAAAAAAATTCAATGACTGGATAAAATGAAGCTGGCTATTTTATGCTTCGGAATAGTTCCGTGATGGTATTTTTTACGGATCCACAATAATTTACACTTTATTGTGTAAAGAATAAAGTCGTCTTTCTTTGTTTTCATTGCTCACATTCCATGACAGTCATTGTTTTTACGCAGAATAATTTATTCGTTTTCCGTTTTTATCGACTCTAGCGCTTATTAAAGCCATTAAGTTAATTGATTTCTAAAATAATCCTTTCTTTTAATTTAAATTCGACTTAGTACGATTTCTGGCTAGGCGGTTTTGTGTAGTAAATAATGGGTATATACTAAATTTACCAGTGACTTCGCCTACGTGGTACTCGAAAATTAGGAGGATAAAAGGTAGGTCTCCTATCCTATGTGTTATTCCAGACCAAAAATTCATCTTAATCCGTTCGGCTATTCTGGAGTGATTAAGTAACAAATATCCTTCCCTCCATCTAATTGAGTTGGTAAATATTTACTAGTAGTAACTTTGAGAAGTACATAATATAAAAGGAAACACAAGATTTCGCTAATAATAACCAAAGAATAAATATAATTCGAGAATAACATATTTTTCTGAGAACACATTGTCTTGCGGAAATTGCTATTATATGAATCAGAAATTAAACAGACATTTGCAAACGAGAAGAGAATTGATAACAGGCTGTCGATGTTTCTGATTAATAGAAAATACCGGAGATTACGTTAAAGAGAATGATTTCAATTCAAAAGCCAGTAATTATATATCTTCTGTCTCTTTCTGTAGAGCGGCGTTGCATGCCTATATTAAGACTGGTGTCGGTACGGAAAAACGACCTTAGTCCGAACTGAGTATCTTATTTCTTGTACGTGTATACGTGTTATTATTTAATACATCTGCTATCTGCCTGTGCTAAGTACAATCTTATATTTGTGTGTGTAGGTGCTCTATCTTTTGATTTTCCGATATGCCGCTATAGTTGGTCCAAGACTGTTTTCTTCCGGGAAAAGGAGGAAAAAATTCCCAACCGCAGTGAAAAATGCAGTGTTGACAACACTGCATTTTGAGCACGAAACACACAGTACAGAGTAAATCGAGCGACAAGCTTCAATACCATTATCACGTTGACGACGACAACCGACGACAGCCGAAGACGCCCGAAAGTATGCGACATAACGATACCGCTTACACGAGTGGAAACTGCATAAGGGTCAGCTCATACTCAGTGCAGAGACGAGGTGCATCGCATCGTCAATCTGAAATTGAACATAGCAAATTCACCCTTATCTCTACGAAGTCATACACATTCATTTCTTCTGAGATAATTTTGAGAGGTCGTCGGGTTTATTAATAAAAAACGTGGTTGCTTTTACAAAGATATCAGCTCGCATACACAACCCGAACCCGCACAGACCTGAAACAATTACTTGTAGATCATGTTGATAAAAAAATATCATACAATTTGATCCGTGCCGAAATAGAATCCGCAATACGCAGAAAAGCAGTTCAAAACGCTCAGCCACTTCATCAACTGCCAAATTCTATCATTTGGGCGCATTTCTGATGGAGTTAAGGGTGAAATTGCAATTGGCCGTTCGATGCGCCTAGATTCTGCGCAAGTATGAATTGACCCTAAGCACCACACACCACATTCAGGCTGATATAATTTGTTCTAACATCCCGGCATCAGCTTCTGTCGTATTAGTGAAACTTTATACGATTTCCGGCAACTAGGGAACCCAATTAGCAATATCATCCGGCCTGAGAGTGTAACGAGAGTGGAGTGGCTATAAGCGGCGGCGCTACAGTTAACATACTGCAAATTGCTGTTAAATTTACTTAAACTCCCTTGTTACGTCTCGAATAGGATATAAGCACTGATTCTGTAATTGCATAAGAGTTCCTGTTTTGTTTGCCGTCTTTGATGGTGGAAGGCGAAGGAGTTAATTTGATTTTGAGAATTTTTGAGCAAACAAAAATAATTAAACAGTTTTAAAGTAAAAGGAGCCAGGTAAAGATTCTTCTGAATATAAATGTCGCATGAGTGTAAATGAAAAATATTTGACAGCATAAAGCTGTATAAGAGTTCTTGGGTTCGTTTTAAAAATTAGAACAAGTGTAGTGGGTTTTTCGAGAAAGTTCAGTGGCAATAGGCTCGTCTATTAGACTTTAGACATACCTACATAATGGGCGAAAAGTCGTGGTAGGTACTATTAGGTTCACATTTTCTCGGATATAAAATTATGTTATGCTTTTGTGTATGTTGTAGATTTTATCCGCTTTGTATAGACGTGTGTATACCGTATCCTTCAACTAGAATTATTTCGTCCTAAATTAATTCCCAGTAATTTATGACATCATAATTACAAAATGTCTCTAAACTACCTAGTTGAACTTAACAATCCAGTCAGGTAAAGTCATGTTTACAACACATGGGGACGAAGCAGGAACTTTACAAAGTTCGTCGAGTCCAGTCAAGCTGTGTCCCAGCACTAGTTAGTCAAGTGTGACGGCCAACTAAGTGTTACGCTCCGTAAGTAATTCAGTCCAACTGTTAAACCACTTAGTAGCTTGGACACGGATGACGTGAGGGAATGGAAGGGTTGGCTAGCCAAGCCAACATGCCCGAGGAATAGACGTAGCCGTAAGGTTTTAGAATGAATGATTTTATTTCTTTTGACGCGTATTTACCATAGAGCAGTGGTGGCCCAGTGGTATCGGTCTCGACTTACGAGTTGTAGGTCTTGGGTGCGGACCCCGCCAGGCGCATTACTTTATGTAATTTATTTCATCACCACTGCTCTCAAAGCGGTGAAGGAAAACATCGTGAGGAAACCGGCATGTCCTAGAACCAAAAATTCGAAGACATGTGACATCTACCAATCCGCACTCGGCCCGCGCGGTGGATTATGGCCCACTCCCTCTCACAGAGAGGAGACCTATGTCCCAGCAGTGGGAACATTATGGGCTGATAATGATGTATTTACCATAAAAAGACGGACGGATTGAGTGACAGATTATAATAGGAAGGGAGAAAGGAGAATCCAATCAAAGCATTTTATTTATAGCAGGTCAATTAAAGGAAGTTTTAAATTGTCAAAAGATAATGGAGCTACAGTCCCAGTCACAACTCAAGATTATAAATAACTGTGAAAGTACCGCAATTGTCCGCGCCAAAAGCGTAATATCTATAAAGGAGAACGGGCAAGTAACATCATGGAAACTCTGTTGTTATGAGTATAAGTATGTAAAGATATAAAATAGTACAAATGAAGTATGGAAAATGAAATATAATGTAAATACATACTTACATTTCGCAGCTGTATTGACGCATTTAGTAGATGCTTTTCATTAAGAAAGTTATTAGAAGTTCGTATAGTTTCATCAAAGTTCTGTCCGTAGCCAGTCTAGATACATGTCTTATCGGTATGGTCGCGGGACTCATACCATCACCGTGACCCCGGAACAAAAAGGGCTATTGAAGGACACCGTGGATTTTAGTCAGACAGTCCCTCCCGCCCTGCCCGGGGTGGGAGGCCTCATTTGATGATTTCACCACGATAACAAAAAAAATGTTCTATCGGTATTACCACATTTTTAGTAGTCTATTAATCTCCGAAATAACCAAGAGCACTTTTAATGCACTGTACATTAACTTTCTAAAACAAAAACCACGTTCAAGCAATTTCAAAAGACGAGTCCTGTCATCTTACTCGGCAATGCAAAATCTGTGCCCAAAACGATAAAAAAGTTGCCCTAATGAGGGCTGTCCTTGATAACACTCTGCAAGAATGTCAATCAAGTTTAAAAGATTTTTTCACGAAGTTGCTCAGCTGTTTATTTATTCAGTGGCGCTCCGACGAGTCCGTTTCGCTTCCATTCAAGGCAGTCCTTGGCTTTTCGATTTGACTGACGTGGCTATAAGATGAAATAGTTCCTGAAAAGTGGGACGCTAGACTAGAAATCGAAACATTGTGTTGATTGAGGTAGGTCGACCATATATTTGACTGAGCTTGACTTTTGTGACTGGCCTATTAGTCTAGTGGTTAGTGACCCTGACAGCTATGCCGGGGCCGTGGTTTCAATTTCCACCCCGGACAAATGTTTGTGTGATGAGCATGATCATTTGTTCTACGTCTGGGTGTAATTTTTCTATAATTTATGTATGTATTTAGAAATAAATATAATTATGGTTTATCAGTTGTCTAGTACCCATAACAGAAGCTCTGCATAGCTTGGGACTAGATGGCGTTGTGTGATAGTTGTGGAATATTATAATTATTATTATAGTCATGTTTATGTACTTGTACATAACATCAAGTCTGAGTTACCGCGCAGTGTAAAACAGTCGTGCACTGAGCAGCATAAAAAATAGAGCGCGGGTATGTTATTTTTTATTATGAGTAAAAACAAAGCAATACAGAGAACTGTTACAGTCTATTTTCATTGAAATATCAAACATAAATATTTATGTGGTTACTTATGAATGCAGTATAAATAAAAATGCCTTGAGACTCAGTGTCAAGTGATTTTTCCACTCCACAATTTCATTGACTTGTATCAAACTATCGACTATAAATAAAAATCAAACAAATATTCAGTTTGGCTTATAATCTACGGCTACGACCGATCGCCATTGCAAGGTTAAGAAAAAAAAAGTAGGTAACTCCTATGGAATATAATAAAACTTGCAAATAGTAGATTTAAATTAGATCTGCATCAAAAGGCACTCGAGCTCATAACTTGAGTCCCGTCATTAAAATCTCTGTTTGAGTCATTTCTTTGGAACGGCTTAGAATTACAATTCCACTTTCAAACAGATAATGATGAATAAATAAAGCTTAGAATAAGCTGTATTTATTCATCACAATAAAACAAAAAAAAAAAAACTTAAAATAAGTTTTCGGCAATTTGAGACTATGTGAAGTCTAATCTGCATATAACTTTACACTGCATTGCTAGGGGGTATAATGGACACAGTTTCCTATTACTCAATTGAAAACCAGTTGATATAAACAAAACGGGGAAGGGGAGGCCTATGTTCAGCAGTGGACGTCTTACGGCTGATGTGATGATGATTATATAAACAGCCTGGTCTATCAGTGAGTCTGACAGACCCCAGAAAAGGCGTCTATGAAGATTATAAAATATTGAATACCAATAATTATTTCGAATCAACAGATATCAAGTATACAGAGGCACCATCTGACGAGAGTCAAATAACGAATAATTTTCTTTTGCTCATCTTTTTAAGAATTTATAAAACGTATGGCAACACTTTAAGAATAAATACCCTTGGCGTTGCCATGGCACCGTCTTATATCCGATTAATAAAGAATACAGGATCAATACGATGGTACTTTTATATATATTTTTTCTGTTTATTTGAGAAGAAACATTGAGCTTTGAAGGTGCACGGCTGTTCAATTGATATCAAAAGAAGGTTATTTAGGGAGATCAATCAATTTCAACGTTTTGAATTTGTTTGTTTAATATACTAAACATAAATAACATACATACGCGTAGGTTCTCGCCTTTAATGACTAAAGGCGGAAACACATTATAAAACGCGACGCGACCCGATGAAACGTGATGCGTGTTGACTCGAATCAAATGTGCAGGGATGGCGTTGCGTCGGTTGTTCATAGTGTAATTCTGGTCTATGGAAAATAATACACTTGATTCGACTCAACACGCATCGCGTAGTGCTGCGTTTTAATAATGTGTGGGTGACTTAATGCATGCCATACAAAAAATATACTGTCGGTTTCAGTTTGATGATATGATTTTTCCTACTTGGTTTTTCATCGAGCAAAAAGCTCTGCTAACTCAAATTTTACGTTGAATTTTGAGAGACAATTACATTTTCCATGAGCGGGCATAATATCAAAGCGGCACTACAACAGTTATAATAAGTTAACATTGTCAAAATCCCAGTCTTGGAATTGGCCCAATCCGATTATACTCTCGCGGAATTGTGAAAGCAGCGATAAGATAAAAATGTTCATTTGTTACCTATGATTGCTTTGTGTAAAAAGTGAAACGGTCGGAAGACTAATCGGATGACAGATAATTATCGGTTATCGTAAATCAAACGTGAATGGTTCCATTTCGTTTTCGTGTGTGCCGTAACTGTGAAAGGCCTCCGCCATTGCTGCTAAATGAAGATTTGTAGCTGGCAATAAAATACTTGTGTTGCCCGCATTGTTGGTATTGCACCACGGTCTCACGAACAATGGCAGACAAAGTGGGAATCGTATGAAAATCGGATCCAGTTTTCACAATGAGCTTTTCAATTAATTCGCATTACATTTTGCCCGCAATACGTGTTTCGCCGTTCAATTTTATTTAATGATGTTTAAAATAATTGCATGATTTATTGACGGTTGTTAATTTTATTTTAATAAAGAAATGTATTTATTGAGATTCTGTGTTGTCCACTGCTGAGCAAAGTCCGTCCTCCATTCCTTCCTACGCTTATAATAATTGTGCGTTACTGTCTACTGAATAATTGGAATACCTTAATGATGTTTAATCTGCTATCCAGTATATTCCTCGAATCGAATGTGTCGATTAAATTCAGTGTTCCATGAAGTTCTTTAGTTCAAAATAGCGTCTCATTTGTTGAATTACTTTTCGACCAGGAAAACTTAATTTATATGTCAGATTTCACATTTAAATAATTTTACATTGAAAACTAACAATCGCGTTCCGAATTCCTGAAACACTCGCAGAGCCTTTTGGTCACCTGCCATATGCAATACACCTTTACGAGAACACAACATGTAAATTAATCCGCGCTTCATACCGCGCAATGAGTTCCATCTCATGCGTTGTCAACGGCAATATATTGCCTCGCGAATTGACTTCGTCGGCTTTTAGGTCAGAAATGTTGAAATATCCGTGAAACAAACGAGGCATAGACAATCAAAAAGCTGATGTCAACCTTTTATTAGCAAGGAGTGAGTGCAACACAGGCTCTCGCGGGTTTATTGGGGCAGGTAAACTGTAGCATTCTGCAGCGTACAACGCAATCTGCACGTTTGCTGTGCCGATTTTGAAACTACGAACTGTTGACTTTCATTCGCATGAATTGTGAGCGAATCCGTGCGAGTTTTCTTTGATGTTTTTGTTGGTGCGAAAATTGGATGCGCGTAAAAGAGTGGCAATGTTTTTTTATTTTATTTTTTACCTGACGTCCATACCCAGTTGCTGGGAAATCCTTTGACAGACTTTGGCACTTCTTTTATTAACGTTCAACTATGGAAGATTCAAAAGAAAAAAATCGTCAACGAAGTTAAAGTTCGCGTTTACCAGCCATAGAATCTGTCTTCATCGTCGTTCAGTGTCAATTTGTGTTATAATGGCGTCACCGCCTCGCCTTCGCTCGCGTTCTTGCTTCGACACAATTTCTAAAAAACTAAATTTAAATCGAAGCGGTATCGTGTATCGTGTCATTGTTTTTCCTTTATGAATATTTTATATTTTATCGATGCGAGAGAGTATCTAAAATAAAGTTGCTCCAATATCGGTAATAGAGTGCATCGAGCCTTGCTAAACGAGATATCAGAATATCACTGTACCAAAATTGCAGTCCTGGTGGATTATCGTCCCTGTTTCTTTAGTTGCCCTTTCGACGATATCCTTAGATAAAACTGGCTGCCAGACTTTCGGGCTTCTGATAAAGCAGCGCTCATAATTACTTATTATCCCGCGGGGCTCCATTGTATCTACAGAAAAAAGTACATCGACTCAACAAATAAGTATACCAGTGTACATTTCCCTAACGTATAACGCCATCACAAATTATCTTTTCACAATAAAAATCGTGGGAAGTTGTCGGTAAAAGTTTTAATTGGGAGCCACGTGGCCCCTTCGGCTGTTCTCCATGATACATCGTGAATAATGTACCGCCACAGAAATGTATTATTCATCAATCTTCCGTGTTGCTATTATCTATTATGTGTTCTGCGGGCCATTGCATGGGTTACTATCTATGTACTGTCTTAATAAATTATTAAAAAGGCAGCATTGATTTTGGTCAGTCTTCGAGGCCATTTAGTACAATCATTATGTGTTTAGGTTTTTGTAATTTGGTAAAAATAAAATGAAGCAGAAACCTTTATCTTTCATCACATACTTAGTATTCAAGAAACTCGCTCTGTCTTTACGGCCATAATTTGCAAAGAACTGCACCAATCCGTTATTCAGGACAAGGTTTGTATTGAAAGTTTTTGGAAATTTCATCGCGAAGGTCGAAAAAGAACCCGTGCGTAGCAGGAGCGGGCCCCCAAGTTAGAGATAAAAATAAAATATCAAGATAAGAATTTTCTCATTAGCTTTCATTATCCTGAAATAATATTTGTTCACTTACACATATTACCTACCTGAAATTGTAGCCTAAGGTACAAGTTTCCGAACTGTTTTCGTTTTATAGTCAAACGACCCAAGTTTAGTTCAGCTCATAGAGGAAAACACAGCGATTCGTAAAAACGCTCCCAATTTCTACTAGGTCATCCTATTCGATATTAAGTTAGAACCATGTTTGAATTGGCAAAAAAGGTACAGGTATTTTATATCCAACAAAAAACTCTGCAATAACCGTGTTCACGCGTGCACAGAATTTTAACCGCGTCGATTATGGCCACAATAAAAATGGTACGATGGCAACAAAATTTGTTTTACGTATAAAATCATTTTTATTAAGTATCTAATATTTCATAGGGTATTATTGGCGGGTTAGAGACATTTCCATCGACAATTTTCCCGCTTGACATTTTTTTTATGATCCTGTCCCGCCTGTCTAGACTTGTGTTAGGCCTTAGCCGGCGAATAAAAAAGGGGAGGAAGTCGTTTAGGAAATTGATTCACATCTCGATGTAATTTATGGGTGGAACATTGAAATATAATAATATAAAAGATACAATAGTAGTTGTATTGAATATACTTAGTATGCAGGGTCTCGATGGATGATAATCGTTTATTTGCTTGTTATTATTGTAATAATTTGGAGACTTGGCTACAGTTGGCTTTAGTTTGACCAGATGGACTGAATGGCTTATCATTTAGGCAGGTTTAGAGTTGTAACCGTCTTGTGCACTGACATATCTGAAATTAAATAAAAATAACGCAATACAGTTTCTTCTTGATGAATCAATCGTTTCCAATGTATGTGTAAATGCATATGGTTGATATTAGCTTTCGAATAGGTGGTTCTGTCACCGAAGCGGGGACGTATCGCTTTAGTTTATTAAAATAATTATGATTTTGCTTTATTAAATCAAAGCTTTGAAGCTGTATTCCCGGCGACCACGGACCGGAAGATGCACCATAGATAGGCCAACTGTCTAGGAGGACCAACGACATCATGAGAGTCGCGGGCAACAGATGGATGCAAGTGGCGAATTGTCGTTCGGCGTTGCGGTCTGAGGCCTATGATAATGAACGTGTATTAAATCATCAGGGTATAAAAAACTATACAAGCAATATGTATGTTGTAATGAAAATGTTGATGATGAGCCACCCGAAACTAGTCTCTAATATTTGGAAAACTCATAAAGAATTGATTAAATTCCCCTGGCATCATAAGTGTAGTTGTATAAACACAAGTGTGTTCTAAGTTGTAGCAGGCGATTTGGTTGTGTTACAATGTCAATAAAAACTGTCTGGCACAGCAGTTGTCTTGTACAAATTCGTTTAAGTTTTTATCCTTTGTTTCGGGAACATTCCGCTATTGAGTAGATTTCTCCTGCTAGTTTTTGGAGTCTGTGAGTTGAAACTTTGTCTGAGGAACATGCCTTATATAAAAGAGACTATTGAAATAAATCTTGTTAGAACGTTTGTTTAGGATGAGAGGAAAGTGACTCACAAAGTTCAAAGACCTTTTGGATAGGCAGATGTGAGCAGCAACGCCGGAACCTCTGGAAAGGTTCTGTGGGCTCATCAAGCTTTTATGACCAGAACTACGAGTAGATATGAACGTGGTCACTATGTATGTATCGAAAAAGGGAAAGGTTTAATCTTGCACAAAATCTACGGAATAAAATTAAATGTTATAAGCTGAAAATAACCAGAACAAACATTATACTGTCAGCAGAGCATAAAAAGTATACGATGATTCTCTACCAAAATATCAAGGGTTGTATTACTTGACAGCATCATAATCTGACACTCCGACGGCAACACAAATCCGACGCCTGAATATTTATCCTTAACACACAGCCGCAGAAGCCATTCAGGGTTCCAATTCCATCAGCGGTTTCACAAAATTAATTTCATTTCTACAGTATCAGTACAATTTAATTGAATTAGCTCCATTAATCTGAACAGGAGAGTAATTATTTTGCTCGGGGACAATAAACAAGGGTACACCAATAAAAACTTGTTCGCCTAACTGGAGTTTAAACGAGAGGTAATTGAATCGAAGCCACTCCGGAGTCGCGGCGTTCTTAAATCAATTATGAGCCGCATCCACTGACGCAGTTATATGCTTTGACAGTTCTCTGATGGCAGTCACTATCTGTCGGCTGCCGCATGTCGTACAAGCATCAACTTGTAGGTAATTCAATTTAGTCAAAGGTACCGCGCGCCTTTGTTCGCTGCTACCTTTTCAATGTAGCTGAGTTAATTTTGGTAAAGGCACACTATGTAAATCGAGGGAATGAGATAGCGTTTTTATCTTCGGTTTTGTTTCGGTGAGCCTTTTACCCGTGTGATCGTTTATTGTGTTTTTCGGAGGCGGAGGTATAAGGTGTTTCTAGGTTATGTTGATTTTGTTCAGGTAGATCGAAGTTTTATATTGAAAGATAGTAACAGGTTCGTTGTGTAAGCTTTATTGAACACTACATTATTATAATCTTTTTCAGTTCATACTTGCTTGTACCAGTCACATTTATCTAAGAACTTTATCCACGAAAAGCGGCCATCTATAACTTTGAACCCAACAAACCCACGCAGCGTATACCAACTTGGGTATTCAATGGAACAATTCAAGAGGCATAATCGAATAGAATATATTCGTCATAAAGGCTGATAAATTGTAAGCATTCCGGGAGGAGCTGCCATAAAGTTCAGTGTTCAACCCTCGAGAAGGGGTCGCATGAGGAAACTTGCTACGAATTTGTTATCGCTATGAAGATAAGTATAACTACAAAGACGCATAATATCCGTCTTCCGTGAAAACCGACTATCTTGTAAGTGTTATGTAATTGAATTGTATGGTTATAGTGTTATGGATTTAGGGAACTTTCAAAATATGATTAGTTTCGTGTTTATAGAGGTAGTTTGTACAGCATGTATCAGATTGGTGTGGTTTTAATCATTTAAAACTTTCTCCTCGGAGATAACACTGTAAAAGGACAATATTACAGTTGTCACATAATATATTTGGGGTGGATGGAATCAATCTCCTAGGGCCCTGCTCTAGATAACCCCACCACAGGCTACAATATGTTATCCCACAGGCGGTGTTAGCCTGCACCGAAAGTCGCCTGTCGAAGTCAAACACAGAAGTTCCTATTCCTTGAAGTCGCTCCATCTTAAGTCTCATCTTTGCTTCTGAACTAAACAGAGGTAAGAACGATCAATTTTTTTTTATAATCGTTTTATTCCACAAGTGGGCCACGGTCTTTCCTATAACTTTCCATTCTTTCCTTTGTGCTCTAAATGTTGTTCTGAAAACTCAGCCATCAAAGTTTTTGACATCTGATTAAATGTTTGTATATCTCATCAGCATTTATTGTGTGTCCCTGCATTTTCCTTGCAGTCAAAGTACTCCTATAACAAAGTTGCAAAGAAGGACAATCAACTAAAATGCTAGCAAGCCACATTAAAACATCACTTAAAATGAACGCTGATATGTGATTCAATTTGTTAAGGTCCCGCCGCCCGTGCAGTATTGCTGATGCGCAACAATGTCGGGTAACAACACTAGTAGTGACAAGTTGCAAGTCTCGCAAGACTTGCAAGTCTTGCAAGCTCACTGTTTACGAGGACTATGGCGACCTATTTCGCCCAGGAGCTTTGTGCAATTTGCAAGAAACCGCAAGAGCAGGGAAGGCAGAATGTTTCCATTTAAATAATGTTTATGGAAATCTTTGTGAACATTTTAATGCAAGGCGCCTTTTTTAATGAGAATCAACAGCCTTATTTTTCCGGAAACTTAATGGAAATTTATTTTCTTGGCGAAAAGACCTGCTTTTCATTCATAATGTCTACTATTTTAGTAATAGTTTTTTGGTGGTTTTGGTTCGGTCATGTACGAGGTATGTAAATAAAGAGTCGATCTACATGATAGCAGATAAATGATTTCAATTAACAAGATTAAAATTCCAGCTATAACTGGAATTCAAGAAATGATGAGTAATTGAAGACGTGTGAGTATGCAGTAAGCATATAAACACAATGATACTGATGAATGTTATCTCATCTGAAATATCAAGAGCAATCAGGTTGTGGTCCTTGGAACCGGATACTTAATGCTCTACGCAGCACTATCAGACGCACTACATAACAATCTCTTAATGGATATCCTTCTATCTATACAGTATATGATGGTAACAAAGTTTATTTCTTTTAGAAATTTTCAATTTAGAGGGCATCCTTGCGCTGGCATGCGGAGTGCGATTAATGAGTGACTCGCCGTCTGATCATGGACCATGCCCGGGTCAACGGCGCAGCTCATGCGCCACGCGCGCCTCACAGAATTTTCAAGAATCCGAAGGAGCCCCTTAGAGGGCAAGAGTCTGCTGGGGTCGTGGTACTGTCTTATCCTGTAAAGGGCTATTGAAGGATCACCGTGGATGTTGAGTCGGTACGAGTGTGACAGTACCTCGCATAATGCCCGGGAGGACAGATTTGATGATTTTACCACGTTAAAAAAATCCAAGTGCTCTTCAGAACTACAGATTCAATTTCAAAAATTCTTCCACTACCGTCATCAAGATCCAAGGCTATATTTAAAACGTTAATAGAACTTCCAATAAAAGCAGGAGCGAAGCCACGGGAAGACATAGTCCCAAATATATTGTTTTATTGCGTTATCTGTGCGCACAATGCGTTTACGGCTATAAGTCAGGATGTTACGTCAAGATGAGCAATAAACTCAGTATGGTCGTTTGATATCTGTTGCGGAAGCCACCTGTTATGTTTGTTCTTATGATTACTCTGCTGATGGTCTGTTATTAGTTTCGAGGGGTTGCAAAACTATTACGCAGTTGTTCGTATGTTGACACTAGGACTCTCGCGACTCCGTCCGCCAGGGCTTTGTATTTTCCCCCTTTTTACGTGGTAAAATCTTCGAATCAGTTCTATTATCATGTGTGTCTCGGGGACTGTGAAAGTCGTACTGACTAAAATCCACGGTGTTCCATCAATAATCATAAGGGCGCTCCCACACCGCGAGCATTCACCTGTAAAGTAACGTTACAGATTCGAACATTCGAAGAGAAAAGAGCATCAAATTGCGCACTTTAATGTTACATTACAGGTGAATGCTTGCGGTAAGGTAGCGCCTTTACGTTCTAAGGTCACGGCTACCTGTTTCGACAGGCAGTTGTAACGCACTTAAGTCATTAAAGGATTTTTTGTGCAAAATTTCATAGATACTTTGTTAGATACTTGTAGGTATAGTAAAGAAGATTCGTCCTTTGGTTACACGAAAGTTAAAATTATACTCAAGTTGAGTTTAAACGATTCGGACATTAAATATATTAGTGGATATCATTATGTCAATTTTCGTAAGTGCTAATGGCCTGTTTTATAAGAGAGTAAATAGTACATCTTTCGAGTCAGGTGTTAGGTGGTTGAAACTATGCTTGATTCAGAAAGCTGTATTACTCGATACTGTTTGCATTTTAAAGAGGTTTCTATTGAGCATCCATCATTCCTAAGCAGAGGTAGTATACAATATTAATATTTGGTTGATAAAGGATATAATTTCCTAGCGTGAACAATGAGCGTGGAACTTCACATAATAACTTAAATTCTACTAGTTTATTAATATAAATATTATCATGTCAAAGTCCTACCGATCTTCTGTTCAACTCACAAAGTTTCCAGTTTCTCACTCATTATAACGTCTTTATTAAATAAGACAGAATACGAACTTTATCGTTTCAAATCTCTGTTATTCGAACTATAATGAGTTCGTCAGGATACCACTTAATTGGAAATTTTAATGCGAGTTTGCTATAAACTTTATTATGTAAATAATTATGTTCGTCTGCCTCGTGTAAGAACTTTTCCATATTTTACGTGTTTGGTAACCCATATTAGGTGTTAGATTTATGTGATTTTTTTTAAATTCAAATTAACAGTGTATTTCAGTAGAACATTGAATTAGATTAAAAATCTGCCAAATACAAAATTACCTTTTTAAATATTTGCCAAAATTTCTCCGGTTAACAAATTGTACCCAGAAGTTGAGGATAACTATCAATAAGCGAAAATTTTTTTGAACTGAAGCCGAAGAATCATCGTTAAGATAGAAAAAAAAATCTAAGAGAAAAGTCTCGATATCACCACAAACTCTCTCATATCTTTGAATCGGTACAACAAACCTTTTCATTATTCGAGTCGCTCAGTACCCTTAGCAAGAGTTTTCAGTAAATGAGAAGTAAAGTAAACTGGAACTTTGACACTTTTCAAATTGACAATTTTCAAGGAAAAAATTAGTTCCTTCTTCGCACACCAGAAGCGCTGTTCGATTTTTTCCTTGAAAATTGTCAATTTGAAAGTGTCAAAGTTCCAGTTTCCTTTACGTCTCATTTACTGAAAACTCGTGCTAAGGGTACAGAACTCAAAGACAATGTTATTAACGTATATTTTACGAGGCACATTTAGAATTTTATGTCATCCCCGGGTACGTGATCACGAAGAACCGAGGTCATTTAACTTTACTCATAAACAAGTTTGCGATTCGTCGAGATGCACTCCAAATTATTGTTACAAATGAATTTTGGCACCTACACTGTTGTTGCCGACTGTTTTACGTTCGGTTGGAATTATTTTTCTTTTCATGAGTGATTCAGTCCCTGCTATGGAGAGGGAATTCAGTAGTTAAATATTATAGAAGTCTGATATTGTGCTTTGAATTGTTTTTTTTTTATGTTTGATTCTGAAAAACTAAATATTTCATTGATTAGTTATCATTATCATATGCCTAGCCTAATTTTCCCCTATGTTAGTTGTCTGACAGTCCCTTCCGCTACAGAGAGAAGATTTATTGGATGATTTTCTCACGTAAAATAAAAGTCCTGTTGGCTATTTTTGGCAACAAATCTATGTTGAGATCGGCTTTCAGTTTAACTGGAAGCAGCTCAATACCAGTATTTTTATAGATCAACTAACCTATCTTACGACTACAATACAATCCAATTCATATGGGGTAATATGATAACCCACTAAGTATAAACAAAAAATCCGCACAGTTAAAAAGTGTGATTGTTTTTTTTTATAGAAAACAGAACTAATCGAAAACAATCAAAGTATTCTGAGCTGAAAATAACAATTACAGTTTCTATACAATTTACAGTACCAGAAACGTTCAACGAAGATCTAGGTGCCTTCATTTGTTACGTAGAGCACACAGACTCAAGTGAGATACATGGAGGGCCCAATGAATGGGGTACCCCTTTCCAATAAATGCCCCCAGTGGCAATGAATGTGAAGGGGGTTATTAATGTCTCTGTGCTAAAGTATTAATTGAGTTCTTAAGGGCCAGTGCAGTTGCCGGGGTCAGGAAACGCGAGTTTTCGTGTTTTGCGGGTTCGCTTTACGAAGTTGTAACACAGTGTCAAAACTTTAAATTGCAGTATTTGTTTTTGTCTATCTTTGAGAGTCGTTATAGTGGCCTGGTAGTCCGTGGGTTGCGGGACATACGTATACCGCGACTTCGGTACACAAAAAGGCTACCGAAGGACACCGTGGATTTTAGTCACTCAAGTGACAGTCCATCAAATGAGTCCTCCCGCCCCAGGCAAGGCGGGAGGACTGATTTGATGGTTACAAAAAGCCAGGTAGTCCTGTTTAGTACGTCTGGTAACTTTGAAAAATAATATTGTAAACTTGCGCAAATAATTTGCCTAGCCATCGATTATCTCAGACTAGGCATTCAACATTTAGTAAACAAAAAGAACAAAATAAATTATTCTACCCATTGAAATAGCAGCCTCAAATCCCCCTCCGTAGACAGACAACATGGTAAATATGCTAAGCAGTGACACTTAAAAACGTCAACATAATTACTAGTCCAATGAGTTTTCGTTCATTCGCTAACTAGTACAAGTGGCGGGGTTTTATCCAAGTCGTTCGTTAGCTACTAAGGGCCCTTGTGCACTAGTCGAGAGCTTGCCCTTTGATGTTTGCTGTTGAAGTCAACCGCGGCACGCCCTTGGCCTCATTATGTGAAGTTGACATGTTAACCCCAATCAATGGCGCCGACATATGTAGCTTCTGTAATTAATAATGTTTCGGCTGCTCGGACAAAATGATGCGACCTATTTTTCAAGGAAAGTTTTTTTTTAAACTTTGCCCGTCTTAGGAATTTCTCTTGTATCGTGGGTGCGTTTAGAAACTTACGAGAGCCATACATATTATAAAACAAAGGCGCTTCCCGCTTCCTGTCCCTATGTATGCTTATATCTTTAAAACTACGCAACGGATTTTGATATGGTTTTTTTAATAGATAGAGTGATTCAAGAGGAAGGTTTTTATGTATATAACATGCTTAATATAGTAGAGATTCCATCTGTACGGAGCCGGGGCGGATCGCTAGTAATTATATTAACTGTGTTTATTGTGTCGCTTATTGTAGCGTTCGCGAATTGTTTTTTTTCACAAATTCTAATAAGTATCGAATAAAACGAACTAACAGTAAATAACCCCATCGTATCGCAAATGTTAAAGCAGATTACAATAACTCTAATTAACTTTGCAAAGTGTTCATGAGCTACAAATAATTTCGATATAATCAGACCGAAAGTTAAATTGGACTCGAAGTTATTTCCTGTTTTTAATAGTAACTAGGTTTTTCCCACAACTTTGTTTACATGGACGTGGAATTCACCACGATTTTACCACGTTAAAGAAAGGCCCACCCCGCTTGTGCATTTGGGGTAGGCCTGCATCTTGCATCCAAGGTCGAATTTTTGTCTCACGAAATTAATACTACGTTAATTTCCATAAAATTTAATTAAAATTAAATATTTATTGTGTAAATAAAGCTATGGCTTTGTATTTACTACACTTATTTTATTTTTATACGTATAGATATTATGCCGCGCTCGACTTTTCGGGGAAGCGGGAATTCTCCCCGGCGCTCGTCTCCACGCGCCACGGATAGACGCGCTGGAGGGCAGTCGCCTCCAGATCCCAGGGTAGTAATCCAGCTAGGATGTTGGCAGATTCGCCGGCGATCGTGCGGTATCCTTGGATCATCCGGATAGCCATGGGCCCGCACTGGGGCCCCGTAGAGGGCCATGGACCGCACGACACCGGCGTACAGCCTCCGGCAGGAGGCGTTTGGCCCGCTGAAATTGGGTAGGAGTCGCCTGACGGAGGAGGCGGCTGCTGCCCAGTTCAGTTTTGGGGCCAAACGCAGCAAGTGCTCTTTGAAGTTCCACCGGCTGTCGAGGACTAGTCCCAGGTACTTCATCGTCGACTCGACGCCGATGCGAACCCCTCCCACCGCTATGTGGGACTCTGTCCGTGGCGCGTGCAGACGACCATGAAAATCCATGGTCTCTGTTTTGTGCAACGCCACCTCGAGTCCAAACTGAAGAAAGAAAGAAAGAAAGAAAATACATTTATTTGGCGCAAAAGAGACCACCAACTGCTGGATTCTCCCAACGACTGTCGCGACCGCTTGCTTCGCCAAGTGGGCCGCAGCCTGGTGCGAGTCTCCCTCTGCCAGGACGAGCGTGTCGTCGGCGTAACATATTACGCCGACGCCGTCATCCCGAGGTCGCCACGCAGCACATAGTCGCAACCGATGTTCCACAGGTGCGGCTCCAAGACCGAACCCTGTGGAACACCGCACGACATCTCTCGCGGGTAATCTCAGGAACTATATATTATTAGCCTATTGCCGTCCACTGCTGAACGTAAGCCTCCCCCAAAGAGCGCCACCCATCCCGGTCCTGGGCAGCCCGCATCCATCCACTGCCAGCCACCTTCCTTAAATCATCGACCCATCTTGCAGCAGCCGTCCTACACTACGTTTGCCCATTCGCGGTCTCCACTCTAGCACATGTTTGCTCCACCTGCCGTCTGTCCGTCTACAAACGTGGCCGGCCCACTTCCACTTCAGCATGCTGATTGTCAGGAACTAATGTTTCAAATCGTGAAATTATTTTTGTGATGCATAGTCTTTTTATCAAGATAGATAAGATCACGCTACGATCAATAGGAGCCCAGCAGCGGGTGAAACCGCGGGCAAGTATTTATAATACTACAACATTTTACTATCCAACACAAAAATATTTATTACTGAACCATATTATCTGAAACTAAGATTAGCGTGTTCAACCAAGCAAACAAACAAAGAAGATGGATCAAAATTGCCCCACGTCCTATAACAACGTGACATATCTCAAAAAAAAGATAAAAATGTATTAAAAAATATGGCATACTTTTTAAGTTCATTTTTTTACACCTTCACATGAAAAAGTTGCTTTAAAAATAGTTCAGGCGCTGTTATGAAAAAATCGTATTATCGTATCGTATTTACGGACCGAATTAAAACAATCTTTTTTTGTTTGAAAGGGTACCTCAAGGTAGTCCCATTTGTCATATATTCAGGTATCCGGTCTCCAGGAACCTGGTGAAATGAAAGTAAAATCTCAAGAATAAGCTCATTTTTTACTTCACATTATTAGTGTTTCACTCTCTTGTTGTTTCTATTGATTTATTGCATTATGATGAGATAAGAGGTAACGAGAGGGAGTGCTCGACAGAGATCGTTTCACTTACATTAACACAAATGAGAGACGAATAACGATGGCGAGGCGACGCGGTAAGCGAAGCTTATAATAGACGAAATGAAGGAGGGAATACCGTGGTTGAACACTTTTGTTCTTGTATTCATGGGCGCAGGACATGGGGGTGAGTACCCATGTTGTGAGTGTAATATTTTATTGGGCTGGATGCGGAACCAGCCTGAAGAAACGAAAGGCAGGTTTTTTGAACCATGTTTAAGGGATTTAGAAAATAATAAATTAATGTTGAGAAAATGACGTAACGAACTTTGGGTTATGCTCGCCTTTTCACCAAATTCATCGTAACGTGTGTATAGTAGATTATAAACAATAGAAAAATGTTTTTTCTTTGTAGTATGCTTAAATTCCCAGTCCACTCTTTTTTAAACTATACCAAAAGCGCCTTTTTTACACATAAACAATTTCTGATGACAAATATTTGAATTCTGTATAATTAATCTATTTTTTGTTTTATCATTCTCTTATTTTGGAAGTTAAAGGGCGGGGGACGCACATTTACCCACTTTGGAAGTGTCTCTCGCGTAAACTGTTCGGTTTAGAAAAGAATATCTCAATATCATTTAATTAAAGACCTTTCCTTAAATCAACGTACGGGTCAGGCGAAAACTTTTTTTTTTAAATTTCATTTCTAAGTATGGGGGGTACCCCCAAAATTGGTTTTTGTTTTATTTTTGTGTGAAAATCCTAATGCGGTTCACATAATATATCTACTTTCCAAGTTTCAACGGGATAGTTTTTATACTTTCTACAAAAAGTGGCTGCGACATACGGACAGACAGATAGACATGACGAATCTAAGGTTACGTTTTTTGCCACTTGGCTACGGAACCCTAATAATGAGCTTGTTTTTGAATTATTCTCACGTTTTCATAATCAGATGAATAAAAATATAATTGTCAGTTGATCTTTTTTTTTTGCGTGGTAAAATCATCCTATGAGCCCTCCCGCCCAGGGTGGGACGGGAGGTACTGTCAGACTTGTACTGACTAAAATCCACGGTGACCCTTCAATAGCTCTTTATGTACCAGGGCCGCGGTTACCATGTGAGACAGTCCCGCGACCCGGCTGGCATCGTCAGTTGTTTTTATATTTAACAAAATAAATGTATTATTAAAAACTACCTTCATAGAAAAAAATAAGCTTATTTTTGAGAATTTCATTTCATTTCGCCAGGACCATGTAGACCGGAGACCTGACTTTATGGCAGTGTGACTACCTTGGGCAGTGTGATTACCTTTTTAAATTGAACCGAATTTAAAAAGGTAATCACACTGCAATACTTAAATACTCATACGAACGATTTTTTCTTAACAGGGCATGAACTACTCTTAAAACAATTTTTCCATATGAAGGTGTAAAAAAATAAAGTTAGGGAGCATGCCATATTTTTCAATACATTTTTATCTATTTTTTAAGATACGTCACTTTGTAATAGGACGTGGGGTAATTTTGTATGGATCGTGATCCGTCTTCTTTCTCAGCTATATAATTTAATTACTTAATGTGCTGGCATATAACCCAGTTAATTGACCATATAGAAATACAAGTCCCAACTAATATCTGGGTGCATTCCTACCGGTATAAACCATTCATAGTAATAAGTAATGTGCACTTCATCACCTACATAAAAATATACAATTTTAGTGAAGCAAATATTGAATTTATATGCGTTATACTTAACCATGTCGCTGTAAGGAGAAGTCGCCTTTATATACACGCAGTCTGGTACGCGACTCCAGGGTCCAGCAACTGTATTATTAATTTGACTCTGAAATTAACGAATGAGTTCCAATGACTTCAAAATCTTCTAAGATATAAAAATGGATCGAAAAATGTGTTGCTAAGCTCATAACTCGAAAACGGCTGGACCGATTCGAATAATTCTTAGTTTATAATATTTCTTAAAAGGAAATAAATATTTAAAAATTGCCTGAAAAAGACAACTATAAAAAAATATTCTTGAAACAATTGAGTGACGTTAGTTATATAAAGTGATACGAAGTTAGCCGAGCCAGCTAGTTATAAATAAATAAAATTGATATAAAATAACAGCTTGACAGAGGCCAGCAGGTCAACTTACTCCAATCTGTCCTTAACAATCAAATATTAATGACCCACTGTGATAAGGTTGAAAATCAATTTAAGAAAATTGGTATTTATAATTATGCACACAGGAGGGCTCAGGCGCAAATGTCCCTTTCGCAAAATGTCTACAGGTTGCTAAACGTCCCTTTCGCAAAATATACCTTGGTTTCCTGGCATCTACATCGTTGGGGTCTTTCAGTCAAGAATGAATATACCTACCTAAATAACCGAACCGGACACGTTCCGTTTTATGTATTAAGTACTAACATAGGTTAAGCAGTTTTGTTACTGTCTTGTTTTGTTATAGATCAATGTAGTCTGTGCAAATAAAGATAAAATAAAAAAAAAACATATCATTGTAGCAAAGGTATACTTACCCGAATTATTGCATTACCAACTAACTCTTTGTAATCAAAATGTTCCTGATAGACTAGTCTTCTGTACCCTTGCGTACATTTGCCGAAGTAATATTCGCTTTGAACTTCATCTGAAAAAAAACACGATTGTTAATCTATTCTAGTATGTAAAAATAATGTTTTTTGAGTTAGTATTTAAAAAAAAACTGCAGTAGAAGTCATGGTTTAGAAATCACTGTTATTTTTAATTTTATATTTTTATTATGCCTTATACACATTTTTAATTTTGTAGAAAAAAATATTTGACTGGTTTATAAGTATTCAAAATCTATATTTTTAAATAAAGAATCTAAAAAGAAGAAGAAATCATAATGCCGTAACAAAAAAGATTACGATTTTTCAGTGTTGCAAACTTTTGAGGCGTTAGAAGAATATTTTTCAATATTAAACGCAAAAATACAGACACAATTTTTTTAAAATTATTTTACAAATCCTGTGTTACGTTCCCATGGAGTATTTTAAACAAATGTTCAGCTTTATAAGCTTTCGCGTTCATAATTGTGGTAAGGTTTAAAATAAGCTACACTTTTTAAAATAAACTAGCTGTTGCCAGCGGCTTCACCCGCTACAACTAAAAAAATAACCCACGGGAACATAAAATCGGGATAAAAACTATCCTATGTGCTAATCCAGGTTATAAACTATCTGTGTACCAAATTTCAGCCAAATCCGTTAAGTGGTTTTTGCGTGAAAGAGTAACAAACATCCATCCACACATACAAACTTTCACTTTCATTTATAATATGTATATTAGTAGGATTACAATACCTTTTGGGTTGGGAATATTTGTAAAGACGATGCTGTGTAGTGATGATAACGTCTTGTAACTGGAGACTACGATTACTGTAATGTACGAAGAACAATATTTTTTATTTTGTTAAATCAATGCTTATTTAGAAATATGTAAGGCATCAGCAACCCAGTAAATGGGTAATACGATACCCCATTGTAAGACTGGTTGGTGGACAAGTCCGTCAAATACAAAATAAATGTATAAATATTAAAGGGTCTCCAACGCAATATGGATCCTCTGTCAGTGACGTCCTAAGCCGAGGTCCGTACCCCACAGGGGGTGCCCTTAGCGAACGGTCACTTAGTTTATTGTCTTTTACTTAGTTTGTAAGCTCTGGCTGGAGGCCCTAGAGTAAAATCTATGGCATCCACAGAAAAGTCCGGTTAAGCAGCACACAACCTCTTCTAGGTTGACCTGAGAGATGCCATTCAAAAAAAAAAAACGCAATATGGAGGAGTTTATAATCCACTTCTGGATTATAAACTCCTCCATATTGAGTTTTTAGGGATTTCGCTTCCGGCTTGGGGTCTTAAAAGTCGCCCTCATCAATAAAATTGATAAAAAAAAACAATAAAATGTAGAATACAAAGAATAAACACACTTACCTAATTCACTCACTAAAATTAATAAAACAAAATAATTCATTGTCATCTTGTGCTCAGTCTTACTATCAGTCAGAAATGTTCAGCAATGAAATGTCTGCGGCGAGGAATGCAGGTATCTTGTCTGTTTACGTGAATCGTTGCATCAACACAAACAACCGACATTCATAAATGTCAAATAATGTCAAGTTACGTACTTTTTGTTAGGGTATCGTACAACAAAATTAAAATGAAGTTCTCCTAACATCACTTTGTTGACCGGCTGTTCGTCTGCCCGTCTGCCAAGACCTTTATTTAGGAACACCCCTTTTTATTTAAAGATAGAAGATTCGCGTTTGAGCACTACCTCGCCTGATGGCAAGCGAAGATGTGGTCGACGGTGAAGCATGCTTGCCTAGAAGTAACCTATTCACTCTTGACTTGAAGGTTATAGCTGTCAGGAAATGCAGATACCGACAGAGAATTCCACTCTTTAGCTAAAAAATGCTCGCCCAATTTATATTGTTACTTTGTAACTTTGACTATTATGCAATAGGTGTGTCCACACAGAATGAGCAGCCTCGCGAGGCATTTGCCGCACGATGCAGATCGGTTAGTGAGGACGTATCTCGGCTGAGGCAAGAGCGCGCGTTGCCGCGAGCGAACGACTGAGCGCCCGAGCCATCCAGAGTCGGCTTTTGTTGATGTAGTTTCCTCGCAAGGCAAATGTCTCGCGACGCTGCTCGCTCTGTGTGGACGCACCATAATCTCTTTGCTTTAACAAGTTTAGTATCGTCAGGAAAGTTATCGCTTCGCCGATGATGAGTTGGAGAACTAACATCATATAATCTCCTTGCTTTCAAGACTTTACTTTAATAGGTACACCAAACGTCATGTGATATCTCTGTTGTGCTCACTACTTAATAGTTCTATGCTTTGTCGATGGTTATAAGCTATAACTTCATCTAAAAGTTACACATGTAAGACAAGTAGCTCGATCACATCTGGTCTTAATGGTCGTAAATTTTTTTTGGGGAGTAAAATGAGTCCTTTTGCCCCGGTAAGGACTGTCAGAATTTTACGGACTAAATACCACAACTTTGTTCCATCATTTGCCCTTCGAAAGTGGTTTAGGTACAGACACCAGCAGGTCAATCTACCCGAATCTGTCAAATTTAACCAATTAAATATTAACCTACCACTATTAATTGTGATTAGGTTGAAAATCTATTAAAGAAATTTGACAGATTGAGGTAGGTTGATGGGCAGCGGTGGTCTTAATGTCTTAGGCATTATCTATTAGTCTTAACCTTACCTAATGTAACATATAAAAACAAATATATTCAGGGCATTTTTTCGTTTATTCAAATTCAGTAATTTAATTATAGGTAACGCTAAAATGCTGATAATAATTAACTACAATTTAAAATGTGGAACAGTAAATGTAGAGAGAAATGTATGTTCAAGATTCTATCATTGCACATAAATTACAAATTAATTATCATTTGCTTAGAAACTGTCACTATTGCTATTGACTCATCTAATAAATCAGGCCTAGATATTTGACTTGACAACACATGTGCCTAATTAATTTTGCTACCTACTGTCTAAGATTTGTCGCCTCCTAGTGACTTTCGGGACTTATAAGATCTGCCAATGATTACTAAATATCATATTTTGATAAACATTGTTTATTAAAAATTAAATAACACCTAAAAAGTACTTAAAAAGTTGTGGTGTATTTTATACTTGAAATACGTTACTCCCGAGAGTCCTGAGTTGGTTCACATCTTTGTCACATCGTGCGCTGTGAGCGATAGACCCCTCCACCGATTTCACACATAGGGGGAGGAGCAGTGGTGGGATAGTGACATTACAAAAGACCGCCAAGTAGGTTCAGTAGTCAGTCAACGCTGGCCCAATAGGCTGGCTCAATGCCTTGGTCCAATGTGTACAGCGGCCTTAAACTGACAGACGGTCACTCCCAAGTTTTTCGAGTTGGGTTCACATCGTTGTCACAACAAATCGCGCACTGCGGTTGATTTGAAAGTCCCCATTACAGAACGTCACATAGAGAGACTCATAAGTTGTAGCCCAGCCAGCTCATTACTTTTATGTAATTTCAATCACTACTGCTCTTAAAACGGTAAAGAAAACAGTGTGATGTGAGGAAAAGGGGATGTTCTGGAAGCTGGAAGCAAAAAATTTAAAGGATTGTACTTTTACCAACCAGCAAATGGACCTGCGTAGTGTTTTCGGCACACTCCAACTCGCACAGGACCGGAGCTTTTGTGTCCCAGCAGTGGAATATTATGGATTGATGATGAGGTAATACCTTAACACGGTTACATTTTTATTAATCCTCTGTGTTTCTTAGACCTCATATTACTGTAACCATCGACGGGACAGAGGAATCTCGGAAGACTTACCTTAACGGGAAGATTCTTACATATTATATTGCTTAACCAACAAAGTAAAGAACAAATTGAGACTTAATATTGACTCCTTTTCTTTTAATATTAGACCCGAACTCAGAATCTCACTGCCAAACACTAGACCAAAGAGGCAGTTCAATTCAAGCTTGATAAATAATAAAATAAATATTTTATTGGATTTTTATTATAATGTATGAATATGTAATTGCGTCCTAGTTGGAGTTTGTTACAATTTGTAGTTTTGTATGTTGGCAACCGTATCGTTAAATAGTAAAATAAATAATTCAAATTATTGGTTACATCTAGTTAACCACCTTAAGAAAGATTCATTTTCCTTCATCAACCCTTTCACATGTCAAGTGTCATTTAAAATTTTGGTTTAGCATTAATTAATTAATTTTCAATAATTGTTATTTATTTCGCAAAAGTTATTTTAATATGGATATTATTTATTTAACATCGTTAAAGTGTTAGAAAAGTTTGCATGACGTCACAATATGGCGCCATATCGTTGTCGATAGAACAAGTTTATGTCAGTTTCTAGTTAATTTGACTTTAGTCAGCTTTATAAAAATATAAATCCCAAGCAATATCTTCTTGCATTTCAACGGGTACAAACCATTCGTAGTAATAATACTCATAAACTTGGGGCGGTTGTAAGTGTGCACAATTTTATTATACAGAGGGTGAATTTGTACGCGTATACCTCACCATATCACCTTGGTCGGAGTTCGACCTTATGTATATGCAGTTTGGTATCCTGTCCCCGGTTATGTTGAGGAGACCCTGGAATAAATGATTTGAAAATTAAATCCATACCTTCTAATCAATCGGCAGAGAGGTCAATTCTGTAGATTAAATATATTTTCCAAAATAACCATCAGGTGATTAGGGATCGATACGGAATGCCAAAAAATGCAATTAATAACATCTATTGGTCTGTCTTGTCTGGTCTGTCTGTATAACCGTTATGAACAAAAACTACTCAAACGGATTTTGACTAACTTGGGGTAACAATTATTTTTTCATACCCGCGCTGGTTAATAGTATAACTTTCAAATCACGCTACAAACAGAGAAGCGAGCATGAAGGGAAATGTTAGGAAAACGGGAGAAGTTACTCCATACACTCTAATCTTCGGAACTACTACTTGGGACGACTTAGATTGGTTTTTTTTGTTGCAATAGCGATTAAGTCGAGGCAACATTACGCCCATAATTTATCTTGGAAACTTGAGAACACCTGATGCAGAACCGCAATAGATCAGGCTAAACTGTAAGAAGATACAAAAATAGTCGCCATAGCAAAAATCCGTTCCTGCGAGTCCCTTTGGTTTCCCCGTCCCCAGGCTCTCAGAATTCTACTTAGACGTTCGATCTTTTTCGATTTTGACGACCCCCATTTTCTCTGTCACAGGATACGCGCAGAAGTCGCTTGAAGAAGCTAGTCATTTAATAAAGCCCTTCTTTACAGCACGGAGTGTTGCAAGGCATAGTTTTTTTACAATAAATTGCGCATATCACGAAATTCCTCCAATGTCACGGTGGAAAATACTCGTTTCAAATAAGTGTCATAACACTAATGTATTAGTTGCATAACATTAGTTTGTAATGTAACTCCGGTTTTAATTTTCACTCAAACTCTGATAGACTCGATTACAGATGATTTTTCACACTCCAATCTACACTACTCTTACAAAAGACGAAATATTTGTGTTTGTAATGAATAAACTCAACAAATTACGCATAACTAATTTAAGATAGATACGAAATATAAAAAGGTATCTACTAATAAATAGTCCAGTATATACGGAACGAGCATAAAAAATTGACCTAATAAATATTTTCGTTGCTTTGTTAGGAGGTTCTAAGAAATGGTACCTAATTATTCGTGATCACGAATAGTTTTGTGTTTTTTCCTGATTATCATTGAGCTACAAATCTTTTTAAAAACAAAATTTAAGAGAATTAAAAATTTTGAAAACACCCACGAGGTTAATAAATCTGATGGTAAAAATAATAAAATAACTAAAAAACCTAAAAACTCAATTTATTATGTACACGAATAATTAATTAGACGTTAAAAAATACTTTCTATATAATTTACCATAATACATAACCGAGTAATATCCGTCGGGGAAAAATTACTTAGCACACACAAACATCGCTCCCCCTAACGCATATATTAACCTGCTGCGTTCCGTCGTGCGCGGTAAAAAATACATATGTAGATATGTTGAAAAACTAAAACGTTTACCCGAACTATACAGGTTTCTTAAATCTCTTCGTATTTCAAAATGATTCTTTTGCGATTAGGTTTTCGACAATGTTGCCACATTTCCCGGATAAAAAATATTCGCTCTGACACCCGTACCCGAAAAAAAAAATTCGCTATGCACGTATCTGAAAAAAATGCAGTAAAACTACAGGCTGGTTGACGCTGTTTGTTGAACGATCAGCATGCGTGTGCTATGCGGCGGGTGGTATGGGCTGACGTGCGCATGGACATGCCCCCGGATTCTAGAGTAGTAAATAGCTGTATTGCCATTTGAAGGTATTTCCCGTTTGGTTGGGTCAAAGCCTCGCCGAGGTTGCCAGGACTGTTCTAATTATGGTAAACCGTGACCGGAAACGTCGTAAAGGGCTATTAAAGGATCACTGTGGAGTATAGTCAGTAACAAGTCTGAATTTCACTCCGATTCCGCCCTGCGTGAGGACGGACTCTATTGTGATTTACAACGATAAAAAATGGGTGCTAAGGAAAATCCATTGGTGATCCATCCATCCAAGGGGCCCAGGGTGGGAGCACTCATTGATGATCTACCATGATAAAAAAAAGTTAGGCGCGAGTTTCCAAAACTAAAAATAAGACCTTCGGTTCAGCGAAATGTGAAGAGTATGCTATGAGGGCTGAGAGGAGTCTTGTAGCTGGTGGAGGATCTCCACAATGCAATAGGTCGATCAATTGAGTAATTATGATGTCAATTTGTTTTAGGAAATAAGATGGGAACTATGAAAGCTTAGAATATGTTGGCCTGAATTTACTATTGGCATTTATATATACTATTTGATTATACGTTTTGAGAAGAAACCTATTCTCAATGCATAATGAAATATTACACGGTTTTACCGTTATAGAAATAAGGTCTTAATTCGGTATTCAATACTACCTCAAAGAAAATCAATTTTTTCGAAGAAAAAAGCAATATTCTATACGAAATGAAACTAATAATCAAATTAATCAATAACGTACCTGTACACACACCAGAAATTGTAACGCAAAATACTTCATTATTAACCTTTAATCAGTAGTAACATTGGCGCAGTTTCAAAAGTTTTTTATTACGCTAATTGTAATTAAAAGTATACAAAGCAATATTGATAATGCACATTTGCAATTTGATTAATTACTGACGTGTTTATATTTCGACATTTGTTTATATAAACAAATCTTACCTAAAAATAATAACCAGTGTCCGAAGTTTATATCCTGTCTTGGACAAAGCGGACATTCCATTCTGAACTATCAACCTGTAGCCGTCAGCACGAGTTTTTCTTTTCAGTAATTTGAGACTAAAGTAACGGCACTTGACGACTTCAAATTTGACAATTTTCAAGGAAAAAATTGGTTCCTTCTAACGCACACACCAGAGGCGCTGTTCCATATTTTCCATACAAAAAACGCTGTAAATCCTGGAAAACTCTGGTAAGTAAAATATGAATTTGAAAACTCGGCGGACGTCTGGGGTTACTTTTTCATTTATGTTTTGGTTTCCATTTAAAAGATGCCGCAAAATTCTGTATTTTACCATGATCTGCTTTTTTGGTCTCCCACTATATGTTAACTTTCGATCCCCGAGACCAAGGTAAATTGTGTTTTATATTACCCTGCTCCTAAGTTTTATTATTTTTCTGCTTAATTTCAAACGCGGGATCCAAGAGAGTTAATTTCTTTGTCGTCTTCATTGGTTCCTTATAAGTATGGCAAATATTTAGAAATGTGGTGGCCCGCTTTTCTTAAGTCGGCCATGCATGCGCATTTATTTGTGTGTAATTTATTTCATTACATTGCTCCTAAAAATGGGAAGTGTAAACATCGTAGGGTAATCGACGGTTTCTAGACCAAAAATTCGAAGACATGTGGACACGACGCAACCGCACTGGGCCGTGTGGTGGTGGATTTTATACTGCTAGTCTCTTCTCATAGAGGGACAGGCGGCCTGTGTCCTAATCACATTTATAGGCTAAATTGTGTAACTACTGTTATGGTTTTTTTTTTTTTTTTTTTTACGTGGTAAAATCACGTGGTAAAATCATCAAATGAGACCTCCAACCCCGGGAAGGGCGAGAGGTACGTCAGAATTGTAACTGACGAAAAAGAAAAAGAGGGGATGAAGGAGAAAGAGCGGGAGAGGGGGGAAAGGGGATGGGGAGAAGAAAAGAGAAAAAGGAGGAGTGAGAACGATGGAAAGGGGGACTAGGAATTAGGCGGAAGATATTGGAGGAGAGAGTGGAACACGAAGCGACGTAGACACGGACATGGTCATGGTCGGGCGCCAGTTGCCCCTTTACTCGACGCCCGCATTCCCGCGCCTACAGGGGCCGGAGATCGTCTTGGACGTCCGACGCCGTGGGCGTCCACCACCGCGGGTGGGGCGGAGGGAGGACCTGTCCTCTCTCTCACGCGGCCCGCCTCCTACTTCGCAGAGCTGACTGGCTTCGCCCAGAAGGACGGCGACCGCTTCCCACTCCGTCTCGCTCGCAGCATGGCGCAACCAATAACGGGCGCGAGAGGTCTCCGCCTTATCCGCCGCCGTGAGGACCCACCGTCGGTGCTCCGCCCAAGCGGGGCAATCCTGCATCGTATTGTAGACTGTGTCCTCCGGGCGATTACGCCAGTGGTGACACCAGGCGTTGCCTCCTTTCTCATCAGCACAGGTACCTCCCGAAACATCCGTTCCGGTGAGGACATGCGTCATGCGGTAGGACAAGGGTACGCCATGACGTCTCTCAGCCACTCCTCAAAAGGCTGCTGTGTCCTAGCACATTTAGTTAGGCTAATTGTTACTACTGTTATGGATGTGGACTGTAATACAGATTATAAAATTTGATCTGGAAATATGTGGTTTAGTTAAAGCGTATGTTCCGTTAAAAAAAATGGGACCTATGGCTTAATTATGTTTTCCGCGACATGGAGGGCACTAGAACTTATATGGGTTTAACAATGGCATGTGCTTGTCTTTCACGTCAGTCGAAACTTATCCCATGGGAACGTAATAGCGGGATAAAATCTATCCTACGTGTTAATCCTAGTTATAAACGTAATATATTATAGTTTCATCCTTAGACAATCCCTTCGTCCATACTAACGTTACGACACCTTTGGGATTTGTTGGAATGTTATCATTGTAGAGCAGATGAGAGCACGGGGAATATAAATCTGTAATTCCTATCTGATTTGGCATACAATAAATTATTTTGATGAGGTTATTTTACTGGTTTAAATATATTAAAGAGCATGTAAAACGGGTTGGTAGCCATTCCTTAGAGAATTGTTGAATAAATATCTGTTCAATGTAATTCACATCGTCATCATCATCCACAGTCCGTCTTCACCCACTGCTGGGTGTATGCCTCTCTATGTTCGTGCCAAGCTCCACGGTTTTGCCCCAGCGTCATCAGGCCGCCCATCTCGCCGCCGGACGACCAACACTTCTTTTTTCATTCCTTGGACGCCACTCTGCCACAGTTTTACTCCATCTGCCGTCACCGCGCCTTGCCAGGTGTCCTGCCCAACTCCATTTGAGTTCCATAACTCGATTACCAATATCGATATTAGATTGTCGTCAATCTCTTATTCTTTCAGAAGATGCTGTTCTGGCTGATGCTACAATTACCTGTTTTACTGATATTCTGAGTCACTGAGTCAGCTCAAGTCGAATATGACACGCCATAAGTCTGTCCCATTAAACGCATTGACGGACCTTTTTTAATGATTGACATAAGCGCCTACGACTCAAAAGAAATCTTGAATGTCGTCAAAATCATCCGTCTTAAGTCAATTGCTCAGAACTGAGTCTAGCTGAGCAGAGAGATGTTAAACAAGTAGTCTTGCCTTTATTTTTGCTCTCTAGTTGTGAAATGTTCAGTTTAGTCGTAGGTACTTAATATCTATCTAAAATGAAAGTAAGCCCTTTTTATTGAAACTTAATTTCTTCATTTTTCTTTCACTCTAACATACAATTATCTGATCGCGGAACTTATCAAATTACCGTGACCCTGGAACGTAAAGGGCTATTGAAGAACACCGTGGATTTTAGCATATACAAGTCTGACAGTCTCTCTTGCCCTACCCTGGGTGGTCTCATTTGATGATTTTACCGCAATAGAAAAAAAACATAGATACAATTATCTGTTAGTATTTCTATCGATATCTGATTTACCGTGTTCAGCTCGTCTTGCTACAAAGGTCTTAATAGTCAGGTAAATAGCCAGGGTCTGCGCAGCAAATCATATTTCCCCTTAGACGTACTGTGTGACCAAGGTTTTTCCAATTTTTGGACCAACACTTCCCCTTACGTCCTGTCCTTCGCAATACGTGTCCATTAGACCAACAATCTTAAAGATACGTTGCAACGTGTAGTTCGACTACATTTGCTCCTTTTTAGCTATTAAACAGCATTCTGTAACTAGTCTTGTCCACTTCTCTATGCACATCTATCTAATATATACGTTTATAGTAAACATTCATTTCCTGAGCGTATTTTCAATGTTAACATAAAAATGACCATAGTGTATTGACCGTATGGATAATTGATCCTTCCCCGGTCCAGTAGAGCATGTATCAACAGTGCGCTGTGGGCGACAGTTTCAAAATAACTTTTGTACACAAACAATGTAATTCACTTTCACGGGATTTATCGTTTAGTGTTGTGGAAAGCGTCCAATATCTGTGTTAGGTGCGTGGAAATGTTCGGCTCTACTCTTTATGTGACTTATTTTAGGTAAAGATACGATTTATGTGTTAAGTTCTTTGTCCCATTAAACCTGATTTTGTTTAAAAAAATACGTTTATTGCATGTCGACAAAATCGATTTCTTTGGAGCTAAAATAGCTCGTATCTATTATTGAATCTTACAAAATAACCAATAAACAAGCTACTTTAAAAAAAAGGTACTGTTGCACAAAAGTGTCATATACATTTCAGCACTGTTGTTTAAAGTCAAGCTATAAGAATAGGCAGAAATAGCCACAACATTAATATAATCACTCCAGAATCGACCGTGTATTTTACTCATGAATTTGGTCATAATTACTTTCTATCAAAGTACAGACGGCAGCACATAACAACCTAGAGATTTGTTATTTTGACTGATTCAAAATTGAAATATGTCGATTATGCAGACGCTAGTACATTAACCAACGACGATATATTACTAGACTCCGCATGCACGATCTAAGGAATAAAAACTATTCTGTCAACTCGCTGAGGTACTACGTAAGCGAGAGGACGGGGTACTGAGTTGTGATTGGCTAACTCAAGGTCTGTTCTGTCTCTAGGTATGTTTACGGCTCACAGGAGTGGTCGAAATAAGACGGATATAAGACTTTTATGCCTAATGTGTTGACAGACATCGGTCGCCTGTTATTAGGAGTCTAGTAATATATTATCGTCGTTGACATTAACCTACCTCAATCTGTCCTTAGATTCAATTGGTAAAATTTGACAGATTTGGTTGGGTTGGACTACTGGGGTCTGTACATTACCTAAATAATTAATGATGATGATGCGATCCGACTGATTATATTCGGACAGGGCGATTGCTTCAGCTCCTTTGTAGTTGCTGTTCGTTCTAAATGATGACTAGTCGCATAAAGAAGCATAGGCAAATAACGTAGTAGTATTTACAAGCAGGCAAAGTTAACAATTTTATTTTTATAGGTGAACAACCCGGGGATATTGCAGACGCTTCTAATTTCCGCCGGGCCCCGCTACGGAGTTATTACCTGCGTACTCTACACTGAATATTTTCCTCAGGCTTACCTTTAAGTCTTGTTATAAAAAGCGGATATCGTTTTACAACCTTCACTATTAAGGGCAACGACATTGGAGTATAAAATGTTTTTCTTTTTTATGTCAAAGGGTAGTCGAAAGATTTTGTAAGACACAATCAAGCCTTTTATGCCTTCGACACCTTCAATATCACCTAATGATATTTTCCGTTATCTTTTTACTTGTCAGAAAGAAATAAAATAGGTCAGAAAAAAGACAATTTGATTTTAATCAAAGGTTTTGATTTCTAGTACATACATAGTCAAGTTTACTCAGAGCCACATTTTTTTTTCAGCCTACACTGTCCCACTGCTGGGCAAAGGCCTCCTCCAAGTCTTTCCAAGTGTCCTTGTCCAGCGCCACTTCGAACCAGCCCTCACGGTACGAGTCCAAATCGTCTCTCCACCTCTTTCTGGGCCGGCCTCGGCCGCGCCGAGTTTGAGCCACAGTTTAGAAGGTTAAATGATATTGAACCTAAAGGTAGGTGTGTAAAAGATGTTGTCGTGTGGTGGTGAGCTGGATCTCATTTGGTATTGATTTGTATTAATTTGGTAATTTTTTTCTTAATTTCCTCTCTGCCTCCGTTAGTAGTGAATCGGCTTACAATTTCAGCGGCTGTTAACAGACCTTGTATTATAAGGGATGGAAAATTGCCGTTTATGAATTACCAAAAACTTGATATTTATTTTGCTCGAAATAAAATGACAAAGGTTACGCGCGCGAAGTAATTAAAAACGCGCCGCGCACGCGATGACGCGGCACTACGTCGTTGGGTGCTAAAAATTAAAAATGCAGCTTTTGCAGCGAACCAATAAAAAATAATGTATCAATAAATTAAATATGAATATTGCAAAAAGTTAAAATAAATAACAAAAATATGGAGATGATTTCAGTAGTTTTATTACGGAATGAAATTATTCAATAGGCCTCGCCGGTGTAGGGTCCGCTCGCCCCTTGGATCTTGCCCCTTATGATTAAAATGACTGACTCGCCCCCTTGACTTTTAGATACGCTGACTCGCCCCCGATTGTTAATAAGTTAAAAGTACTGTTAGCAACACAAGTTCTTAAATATTTATATAGATATGTTGTTTTCTTACAACTTCGAGCGTTTATTCCCATAATTCTCCCTACTGGCTTTAACACCAGTGAGGCGAGGCTATTAGAAGCTAACAAAAAGTATTAGGCTAGCATGAGTTTAAGGTAGTCTGTATTTAAATAATTCTAAAGTTTACCTGAAACTGTTTTGTTCTTTGACTATCCAGCAAAAGTACTAGGCTAACATAAGTACAGAGTGGTTTTCATATTTTTGGGTAGATATAAAGATTACCTGAAATTGTCTTGTTCAACATTAACCAGCAAAAGTACTAAGCTAGCATAGGCCTAAACCGGTATGTATTTATGTATATAATTCTGGGTAGGTGAAGGTTTTTTTTAATCAGGAACTGTGTCCGGGCTATCGGTAGGCAGGGCTCTCGATAGAGCCTTACAATACTCACCACCTCCAAAAGAACTGCGTTACGAATCAAGCCCGTGATCCAGCTTCAAATCGAGTGCCTCTTCAGATGTTGTTGAAACAATCACGTTATTAACCTGTTTAAGTACGATTTTATCCACTAACTAAGAAATAATCAAGTTTACAATTTTTGCAACTGACCTCAAAATATTACCACTTATGCTAGCCTGATACGTTTGCTGGTTAGTCAATGAACAAGACAATTTCAGGTAATCGACCCAGAAATATTAAAAAAAATACCACTTTGAACTTATGCTAGCCTGGTACTTTGGCTGGTAAATGAATGAGCAAGATAATTTCTGTTAATCGACCCAGAAATATTTAAATAAATATCACTTTGAACTCATGATAGCCTAGTACTTCTGTTGGTAAGTCAATGAACAAGACAACCTTAGTACTTACTTGCTTAGTACTTTTGCTTTTTACAGCTTTTATCTTACGATTTAATACGACTCTCTCTACAGGTAGCACAAACCATCATAAAATCACAAGTATCACGACGAGCTTGTGAGATTACAAATATAGTTGACTAAAGTAATCAAACATAGTGTTATTCTTACTGTTAGCATTTTTCTGTCTGACTGTACCTTTCTTGGTTAAATTTCAATGGAAATGCCGCAAGGGGCGAGTGGGTACACCAAAATAATTATTTTAATGCCAATTTCCAACTCGCCCCTTCATAAGGGGCGAATGGGTACACCAAAATAAATAAATACGGGGCGAGTCGGTCATTTTAATCATAAGGGGCGAGATCCAAGGGACGAGCGGACCCTACACCCCTCGCAAAACACTGTAAATTCTCGTAGAACTTCCACAATCGCTTTTATTTGTATTGATGTACTCGTAGCTACCTCCATTTTAAAATCGTAAAAGGGGAATAAAATGAGGTTCATTGACCTACTAGTTGACTAACATCCTACTTTTGATTAAACTTTCTGAAGTTGACAAGTTGATATTTATCAATCTAGCATGTCTTAGAACTAAAACTTCGCAGCCAATTCCTTTGAATTTTTGGTTCTAAGACATGCCGGTTTCCTGACGATGTTTTCCTACACCGTTTTAAGAGCAGTGGTGACGAAAAAAATTGAAGTAATTCGCCTGGTTAGGATCGAACATACTAACAGCAACTCGTCTTTATTATTATTTATCTCTCATTACTCAGTCTGTGCCAATATCACTGGATCACAATTACTGCTCTTTCATTTTGAAAAGGATATCGATATTTAATACCCATTCTGTGAGAAGGCAGCATAAATTGTTTACTTAGTAACTTAAGTGTATGTTAATACTTGCGTCCCAACGATACAGTTATTCAAGCAGTCGCGAACATTTAAGTTGGTGTAACAACTCGTGAGCTGTTTAAGCTTGCTAAGTTTTAGGAGTACATTAAGTTAGCGCCATCAAAGTGAGTATTGGCCATTTGTGACGAGGTACTTTTCGTAAAAGTCAAACTGAATGTTGAAGCATTAATTGTAAAAATAATAAGGAAAAAATATTCAAATTATTAAAGATAAAATAAATCTAATATCAGGAGAATAATAACAAATATAATTAGAAAAATTAGGATAAGTTTGTTCCTTAGTAAATAATTTGTAGACCACTTATTGCCACTTTATGAAAAATTAAAAGTATTATTAACCAACCTGCAGTCGGTTCACTCGTTGTGGAAATAACGTAGTTTCAGACTTTATGAGCATTTCTTTTGGGATCAAGATCAAGTGGGCAAGAATCTCCTTTCAAAATAATATTTATTATATTATATATAATCTATTCTATCTATATCTATATTATTATATTATTCCTTTATTCATCTTCATATCTTATAAATTACATTTTTAAATATTTTTACAAAAAAGACTTAAAAAACATTTAAAAATATAAAAAATAGCAATCCACCAGTACCGGGAACAGGGTCCGGGACACCGGTGGTTAGGGCTCTTGAGAGAGGAACCTCCTAACAATACGCGCCGTGTCCAGAAGTACTGCCTTCTGAATCAAGCGCTTGATCCAGCCACCCAGCGAGAGCCTCCTTAGGTGTTGGTCGAGGCTCTTGGCAATTAAGCCATTGGCAGATACGACTATCGGCACAATAACTGCCGTATTCACATCCCACATGTCAACAACCTCGCGAGCCAGATCAAAATACTTGAATTGTTTATCCTTATTATATTATTATTATTTTTGGTGAACATGTACTGTTTCTTAGCTCATAGGCTAGTTTAAGTTACATTGACGGACTACTTTAGCCAGGTCAATGTAACGTGTGTGTGTGTGATGATGGATTAATGTTGTCCTCAATGTGCAAGAACTTTCTCACAATTCTACATGTGTTCAGTATTGCAGCTTTTTGAAGTTTTATGTAGGTCGAATCTTTCAAATCTATTAATTTAAGGCTATGGTGAAGGTGGTTGGGTATGATATTATTATTATTTCCTTTATTTATCTTTCTTACTTATTAGTTTACATTTTTAAATATTATTATTATTATTATTATTATTATACATATACATATACATATAAATAATAAAACTGTAGAAAAAATATTTTTGTACATTAAAAAAAAACTCAAAAAATATAGCCAGGGTATTAAAGGACAACCAATAGAACCCATTTCTAGCATTTTGAGAATTTTTATCTGTTTGTCTGTTTATCTGTTTATCTGTGTATTTGTCCAGGTATCACATAAAATGTACGAAATTAATGTAGATAACTTTTATACACAACGATTAGGCGTAACTTGGAGAGGAATTTAGTTTTTGTTCCATTGGAATAGGTTCAGTCTATCAAAAGATATTTGAATTTAAAGTGTTTCAGAAGTAAAATTACGGGTGCACTTTGGTCTCACACATTGATTTCGTACGTCAGTCGCGCGATCTAACTTCGAATAGAAAAACTAGATTATTCAAATAAATATATATATATATATATATGTATATATATATATATATACATATTTCAACGCACGGCAGATGGCGTTAAAAGAAAACCTGGAATAGACGTGTTTATGTTGAAATAACATTATGTAATTTGTTTCATCATAATCGGTTCACATAATATGAATGGACTGGTATGGACTGGAATGGACTGGAATGGACTGGAATGGACTGGAATGAACTGGAATGGACTGGAATGGACTGGAATGGACTGGAATGGACTGGAATGGACTGGAATGGACTGGAATGGACTGGAATGGAGCGGAACGGAAGGGAGTGGAGTGGAGTGAAGTAGAGTGCATAGACCGGGCATGGGAAAAATACTTCTACATAAACCTGGAATAGAAGTGTCAAATATTCTTGATAAATCTTGGAAAATTCTAAATACAGGGTTTATATGAAAAACGTGGCCAGAATTAAGCGCTTCGAACTAAGAAAATACATTGTTCGATTCCGACATCCACGCGAACGAAGTCGCGGGCACAGCTAGTATTTATAATAAAATGTAATGATATTTTTATAAAGTGAAGTATACTAAATACCAAGTGTAGTCTGATATGACGGGGCCCCCTCACAGAGGGCCAAAGCCTGCCGGGGCCGCGGACTTATTTCTATCACCGTGACCCCGGAACATAAAGGGCTATTGAAGAACACCGTGGATTTTAGTCAGTACAAGTCTGACAGTACCTCCCGCCCTGCCCGGGGTGGGAGGTCTCATTTGATGATTTTACCATGATAAAAAAAAAGTGTAGTCTGATAAAAAAGGACTGAAGTGTGCCTGAAACGAAGTGACGTGTTCTTAAAATGTCGTCTAATACGCACAATGAGCATTCGAAATTAATCAGACTGTATTCGTCTATAGAGATTAAGCTTTATCACAAAAGTAAAGGGTATTTTTTTGAGTTAAGGGTCTTCATGTCAAGTTTGCGATTTATCTAATTTAGTATTTACCTAATTGATATAGACGCTTTCATCAGCTGATTTACGGACTAATTGGCAATTTTTTTGACATTTCAAAAAGTTTGTGTAACTGGGTGTAATTGAAATTCATGACAAGAATATTATAAAAACTGAATATAATTATAATTACGAGGTCAGTACTGAATTCCAAAAGGCTTTTAATGTCTAAAAATAGAAATAAGTAACACTTTTGTGATTTGTGGCTTTAGTGATTTGTAGCACGCATTCTAGCTATTAAGGTGACCTGAAACGAGTAATATTTCGTTAAACAAATTATTTTTAAAAGGCTCTTAATTTATTTTACCTGTAGCCGTTTTCGTTCCTATTTATGATAAAAAGCAATCAAGGCAAGATTGCTCTTTATCGTAGATGCTAATAAGCTCGTTTGTTGGACAATAATACGGTTCATAGAAAAGTGTTAACCTCATTTATCATCAGCCCTCAATGTTCCCACTGTTGGGACACAGACCTCCTCTCTATGAGAAGGAGTGGGCCATAATCCACCACGCGGGCCCAGTGCGGGTTGGTAGATGTCACATGTCTTCGAATTTGATGGTTCTAGGTCATGCCGGTTTCCTCACAATGTTTTCCTATACCGTTTTGAAAGCAGTGGTGTGGTGTTAGTGATGAAATTAATTACACAAATTAATGCGCCAGGCTGAGTTGGAACCGACGAGCTACTACTCGTAAGTCGGGGCCGATACCACGGGGCCACCACTGCCACTGTTAACCTCATTATTACGTCATTATTTCTGTCAGTTGGAGACATCGCGAGTAAGCAGTATAGATACCATGTTGCAGTCAGTAGCTTTTTGATTAGCTCAATTCAGTTTGTTGGTCAGCCGCGTGATGTCTTGTAGTCTCTCCATCGATTTCTCTTTTCTAGAGATGTAACGAAATAACTTTGTAGGATGCGACAGCGAAACGGATTAACACACCATCTGCCTTCGTCTTCTTGACTATCTCTTGAATATTATGTTTAGCCAAAACGTTTTTTGTTAAAAAATATTTGAAATTATATATATGTAATATCGTTACTATCTTATTAATGTTATTTTTATTGTTTATTTCAACAACTCAACTCAACACGGAGCTATAACAGACTACTTTTATCGTTAT